>OZ025291.1:295088835-296288835 GCA_964019185.1 Maratus speculifer
ACAAGAGTTTGTAAAATGTAGATGTTTGTGCGATACAGGTTCTCAAAGATCATTCATTTCTCGAGAATGTGTAAACAAATTAGGATTAAAAGTGAAAAATAGTTCTATTTCTGTGTCATGTTTGGGAACATTTAATACTGTGAGTGATGGAGAAGTCAATTTATTATTCACTTCTCACTTCAAAAGTGATCTTAGAGTATCCAGATCAGCGTTCGTAACGGACAAAATCACAGATAATATTCCCTATGTGTCTTTGCCTTCAAACATTTGCGATAACTTTAATGATTTAATGTTAGATGATGTATTGTTTTTTAAATCACAAAAAATTGATATTCTTTTTAGTGTAAATGTATTTATGCATTTAATGACTGGGGAACTTGTTAAACGAGAACCTAACCTTCCATTTGCCTTAAATTCGAGACTTGGGTGGATAATCTCAGGTACTACAAATTTTGAAACGCTTTGCCACTTTTAACTCTTGAAGAAAAACTTTGTGAAAAACATTTTGAGAATTCTCATTTTAGAGAAAAATCAGGCCGCTATTCAGTCGCATTACCATTCAAACATGATTGAGATAGTCTAGATGATTCGCGTCAAATGGCGTATAGAATATTTATTTATCTTGAGAAAAGACTATTATCCATGCCAGAAATTTATGATCAATATGTTATACTTATGAAAGAATATTTATATTTGGGCCATATGGATCATATTTCAAACAGAGGTCATGGATTGGAGAATAAACATTATTACATCCCATACCATTTTGTCTTGAATAGTTCTAGTTTAACTATTAAATTAAGAATCGTTTTTTATGCGAGTGCTAAAACCACAACAGATGTTTCTTTAAATGACATTCTAATGATAGGTCCCAAAACACAAGATGATTTAATTTGCATTTTATTGAGATTTAGATTTCATAATATTGGAATAACAGCTGATATAAGAATGATATAACAGGTAAAAATTCATGAAAAGGATAGGGATTTTCAGAGAATTTTATGAACAGATAGTCCTGAAAAACCAACAGAAATTTATCGCTTAAATACAGTAACGTACGGAACTGTGGCTGCACCATATCTTGCAATAAAATGTTTGAATCAGTTATCAATGGATGAGGGTCTTAATTTTCCAAAAGCAAAGACTATAGTTTTGAGAGATTTTTATGTGATGATGTGTTAACCGGTGTTAAGAATAGTCAGGAAGGTACGGAATTGATAAATGAATTGCAGAATATGCTAGGAAAAGGTGGTTTTGAACTACACAATGGTCTACAAATGAATTATGCTCTGCAGTATTACTGACACATTTAATACTAGCTGTTAATATTTAGCTGTTAAATCAGCATTACATATAAAACCATATTCAGTGCGCGCATGGAGTGATTAAAAAATTGTGTTGTCATGGTTAAATCAGATCCTAAAAGATGGCAAGTATTTGTAGTCAATAGGGTTGCGGAAATTCAATCCATATTACCAGCGGAAAATTGGAGCCATGTAGATGCAAAGGAAAACCTGCTGATTGTGCGTCTCGTGGGTTATTTCCAGCAGAATTACTGTCTCATGAATTGTGGTGGAATAGACCTCCATGGTTAAGAAGCAGTGAGGTTCCAGAGCATAAACCTATTCCCATAAACGAAGAAGATTTACCAGAAGCATGGAAAACATTATCACTTGTAATTTCTGAAACTGTAAAGGAACTTGATATTATATCAAAAATATCCTCGTTTCCAATGTTGCAACGCATATTTGCATGGATATTGAGATTCATCTCCAACTCTAAGGTAACACGTCCAGAAAGAAATACATCCTTTTTATCAAGCAATGAAATTCAAGCCGCAACACGTTGCCTTATTAGAATAGTTCAACAGATGAACTTTAGTAAAGAAATCCACTGTTTAGAAACCGGAAAAGAATTACTTGCAAATAGCAGTCTCATTTGTTTCTGTCCTATTTTAGGTGATGACAAAATATTGAGAGTCGGAGGGAGAATGAAAAATGCACAGCTGTCAGAGAATGAAAAACATCCAATCTTATTACCATCAAAGCATCCTGTGACTAAGATCGTAATTCAACATTTTTAAGAAAAATATTTACATGAAGCTCCAGAACTTCTTCTTTCTTTAATTAGGCAGAAATTTTGGATCTCTGCTGCCAGATCTGCTATTCGTGAAATAGTGAGAACTTGTGTTACGTGTTGTAGATACAGAGCTCAATATGCAAAACAAATAATGGCTGATCTTCCAGTATCCAGAGTAACACAATCATGACTATTTAATCGAGTTGGAACAGATTTCTCAGGACCATTCATGATTAAATATTGTCTGGACGTGGATCAAAATCATTTAAATCATATGTCTGTGTATTTGTCTGCTTCGTGATCAAAGCAGTCCATCTTGAAGTCGTAGAAGATCTTTCAACAAAGGCATTCTTAAGTGCATTAAAACGATTTATTGCAAGAAGTGGAAAACCGCTTGAGATTTTTAGTGACTCTGGAAGCAACTTCAAAGGTGCAGAAAAAAAAATCAACAAGTATCTATTGCAGTGCAAGCAGAATGAAGAAATTCACAAATTTCTGTCGTCAGAGGAAATAACTTGGACATTTAACCCGCCTTCAGCTCCACACTATGGTGGACTGTGGGAATCTGCAGTAAAATCAATGAAATCGCACCTTAAGAAAACCGTTGGTGATACTGTGTTAACTTATACCGAATTCCAAACTCTAGTTACGCAAGTTGAAGCTTGTCTCAACTCTAGACCATTGTGTCCTATATCATCTGACCCAACAGACTTAACTGCTCTAACACCTGGCTATTTTCTAGTTGGAACTTCTCTGACTGCCATACCTGAACAAGATCTGAGTTACAGTCCCTTAAATCACCTTGATAGATGGCATGTGAGACAGTTCATGCTACAGCAATTTTGGAAAAGATGGAGCCGGGAATACTTGTCTCAACTTCAGCAAAGAGCTAAATGGCAAAAATGCCACAGAGATTTGCAAGTTAATGACTTAGTCCTCATCAAAGAGGACAACCTTCCACCGCGAAAATGGAAACTAGGAAGAATAATAACTGTTCATCCAGGTTCAGATAATAGAGTCCGAGTTGTCACAATTAAAACTAGTAGTGATATAATAAATCGACCAATAGTGAAACTCTGTCCCCTTCCTATAAAAAAACTAAAAACTATGAACGATAAACTCTCTTTTTTCATTTTTTTATATTTTGCATTAATTTTATTTGTGTTATTAATTGTTTTTTCATTATAGTAAAACTGTAAGAAGACCACTTAGCCACTTGTTGAAATCCTAAGGGATTTCAACGGGGGCCAGGATGTTTTGGTAAAAATCGTCTGCTTTCATTTATGTGAAAAAGCTCCAGTAAGAAATTGTATTATTCGTTACCATGGTAATTTATTCTTCTTATTTTATGTTTTTGGCAGCATTCTAAGTTTTGTTTTAAGTTTGTGTTTTTATTTGAATGTAAAAAAGTTGATGGAATATTGATAGCCTTGCAATGGTTCGCATATTTTAGTGTAAAATAAAGCGCATATACAGTCCTTATTTGTTGTGTTTAAGAAGCAAACGAACCAGAGTGTATTGTTTCTTATTACTTTAAAAACACTACGAACATATATTTCTCAAGCAATTGATGATACCGTATAAACTGATCATCACAGTCCATAATGTGAGGTGCCAAGTGCATATTGCTGACGCGCATAATGCACACTTCTACCACTTTTGTTTGGTGTTATCACATTTAAAATAAAGGTGAGAATGTCTGTTAAATGTTTTATTAAAATATACTTCAGTTTTCTGAAACTTATTACCGTCAACCCAAATTGAGTTAGGATGAAACGCCCTGTATTTGTGACTCAATAAGTGGTTTGCGGCTCTATTTTGCTATGTGATTTTTTTTATCCTTGTAGTATGCCTGGTTTGTCATATCAGTTTGTCCACATAATTTTGAATCACCCTGTATAATAATCGGTACAGTGTTATATTAAGATTATGTAACCGTTTTCTACAATAATGTTTAAATGACAGGACAGATTGCTGCAAATTTTTTAACAGTGTAGAGTCTATTACATACATGCAAAATAAATCTTTCAAAAATAAATCATTAAAAAAAATGGAAATTCAAACGAGATTATTTGTAAAAAAATAATAATTAAAAGGATTAACATGAACGAGCAGATGTTTTCAAGTAAATGAAGTAACTCTTTAAATAGTAACATTCAGTGAGGTAAGGTCCCAATTAAGGTTTTTCCCCGTATCATCAAAGTGGTCTCGCCTAAAGATTTCGAATACCGTGAATATTAATAATCTAGAAGTAGGAGATCCTTACTATCACTCCGGATTTTCGTAAATCCCTCTGAGGGGAAATGTCTGAATTCAACACTCCGCATTTATTATTTTAAAAATTTGAATGATTTAAAGTACTTGTCATATTTGTCTTTGATATTGTGGATGATATTTGAACTCAGGAAGAAGTTCTTTTACAACTACTACCATCAATTCCACTCCAAAGAACTATATATTTGTTCCAGTTGCCTCACCTGAAGATTATATTTGCTCAATGTCGATTACAAAATGCATTTTTTAAAATAAAAATAACAAATATTTAATAACCTTAGCAGCGTCCTAATAATACAGCATTTGTATATATGCGTGTGTGTAAACTCTGTTGCTGAAAATAAAAAATTAAGATAATTATGAAGACAACTTTTCCTCGGAAATTAACTGTATTATTAAACATAGCTGCTTAAACATAGTTATCTCTTACATTAGGAAACTAATTAATATTTTTTATAGTTTACACTAAAATTAAGCTTTCTAATATAATGACAAAATAAAGCGTTCTTATAAGCGTGAGAATTCATGAAATTAATGTAGAAGTGATTTCATTATCAGTAATTTGCAGTTAACAACATGTAATTTTACTATCATTCTACTAGACAGGGTCCTATCTACCTGTTTATTAACAATCTTATTATTATATCGTAATAATAAATGCTCCTTTACGAAAAGCCGAAAAGTAATTTAGTAAACATTGCCGCATGCTTTAATGAGGTTGCCATTTTTTTTCTTTCTCTCCCTATTATTGTTTTATTTTGTTTATACAAAGTATAAATTTCTTAACTTCTACTTCTTATGCTCTATCATTTTTCAAAAAAAATATTTCGATATACACGTTAGACTAGTATTTCATAATTACATAAAATAATAAAACATATTAAGTGTTTTTTTTTTAGCCGAAGTTTATATCAGTCACAGATAACAGTTATCTACCAATCTCCGAAATCGAATATCGTATACTGATGCCAAAATGTAGTCACTGAAATATATTAGCGCACTTTATTCTACACTCTCTCTATATATATATTACGCTAAAGTATGTGGCTCAAAAATCACGATTATTTGTTAGTTGTTTAATGGCAAGATTGAAATGAAACACATCTAATGAGTTACTATGCAAAAGTCCTTTGGTAAGATTTATGCTGTGGTAAATTGGATTTACTTATGTTTTGATCATTCGCTGCAATTAGGAAGCTACAAAATATCATTATTTTTACTTTTGTTCTGTTTTTTTTTTTTTTTTTTTTTTACTTAAAAAAAATAAAAGTCATTAATTTAAACTTTTCAGTTTCAAATTAAAGTTATGTATTCTTATAAATGAAATGAGTGAAAGGATTATATTAATATATTTTAAATAATTAATGAAATAAGAAAAATGCCACGGATACAATATTTAGCGATCTATAATCTGCACCGGGCTTGCATAAAAATACTGAGTTCTTGATTTATCAGCACAGATGTTATGTATGCACCACACTGGCGCGTTATTTTTCTGACGCCAATTTGGCGAAAATTCCGTTTTCAAATACCAGTTATATACATATTTTTAAACTAATTTCTATTATTTTAAAAAGGAAATAATAAATTAAAAAAGTAGTTAATAGTTATAGAGTAAAACAATTTACATCATTTTAAAAAAGGAAATAAAAGCCAGCAAACAGTTTATTAATAAATAAATAACAATCGCCCGGTTATCATATGAAGCACATATAATTGTCATTTTGTTGCAATCGCGCCATTGTGGTAAGCATGTGACACCTGTGTCTATTTCTCTTGCAGAATCTTCTAATTTGGCAAAAAAAAAGCAATCAAAATATATTATGATTAAAAGCAATATGATTTAATGCTTAGTATACATTCAAGAGAGATCAAACTGGTCGCCAAGGTCGGCTAGTAATATATAATGCTTAAAATGTGTTAAAATCTTTTCTTTTTATTTAAAAGGAATTTAAGGGAACACTTTACTTTTTTTTAAATGTTACTTATATTTTAAAATTTGGTTCACATAGTGAACTCACAGCATTTCATTGTTCAGCTAACAGTGAATTTTGTAAAAAAAAAAAAAAAAAAAAAAAAAAATAACTGTATAATTTATTAAAACTTAAAAAAGTTTTTAAAGAATTGCATTTTTGAAAATTACTACTACTTTTTTAAATATTGATATTTTTATCTAATGTTCTTTTAAGATTTTCAAGTGTACATAAATATTTAGATACATGTAACATTTCATGTATCTTAAAAAACTTTACTGATATATAGTGAAAAATGATTAAATTTAACACTTTTTATATAATTTTATTTTTAAAAAAAGTAACAAAAATCTAAAGGATACTTTTAAGTGCAGATTTATCACATTCATAATAAAGAACATACACAAAAAATTCTAAATCTCTATCTCAAACACACACACACACACACACACAAAAAAAAAAAAAAAAAAAAAAATCACTGTCGACCGCGCATCGACTACAGGCGCAGATAGATTTCGAAGTTAAGTGCAAATTTTACCAACAAAAAATAAAATATGATTAGAGATAAACCCAGTTTAACAACTTTATTTGGCCGCTTTTGAAGAGTTTTTAACTTCGTTTTTCTGTAAGAATTGGTTTTATCAGAATCATCTTAAGAGAAATTCGATTCAAAATGCGCACTTTTACAGCATTTTTTGAAATATATTCTACTTTTATGAAAAAAACGACCAATACAGCACGCTATATAAAAAGAGAAACTGCCAATTTGAATGTGTTTGAGAGCAATAATGAATTTAAAAATGAGTCAGGAAATAAGCAAATTATAATTTGAATATTTTTTTTTTTCATTTTTCTATTTATTTTACATTTATTTATATTTCTGCATACATACTTCGAAACCGCAGAGGTATTACCATCGGGAAAACACGGTTTTGTCGCCAATTGTCGTCGCGTTTGTCACTAAATTCGCGATATATCACCAAATTTGGCAACCAAAATTATTTGCCAAAAGTCAAGCCAATTTGGCGCTATTTCCGGTATTTTGCCAAATACACACAGACTTCCATTGTACTCCAATACATTCGTCTCTTTTTGTTTTCGTTTTTATTTATTTATTTCTCGGTAAGAGTTGGTCCTATCAAAAATTTGTCAATACGAAAGTTTTAGATAATATTTAGACAATTTATAATACATTTAATTGGATTTGATATCTTAAGAATTGACGAAGTTGTGAATTTTTGTTTGCTTTAGGAATCCAGTATTTTTTTTTTTTTTTTTTTCGATCTTTGAGCCCATTTTTACTTTTATGAAAAGTATGTCATACTTAAATTTTTGACCCATTTTTAGAAGCAATAAAAACTTTAATTGATTTGATGTTTTTTTTTATTAAGAAATTATGGGTTTTTTTCGGTTTTCACAAAACCACTCCCTATTTCCACCCTCTTGGTCCTTGAAACGAACTTGACCGAGATTTTATACCCCTTGTTTTTATATGTCAGTTTGGAAGAAATTTGAGAAGAATTATGAAAGTTATCGTGTACATAAAAAAGTAATACATGTATATAGATAGACAGATAGGTAGGGTCAAGGGGTCATGATCGGTGTAGATCTGCAAACATTTTTCAGAAATTCCAACATTTGTGCGACCGCAACAAGTAGTATTTCACACGAAATCTACCTAAATAGTCTTAGCATTTTTAAAACAGAAAAGTGACTAAATTATAATAATGGACAAAAAGCCATTTAAAATTTTAATTTTTAAAAATAGAGGTGCGAATAGAATATAAGCCTGGGGCAAACCTATTTTGTGAATCGTAGGTGCTCGAATAAAGACATAATTTGCATCTGTTTTTCATTCTTTTTACTTTCTTCTACATAAAAAATTTATTGGACATACATAAAAATAACTTTACATAAAAAAGTATTGGATTTTTGAAAATTTATGACATCCGGTTTTCGACGAAATTGTATATTTTACAAGGTCTCAAACACTTTTTGACTATTTTTAGCAAATGTCTGTCTGTGAGTCTGTATGTCAGACAAATTTTGTGGGCACTCTATCTCAAGAACGACTATGCAAAATTTAATAAAACCTTAGATAATTTGGGGCTGATTGCTTTTTGATGTAAATCACCCAACTCAACTTATATTTCATTTTTTACGATTCCCGCAATAGCTATATCTCAATAACTAATGCAAATATTTCTCACCAAATTGAATTAATTCCTGGTATAAATTAGTGCTGATTAGTTTTTGGTGTAATCCTCCAACAGGAGGCGCTGCTATGCGGAGTTTTTTAAGAATTTCTGAATAGTTATATCTCAAAAACTTATTTACGGATTTTCATTAAATTTGTGATTCAGCTATACACTGACATAAGTTGTTCCTGATCACTCTGATGCAAATAACCCGCAAGGTGGCGCTGCTATGCTGCATTTTTTAGAATTTACACGATTTTAGTGATAATCCTGACTCAAGACAAATGGGCGAAATTTCATATTTTTAGAATTCCATTTCATATCCTCAGATTATCATTTAATTTTGATATTGTGATAGAAAATTTTGAAGTAATATGTATGACATAGACGAAAGTTTTAGGATTGGCACATCCGACTAGTTGTTTTTATTAATCTTATTGTTATTTAAAAAATGTATAGATAAATGTTAAGTTTTATTATAATCTTACAAAAAAAAAAAAAAAAAAAAAAAAAACTCAATTTAAGGCAAGCCCTTGCGGCAATAAAATAACGTTTTTAATTTCCTTTCAATCTCGCAAGTAAACATTTGATTTCTTTTTATATTTTCCGTGATAAAGTTCTTTTTCAGCAGCGTGAAATTATTTTGTTTGAAGAAGATTTTCGTGAGAGATTAATCCTTTTCTTTCTACATGGATATGCATGTTGGTTTCTCCCTTAAGGCTAGATCCACGAAAGGATTTGGATCGTTAAAAAAAAAAGTTCCAATCTTCCGTCTCTGATTTCTCACCCGTCAAGTTAGATATCGGGTGATATTTAAAAAATTATTCGCTTCTGTTTTTTATGTATGTAAAAATTCACTAATTTTGCGCTTAAACTTCTGAAATGACTCATGCTTTTTCTTCAAAGAAATCGGCGCTTGAAATGTAATCCCCAATATTTTAAAGGAAGAAACTTATTGTTTTTCTTTTACTTATTTTTTTTCTTTTACATATTGTTTTCTTAACTTATTGTTTCTGTTTATAGTTTGTTTTCCTTCATAAAGTTTTTGAACTTTTTTATTTAACTAAAATTAAAATGACTATAAAATCTTTTTTCTTTTACATATAATTATTTTCTTCATGTTTTTTTTCCCTTCTTTAATGTGCACTCAATAGCAAATTTGCCCAAGAAAAAAAAAGATTGAATTTCACATGTTATATTAATTAATTAATTAATTTTATTTTACTGGTTGTTTTTCATCAAAAATTGGAAAATTTAGTTATTTAGATGCAATTTTTTAAAGCTTAATCTCAAATAAAATTCAGTTACAAATCCATAAACATTTGGGATATTATCTGTTCATAATTCTAGCAAAAAAGAAAAAAACAATTTTTGTAAATTAATTAACTTAAAAAATCATTCATTTTGTTTCTGTATGAAAACATTTTTTTTTTTTTTGTTATTGTTTTGTTTTGTTTTCAAAGACTTTTTTTAAAAAAATTACTCGTTTAAATTCAACCAATATATTTATTTAATTCATGAGTAACTTATCTTAGAAAATAATTAATTTTTTGTTTCTTTTAGTTTTATCTCCTTTTTTTCCCTATTCGTTTGGATTGAAACCCGACGCGTATAATACTCGACAAATATAACACGTATAATATTCGGCAGAAACTATCGGTTTTCTAAATGTTTCGTTTCTTCATTCGGAAATTTTCTACGTTACTCATTTTATTAAGCTGTATCAGCAGAAATGCGACATTTTTATTTATTGTTATAAAGTTCACAGTTAATAATTATCAATCATGACTGGCTCATGACGTGAGTGCAATTTTGATGTGAGTCAGTTTAATTTTGGTACCGTGATGGCAAATTTTGAAATAATATGTATGAGATAGAAGTAAGTTTTGGGATTGACACATCCGACTAGTTTTTTTTATTAACATTATAATTTTTATCATTATTTAAAAACTGTATAGATTAATGTTTGGTTTTGTTATAATCTTCAAGAAAAAAAACTCACTTTAAGGCAAGCCCTCACAGCAATAAAATAACATTTTTAATTTCCTTTCAATCTCACAAATAAACACTTGATTTCTTTTTATATTTTCCGTGATAAAGTTCTTTTTCAAAAGCGTAAAATTAATTTGTTTGAAGAAGATTTTCGTGAGAGATTAATCCGTTTCTTTCTACATGGATATATACTTGTTGGCTTTTCCCTTAAGGCTAGATCCACAAAAGGATTTGGATCGTTAAAAAAAGAAGAAAAAAATCCAATCTTCCATCTCTAATTTCTCACCCTTAAGACATCCGTCAAGTTAGATATCGTGTTGTATTTCAAAAATTAGTCTCTTCTGTTTTTTATGTTAAAATTTTTACAAATTCTGTGCTTAAGCTCCTGAAATTACTCATGCTTTTTCCCCCAAATAAGTCGGCGCTTGAAATGTAATTCCAATATTTAAAAATTTTAAAAAATATTGTTTTTCTTTTACATTCTTCTTTCTTATTGTTTTTCTTTTGTTTCTCTTTATAGTTTGTTTTTCTTTTACTTGCAATTTATAGTTTGCTTTTCTTCATAACATTTTTATGCTTTTTTATTTAACTAAAATTAAAATGATTATAAAATATTAGTTTCTTTTACATATAATTATAATCTTCTTGTTTTTTTTCTTCCTTAATGTATAGTTAATAGCGAATTTACAAAAAAAGGGTTAAGTTTAACATGTTATATTTATTAATTTATTTATTTTATTTTATTGGTTGTTTTCATCAAAAGTTGTAAAATATAGTTATTTAGATGCAATTTCTTAAATCTAATCAAAAATAAAATTCAGTTAAAAATCCATAAACATTTGGGATGTTTATCTATTCATAAGTGTAGCAAAAAAAGATCAATTGTTGTAACGTAATGAACTTAAAAATTCATTCATTTTGTTTCTGTATGAAAACTTTTTTTGTTGTTGTTTTGTTTTCAAAAATGTTTTTAAAAAAAGTATACTCGTTTAGATACACCCAAGATTTTTATTTAATTCGTAAGTTATTTAACTTAAAAAATAATAAACTTTTCGTTTTATTATTATTATTATTATTATTATTATTATTATTTATCCGGATCGAATTCCAAATCTCGATGAATTCACCGTCCAAAATGTCACAATATAATACATAAATAATAAATCTTATTCTTTTTTTATATATATATAGAGTTTCTACACTATGTGCATTTAACTGAAACAAAAATAACAAATAAATATTATTTTCTTTACACTATCATTTTTCTTTCACTTTTCTTTTTCTTTGTCTTAGGAAGGGGGGGGGGATATTTTATATCATCAGTCAGGTCAGTTAAATAACATTTCAATTTAATTTTCATATCGTGTTCTAAATGATATTATTATATTTTTTCCATATTCTGAAATTTATTAACTCTACCACTTAATCTTCTCTAATCACACTTGTTCTTTTTTTTTCAATCAACACATATAGTTAACATAACAAAAAAAAAGAAATTTATTTAATACTTGGAAATTTTTCCAGAGGTAAAATTCGCCTTGCATACAATATTTCAAATGAAAATTAAATTTCAAATTTTCAATTGTTTAAGAGGCGCAAATTCCAACTTAGTAAAAAGGTTTTCAGTGCGAAATCTATACTAATAGACCGGGTTCATATCTCGGCATGGAAACTTTTTCACTAAGTTGGCATTTGCCCTCTTAAGCAATTAAAAAAATGAAATAAGAACTTTTTTTATTTTCTTTTTTTAGATAAAAATGTTACACTTTTTATATTCAACTAAAACAAAAAAAAATACAAATAAATATTACTTTCTTTATACAACTATTTTTTTTTCTTTTTTTTCTCTTTCTTTTTTTTTCTTTTGACGGAGGTTTATACCAGAAATACAGGAAATTTTAAATCAGATCTTGCAAGCAGTTAAATAACACTTTTATTTACTTTTCATTCACGTAAATAAACATACAATTTCATTTTATGTTCCACGTGATAAAGCTTTTTTTTTTTTATTATTATTCAATGAGTTCAAATTGGTTTGTTTAAAAGGGATTTCGTGAGCGATGAATCATTTTACATGTGTGTACTTTGTAGCTTAAATCTTAGAGCTGAATGTACCGAAAAGTTTGAGCTGTTAAAAATGAAAAAAAAATACATGCAAAAGAGAAAAATATTTTATGATTCTAAGAAGTTTTTTTTCTGTTTTCCATGCTCGGAAATTCACTAATTGTGCCACTTAACCTCATCCAATTACTCTTGCTCCTTCCTCAGTGAACTCATAAATTTTCCTTCAAAAGAGGAACATAACAAAATGGCTCCCGAATGTTTAATAGATTGAAATTAGGTTGTATTCCTTCGAAGAACTTTGTGTTCAACAATTATTTCTAAATCTGTCTAAGTTGGCCCGGAAAGTTTGAGCGTTGGCTGATGTTATTATCGAGATTCGTGTTTTTGTGTCAAAATGACTCATCTTACCTAATCAACAGATAACATGAAAAGAAAATTAGTATCAAAAATGTAATACTTCCAAAATACAGAGAAATTACATTTCTTGACCTTCAGTTCAATTGGAATTTTATTACGGTCAGTTAATGGATAGACTGCTAAAAATTCACGTTTCTGGATTCAGTTCCTTTGCTATTTATTTAAGGAATATTCTGTCATCATTAAAATGTGTTTGAATGAATGTTTGTAGAAACAAACACAAGGAATGAGCAAGTTGTTGGATCAGATGTGCCAAACTGCGTTTATTATTGTTATTATAAACAGTGTGAATATTAGGAAATAAAATAAATAAAATGTTTTATTTTCTTATTATTGTTTATTTATTCATTTTTTTTGTCAATATTTTACAATTAAAAAGTGTGAAACACTTTTTAACTATAACAGCATAAAAGACAATATAGAAATGCTATAAGGCAATATAGAAATGCAATATAATATTATTAAATATCTCAAAATAAGTTTCTCTTATCTTTCCTCCCCTCCAGGCTGCACTCTTTATTGATGTACTCTTTTATACTCCATTGACTAGGATTTAAAATTCCTTTTTCTACAGTTGTCTGAGTACATATAGATGGGGTAGTCCATCGACGAAAAATTGCCGATTTTTTGGTCGATCTCTAATTCTTATTTTTTTATAGATATCCCAATAATAAATATAGTAAGAAAGTACAACAACAAGATTATATTGATAAACAAACAATGTTTAGTAATAAGTACTACATTTAATCTACTCTTTCTGTTTAGAATAAAACCACATCCACTACACATGAATATTTCGAAAAGAAAAAAATCGATTTCTTCGCAAAATTTCGCAACTTTGAAAGTCCACTGTCGCTTTAATATTGATATCATCGCCTTGCTCTTCCCTTTCTTTTTTTTCTTTCTACTATTGTCAATTGTCTTCTTTACCTGCTTGCATTCGATAAGATCTTAATACAAAGAAAATGGCTATATTCATAAATTCATGATGTACTCTTCTTCATCCCAATTTTTGTTTATGCATTTGGACTACAATGAAAAGTTTATCATATCTTATGAATTTCTAAAATGGTAAAAGTAGTCCATCAATAACAAGAAAAAATTTCAGAAGACAGTAGCTGAGGGAAAGTTCGTGTATCATAAAATGGTATCTTAGCTTCAATCTTACGAAGAAAGGTGTATTGAAATTCGGAATTTTATGCAAAGCAATTTTAGGGCATTTGAAAATCACGGGCCGTTTTATTTTGGATCCTCCTTACGCCACTAACCTATATTTAGTTGTTTATTATTCTTGCTCTTATTCAGCTTAGAATAAGTGCTGTATCATATTGTTTAAAAGAAACTGGAGAAAAAAATGGTTATAGTTTATTTAAAAAAATTGAAAAATAATTATAATAAAAAAAATTTCTGCGGCTTACAGTTGCATATAGTTTCACATAATAAACATAATTCATATAATAAACCACATAGTTTCACATAAACAAAAACATTGCTTATTTAAAATCATGAAGGCACCAGTGCGAAGACTGTAACCGAAATTGAAGTTTTAAAATCTCTTTATTTTCGGTCGAAAGCGAAAATGTCAAAAAAAATTTAGGTAATCAACAAATGCATAATTATGCGCAATTATTAATTAATTATTCGCGTTTAATAAATGTATATAATTATTAATTAATTGTACGTGTGGCCCAAGTTCTGAGGCTCTGTGTGCCTCAGACAAAATCTTTTTAATTTCATGTAAAATAAGATGTAATTAATTCATCAGACAGAATGATTTTTTTTTCTAATTTTACGAATTTTATCAAACTAAAATTAACCAAATTTTAGGTATACATACCTCAATTTATACTTTATAAATAATCATCTGCTATACAGAGTATTCGAAACATTTCTGCCGTTTCAAACCAAAAGTTTTGTATTACCGTTAAGTTTACAGCTTTGATGAGCATGTGAAAAGCGTCTTGAAAGTTTAGCCATACATGCATTACTCAATTTATTATTTACACTCACATCTTAAGTCAATGATGAAAAATAATCATAAGTAATGAATTTTATTGCAATAAATGAAGAGTGTCTCATTTGAGACATTTCAGGTCAATGAGTAGTGTTGAAAATTTAGAGAAGGAATAGACAAAATTTTTTGGTATACAGATAGTTTCGGTCGATGCTCGATGGCAGCTGTCGAATTTTTGGAAGCATTTTTGCCGAAAACGAAGTTCGGCGAAACTTATATTTTGGACCGAAAACGAACTTTTGTCGATCTCTAATTCTCATTTTTTAATAGATATCCCAGCAATAAGTATAGTAAGAAAGTATAGCAACTTTATATCGATAAACAAATAATTTTTAATGGTATGCACTTCTAATCTACTCTTTCTGTTTAGATTAAACACACGACCACTATGACGTGAATTTTTAAGACAGTACAACTGATTCTCCCACGAATGATATGAAAATTTGAGGGATAACTTGTTTTGTATAGGAAAGTGAACACATGCGAGAAATGTCTTCAAACTATAATTTCATGGAGAATTTAATATATTTTATTTATCATATCCAGCCATCAATAATCAGAGCGCAGAAAAAATCATTTTGCGGGAGATATCCATTCATCTGTAATATTATCACACTGCACTAACATTATTTAGATTTTAAAACAGCTGCAGGGGGGAAAAGTTCATTAATTCCAAACTATCTACTTTTCGGATTCCTACTACATCCCCCATATGTCATACCCCTCACATTTTTTTAAAACGCTGAAAATAAAATCCACAAAAATTATCTAAAAAATTCCGTAGAGAACAACATTATTTATTTCGTAAGAGAAAGTAAAAGGCATGAAAGAATTTTCTCTAAACCACAATTTCACGGAGATTTAATGTCTTTGACTTTTATCAGTCCGACCATCAATATCTGAAGACAGCAGAATAATATTGCTGTAGATATTCGTTCATTGTTAAAATCATCTGAACAGGATTCATTTACATCATTTAGATTTTCATCATCTTTAGAAAAAATTTAGATTAATTAATTCATTAAAAGTTCTTTTCTTAAATCTTTGTTTTTAAAAACAAACTACGATCAACCATGCATCACTACTCACGCATTTTTAAAACACTGAAAATGATTGATGGAATTTTCCTTCCAAACCACAATTCCGCGGGGATTATTTATTGTCTTCACTTTTATCATGCCCAACCGTCAATATCTGAAGAGAACAGAATAGTTTTGCTGGGGATCTCCCTTGATCTTGAGCGTCATCTGATCCGGATTCAATGAACTTCTGACCTATTTTCTTTTTCCAATTTTTAATGAAGAAACACATAACTCAGGATGCTAAATTTAAGCAAGAAAGCCCAGTAGATATTTGCGAATGCGAAAATTTTGCAAAATTTTATTTTTTGTTACATTACATATAGTGGCTACACGCGGCAATGAAAAGAAATTTGACTACTTAATTGAGACCATTTCATTATAGTTTCACAATAAATTTTGGAAGTGATATCAATTTCCACGGGCATATGAAGATTTCTCCTTTCCATATTCATACTGGGATTAAATTCCTTCACTCTCATCCCTTTTAATTAGAGACCGATCAAAAATTCGGTTTCATTTTCGTTTTCGGCCATAAATCTAAGTTTTGCATAAAACATATTTTCTAGAAAAAAAGCTGTCAGAAATTTGGCCGGGCCGAAACTATCTGTATTCCGAAATTCTCGTTTCTTTTTTCGGAAAATTTCAACATAACTCATTTATATAAGCTGTGTAGGCTCAAATGAGACATTCTTCATTGATTGCTATGACGTTCACTATTTATAATTATCAGTCATGACTGACTCAAGACGTGGATGCAAATTATAAAGCAAGAAATGCCTACATAGCTAAACTTTGAAAACACTTTCAAGTACTTTTTAAGAGCTGCAAATGTAACAATAAAAAGGATTTTCTTCTTGTTATAAACAGCAGAAGTGTTTAAAAGTTTTCTACGAAAAGAGGTAAAAAAACAGATGAAGGTCATAAACATGTTCTGGACACACATCTTTTTTTTTAACAAATACATTCTTGGAAGATATCATCATCACTTACAAAAATCATTATAAATAATCAATCGAGATGTATTACATAAAAACTTTTTCCATTATATGAAATTTGTTTAATTGGTACATTACATTACGTCACTGATAAATGACGTTTTATTTTATATGAAAATAAAAGGTTTCGACGAAAACAGTTATTGGATTTCCTAAACAGAAGCTGATTAGGCCTTAATATTCCTCAATAAAAGGGGAATGAATTTAAACCCATTTATAAGAAGATCGCTACTGGTATTTTAATTATAATTCAATCTTTCGTAATCTTTTAAAAGCCTATAAAATTAGAATGTTTTTAGAATCTGCAGTGCCTGAACGGGGGTTAATGAGCGTAGCTCGTATGGGGAAGAGCCCCTTAGTAAATATTAAAATAATGAAAATTGGAAGAAGTTTTCAATAAATTTTTATAACTCATTAATTACTCTCAATAAAGTTCTCCGTCTTTCAGTTTGTAACAATTTTTTTACATGTTTACAATGTATTTTAATAATGTTAAACTATTTGAAATCTAATGAAATTTTTATACGTTTTACAGCTGCACCTGCAATACGCTACTGAAGAACATGACGTGCATATTTCGATTACAGTCTGTCGATAAGCAATAAAAGTTAAAGGCGCATTTTCCGTATTGGTGATGTATTTTTACGTTTAACTAAATACTTGTGTACTACCTGGAGTGTATAAATTCGCCAACCATATACAAGGCTACACAAAATAATTTAGAATTACTGTGTATCAGCCTGTATTGTTAAGGATGTTTTTTATTGAGTTACTCGTTTTCTATCTAGACTATATTTAATGCACAAAATTTTCCATCTGTTTTCTTAAAAATAAAAAGTCTTTTTGTAGTACAATCCTGTAAGTAGAATACCACTTAGTTTTGTTATTTCATTTAGCAGAGAAAAATTGAAAGCCAATCACAGAAAAATTGTTGTGTTCTCATGAATAATATTTATTTTAATTTTGTATGATTTGGATATTTTATTTATTTATTTTATGTAAAATTTACTTTTGAGTAACAGAGTCAAAAATCGAAGTTGTTGAAATTCGACTAGCTCCGTTACTTTTGGAGAGTTTAAAGAATAGTTTAGATTCACCAATTCACTTATATTTTATTTTTAATTTCAGATTTATGTGTTTTTTTTAAAAGCAGACTACCGTCTCCGCACATATATTAGCTATATATATCATATATATAAGCTATAGCTTAGCCAGAGCTTTATTCCGGGATGGGCTGTGCTGGGATGACCTTATATGTTTATTTTAACTTATATACAATGCGCGAAAAACACTGATTTGTTGTGGAGGTCTCCGGTACCCTAAGCCATATATCACATCCCATGTTTTTAAAACGATAAAAAATGTTCCCCACAAAATAGCGAAATGAAAAATTCCTAAGTATACCACATGATTTATTCGGTGCAGAGAAAGTGCAGATCATGGAAGAAATTTCTCAAAACCGCAATTTCAACGAAGATTTAGTGTGTCTTTCACTTTTGTCTTGTCCGTGCGTCAATATTTGAGGGGGCGGAATCATTTTGCTGGGGATATCCGTTCATCTGTAACGCTATCAGACCCGGATTCACTGACACTCCTGACCTACTTTCCTTTTCCAGCCTTTGTTTCGTTCGGGGTAAATGAACTTCATAGGCCTTCACATTGGCCGTGCCCGTTGTCTTTTTTTAAATTAACGTATACCAATATCTTTAAGATGACTCTTACCTTTAAAGGGGCCTCCCGGTATTCTTCATGCGTAACCATTTTTTCTTTTTTCGAATAGAGGAGAGTGGCGACCCGCCCTGCCTGATTTCTTTTCAACCGGTGTATTCGAAGAATTATTATTTTGGAAGAAGCAGTTGTTTTATGACACTACTGACACACTTTCGTAGTACGTCCGGTGTTTTTTCATTAGCTTCGATGCCAAATAATTTCTTCGTTATTTAATGGTTTTTTAAAAAGGCTGTATCCGTTTTCGTAGTATTGTTTTGAATCATCGTCCAAGAAACTATAAATAAATATTTGTCATGGAAAATGTTTTTGAAAGCAACCAATTAATTTATTTTTTTTTTTTTTTTTTTTTTTGTTTTATGAATAAGAGACAAAGAGATTTTTGATTAACATTTTATATCGGGAGAGTACTTTAAAGTAACATATTAAAGAAAATTCCTCGTAAAATTATTTCAATTTGTGTTTTAAAAGAAGTGGGTAGAACTTTTTATACAATATTTAGAAAGCGGAATGAAACAGTCAAAGCTAAATATTTTTAATGTGGTTATTTTCTCAACCATTTACTATATATGGCTTTTATTCTATATAAAAAAATATTATGTAAGAAATATACCAAAAATTTGAAACTACAAAACACTGATTGCAGGTGACATCTGTTACAGATAAGATAACAAGATATTTATTTAGACTGTTCTTATACGGATTGTGAGATTTTCACAACAGTTATTTTTGTTAATTAATCTAATTATTCTTATAACTACTTTGCAAAAAAAAGAGCTCTGACTACCAATTTATTAAATCAGTTTGATTAAAAAATTATCTAAAAAACCAAATAGTATTATATATAAAGAGGTAAAAATGTAAAAGTGATTATTTATTTATTTTATTTATTTATTTATTTATTTATTTTTGAATGTGTATGCATTATAAGTCAAAGTTTAAATTATATTCTTCGGTTATAAACCGCCACATCTTTTGTTTTCTAGCTTTTATACTACAATAATCGAACAATTTTAATCTTTTCCGGCACAGAGTAAATTTGTTTGAAATAATTAATTTACACCAGAATTTATAAACGAATTTATCAAGAAATATGAACTTGCTTATTTTTACGTACTTTATACAAAGAAAAATTTTAATTCAATATTCTTTTTTTTTTTTTTTTTTTTTTTTTTTTTTAAGAATACTATCCTCGAAAGAGTTAAAAATCTCATTCGGTTTATGCTCGAATATTTCTTTAAGATATTCAGATGTATTGTGTAATTCATACTTTTATTAATTTCTAATATGTAGATTTTGACATACATGTTTAATTAAATTTCACAGGTTTGAAATACAGGCTCATTTTAAGTAAATGAAGTAATAATTAAAAAATAATACTCTCTACTGTAACCTTTTTCGTAATCAAAATACATATGCAGTGTATATATATATATATATATATATATATGCAGTGAGAGATAGAGGTCTGCTTGGCGAAATCAGTGAAAACAGGCCCAGAACGTTCTAGCCCGTCACAATTTCTACTACAGTCAAACCCCGTTAATACGCGCCCTGCTTAATACGCGAAACCGCTTAATACGCGAATTTCCTTTGGTCCCCTGAAATACTCCTATCTTACGCATAGATAAAACCCTGTTTAATACGCGAATGGTTAATACGCGAACCCGTTTAATACGCGAACCCGTTTAATACGCGAAATTTTATCAGTCCCTAGAAAAAAAAAACCTACCTTTAATACGCGAATGAATTTAGCTCTAAACATACGAGTTTTTGGATGAAGTATTTTCCCAAGCATTTTATACAACAATTATTTAACTTATTCTTTATACAACATTTATTTAAACCCAATTAAATTGAAAATTTTTTCCCTCAAAACCACACGCTGACTAAATTTGGATCCCGATCCGAGGCTAGCATAAGACTGCCCAATCAAACCTCTCCCAATGAAATCTCAATGGCGAGACGAGGCTAGCGTTGTGCAAAATTAAAGACATTATGTCTGCTTTAAAAAACGCGTGTTTTAATTTAGAAAATATATAAAACCAAAGTGTAAAATTTTAATGGAAATTCAAATTAAAAAAAAAAAAATCAGCATTTACAGATACATGTCGTTCTATCATGAGATGCAAATTAAGAATATGTAAATAAAAAAATAATTGATACAAATCTTATTGAAAAAAAAAACTGAGTGTTTTGTGGTGGTTTCGCTCGCTTTCTGTACGCATAGTCTGAAAAAATCAAATTACGCAAAGTAGAATGTACCTTCAATTCAATACTTTTCTTACGATTTTCGTCATTTAAAAATTAAAATGTAGACAAAAACCGGGAATTAAATTTATAAAATCTTACAAATTTGAAGTTCATGTAAGGTTCATTCATCGCGGGTGCAGGCTGTGCGAGTCACCTAGTTTTATAAAAAGCAAAAATGAAAAGAACTTTTCCCCATAATTAAGAAATGATGTGACCCCCCCCCCCTTCCTCTAAATTAGAGCGGTAGAACCGATAGATGGAGCATGTAATAGTATCGCTGATTAATCACATGAGTCTTTTCAATCGCTGTTTCATAATTGCTGTGATATTTTTAAAAGAAGAGAGTCGCTTGTCTCTCCCAGTATTATCTAGTCTACAATATCAATATCCATCTACACTTTTATAATGTAGCCTAAACTATGGCAGAAGGAATAAAATATATTAAACAAAAGGGTCTCTCCATCACTGAGAAGTTACAAATTATAAATCAGTACGATGCCCAAGCCGTCTCAAATAAGTCTGCGTTCGTCAAAGAAAAAGGCATACCTGAGTCAACTTTAAGGACTTTGTTAAAGAATAGGAATGCCATCGTTAACCAAGCTGTGGTTGGCGGAACAAAGAACAAGAAAATAAAAACCGCCAAGTTTGAGGACATGGAAAAGGCCCTTCGCGAGTGGTTTGTTAAAACACGCTCTCTGAATGTCCCAATAAGCGGCTTGTCAATGCAAGAAAAATTTTTTGAAAACGCAGCAAAAATGGGATTGCCAGATTTCAATGCTTCAAATGGATTGCTGGATCGATTTAAAACTCGGTACGGCATAAAATTCAAGCAAGTGTGCGGTGAGTCAGCTGCAGTCAACATTGAAGATATCCACTGTTGGAAAATTAATGTTCTTCCGCAGCTTGAATAAAACTACTCAAGTCGGGAAATTTACAACGTGGAAGAATTTGAGATTTTTTACAAACTGACACCCAATCAAACATTGGTCATGAATGGAAAAATAGGTCATGCAGGTAAACTGAGCAAAGAGCGTCTTAATATTCTGCTCGGTGCCAACTCTTATGGATCAGATAAATTAAAGCTCATGGTCACAGGGAAATCAAGCAACCCGCGATGCTTTAAAAATGTCAAGAATTTCCCCTGCCTGTACGAAAGCCAGCGTAGAGCATGGATGACGGGTAACATCTTTACAACATTCTTTTGTAATTTTTATCGGCGTATGAGAAAAGAATCGCGCCATGTGTTATTGCTTGTGGACAACTGCCCTGCGCTTCCAAAAGTTAACGAAGATCTGAATAACGTCCAAGTAGAATTTTTACATCCAAATTTGACTAGTGTCACCCAGTCAATGGACCAATGAATAATTAATAGCGCAAAAGTAAATTACAAGACTCATACGGTGATACCTGCACCAAATGAAACATGACAGCAATCCTTCTTGCTACGAATGTTGTCCAATTACAGTCCTCAACGCTATGCACATGCTTACTGAAGCATGGGAGAGTGTTACAGCAATAACAATTAAAATTTGTTTTTACAGAGCAGGTTTCGGAAGTAGCGAGAACATCATTTACATTAAGCCAACCTCGCACCCTAATGCTGAAGAAGATTGGCTGGCTACACAAGAAACTGAAGGAGAAAATTTTGTCGATTTAGATACGTTCATTAATATCGACAAAGATCTAGTTACCTCCGAATTTAAAAGTCTCGATGATGCCATCGCCGATGTAACTGTGACTGACAATCTGGATGAGGAGGAAGATGATGAACCTGCGCTTCCGGCCCCATCCACACTCTCCAAAGTTACAGAGGCGTTCAATTTACTAAGACAATATGCGTCGTCACTGGATAAAGGACCCTCAACAAGCGAACCTTACCACTACCTAAATAAGGCGGAAAACATCATGGTGATGGAGCGACCGCATGTCAAAAAGGTCAAAACTGACAGCTACTTTTCCAAAAAGTAATTTTTACGTCATTATTGACTTCAGTAAGATTTTTTAATTGAATTTTTATTATTGTTAACACTATTTATTATCGCATCTATCTGTTCTATATAACTAACAAAGATTTCAATTTTGTTACCATTAGTTTTAATAAATATGGTTAGCAGAAATTTTTGTGTTCATCTTATTCAATTTTATGTGTCATACATAACAAATCTCAATTTGAAAAGACATAGGATTTTTATTTCAGAAAATAATGATTATTTGAATTTACAGCTTTCAAACGTTCCTGTTTAATAAGCACATAATGATTAAAATAAATAAAATGTCATTTTATGTGCTAAAATTTGACAAAAAAAATGTGTTTTTCCTCATAAATTGTTATTAGATAGATCTCTCGACGAAAACTCGCGATCTTTGGTTAACACGCGAACCCGTTTAATACGCGAATTTTGATCGGACCCCTGATTCGCGTATTAACGGGGTTCGACTGTATTTCTAAAAAAAAAAATCAGATTTTTATCATATAATTAAGATTTCTTTAAAGAATATTACATACATATCTATGGAATGATTTTACAGTATATTTTACAGGAAATATACATTAATAACATTAATGATTACACATATTCTTAGACTTTCAACATTCAAATAAATAAATTAAAAATTTTATATGGTTTAGAATAGGGGTGCACAACCTTTTGAAGAGAAGGGCCACTTTCAAATATATCTGGGTGATCGGGCCACATCAATAACATGGAGAGAATTCGAGTTAGAGGAGGTGATCTGTGGCCTACAATTTGATAAAAAAAATGGTTTCAGAGGAGAGTGTGTGTGTGTTTGGGGGAGGGGGGGTACCCGTTTAAGTTCACTTACCCAGTCAAAATACCCAATTCAGTTGGTAAGGATATATCAACAGTTTTTATATTTTTATATATAACAGATATAGCAACGATTATTTACTAGATTGAAAGATATTCCTTGACATAATTCAGGAGATTATGTTTTGTTTTATTAAAAGTGCTAAAGAAAGAGCATAAATGGCTGGTGCCAAAAAAATGTGAACTTTATAAACGAAAGAGACAGAAGGAGCCGATCAACAAGATTTTTTTACATCGACGATATTTTCAATTTTTTCGCGCCTGATCGATAAAATTTGCAATTTTTACCAAGCCGACCGACGAAATTCGCGATTTTTACAATTGACAAAATTCGCGATTTTTACGAAGTGATCGATAAAATTCACGATTTTCCTTCGCATGATCGACGAAATTCGCACTTTTTGTCTGTACCTGATCGACGAAATTTGCAATTTTACCGCGCCTGATCGAAAAAATTCGCGTTTTTCTGAAGCCGTTCAACGAAATTCTCGTTTTTACGAAGCCACTCAATAAAATTCGCAATTCTTACAAAACCAATAAATAAAATACGCTATTTTCCTTCGCACGATCACGAAATTCACGATATTTTCGCGCTTAGTCGACAAAATTTGCGATTTTCACAAAGCCGATCGACGAAATTCACGATTTTACCACGTCTGGCCGACGAAATTTGCGATTTTTAGAAAACCGATAAACAAAATTCACGATTTTCATGAAGCCTATCAACAAAATTCACGATTTTTACAAAGCTGATAGACGTAATTCGCGATTTTTACAAAGCCGATAGACGAAATTCACGATTTTCCTTCGCATGATCGACGAAATTAGCGATTCATCTACACCTGATTGATGAAATTCGTGATTTTACCGCAACTGAACAACAAAATTCGCAATTTTTCCGCGGCTGATGGACGAAATTCGCGATTTTTCGAAGGCGATCAACAAAATTTGCGATTTTTAAGAAGCCGATCAATAAAAAAATTCGTGATTTTTGCAAAGCCAATCGACGAAAATCGCGAAATTACTTCGCGTGATCGATGAAATTCGCGATTTTATTCGAGTATGATCGACGTAATTAGCAATTTTTCTGCGTGTGACCAACAAAATACACAATATTCCCATCTTCGACCAAAGAAATTTGCAATTTTTCGGAATGCGATCAATAAAACTCACAATTGTTGGGTCTTCGATCGACCAAATGTGCGCTTTTTTCGCTGTTAATTGACGAAATACACATTTTTCTTCGACCGAGTATCGATATTCGCGATTTTTGTACTAACATTGACGAAATCTGCATTTTTTTATGCGGCAAAATGAAACTCGCGATTTTTTTTCTCTTGATAAACTGTCAAAAACACGATTTTTCCGCAGCTGATCAACGAAATTTTCAATATTTCCACGCGTCATCACTTAATTCGCGATTTTCTCGTGTCTGAACGAAATTTGCCATTTTTTTTTGTCTCTGATCGACAAAATTTGCGATTTTTTTGTGCCATATCGACGAAATTCGCGTTTTTTTCACGTGATAAACCGAGAAAATATGCTATTTTTTCCATCCGATGAATTTAATTTGCAATTTTTTCGAAGATCAACAAAATTTGCTCGATCAACGAAATGTGCGATTTTTAGCGACCATCCGACAACATCCGCGACTTTTCCATGCCTGTCGAAAAAACTCGCGATTTTTTTGTGCCCAATCGGGGAAGCTTGCTACTTTTTTCCGAGTCTCATGGGAAAAATTCGCAATTTTTCTCTATCCGATGAGCGAAACTAAACGATTTTTCCGAGCCTCATCGATAAAATTCGCTTTTTTTCTGCATTTGATCAATGAAATTCGCGATTTTTCCGTGCCGATAAACCAAATTTGTGATTCTTAAATGACGAAATTTTATATTTTCCCACGGTAAATTGACAAAATTTACAATTTTTTTCTGCGATATATCAACAAAAATTGCAATTTTCTCCAGTTGTAAATTGACGAAACTCACGAGATACACATTAACCCATCGCGGGCCACTTTTGGCCAGCGGACCACAGGTTGTGCATCCCTAGTTTAGAATAAAAGACAGAAAAAGAAAGTTAAAAATATTGTAACTTTTGAAGCTGTATAATAAAAGTAGATTTATGAACATATTTCTATATCATTTTATTAAATATTCCAAATCCAAATGCATTATCAAATCCAAAGGAACTACTTTCTCATACATTTTTGAATTTTTTTTTTTTTTTTTTTTTTCGAAAAAGTATAAGATTATCAGATATTTTTATTCAGAAACTATGTAATCGAATGGCGTTATCTATTTTTTGATGCAAGCAATTTAATAAAATATTGTCAAAATTAGCGTTTTGAATATAATTTCTTGAAGCGATAGCATGGGAAGGGAGAAAACTCTGCAAGCATTTGACAATAATCTCTTATATCTCAACAAGGTTATACAAGTACCTTATTTACCAAAAATGAAAGCCGCTATTTGATTTTAAATCCCTTCAATAGTCAAACTTGTCAATTTTATACTTTTACAATTAAAAATTAGAAAATGCGTCAAACTTTCACATTGTTGAGAAGTGAATTTAAGAAATACCAAGAAGTATATATCGAAACATTATGTTAATATCAGTTCTTTATCGCTATAAATAATTTTACAAATCATGTGTGTCTAACACATCTTGAGAACAATTAATTCTAGTCCCGGCCCGGCTCGTCTATATGTAGAAAAGCAATGCAAGCCTGATCTCGGCCCGGCCCGAGTCTGCTAAAAATATATTAAGCCCGGGTTACACACAATGTAACTGTTCGACGTCAATCTCTACACAGTACAAGTTAACATTTCTGTATTGATATTGTCAAACTAGTATCGTCACATTCATACTTATTCTCATTAAAGCCATATTCATTGAAAATACCTCATATTTTATCGTTTCTGCTTAAATCTTTAGCGGGCCAATAGTCTCGCTATTTTTTTTTTTTTTTTTTTTTTTTTTTTTTTTTTTTTTTTTTTTTGCCGGGCCGTTTATTTTGTTTGTCGGCCCGCCCCGTTACAAAATTTGGAACCCGCCAGGTACGGGCCCGTATAGATCTCTTGTGAGAGAATTAATTTATTTCAAGACTGAGAAATTTGATATCGCGGATGATTTAAACAAAAAAATATATGCTAGATGGCTACTTATTAAGTTACTGTTTTTATAAACTTGCTGATTAATTCTAGTGCTGTTCGGACTTTTGGCAAATGCATCTAATAATATTAATAAATCTTTTTAATTACTTGCAGAGTAATAAGCTGTAAGATTTATAAATATTGACTATTGCAAATGTAGGGGGGACAGCAAATGTGATATAGCTGAAGTAATGGCTAAGTATTAAAAGTTTTTGGAAAATTCATGCATTACTTTCAATAGTATCCAAAATAATAGCAAATATATATATAAAAAAAATAACGCAAGATCTCATTAAAATTATACACTTTAATATTAATAAATGTTAAAAGTCATCAGGTATAGTTTTAAAAAATAAAACAAATAAACAACAATGAAAGAAAATAAAAAATGAACTTTGAATCGTTAAAGCTATACTGATTGTTAAAAAATGATGAATTGGAACTTATCAATGAAATGTGAAAGACATTCAAATTTCGATACTTAGATTTTTTTTTTATTTTTTTTTTCGAGAATTATAGATGCATTTTGAAGTTTCAAGAAAATTTCGGAAAGAGCTTGAATTCTAGTGTAATTTTATCGAAAATCTACTTTTTTGATTATAAGGTTTTTTTTTTTTTAAATACATTAAGGAGAATCGGAATTCTTCGGACATTTTTTTTTCATTTGAGTATTTTATAATACTTTTTGACACATCATTAAATGATTTTATAAAGGAAAAAAATGCAATTCTTACGGTAAAATTTTTTTTAAATTGTAGTTCCATATTTTTTTTTTTTTTTGCTTTTTTATGCTCACCTATGGCACGCGTGCCAAAAGTGGCACACTGAAGAATAATTTTGATACGTTGTTGCTTGTGGGTCTAAATCGATGTTCAGCCATATTTCAAAAAATACATAAACTTGGATGATACAATTGTGTCTAAATTAGATTAATTGGAAATTGCAGAATTTTAATGCAGCTTTTTAAAGTACCGTAAATTGCCGCATTAGTAAAAGAGTCAGTGGTAAAATTAAATAAAACTAATATCAAAATTAATGAAATTGATAAAATAAAATTAGTAAAAGTACCAGTGATAAAGTTCAAATTAAATGGTGAAATTACTTTCACAGCTATTTAAAGAAACTAGCGTTTGCTCTGTTAACATTTTTTTTTCTTTTTTCCATAAAATCATTTGTTTCAAAAATGAACATTACAAAGCATCAAGTAAAAAGCAGTTGTCAGATAAATCCAGTTCAGATAAATCTAGTTCCAGTTCAGTATTCTGTCATAATTAATTAAGTATGAACCTGATATTAATTTTTGTCTTCAAAAATGCAATAAAATAATTAAAACATTTATTTTTATTGTTTCTAAAATGTTATTGTTTTTGTGATTATTATAACGCAATATCTTATAAGTATTTTACACTCTTTTTAAAAATCTTAGTAACAATAATCTCTCTTTAATAATGATATTTAAATCCTCTAAATTTATTTATTAGTTGGCATCTCAAAGTCATGTAAAATGTGTTTTGGGGAAACAATGGCAAGCAGCTGTAAAAAGGTTCGCCGACCCTGCTCTATGAGAAGTATGCTGAAATGACCACATAAAAAAAGAAATATAAAAAATTAATAAGAAAATAATTAAGAAAAATATAAAATGTCATGACATAGGTCAAAATGCAATCAAAATGACTATTTTTATTTTTAAAAAATAAACTAATAAAAAATAATATTACTGAAAATCACGCACGATGCGTTCAAAAAAATAACCTTTTTTTTTTTTTTTTTTTTTTTTTTTTTTTTTTTTTTTTTTTTTTAAAGAGTGAAATATATGTTTAAAAAAAAGAATCATCTACGGTACAAAGAAAATTAAGAAATTATTATTATTATTGTTATTATTAAATATCAAAACAAGAATGAAGCCCTAATAAGAAATGCATAGTCATATACTACCACTACTAAATGTTTAGTAACAAAAATAATTATTCAGACAAATAAAAAAACATATCATTAATAGCATGCCAGTCTTAAAATGCTTAAAGTAAATGAATGCAATAAAAAAAACCGTTTTCACATATTTTAAATGATTGTATGTTTAAGAAATGCTGTTGGAAAATACCACAGATGTATAAATCTATATTAATCAAAAAATTTTAAAACTGATATTTTTCTTATTTTCACAAAATGAATTATAGTGAGTTCCCTTGATTTACAAGCATTCCATCAAATTATTAAACGAGTGTAAAACACCATCCCGTCAATAACTGTCGAAGACTGGCGATTTCCTCTTGAAACAACATAAATTGTTCAGCTGAATTTGTAAAGAACATTTTGAAATCCATCGTAAATTTTTACGTTGGTTTTGTTTACCAAATATCTTTTTTACTTGAGACTTTCTCCAAAGCACCATTTTCTCAAATCACATGCGACAAATGCATTCTAGTTTATTGCCCTTCCGATGGATAGTGCAACCATAGAGATTTTGATTTGTCTTTCTGTCAGATTGTTTGATCATAAAATCTTTTATATCTTGTGAAAATGTACAAAATTCGTTGCCCCTGCATTGTATTAAAAGGTTCTTGTAGTTTATTTTTTTTATTTAAAAGAAGTTTGATCAAAAAGAATTCGGAGACAATTTTCAGTCAAGAAATTAAAATCAATTGCCATAAGATGTGACATCGGCTCAAAATGCTTTTATTATTATTATTATTATTATTATTACAATTTATATAAATTTGAGATATTTGACAAATTTTATACTGCTTAAATATCTTCTAAGAATAAAATGGTTTTGATTTGAGATTTAAAAAAAAAATAAATCTCATAATTTAAGAGCTCAATAAGTGTTATAATGCATTTTGTTTAGGGATTTTTTTTTTCTTTTAAGATGAAGGGGTTGTAATATAATCGATAATATGATAAAACGGAATCTTGCAGCAAGTACACTTAACAATCTAAACTTTATGTCGCCCATATATGCGAGGCCTCATATAAGACTGGTGTGAGTCAGCGTGATGACGCCATGATACACACTATCGTTCAAAGAAGTTCGCCGCCAAACACACGTCACTCCTGCGCTCCCAAATACCTCTGGAAGTCAAGGTAGATGAGGGGTTTTCGTGGATATCATATAAGAGTGCCCATTGAGTCTCAGGTGTACTAAATTCTGGTAAGTATGCTGAACCCCTCAACCCAACCACCAGTTTCCTAGATGTGCTATTGCTTTACCAATAGCTTACAAACTGTTCGGGTGATTGTTTACTATTACTTTATTTTATTAATTAATTATTACGAAATTCAATATTTTTATATTTCTATAGATTGATTGATAGATACTCATGATATTTACACATATTCGTATAAAAGGCCGAGTCGTGAAAGGGATAAGTAATCAGGTCCGTTGATTCACCCGAAACAAAGAAATAGAAACTATGCACAAAGAATTAAACTGTAATTAACAAGAAAGATTTATTAAAAGAAAATTAATTATGGATACATGTCCAAATTATTGATACGATATATTCAAGTAAGTTTGCATTGCAGTAAAAATATTAATGCTATAATGGAAAGATGGAAAGCCTCAACATGTATAGGAATTTTAGAAAATTGGTAAAATATTAAGTGCTCGGAAAACATGAGCTCGCTTACCCCAAAACCAGATCCTGAATATCATCACTGTATCAGCTCACTCTCCTAGAATCAAATCCTTGGGAAAATTTCCTTCACTCACTAAAATCTCAGCTACGCAATCCCTTTACTCCAAAAAAAATTCCCCTTAACCTAACTCTCTGCTCCCCATTTCTATCTTTCTCGTATTATCATAAAGACACCCATTTCCATATTAATATTAACATTATCCAACCGATTTCTTTCCCTTTCCTCTAACTCTTTCTGGGATTGGATACTTTCATATTCATTCATAAATTCCCTAATACTTCTATATTCTATATTTTTAATATTACCCCTTTATTATTATTAGAAGGTAAATACCACTGCTCGCCCCTTTTCGCATAACCTTTCATCTTTCCAGATAATGTAACTATCCAGCCTCCCTTTGCGGAACACCCTTTGATCTTTTCGGATATTTATGCGGGTCGGAAGAATGTACGGATATCTGCTTTGAAATTTGTTCCCGTGCAATAAATAAACTATCGAATTGACGCAGTTACAGGTATATGTTTCGACAATACTAGAGACCCTTTCTCGCTTTCTTGCTACTAACAATTGTGCTTAAAATTCTTATTTCACCTGATATAGGTTACAAGGGCTAGCGATACTTTCGTCAATAGATGTATATGTATGGGGTCTAAACACCCTTCTTTCAGCTAACATCTGTGCATAACAAAAATGCCTTTGGCAAAAATACTTTGTATTGTGGTTACTGAACGCGGCACCGCTTTGATTCTTTAAATAAATGATTTTTCTTTGCACCTTCCAAACCTACACATTCTTTGAATTATTCTACTCCATTTATCTGTATTTAACTTCGAAGGACTGAAATTTGCTGGACTTTGTCTCAGCAAAACGTGAAAATCTACGGACATAATAAGAGGAGCTTTTGCTATGGTATTCTACCATATGACAAAGTTAAAATACTTAAACTCTAATTAGACTAAAAACATAATTTATCAATACTTAATATTTTAAAACGTAATGAGTTATATTAATAATTTTTAACATTTAATAATTACATGTTATTTTTTTTTTTTTTTATTTTTTTTTTTTGTTAGTGTTTAGTATTACCCGTTAACAAATAAAACGCACGGTTGTCCAAAAAAGAAAATAAATGAATAAAAATTTTAAAATTCGCTTCAATTTTCTCGAGTTTCATTACTTAGTTTTCACTTCCTTTAGATATCTTCTTCCAGTAAGATCTTCAATTGTTGATAACTATAATAAAGTGACTCCTCATTACATCATCCATCCGAATATCTTCTATAATAATAAAGAGACAAGTTTGTGAGTGTGCCTCTCTACATAAAGTCGAACTAAGTAAAAGAAACACCCATATAATTCCAAAAATAAAAATCTTATTAACTAACAGTTTCTGCGTCGAATTAAGCGTCTCATTTCTAATTAAAATATATCTCTGAATTGAAATTTGAATGAAATACAGGGTCATAGAAAATCTAAGAATATGGAAAACAGGATTGCAAATATCGAGTTAACTAATAATCCGATAGACTTCGTTCTTAATGCAAAATTTGTGTTATTTTATTGCCTTTTACGTCCACTTCTTACAATAAAAAATTTCGAAAATTTTTATATACCTTTCATCAGAACGAATTTTTCGAGAAATTAGTCCGAAAAAATAGTTCCGGATAATCGAGCTTACTGATATTAAACAGGCTTCGTTCCATTCTTACATACTAAGTACATACAAAATTTCAAGTCTGTCTCAATTTGTTCGGGAGATAGCGAGTTTACAGACACACAGAATTTTTTTTTTTTTTTCTAAAAATATGTTTTTCGGAATCTTCAGTATGTAAAACGTGTAAATCCGTCAAAAAAAATTTCGATTTTTAAAATGATTGCAAGATTTACTCTGTACTACTAATGATAAATAAGTAATAAATAAATACACATATTACCTTTATAAAATTAATTTGTAGAAATTTATCAGAGTAAAAATGGGATGTTTGTAAAAACTTTCAGAAAAGTTACAGTGTTTTTCAAGCTTTTTTTCATTATTTTAGTCGATGAATTGTAAGGAAATAGTACAGCGTAAACACAAAACGAAAAGCATTAAGAAAACAAAAACTAGAAGGTAAACTTATATGTCTTTGTTTACTTTTATTTTGAGTTCGCTACAGTAAATAAAAAGAACGCTGTTTTAAAAACAAAAAAAAGACAAATCCATTTTGTATGAGGATGCTTTTCTAACCAGAACAGAGAGCTGGATTCTTTTTTGGTTCATGATTCTTAGGCTGACGCAATCTTCCTTTAAACAAGTTTAAAAAAATGTACTTTAATGTAAACAAAACTGGTTTTTTTTTACGGATGAGTCAATTGGATCTTAGATTAGCACATTCTGAGATGTCATATGTTTTCTTATATATATATATATTTATATTCACTCTAGTAATTTCAATAAAAAAATAGATATAGATACAAATTTGGAATACAAGTATATCATAATAAACAATAACAAATAAATTTCATTTATTTTTACTGTAATTATTATTTTTAGTAATTGAGAATCTGTGGGAAAGAACATGTAAGCTGCAAATTCGTGAAACACATTTAGAGCACTGTCTGAACATAACAATTAACAATTCTAATTAAAATTGTTTTTGATTATGTTGTGAAATAGTTGCAATGTATTATGCCAAGAAAAATATTTTGAAAAAGGCGTTGTTAAAAATTACATAATTTTCCATAAATATAGCTATTAATATTTATTGGCAAAATTAATCAACTCACTGAGTAATCTCCTGCAATTTTTTCTGTAAAGGAAACTGTCTCTTGTTTTGTTTTTAAAATTGTTTAATTTTAAAGTTATCATTTAGAAAGGGTTTTGCATGTGTTGCTTTACAGTGTTCTAAATTCTGTGGCGCTTACAATGTGTTGTTAATTTGGTGATAAAGTTACGGGCAGGATAACACTATTGTAAGAAAATATTTTTATCAACATTTTTTATAACACTATTTCAACACAATTAACAAAAATATTTTTAGAAGAAATTTCTAGATAGCAACATATTAAAAACACCGCATAAAAAACGTTTTGCGTATGAAGTTTTCTAATTTACAACGCATTAATGTGTTGTAAATTTGGTAACAAAAAGTGTTCTAAAAATGCGTTTATTTGAATTTGCAGTGTAATAAACATTAAATTACCAGAAAACTGAATAGCTCTTTGTTGTAATTTTATTCATCTTTATCTACCTTCTTAGCTTATGTTTGAATTGTTAACATACAACTAAACAGCACTTATTAGAATTTATCTTTAAATATTAAAAATTATTACTATTATTTAAATTATTGAAAAAAAGATGGTAAACATTAAAAAATAATGGCCTAAATCTTTAAGACTAATTGGAATCTTAGCATATTAGATTTACCATGTGATAAACTGCCTTACAACACTTCATCCACAACAATCGGGCAATTTTTGAGAAAATGTCATAACATCTTATTTTACTAAACTCTTCATTTGTAAGAAATTATTTTTTAGATTTTCGTTATTATTACATATCTTATCGTTTGTTAATTAAACAAAATATGTATTTAGCGCTATTTTTGCTGCTAGTCTTTGAGCCTAGAATATGGCCAAGCGATTCCATTTTATAATGCCAAGATAATTTTAGTTTTGTACAGCATAATACTCTTAGAAAAATGAATATAATTTAGTTTGTTATTACATTTTCAGCCCAAAGTATCTGGGATTTAAATGTAACAATCATAAATAAGAAATATATATATACGCAGAAATGTATATGCTGTTTTTCAATATGGAATTGTTGCGTTCTTTTTTTTTATATTCCAATCATTTAAATCTCGAATAGATCAGCCTGGTCTATTGGTTTTAAATGGTGTTTTTTATTGCATAATTTGCTTAAATATGTAACTAACTGTCTTCATAAAATTTTATTTCATCATTTTCCATCTTTTAAACACTATAAAATATTAGTGTAACGTTACTTCATAAAATTGGTGGCAGCCTTGCTGCCTCCAATTTTATGGTGTACTTTAACCGATATAACCGGTGTAACATTGAAATGGTACACCAGTAATATATGTGTAAATTACATCATTATATAAGTGAAAAACATTACTCCATAAAATTGGAGGCAGAAGCTGCCACCAATTTTATGGAATAACGTTATATAATTTTTTTACAGTGAACTACCGCAAACTAACAGATATCATCTAATTTATTCAAAGAATTTAGAATATACATTAGTCGTTTATAATATTGTCGTAAAAGGTTGGACACAAAAGCTTTATTTAATCTTCATTAGAAAAAATTAATTTTTATTTTATAATTCATATATTTTAGTGACTAAACCATATACTATAAAATCAAAGCCGATTTTCTCTTTTAAAGAAAGAACTGTATAGATTTTCATTATCTCTTACTATAAACAATTGAATCCAAATACATTTTTAAGCGTAAAAGACCTGTGTTATATTTTTAGTGTTTGGTTAATTTGAAAATATTGATTAGCCTAATATGCTTAAATCCAATAAATTAATTTCATACCCATCTTTTTTACAGGATGATGTATGGCCAGCAGTTTATTTCCTGGTGAGTTTATATTACTGAATTTTTATTGTCTTAGGTTTCTCATTCGACTCCCTCCAATTTTCATGCAATCCCTAAAGGCATATAGATAAATATGAAAAAAGTATTTGAAAACTTTCTGAGTTTGAAATAATATATTTGGGACACCAGGAAATTCTGTAAAATTCATTATTTCATTAGCATAGGAAAATTGATCAAATTCACCAGATTTTATAGAAATAGTAATTTGTTGATTTTATGTTAAAAATCACTTTTTTAAGAGTTAGACTTACCAATATAAAGTGTATTTTTATTGTAACTAATTTTGTAGATTTATTAAAAAACAATGAAACAATTATTTTTTAAACATTTTCTTTCTTCGAAATTCGACGGGTTTTGCCTTGTAATTAATAATAGAGCAGTGTACTATAGAGCACAATAAAGACACAATAACGACAAATGACATACATTATTGGAGCCTTACATTTGGTTTGTGATCTTATTGTTCATGATACAAAAACACTACATATTACAAATACGTTACGTAGTATAGCGTAGTACAATTTTTTTCTTGTTTTTATTATTATTATTATTATTATTATTATTATTATTATTATTATTATTATTATTATTATTATTATTATTATTATTATTGAAAAACATAACTGTTGAATTAAAAATGATAAATTCTATATTCATCAGAACATGGCCTCAAATTACACCCTACATCATGTTGAGATGAATTTAATTCAAGAAGCTTTATTCAATATACAATACGACAGTCTCTTTTTTATTTATTTATTTAACAAGTTATAATAATTCCTTTTGATAAAACATATATTCAATTGAACTACATTTGTAGATTTTTGTTCTCAGTACTCTCACTTACATTTATATTTCGTATTCACTTCAATATAAAAAAATATACACTTCTTATAAATAAATTCTACATATTTCTTTCTTTATTTGCGAAATGTCATACAACAACCTTTTAGAGGTCAAAAATTTGAAGCACTTTCCTTTACGCTTAGGGATGTCGTTTTACTGCAAAATCACAAAAGAGAAAACAAATTGTAATTTACAAACGAAGCTAAACGGTGAAAACCTCGAATTCACTCAGGCATGACCCGTTTTCGAATCCATTGACTCGTGGAAAAAAAAACAGACGGACATTATTCTTGCAACAGCCAACTGAAAAGTTCCCGGATGCAAGAGGTCCGTATAAGATCAATCGTCCGAATTCTTAACGTTGACCTATTTTTCGTGTGATGTAAAAGTTAATTTTTTTAGGAAGATTCTTCAATGGGGGTGTGGCATCTTTTTAGTGAAACACCTTTCAGTTTCTGTGTAAATTTTTAGCTATAAAGAGTTTTCCCTGTTCCCTGATGTTTCTGCTTCCGGTGTCATATTAACTTAACTTCAGACACATCCTGAAAAGAATATATGGACTTTTTTAATGGGTAGATTGTATTTAGAAAAGAACATACAGTAATCGTGATATTGCAGGTGGTTACCTAAAATAAAGTAACATAAATGAAACATCTGTACTATAATAAATTTTCTAACTACTCTTTAAAATTCGAAAGTAAAATATACATTTTTATATAAACATTTTTATCATTTATTTCGGGGCATATGGCAAGATAGAAAAACTTGTAATATTATATAAAGATTTCTTATTGGCAATGCATGCAGTGTTCACAAGTTTCAGAGTCTTAAAATGTTTAAGTCGTCAGTAATAATTTTAAATAAATCTACATAATTACTGGAAATTGTTATGTAGAAAATATCTCAAGCCTTGCAATAAATGTTATTTATTTATTTATTTATTATTGTTGCTTAAAACGATGAAAGTCAACAAAGTGCAAAGTTGTCCAAGCTGAGACTCGAACCCGGGCCATCGGTACCTGTTCTATCAACTAAACTACTTAAAACGATACCCAGCCTGATATTTCTCACTACATGTGTGGGCAAGGCTACAACCGCAGCACAAGCGGAGTATTTTTTCGTGAACCACCAGCCAGCTTTCGAATATATTATCCGTATTATCAATATTATATTCCATCTTTTGCTGCGGTGGTGGTCTTGTCAACATATATAGTGAGAAGAGCTAGACTGGGTATTGTTTCAAGTGGTTCAGTTGATGGAACATCGATGCACTATACCGTCGGTTCGGGTTCGATTCCCGGCTTGGGCACTTTTTCACTTTGTGGGCTATACGCCTTTTAAACAATTAAAAGCATGAAATAATAGAAATAATTCTATCTAAAAAATTTTAAAAATGCAAAAACCACTTAATTCCTCAGATAGTATAAATTAAAATTATTAGCAATATCATTTGACAGTCTAGGGCTCCAATAATGTATGTCATTTGTGGTTATTGTGTCTTTATTATGCTCTATAGTACACTGCTCTATTATTAATTACAAGGCAAAACCCGTCGAATTTCGAAGAAAGAAAATGTTTAAAAAATAATTGTTTCATTGTTTTTTAATAAATCTACAAAATTAGTTACAATAAAAATACACTCTATATTGGTAAGTCTAACTCTTAAAAAAGTGATTTTTAACATAAAATCAACAAATTACTATTTCTATAAAACTCAATTGTAGAAATTGTTAAAATTAAACTTTAATCGTACGTGTAAGAGTAAAAATCAATAATAATAAAGATCTGTTATTATGATAAAGTTATCAATTAAAGCTATTATGCTAGTATTCCAACATGAAAAAAAAGCAGAATTTATTCCACTTTGACTCAATCATAGAATCTTTTCCCGTGAAATCTAAACCTGACACCATTTTCACCGTATCGAAATTTTAAATATGCACCTTTCATATCTGTATTCATCTTTTTCTTTAAAAAATTAGTATTTAGTTCAAAACTTGAAGTTTCGATGCTATTAATTGAAACAGATAGTAAACTATTTATACATTTTTTAGTATACATGAAATTTTGTAAAGTAAATGTGCGATGACTAAAGCCAAAATTCACAGGGTTTTATAACAGACTTTTGACACAGCATGTACTTAATTTTTTTTTTTATTGAGAAAATGGCAACATAAATATAAAATAATCAGCTTTTTTCGGGGTTTTTTTCCCTTTGCTTTTAATAGACATGGAGTACTTCTGTTGTCACGCTTAGAAAAACGGCATTAAAACTACAAAAAAAATAATATCTCAAAAACAAATATAGATGCAGTTTTCAAACAAATTGCATCTAAAAGTAAATTTCCCCCCCCCCCCCCTTACGACGGTGTAAATATTAAAAATGTGCGATGACTATATGTTTAAAAATTTGCAGTAGCGAAAATTGCAAAAGCGAAATTCCAAGGGAAAGTGTTGCCATTTGCAAAATGACGTATGCGTTACGCACAGATACGTTTGGCCTTTATAATATAGATGTGATTCCAAAGTTAGAGAAAATTAAAACAGACTGAGCGACATATGAGTTGATTAAAATATTTAATAGTTTAAAGATTGACCTTGTGGAAAATTAGAAAATAGTGAAGTTATCTTCTGCTGTGCTTATAGTATTTATTGTCCTTCGCATGTGTAATATTCACTGGCATGTTAAAGCAGTTTGCTTGAATTTGATTATAATTTTGTAGAAAATGAATTTATTTATGTTGGTGTAAAAATTATGGAAATACAAAAATATGTATTACTAAATATTAAAAAATTTTATTGAAAGTTTCGTTGAATGGAAAATAAATCAAACTAATGAAAATCTAAAACCCAACATTAATGGATATGGATTCTAAAAACTTCGTCAGATACTTTCTTGCAAAATATTTAGGATATTATAGAAATATCTGTATCTCACTTTTCTGTATAATTTCACGTAACTGGTGTTCTGTAGGAAAATTTAGATTTTACTTTGAATCAATGTAAATTAATTTAAAAGGCATACTTTTAAAGCGGCTACATTTTTCATTAACTTTTGAAATAAGATTTTTTTTCTCTTTTTTTTTGGGGGGGGGGAGGGATCTATTGCTCTAGTGACAATGAATTATCCTGTCCACCGCTTGGGCCTCTTTTTTAAGAAGCGCTTCCGCTCATCATCTGTCAAGTAGCCCTTTTTTTAGTATGTAAACTAAAACAAAACACTATTTTCTACTTTAATATATGTATAATTATTCAGTGTAAATTCATTTGATAAGCATTTCACATTAAAAAAAGAAACAAAGAAGAAGATTAAAATGAAAGCATCAAAGTTATGTTATACTCCTCAACTCAAAATATTTGCAAATTATTTTATTTATTTTAAAAAAGTAAAATAATTCTGACACGATATTGCATTTGTTTTTTATGTGATTTTTCTCTTATCTGACGTCTCGTTAAACACATGAGCCCAAAATACTACAATGGCGAAAGCGTATGTCCAACAACGCAAGCCTTTGAAAGAATCTACAAAAACTTTGATGTACTTGCTCCAGAAACTGACAAAGAAAGACATCATATGTTTTGTTAACTGCTGAACCTTTGCAAACTTAGTAGGCGGCAGTTCTTTCAGATTCCTAAGTATGATTTACATCTCTGAAGAATAAATAGAAAAGTAAGACTTATCAGTGCAAGAAAATTAAGGGCTTCGGTCACGCCTTTTGAATTACTTATATGATAGTATATCATGATGTTGAAATTGAATTCGCAGAAAAAGTAATCACCTAAATTAGATAGATCATTTGATGGTATCTAGTTTTAAACTTAAAAATTTATAAAATTGTCTCAGTAATAAAGAAAACAAATTAACCTGAAGTAGAACAAAAGATCGTTATGAAGATTAAATGTGTTCTGGATTTATTTTATTTATTTAATTTTGAATTGCCAATTCTGATGAAAAAGAAAGAAAAATAAAAGACAGAAATAAATGGTTTTATCATATTCAAAATGTATAGATCTTGAATGGCTTAGCTTTTTTGCAGAATTTTGGAACGCATTATTGAAAGATATCAAAATTTAAAAACAAAGTCAAGCAAGAAACGAAAAATCTTTAAAAAAATTTTATTGCTGAAATACCTTATTATCCAACTTAAAATTAAACATACAATCGAACGCCCTATTTTATGACTCTGTTCTCTTCTTTGTTTAGCTTGATTAGATTATGTTAAATTAATGCAAATTACTTTGCATGTTGCGTACCTTGTGTAAAATGCACTATAACAGAAAACAAAATTTTAAAAAAGCAGAAATATTTTTTAAAACTTATCACAAAGGAAAGAAAGAATTACCAAGAATTCGTCTTATAATATGCATGTGCTTTACTTCTGCTGTGTTTTCTTTACTTTTTGCATTAATTTCTGAAGAAAGTTCTCACGTGAAAGTACATTAAAATCATATATACGGGATATGGATGACACCCACTGTGTAACTGATTTTTAAAGCTATTTTTTATTTCATCAAATTATGCTGAATCGTGCTATATTAATGCAAAAGTTTTGTATTAGTATACTTAAACTAAAATCGAATACAAAAAAAAATATTTTTTTTTTTTTTGTTATTAAATTTAGATGAATGAAAAACAGAAGATACAAAGAAAAAACGAAGTAAAATGGGTATAATGGGGATAATTATATATTCATTGGTATAATTTTTTTCATTAACTAAAAAAGAAAAATACTTTCAAATTGAAAATTTTGCAGAAATAAAAATCTACTAAAGTTCTCAAATGACCTAAAAATTAAAGAACGTCAAATATAAAATGTTAAAAATACATTATTTTAAAAATATATCAATAGTTGCGTCAAAATGAGACTTTTTTTCGTCCAAAAGTTCCAAAAATTTCAATTCAAATCTTCAAAGTACCAAAATTAATTTTGAAAATAAAATCATCAAAAATTTACACTGAAAAAACTGAAATGTTACACTATAATTGCATCAGAATCCTATAATTTTCGCGGTTACTGCCCTATTTTAATAAAGGGATTTTCCTGCATATTATAAGAAAACCAATAAAGTAAGTCTTTTTTTTTCTCCAAATATAGAAATAAAATATATTTATTTTACAATATTTATTTATTCATTTTGAAAAATGGAAACATTTCGTATAAATAAAATGCAACTCAATTAGTCAGTAATATATTCCTTTAATTATGTTGAAGTGTTACAGGCAGTTTCTAGTAAGTAATATTAAGTGCATAATCAAGTGCATGGTGAGATAAAATAAAATAAACGTAAGGAAACTTCCTCGGATAAACGAGATAATTATGAGATTTGATTCTTTTGAAAATCTAAAAATGACATAAAATAAAATAAATGCAAGGAAATTTCATCGGATAAACCAACTAATTATGAGATTTGATTCTTTTGAAAATCTGGAAGCATTTTCCTGTACTGAACAGTTTTAGAAAATTATCCCCCCTGGGGAGTTAAACAGGCTTTTAAAAATTTTCAACAGCTTCCTTATACGTGAATGTAGTAAGGATCTTCATATTTCACCCCTAAGGCACTACAGAGGCAGGTATGTCCCAGAATTGAGTTACTTTCATAAACAAATACATATTTTTATGTCAATATCCTCAGAATACTTATTGTCCCCCATTGAGTTTATTTACATAAATTTGGGATACGGCTGTTTTCAAAACAATTACAAAATTACAATTACAAAAATGTAACTTTTTCCTTCATTCCTGTATAGTCAAAAATCGAAACTTTAATGTTTCTAATTCTGTACAAAATGGAAGTGGAGAATATATTTTTGCTATCTGTTTATAAAATTTAAGTATCAATTCGAAATACTTTTTTAATAATTCTGCAATAAAAACTTTTCCTTCAATGTATTGCATATTTATTAAAAAAAAATAATAACCAAAATTATTTACAGTGGGAAATAAAAAAACATTTAAATTGCAAGAGTGCATTGTAAATAAAAAAAAAATTGTAACTTCATTCCATAAAATTGGTGGCAACATGTTGCCTTCAATTTTATCGAGTAATTTAATTTAAAGGAAGCTGTAATTTAAACTTACAGAGCTGTGTGCTTACACATTATTGTAACGTAACACCAATTATATTAGTTAAATTATTCAATAAAATAGAGGCAGCAAGACTGCCACCAATTTTTTGGTGTTACCAATTATAATGTGTTCAAATTAAGATAAAAATTACATATAATAATTCTAATAAGTAATTAATAAGTATTAATTGTAGTTAAAAATTATAATTATTATTAATATATAGTACTATTTTATAATTATTAATGATTATAAAATAGTACTGCTATTAATTTTCTAAAATTTACGCTTTTTTTATTTTTATAGGGTCCTTCTATCTTATACGTTACAGTTCGAAACAATTTTCTCTAAGATCTGGTAAACAAAGTAGTAAACATTACATTTTATAGGATAAAAACTCACCGAGTTTTTCTACTTTGAATTTTATCAAATTTTGGAGCTTTCCTGGAGTATTTTTTGTGTGTTTATCACTTTGCTCGTTTAGTTATGAATCGAGTGTAGAAACTAGAGTCACTAATTTTTACCGAAGCTTTAACAACGCATTTAATTATAATTATCGAATATTTTTTTCCCAGTTTAGACTTTGAAGACTCTTCTTGGTCTTTATTCCCATATGAACTACTTTTTTGCGTGTAGGTCATTTTGTTGCCTCAGTTGAAGAAAGAGACTGAGGGATCTATAGCAACGAACTTTGGAATGAAAGCGTGTATGCCCATCTTATTGTGCATTTTGAAACCTATTTTTCCAAATTCGACCAATGATCGTTTTACGAAATTATTTTATCAGTGATTGTTTGACGAAATTCTCGTTCTTAGTACCGCAACTTTTTCTCCAAATACCGACTATTTCCGATTAGTAATATTCGCCTTATTTAATCAGCATGCCAGTTTAGAAGATTTTTAGGTAGATTTCGTATGAAATACTACCTATTGCAATCGCACCAGTTTATCTATCAATCTATCTATCTATCTATCTATCTATCTATCTATCTATCTATCTATATATATATATATATATATATATATATATATATATCACATTTTTATGGACACGATAACTTCTATAATTCTTCACCAATCTCCACCAAACTGGTACATAAAATCAAAGGGGATAAAATCTCGGCTAAGTTCGTTAATGGGTAAAATCGGACCAAGGGGTCCGAATAAGGGGCGTTTTTGTGAAAACTGAAAAAACGCCATAACTTCTTAATTAAAGTATATATCAAATCGGTTTAAAGTTTACATTACTTCTTAAAAATGGCCAAAAGTTTATGCATGACAGATTTTTGATAAATTTAGAAGTGGGCTCAAGGAGCGAAAAAAACAGGGGTTTTGAGAGAAAAAAATTCATAACTTCGTCAATTTTTAAGCTATCAAGTCCAACTAAATTTTTTGTAAATGTTCTTAAAATATCTAAAACTTTTGTATTTACAAGTTTTTGATAGGACCAACTTTTACCGATGAAAAAAATTAAAAACGAAAAGAAAAAGGGCGGTGAAAAAAGAGAAAAATCCATAATGCCGTCAATTTTTAAGATATCAAATCTGATTAAATTTATTTTACATCTTCTCAAAAATATGTACAATTTTTATATTGACAAGTTTTTCATAGGACCAATTCGTATAGAAAAAAAAAATAGGAGTTGGAGAAAAAACTTCAAATCCAAACTGCTTATATTCTGACTCATTTTTAAATTCATTTTTGATTTTAAATGCATCCAAATGGTAGATCCTCTTATTTATAAACTGTATAAGTGACGCATTGGTCAATTTTCTGATAAAGACAGAATATATTTCAAAAAAAGCTACCAAAAAGGGTATTTTGAACAGAATTTCCCAAAGTCATCGGGATTGAAAATTAAAAGAAGTATTCAAATAAGAAATTGCGTTTTTTTCTGACTCGTTTTTAAATCCATTTTTGTTCTCAACCGCATCCAATCTACAGATCCTCTTATTTAGGAACTATATAATGTGATGCATTGGTCAGTTTTTTGATAAAGACGGAATATATTTCAAAAAAAGCTACCAAAAAGGGTATTTTGAACAGAATTTTCCGAAATCATCGTGACTGAAATTTAAGGAAGTGTTCAAATAAGAAATTGCGTTTTTTTCTGACTCGTTTTTAAATCCATTTTTACTCTCAAACGCATCCAATTTACAGATCCTCTTATTTAGGAACTATATAATGTGATGCATTGATCGGTTTTTTGATAAAGACAGAATATATTTCGAAAAAGGCTACCAAAAAGGGTATTTTGAACAGAATTTCCCGAAGTCTTCATGATTTGAAAATTTAAGAGCGTACACTAGTCACGCGGTAAAAGCCGAGTGCTAATGTAAAGTCTATGGGGGCGTTCTTTTCGAATATCTCGCTCAAATTTTAATATTTTTGCATGATTTTTTTGACAAGATAGCTGAGGGCGATCCACAACCGGCCTAGTTTTTACTTTTTCGATTTTGCTTATATATTTTTTATATTACGATAGTTTCAATTTCAGAACCGGTTTAAATCGGTTCCGAAAGTTTAAGTAATTGTTTAAAGAAAATCTGAAACGAAAACTGAAAAAGTAAAAACTAGGCCGGTTGTGGATCGTCCTCAGCTATCTTGTGCAAAAAAAGCATGTAAAAATATTAAAATTTCAGCGAGATATTCGAAAAGAACGCCCCCATTGTGGTGGTTACTCCATAACCCCCCCCCATATGTTTAGTTTAATTCAATTTTATTAGCCATTTTATTTCATATCACCTTCCTTTTTATTAATGTTCTCAATTTAAATTTAATTTCGGTTTCTCTTATTTTCATTTCGTCGCCTGTATTGTTTTCTTTCTTGCTTAGCTTTCGATTGTTCCAAGCCGGTAAAATTCTGTTTGAAATCATTCCTTCCGGTTTTAAATTTGTTCGAGAACTTTCTCGCTAGTTCTTTTGGGTGGAACTTCCGTTTATTCGGACACACCCCTAACCTATCAAATTAAATTCCACAGGTGACGTATTTCAAGCCGTTAAGTACATGGCCACCAGCTTTGGCCTTCCTTCTTAAGATGGTTATCAATTTTATTCTTATTAGTTACATATCTTTTCATACTGTATATTGTAATTTGGCTTAGTTTTTCCTCACCCCCTCTGTTGCTAACTGCCAAATTGGCGTATTTTGCATTTACAATAACCCTTTCTCCTTTTCCCCTGGGCTCGCGGCCACCTGCGTCAGTTGCGCCGATAGACACCTGCTGTGATGGATGCAGTCGCATGAGTGAAAGTTCGGGGCAGAGGTGCTCCCCCGTTAACGAAGGATGGAACGGTTTTTTTTTGTTATGTTGAGATTATTACGATGCTGATTTTTTTTAAGTGCGGCAAAGAAAAAGTGCTGCCCTCAAAATTCATCTAGGAAAGTGATGTTGATTTCTGTTAAGCCAAGTCCCTCTGTGCTGCGAGGAGCAATGAAGTGGTTTAATGCATTCCTGAATGTATTCGTTTTATGTGCCTTCTCTTTTGGAATTATTCAACGTAAATACGCGCACTCCATAGATCTTCTGGTTGGTGTTCTTGTGGAAGCATCATAAGTGATGTAGAATGTCATCATGAGTCCACTTAATACCTATTTCATCTTTCATCACCTCATCGTTAAAAAATAATCTTTCTGCAGCTATTATTGGTGCTCGAATCTTCTTCAATTATTGTTTTATGTGATGCCAGTCCTCTGACAAACAAGCAGAGGTGAAAATCTTTTCTTTTCGTGAGACGCAAATATTTATTTACATAAAGTTCCTTCATGTCGTTATCTGGCCCATTATATATATATAATTTTTTTTTAATATTTACGGGGCGTTATAAAGAAAATATTGGCATGTATCTATACAATATGAAGTATGATGTATTTTGTTTTGAAAGTTCATATTATGAGAGGTGTTCTTTTTCAAAAAGAAATAATAATTTATTCTCCTTTTATGTCATGAAGAAAATTGTTTAATTACATGTTGTTGAGATATCTAGAATATGTTATGAAAAGAATTTTTATTGCTTGGAGATAGCAATAGTTGTGATTAACATATGTTATGAAATGGTTGTTTATCAAGTGAGAAATTAATATGTACGAGTCACCAAAAATATAAATTTGTGAAGAAATATTTATTCATGAAAAAAGCAACAAGTTCTTCATGAAATAAAATATATTTTTTTTTCTTCGAAAATTGTTCGTATATTAATTTCTTGTGCCTATTGTCTGGATTTATTTGTCATCAAAAGCCAAGGATTCAACAGGTAACTTTTTACCTTTTTAATTTTATATTTTTATAACTTTATACTTGATTTTTCTTCATCATTGGATAAAGAATATTTTTATTATTTTAAATGAAATAATGAAGAGAGTAATTAGGGTCGTTTGCAGGCCCCCATTCTCCGTGATGTGCTATCATTATCACGATCACTTTGGCCTAATTGTGGGTAGAGGCAAATAAAAAGTGCTTTCTCCACTTTCAAATAAACATAACATTATATTTTCTTTGATACCCTGACCAATGCGTCAACTCAAACATAACACCTTAATTTCTTTTGGAGCCGTGACCAACGCTTGAACATTCTTCATTATTTTTTTTTTCAAGTTATTTTTCTTCATATAGTGATTAATGTTTTATATAATTATATTTTGTTGGGTATGGTGCAGTAATCAAATACAATATTTATATTGATCTTGTATTGAAATATTATCTTTTTCTGGAGCAGTGCATTATATATACAACATAATTTATCAATATATTTCTTCTTGCATTATTATAATTTATAACTAATATATGCATTATTTAACGGTGGTACTGGTAAAAATTATTGTTCATGCTAAGATAAATTATTCTTCTTGTCATACATATAATAATTTATGTTTTGAGCCATATTATATATAAATATTTACATAAAATATTTGGGTCTTATATTCTTCATATGATACTAATATGTTAGTATACGTTTTCTTCTTTTTTTTTTACATATAAAAATGATGTATGAAGTAAATGAAAGTCATCAATATTTTAAGTAACGGGTCAATTTATATATATTGTTCATCATAGGACCTGCCAAATAACCAAATTTATCATGTCATACATTGAGTTCTTATATTAATTATTTCATCATGCCTCCAAAAGCCAAACTAAATATTGCAATCCAACCTTTCGACGGTAACCCTCAGACTGTAGAATTTTTCTTCGATCAATTATCTGACTTACAGGAACTAAATAACTTTACAGACAAGGAACTTTTTGTTCTCTTTAAATCAAAACTTGAGGGCACCGCCTTACTCTTCTTTCTGGAAACTCAGTCACAGCTCAAGAACTCTAATTTTAGTGAAATTCGAAAGGCATTTATAGACTATTTCTTACCCACAAAAAAGTCTGTTTCTCTAAAATCTTTACAGAACTTGACCTTAGATTCAAATGAATCAGTTAAAAATTTTGCTTTTCGGTTGGATAAACAACTTCGACTTGCTTACCCAAAATTGGATCTTTCTGCTCTTAATTCATTAAAGTTTACTCATTTTCTTGAGGCTTTACCTAAGCAAATCAAACGTAAAATCTTAGAAGAAAATATTACGTCCTTCGAATTAGCTCTTGAACGAGCAATTTTTCTTCAAAATATTTATGACTCTCCCCCTAAAAAATCTTATGAAAATTTTAATCAAGCCTATTGTATCGATTCTGAAAATGTCCACGATAATTCTAGTAATTCTCTTCATAAAACTCCTATAAAGCATACGAAGGATAAAATTTATCACAATTCTCAAACCAACTACTCTCCTTTACAAGCTCAAAAGGACAGTTCTCATACTTCTCGTAATTTTCAAAGAAGACCTAGGACATTTTCGCCTTCTCCACCGAGACAAGAGGCTACAAATAAACGTAACAATAATTTTCGTCATCAAAACTTTCACCGGAAACGTCCTTATCAACCAACCTTTGACAAATATTCTCACAAAAAAAATTCTACATCCTTTTATCACAGACGAGATGTTGTGCAGTGTGCGTTCTGTGGGAAATTTAATCATCGTATGGACTCATGCTACAAATTCAAAAACATTATTGGTAATTCTAATCAAAACTCTTCAACTCAGGTTTCGTCTCACCCTTACAGAAAGAAAAGCCACACCTCTTCTTCTTCTGAAAATAACAATGTTTATCATTTAAACAAATAAGGGAGACTGGTTCTACTGACCACCTTCTCTCCCGTAATTCTCATTCAGGGTCAGTACACTTTGACAACAACAACAAACATCAACAATTAGACAAACGCTCGTCAGTCACTTTAGTGGCATCCACAGCTGTCCAAACTTCTCCTATGACATCTAAGTCTAACAAATCTTCCTGTTTACATAATTATTTGACATCTAAACAAAATTTTGAAAATAATGATGATGTACAAGAAAATCATGTTATATGCAGTTCTTTTAATAACTCGTATGTTCTTCCATGCATCCTAATAAATGTACAACATAATGAAATCTCCACATTAATAGATACTGGATCAAGTTTATCTCTCTTGGATGAAGAATGCTTTAATAGCATTAAATCCAGGCTTCATTACAAATTTTTATCCAGAAATGTATCTGTATCGACCATAAATTCTAAGGTCTTCTTCAAAGGATGCATAGAGATAGCTTTTAAGATTGATAAATATTTTTTTCATCATGTATTTTACCTTACAAAAATTCAAAATGTTCACTTTCAAGCCATACTTGGCTTTGAGTTTATTAACAAACATTCTATTACTATTTCACCAAGCTTTAAGTCTATATTACTTAAAGACAAGCACATTCCTTTTCAAAATTATAATGAATCTCCTACTTGCTATTTTATGAATTCTGAATATAATTATGTGAATTCAAATGTACCATATTCTCTTGATGCACACAGAATGCCTTCTTATGAAAGGCCTATATCAAATAATCTAACGAGTGATACTTACATTGATAATACTTGTGCAAATTGTGATAATTCAAGTTTGCAGTTGTCCAACAATTATACAACCTATCCTTATTGTTATAATGTTCAAAATAATGGTTTGTTTACAAATAATATGGCTCATTCTGCTATGAATTTTCATAATCCTTATATTGATGGTCATTTTACTTATTTTTCTAATTATTTTCCAACTGATTATGCTAATGTGGTGAATTATGTGTCTACTAATGATAATAATATTCCTAGTAAGAATTTCTCATCTGAGAATACTAATGATGATAACTATTTTGGTGAAAAGCAAACTCATTTAAGTATTGGTAACAAAGTTTTGGTGAGTTCTAACATGGTACAATTACTCAATAGAGAATTAATACCTCCTAATTCATTTGTTTATTTACATGTGAAGTATCTGAATCCTCCATCTGAATATTTTCTTTTTAAACCCAATTTAAAAAACAAGGGTCTGGTATTACATGAATCATTACACTCAAAATCTTCCATTCAAAATGATTTATTTTTGGTTGTATGTCAGAATGTTTCAAAGCTCGATATTCATTTAAATAAAAATTCAATTATTGGTGAATGTATCAATGTAGATGAAAAAGATATTGAGGAATACTCTTTTGATTTAGAATTTGAAGACGAATATTGTACTTTAATTTTGCCATCTGAAGAGATTAAGAGAAAACGTATTCAAGAATTATCTCCAAATGACTTTGATCTTAAACATTTACCTCCTCATGAAAGGGAAGCTTTAACAAAATTATTATGTAGTAAAGCGCTTGCCTTTTCGAAATCTCTTGACACTTTAGGTCATACTGACCTGGTCAATCCTCAGTTTACCATGCTAAATTCTCATCCAGTAAAAACATTGCCTTTTCCTGTACCTCAAGCTCTTGAACAAGAAGCTCTTGACCAAATTGATCAAATGCTGAAAGCTGGCATTATTGAGAGATCAAACTCATCTTGGGCCTGTCCCATGCTTCTTGTTAAAAAGAAGAGAACTGATATGTCTAAGCCTCAAAAGTATCGTTTGGCTCTTGATTTAAGATTGTTAAATTCGATTATAATCCCATCATCATATCCTCTTCCTAGAATTCAAAATTTATTGGTGCAGTTGTCAAAATTTAAATATTATACCACTCTTGACTTACCCTCTGCATATTGGCAGATTGCTGTACCTAAAGATATGCAAGATAAACTTAGTTTTACTACTCCATGGGGAATTTTTACATATTTACGTTTAGTATTTGGCTTGAAGACGGCCGCCAGCACTTTCCAACAATTAATCGACTCTGTGATTCAATTATCTCAGATTGACTCCTGTTATGCATATCAAGACGATATTGTAGTGGGTGCTAATTCGTTTGAGGAAATGTCCATGAAACTCACAAAGCTATTAGACACTCTCATTGCTAATAACATTACTTTGTCTCCTGAAAAGTGTACCTTTATGCAAACTAGTATTAACTTTTTGGGTTTCCAACTCACAGATCATAAAATTCTTCCTATTACAAGTAACATTTTAAAAATTACCTCCTTTCCAAAGCCTAAAACCAAGAGGCAAACAAAGAGTTTTATCGGCTTGTGTTCATTTTATAGATCAATTATACCTAATTTTTCTAATTTGATTACTCCTCTCATTGAAGTCACCAAACCTAAAAATAAGTTTTCTTGGAAATCTGAACAAGAAAATGCATTTAAAGAATTACAGGACATTTTCTTTCATAAACCTATGCTCAATCTTCCTATCTGGAATGAAACATTTTATGTTAATACAGATGCCTCAAAAACAGCAATATCAGCTGTTCTTATGCAGAAATTTGATGGTGAACTAAAACCTATCTCCTATTATTCTAAAACTCTATCTCAATCAGAAAGACACTACCCTGCCATCAAATTGGAACTTTATGCCATTTACAAAGGCATAACTGCTTTTAAATACTATATTTTTGGTCGACCCTTTATTCTACTGTCTGATGCCAAACCACTTAATAATTATAAAAAAGCTACATCACCTGCTGATATTACTACTCGTTGGATGTTAGAACTGTCAGAATACTCGTACACATTCCAACATGTTCCAGGCAAAGAAAATGTCTTGGCAGATTTTCTAAGTAGAACTCCTCACATTCCTACTGAAGATCTCAATAATAATCCAGATCTTATTTCTTCACAAGAACCTCTACCCATTGTTGATAATCAAAACGATTTACATAATGACATTTCCCAATTTCCATGTGGTTTAGTTCACAAAGTCCACCACACATGTCATCTTCAAAGTGACTCTTCACTTCTAACTAAGGATAATAATCAAGATCCTTTATTAGAAATTCTTGATCACACCATCTTCTCTGAACAACAGAAGGACCCAAAAATTAAACAAATTTATGAAGATCTTAAAAATAACAAAAAATCTAAAAGTTTAAATGGCTACTATATTAATCCAAGTAATGAGTTACTTTGCTATAATGGTCATTTCTCTTCAGAAGATATCGAGCTACACAAAGCTGTTTTACCTGTGTCACTTAGAGCAAAGGCCTTAAGAATTGCTCATATTACTCATACTGGAATTCATAAAACCATTGTTAATTTAAAGAAAAGATTTACCTGGAAAACCCTTGTTTCTGATACCATTAATTATGTCAACTCTTGTGAAATTTGTTTAGTAAATAAGAATCATAAAAAAAACACTGCTCCATACCTACCTGCACCACTCCCAACAGCTCCCAATCAAAAGGTCTCTATGGATTTACTCGGCCCATTGAGAAATCGTCAATATGTGTTAACAATGATAGACCATTTTTCTCGTCATTTAGAATTATATGCCTTGAATAATATCAGTGCTGAGTCAGTTACAAAGGCTTTATTGCATTATATTTCCACTCATGGAAAACCTGAATTAACTCTTACTGATCATGGTTCTCAATTTACTAGTGATATGTTTGCATATTTTAACAAAAAGCTTGGCATTAAGTTGGAACATAGTTCTGTAGCCCATCCCCAAGCTAACGGTTTAAGTGAACGTGTCAATTCTCAAATAAAATCGTCTGTGAACACAATGGCTTCACAAGGATGTGATATACCAACTGCTCTAAAAATTCACCAATCCATATATAATGCTACACCTCATCCAGCCACAAAATTCACTCCAAATCTTCTTCATTTTGGCAGAGAAATAAATGATATTTATTCCAATTATAAATCTCAAGTTTCATGGAAAATTCTCAACACTGCATATGAAATTCATAAATTGATGGATGTTATTGAAAAAATATACTATCAAGCTTACAAGAATAACGAATCATCCAGACAAAAGGTGTACCAAAAATCCAGAGAAAAATTAAAGTTTTCCAACATCAATGTTAATGACATTGTTTATGCAAAATTTCCTACTGTGTTTAACAAAAAGATACAAGGCCCATACGTGGTCAAGAAAATAATTTCTCCTGTGCTCATTCAAATTCAAGATCCCAATAATAGTCATGCTTCACCAATGTTGATTCACACTAATCGAATCTTGAAGCTTCAAAAGAGAAATGAAGCACTGCAACATCCTTCAGTTTCTTCAAAAGGTGCATCACATGATCAACCAGCTGTTGATAATGCATCCTCCACTCCTGTGAGACAGCACTCTTCTATTCAAGTTTCAAATCATGATGCAGCTTGTAATACTTCTCCTCAAATTCTTTCTTCTTCTAAATGCCAGCAAACATCTTCATGTTCCAGTAAATCGGTACTGTCACAAGCTCCTCCTGATGGCACTCATACTGGTGCTAAAAGCAAATCCACTCAATATAGAAGTTATGATCTTCGTCCTCGCAATCATAAACTACATAAAAAATAGACTAACTCTCTTTTTCCTTTTACAGGATGACTTTTGCTTTGTAATATATTCAGTCGAAGCTAGCCGCACTGATTGTCCAGCAAGAAGAATCGCTATGTAATTTTTTTTTTTTTCTTTTCTCCAGGCTGCAGGCAGCTGTTATTATTATTTTTTTTTCATTTTATTTAAGTCTTCTTCTCTCTGGTACAACTCAACGGTCATCCTCGGGATGTATGTATGAATTTTCAATAGTTTTATTATTTACTGTATTTATCTATAAGTCATAATTTTTACAATATTTACACATAATCTCATGTATGCCATACTTTTAAATTTTATAAAGTCTTTAATTACAATAGTTGATGCAAAAAATGGAGAAAGAATTTGTCTTTTTATATTCTTGTTATAATACTATATCATTATTTAAAGTGATTTTTGACAAATGTTTCATTCTAATAAGAAAAGTGAAATTGTAGTTGATATAAGGTAAACATAAAGATGAGTACTCATCAAATTATTTTCTCTATTGTGTCTGCTCTTTACAATGCATGCATGTTTTAACATTTAACCTCTTTTAAAAAAAAAGAAAAAGAGAAAAGAAAGTGCATGATAAACTTATATATACTAATATTTCTTCTCTTCTTGGTGAAATATAGAAAGTGAATGACTCACCATAAGTAGTATATAATATTTTTTTTTTGTATACTTTTGAGTATTTATACTTTGGATCCAAAGATGTTGATTGAGGCATTATATATATATTTATCCAAAGATGTTTAATGAGTCATTATATATATTTATATAAAGCAAATTCTTGATTTATGACAAATGCAAAAGTGATCACTTACTTAATTTTTTTTTTTTTTAAAAATGTTTGAAAATTACAAGTAAATATGTTCTAGATATCTTCTATATAGAAATTTTGACACAATTGATTTTTCTTTGTAAGTTGACATTATCAAGTCATATATAAGATTGACATATTCATATAAGTTTCTTCCTTTTTTTTCAGAATATTAAACATCTTATGTTTTATGTTTATTTTGAATGAAGTATAGTATTAAAGATATTTATGCAATTATTGTCAATTTATTTTGAAAATGTTCAAGAATATGCCTTTATGAGAGTGTAAAAATTCTCTCTTTGAAAATTATTATATTCATTTTGAAGATATTTTTGTTGAAAAATAATATCATGCTTTTGTTGACATTTTTTTTGCAACTTATTAATTTTATTTTCTGCAAAAATGTGTTATTGAATAATACTAAAGTTATTCATTTAAGATTTATTGAAAGCTTAAAAGGCTATGTGGTGATATAAGAAATTTTTTTTTTATGAGAGCATAACTAATCTCTCTACACCATTTATATATATATTTTTGTTCAACTTTCAACTTACAAATTCATTCAATTTATTATGTGTTATTTGAAACCATATATGTTATATATAGTTATAACATGATTCATATACAGTTATAGTATATTTCATTTTTGTTCACAACTGAGAATATAAATATACATATTATTGTGTAATCAAATATTTTGACATTGCTAAAGCATTCTACTATTATAAGTGCATTGTGCACAGCCTAACAAGAGACTCTTCAAAGTTATGGACTGTTTTTCTGCACATAGACTTTAATTTTTTTTTATATGATAGATACCTCTGAAAGAAACTTTATATACCTTTCATGTTAACATTTACTACAGTTGGTATATTTTCATAAGGATTACTATCATAACAGTAATTATTTTTTTTTTATTGTTTAAATATCATGTACAACAATTATGTATATTTTTATAACTATTTCTGATATTTATTTTGTGTAATTACTTAGTATATTTGTCCATGTGTTAGAAAATATTGTCTCGATGAAAAATTGTTCATTTTGTCATCTCACCAATATTTTCTTTTGGGGGACCCTGGGTAATATGTGGTGGTTACTCCATAACCCCCCCCATATGTTTAGTTTAATTCAATTTTATTAGCCATTTTATTTCATATCACCTTCCTTTTTATTAATGTTCTCAATTTAAATTTAATTTCGGTTTCTCTTATTTTCATTTCGTCGCCTGTATTGTTTTCTTTCTTGCTTAGCTTTCGATTGTTCCAAGCCGGTAAAATTCTGTTTGAAATCATTCCTTCCGGTTTTAAATTTGTTCGAGAACTTTCTCGCTAGTTCTTTTGGGTGGAACTTCCGTTTATTCGGACACACCCCTAACCTATCAAATTAAATTCCACAGGTGACGTATTTCAAGCCGTTAAGTACATGGCCACCAGCTTTGGCCTTCCTTCTTAAGATGGTTATCAATTTTATTCTTATTAGTTACATATCTTTTCATACTGTATATTGTAATTTGGCTTAGTTTTTCCTCACCCCCTCTGTTGCTAACTGCCAAATTGGCGTATTTTGCATTTACAATAACCCTTTCTCCTTTTCCCCTGGGCTCGCGGCCACCTGCGTCAGTTGCGCCGATAGACACCTGCTGTGATGGATGCAGTCGCATGAGTGAAAGTTCGGGGCAGAGGTGCTCCCCCGTTAACGAAGGATGGAACGGTTTTTTTTTGTTATGTTGAGATTATTACGATGCTGATTTTTTTTAAGTGCGGCAAAGAAAAAGTGCTGCCCTCAAAATTCATCTAGGAAAGTGATGTTGATTTCTGTTAAGCCAAGTCCCTCTGTGCTGCGAGGAGCAATGAAGTGGTTTAATGCATTCCTGAATGTATTCGTTTTATGTGCCTTCTCTTTTGGAATTATTCAACGTAAATACGCGCACTCCATAGATCTTCTGGTTGGTGTTCTTGTGGAAGCATCATAAGTGATGTAGAATGTCATCATGAGTCCACTTAATACCTATTTCATCTTTCATCACCTCATCGTTAAAAAATAATCTTTCTGCAGCTATTATTGGTGCTCGAATCTTCTTCAATTATTGTTTTATGTGATGCCAGTCCTCTGACAAACAAGCAGAGGTGAAAATCTTTTCTTTTCGTGAGACGCAAATATTTATTTACATAAAGTTCCTTCATGTCGTTATCTGGCCCATTATATATATATAATTTTTTTTTAATATTTACGGGGCGTTATAAAGAAAATATTGGCATGTATCTATACAATATGAAGTATGATGTATTTTGTTTTGAAAGTTCATATTATGAGAGGTGTTCTTTTTCAAAAAGAAATAATAATTTATTCTCCTTTTATGTCATGAAGAAAATTGTTTAATTACATGTTGTTGAGATATCTAGAATATGTTATGAAAAGAATTTTTATTGCTTGGAGATAGCAATAGTTGTGATTAACATATGTTATGAAATGGTTGTTTATCAAGTGAGAAATTAATATGTACGAGTCACCAAAAATATAAATTTGTGAAGAAATATTTATTCATGAAAAAAGCAACAAGTTCTTCATGAAATAAAATATATTTTTTTTTCTTCGAAAATTGTTCGTATATTAATTTCTTGTGCCTATTGTCTGGATTTATTTGTCATCAAAAGCCAAGGATTCAACAGGTAACTTTTTACCTTTTTAATTTTATATTTTTATAACTTTATACTTGATTTTTCTTCATCATTGGATAAAGAATATTTTTATTATTTTAAATGAAATAATGAAGAGAGTAATTAGGGTCGTTTGCAGGCCCCCATTCTCCGTGATGTGCTATCATTATCACGATCACTTTGGCCTAATTGTGGGTAGAGGCAAATAAAAAGTGCTTTCTCCACTTTCAAATAAACATAACATTATATTTTCTTTGATACCCTGACCAATGCGTCAACTCAAACATAACACCCATAGACTTTACATTAGTGCTCGGCTTTTACCGCGTGACTAGTGTGTGCTCTTAAGGAAGTTTTCACATAGCAAATTGCGTTTTTTATGACTCGTTTTAAAATCCATTTTCGCTCTCAAACTCATCCAATTTACAGATCCTCTTATTTAGGAACTATATACTGTGACGCATTGGCCAGTTTTTTAATAAAAATAGAATATATTTTTAAAAATGCTGTCAAAGTAAGTATTTCGCACAAAATTTTCAGAAGCAATCATGATTAAAGAACTAAGGATGTATTGAAACAACAAATCGGTTATTTTATGACTCATTTTTAAATTCAATTCTTTTCTCAAATGCATTCAACTGACAGTTTTTTATTATTTAGGAACTGTATAATATACTGTTTTGGTCGATTTTTTAATAAATTTTGAATTTATTTCAAAATATGTTGTCAAAATGGGCATTTGAGCTGAATTTTTCTTAAGATGATTCTGATAAAACCAGTTTTTGCAGAAAAATAAAATTAAAAATTTTTCATAAACGGCCAAATGAAGTTATTAAACTGGGTTTATCTCTAATCATATATATTTTTGTTGTTGAAATGAGCACTCTTCGAAATCCACCTCCGCCTATAGGCCCAGCCGACAGGGATTTTTTTACAATGTCTATCACTATTTCCGAATAGTAATATTTCTGTCATTAAATAAAGCAATTATTACTATTCGGAAATAGTTTGTTGTTCATATCAAAAACCTAATATCCAGGTATATGTATTCGCGTCGCAAGTGAGATCTTTTGTTCAAGGAATGAAAACTTTATCTGATATTGAATGGAAAATTTTTACATTTGTTGTAAGAGTGATGTTCTGGTAATGTTGGAAGTGGAGTAAATTCAGGTATTAATCGGTATCACGTCTTAAGCGGGTTCGACTGTTTACTAAAACAATAAATCTAGCATAGAAATTATTATAAACAAAGTCAACGCTTGAAGGGGCAATGGGAGAAGTTCTGGCCAACTATTTTATTTTTCAAAATATTGTGTCTATAACATGAAATTAAAGACATACCAGTAGAGAAATGTTTAAATTTTGTCCCCCTCTTCCCTCCCTGCTTTACTATCTGCAAGCTACATATGTCTATGGAGGATGAAAAGGTACAATTTTAAGTTACTTATTAGAAAATATTACTAATTTTGTGGCAAGGTTATTTTGCCTAAATGTGATTCATAAGTACGGTAATGCTTTTTTACTTTAAATCTTAATACAGGAATCCCAAATACTACATAATAAGGCATTCGACTTTTAACGAAATTGTAAGAATTTTTCTGCATTGATAACATTTTCTTAGAGATTTTCGATCAAGTAGCCATCGTTGATTTAATAGCGCCTCCATGTTTCGTAAATTTAGCATATTTCCCAAAATTGCCTCTCGAGTTTTTAACTTTGAAGATCAAATAATCTCATTAACGTAAAGAAACTACATCTGTTTCATTTAACTGACCCATAAACTGTTAAAAAAAAAGCCCAGTTTGTGGATTAGAATTTAAACAACTACCAGGTAAGTTTGTATGGTATTCTTTATATAGTGTATAAAAATAATTAAAGCAAATTTCATGTTTAATTAAACTGTCGTAAGTCGTATAATTCTCCATTTAAAAATGTTATTTAACTTAGCACTTAAATATGAATTTAAGAAATTTAACTTATGTGTATAATCAGACTTATATAAAATAAAAAATTCTATGCATATTATCATAAGCTAAAAACTTTCTATAAATTAAATGAAGGATTAAATGAAAACTAAACAAAAATTTATAGTATCAATTTATAATCTTAATTTAAGAAAAAGAATGTTACATAAATTACGAATTGCTGGATTTTTATCAGGTTTTTAAGGAAGTCAATATTTCAGTTATTATGCTGAATTTTAAACATTTGTCAGGCATACTTTTTAATGTTATTTTCTTTTTAAAAATTCAGAATAATTGAAATACTTTACGTGTATATGTCTTTATTATACAGATCTGTGCACAATTATTTACAGCAAACTTTAATTTGTATGTTGGTGCAAAATATAGATAAAAATTAACATTGACCATTGGCCAGTTGCTCACATTTTTAATTATTAACCATTAACAAAGTTATAAACACTTCATATAAAATCATAGGAAGTGTTCGTACAGTTCTAACCATCAACATCGTAAATTATTAATATTTTTTAATTTCCATTCGGTAGGATTATACTCAACTGAAAGCTGAAATTGTATCTAACAGAAAAATATGTAAGTAAGAAATTACCGTAGTCAAATTAACAATATACAAAATGAGCTCGGAAATCCGCATTAGCGTGGGTGTGTATTGTGGGGGAGAGGGCGAATTGACAAACCCCAAATTATATTCTATCAACGTAAACAGGCATCCAAAAGTCTTAGAAAATAATATTAAAATTAAAATTTATTAAATAAAAGCTACAATAGAAAAACTACTCTGAATCAGCGTTAAAAGACGGGGTAACATCGAGGATTTCTCAAACTTAATTTCTAAATTTGAATATATTATGTACTCAAAATACGCATTATGACCATATTGAAAAACAAGAGCTCTTAAATCCGCGTTAGCAAGCCTTCCAAAGCCCAACTAAAATCCACGCAAACGGAGGTTTCTAAATCTTGCTTCCAAAATAATTTTCAAAATTAAAATTTATCAGATTAACATAAAGTTGCATAAAGAATTGGAAAAGTACTCGAAACCACATTAACAGAGGATGGGGTAACACAGAGGATTTCTCTGATTTGATTTAAAATAACACAATTTTAATGTTATATAATTCAACAAACTTAAATACACATTAACTAGTATATTAGAAATAAGAATTCTGGAAATATGCTTCCAAAATGATTTCCAAAAGTAAACTAGCTAACCGAATTATTTATTACCAAAAGAATTGAGAAGAAACGTGAAAAATAATTTTAAAGCGTTAAATATCACTTTCAATTTATATCTTATTGCATCTATTTTTATGATTTGCTGAACTATTTCAGTGTCATTCAGTATACCTTAAATCTGAGTTTTTTTAAAAATCTTCATATTGACAGGGTTAGCAAATGAATTTTGAAATTTTCACAACACTACTTTTATAAAACATCGATACAAATTTTATTAGAGTTTGAAGTGAAGGGGGAAGTTTAAAGTTTGTTGCAATTATTATGATAGTTATGATAGTGTGTTGCCCTTCGTGGGGGTCTTTCCAAGGGAACCTAACCCGTATTTACAAAAGGTTCGAAGAAAACCACGAAAACTCTGAACGATTAGGCCGACGACCGCGATTGGGTTCGAACACAACACCGCCGCCTACCAGTTGAGAGATCAGAATCTCTCAGCCACTGATAGGGCTAAAGTGAAAAGGAGTATGGGGGAAGTTAAAAGTTTGCTGCAATTATTATGATGGTTAAAAAATATAATTAAGTATCCGTGAGATTAATCCATCTTTTTGTTAAATATGTACCCAAAATCTGAAGCTATTCAGATAATTTTATGCAAGGAAATTGCAATTTAAAATAAAAAAAATGAAAGTGGTGGATTCTACCCCCCCCCCCTGATATTTAACCTATAAACCATTGCATTAACACGTTAAGTGGTATATCATTCACCGGTGACCGACATTGAAATTTCCGTTTTAGCCGCGTCAGTTGCCCGTGGCCGACAGCGTAAAATTATTATGTAAAACTAAATATTATATTGCTTTAAGAAATTGCTGATGTAATTTTCCTTTTATTTTATTAAAGGATAATTAAACGGGATAATTAAATATTAATTAAACGGGAAGTTCAGTGTCAGTCATCCATGACTGACGTGGAATTCAACGTGTTAAAGGTGTAAATATCCTTCTAATAAAAGGAGACCAAAATTTGAAACTAATTGGTTCGCGACAAGGAAATTCTAGGTAAAGCTAAATTAGTTGGAGAGGGAGGGTTTCTTTTACACTTGACCTGACCTAACATTGTTGATTTGACTTCTATCGTCTAATTTTCTAATAAATTGATACCTAAACTTCAAGGAAAATGGATAATTGTAAACAAAATTTTTTTGTTTAAGCCTATTTAAGAGGGGAGGGGGTGTTTACCAGTCACTTTATATTTGATCTAGAACCCACAAAAACCCGAAATAATCAGCTTCACGAAATAAGTGGAATTTATTTAGTAAACTTAAGCGAGTTTGCTTAGGAACATGAGTCTTGTATGATTCAGGTTCATCCAAATTTTGGGTTTAGCAGTATTTTAGCAGATGTTGTAAATTGATACACTTTAATTTGCACAGCAGTGAGATTCCTGGATTAAGTATATTAAAAATAACATTGACTTGCAATTTGTTCCAAATTCAATGTTGTCATAAATGAAATTAATCATATTGTATAATAAGTCGGAGAAAGACATTTTAAGGAATTTCAGGATTAAGCATTAAAGTTAGACATTTCAGAATTTTTTTTAATTTCAAGATAAACTACGACTCCTGTTTTAAATATTTCATACTGTATAATAGCATGCGTAATTAGCTCGGATAAAAAAGATCCCTTGGCAACTAACTATCCCCTCCCACCAGTCGTGAAATAATCTTTGAACCAAAAAGAGTTATCTACTTTCTTTCCTAGTGTTTGAAATAATCGTTAATTTTGACTCCGAAAATTATAAACGGATTTTTCTCTTTTCATCCCTGGTATTGATATATCTTACAATCATCGTGTTTTGCGAGTAGCACCCATCAAGTTTGCCGACTGAGGACGGTAAAGTTAATCGCCACGTTTTTTAGTATTACTCGACGGTGAAAATTGCTAATTTTATACTTTAGTGCATGGAGCTAACTAAAAAATATATGTAAATGAAGAAGCGTAAATGAACTTATATTGTATATCAGTATCGAGGACAGTGGCAAAACTGAGATCCACAAAACCCTGCGATGAAGGGGGGGGGGGGAGGGGTATGGAAATAATTGTGAAAAATAAACATCTTAAACGGTCATAAACGGTTGATCATTTTAGGATTTTAAGAACGAGTCATTTGTATTGAATAACGAATGTATACTTTGCATACTCCAAACCTGATCTGCGCGTGAAAAAATCATACCCAGAAGATGGGTCACGAAACGGGGACCCCGTTTTGTTATGAGAAATAAATATAGATTCTAGGGGGCCTTGTGGAAAATTTTGCCGAGGACTCAAAACTATAGTTACACTACTGATTGGAGATTTCACAAAATCAATATATAATTGAGAATAAAATGTTTCAACGATGTATAAACCCATTTTTATCTAATAAATTCAAAATTTTCACTTAAAATCCAAAATACTGCAATATATTTTTCAAAATGGAACAAAACCCTGTATATTTCATGGACATTCATTTTTGACCATGATCAACATGACAACAGTGCATTTGCAAAAAACTCTTGTTTAAAAGATATATATTGAATATTTTAAAACTTTTTTTATTTTTTGGAAAACATTTTGGGAATATACAAAAGTAGTTGTAGTACTTTTTGTATTGTTATTAAGGCCTTTTGTAGGACACATATTCAAGTATTGTATATTATCCAGCTAATGCATAATACAAAGTGTTTTTGCAAATGAGAATAACTTCTCCAATAAATATTTTGATTTTTCCAGAAACTGAATGAACATAATATTGCATCCAATAATTTATGCATAAAAAATAAAAAATAAAATATGTTTTTTGTTTCTTTGTAGCCACCTTGGATAATAATCAAATCTGAATTTAATGATAGTTCATTAACATAAACAAATGGCGACTTTGGAACAGCAGAATTAAATTCAAGTATTTAAAGCACCTCTTTAAATATTAGCAGTCACTTGTATATTAAAGCACCCATGGCGCGAGGATTTTCAGATTCCTTAACATTATTATTCTTCTTCTCTAACTAAAGCTTTAAATGAAGATTGCTTGCAATGGACAGAAAAAAGTGAGTTACTGAACCATTTAATCTGCAAATACACAGACAATCCCTCTACAGCTGAACGAAAGCAAGTAGAAGATATAATTTTAATTGAAAGTGTGGAATTTGTACAGAGTGTAGTTTCGATAATCTCTTTATATTATTATTATAACATAAAATATTCACTCAAATGCACTGGGACTTACATTTTCATTGAAATAAAATTGTTGGTTACTTTATGTGAAAAATTAAGCAAGCTGTGATAAAATTCTAGATTGCAATTTTAAACCATAATATCAATAAAGTTTTGTGCATATCATGAAAGTTCTCTGAATTTTTATTTTTGATTATGTTATTTTTTAATTACATAATATTCTCGATATCATAAGTCGAAGGGATTCTAAAAAAGCATTATGTGATAGCTATTTGTTCAGATAAGTCATTTACAGAAATTTGAAATATCAAAGAGAGAAATATATTTTATTTGAAGTATCAAGAGTACACTGTATTAAAATTTTCATTTTTTTAAAAGGTTATCTTTTTTCGGCAGCGAAATATTCTTTTTTTCCCCTGACATCTGAAATTGAATTTTGTGCTTTAACCAAATGAATGAATCTCTTTAAATATGCTAATGCATAAATTACAATTAAAAAGTCTTTTTTTACTATAACTTTAAAATCTCTTTCAAAAATTTGTGCAGATTTTAACTTGCCTTGAAAATTTGTGTAATTAAACCTTAATAGTTTGGATAATCTTTTAAAAGAATTATGTACTGTATAGCACATGCATCAAGAACAGTCTTTTCATTGATTACTGTGTTATTATATTAATTATTTAAGGAATATATTTATCAAAGGTAATTGATCCAATTTAAGTGAAGATAGTGTTGTAAGGGGGGGGGGGAGCTTCGAATAACCACATACTTCCCCAAAAAGAGCAGATATTCAGATACTGTAAAACATTTTAAGAATGCTTAGGTAGATTAAATATACTATTTCATGCCAAATGACTAATCTGTTGTATTAGCCAAATGACAAGTTGATAATCTGTTTAAATTATTAAATAATATTGCAAAATTATCTAAAGGTTATTTTAAAAATACACAATTGCTTTGTCCGAGATTTTGCCAAAAATGTGTTACATTATCACTTAATTTACACCTTTAGATTGGTATATTGAGCTTGATATAAATGTGGAAAAACTTAATCATGTCTTTTTGTAGATCACAGCACAATATCACTAATTTAGATATTTCTTTTGTTTCTGAAGTGTATATTTATCATAATTTATCCTTGCACTAACCAATACCCTTGCACTAACCAGCGCCCTTACATATTCTAACCAATTTATTTTTGTAAAAGTAATTTTAATATATCCATGATTTAAAAATAGATTTTACTCACAGATATCCTGTGTTTTTTTAGATTTGTGTTGTCAACTGAAAAATGAAAACAACTAATTAGAATTATTTTCAATACAATGTTTAACTTTCAGTGTGCAATCATTGTTTATATTCTCAACAAAGATTACTAACTCATTAATCTGTATCATGTTCAAGAACCATACTTAACTGTAACTCTAAGGCATCTAAAAACTCTTTGAATATCATGCTGAAAATTAGAAGTAACTTATTGAAAAAGGACCTTAACATACTAGATTATAGATTTCTGGATTTTTCAGATTTGCATAATTTTCCAAACAAATTTTTGGTAAAGTTCCTGTGAAAATCTGTGGCAGAATTGCTGCCACTGGATATCCTAGGAACATTTACCGTATTCCGTGAAATGTTTCAGATCTTTTCACAATGAAAAAACTTAACTGAGATTTTATGCGTAAAGTTCCAGGCTATAAGTTTCAGAGTTTTTCAAAATGAAGGAACATAAATGAATTTTCATGAGTAATGTTCCAGATGATAGGTTTCGGAATAGCGGAACCTAACTGAGATCTTATGAGTACCATACCATATTAAAGATTTCGGAAATTTTCAGAAAGGTGGAACCTAATTGAGATTTTATGAGTAGCATTCCAGATTATAGGTTTCAGAGCTTTTCAGAATGGAGGAATTTAACTGAGATTTCACGAGTAATGTTTCAGATTGTAGGTTTCAGAAAGGTGGAACCTAACAGAAAATTAATGAGTAACGTTACACATAAAAGGTTTCTAGACTTTTCAGAATGGTGAAACATAACTGAAATTTCATGAGTAACATCCCAGATTATAGATTTCTGGACTTTCCTGGCATATGTAAGTTTCCTGGCATTTTTTGGATTAAATTCCTGGGAAAACCTGTGGCAGAATAGCTGCCACATGTTTTCTTAGGAACCTTATGCAAAATTTTTTACAGTGTATGACGTTTTAAAAGAACAAGACAAAATTTTAATAATTTATGCTAAAATAAAAAAAAAATTTAAGGGTAATGCAAAATACTTAGCATGACTGTTAGAGACTTTAAAAAGAAAGTCAGCAGAATGCATATAATCTAGAACCCTCTATAATACTTTACCACAATACTTGATATTTTCTAAATAATCTTTAAACGATAAACCTTATTATTCAGTATCAGGCATATTTATTTAGATTGATTCAAGAGATTACGATTTCTCAAGCTGATTTAATGTGTTACACAAATGTGTAATACTTTGTTTAAAATCTGCATAAATATACAATAAAAAGGTACACATTTTTAACAAATGTAAAATTTTAGATAAAAATATTTATTCATATATTCAACAGGCACATGTAATATTTAATCATCACTCATCGTTCTATTCAAGCCTTCGTTGTGGTTACATGTATAGATATCTAACTATAAACTTTTATCTCTAAATCTTCGATTAAGTTTTCTTATAACTGTCTGACTTTATCTTTCTAAAAGGGTAATTGTTTCGGTAATCGCTTACAAATCTTAAGGAAACAGTGACCTTGATATTAAAAGATTAATCAATAAGACCATTTTCTTACTTCATCAAAAATGTAACGTTGAATGTTTCATGATGCATTTATGAGTATAACATATGGTACAGTGGGTTAACAGGTTATAGTGAATTATGGATGATAATATTGTTGAATAATTATTCTGGTATCAAGTAATAGTTATAGTAGTTATAGTTTTTTAAATTTTGATATTTTTCTGTTTTAATTTCAAAGTTAAACTGAACTCAGGAACAATGTACATAAGCTTTTCGCACATCTTTATTTTGCACATCTCACAATTTGTATCGCTATCAATTTTTTTATTTTTTTTTTTTTATTTTTTTTTTTTTACAAACATTACAAAGAATACACGTATAAATCAGAAAATTGAAATGAAATTAATATCAATATAGTTTTAATTTTATTTATAGTAACATACTTAGATTTTCCCAAAGAATTCTGCTCTTTTTTTAATTTAAAAAAATGTTCTTTTTAATATTCGATGCACTAATCTATTTTATTTTGGTTCATTTTTCTTATAAATCGATATTTTACAATAAAATAACTTATCAAATCTAAAAATAACTTATAAATGAATGAGATATTTAAAAAGAAATTCGGAGAGCGATATATATATATAGATTACAAATACAAAGTGTTAAAATTTGCAAATTACATTTAGAATAATAACGCATTTTGGCATATTAGAAATATTTTCAAATCAAATTGCACTGTTTAGTAAGACTTTTTAATTTTCTATATCGTAATATATAATGTCTGTCTCCTATATACATTTTAGGACGCTAAAACTGAAAATATTGTTAGAAACATTCTCTCATCCTTCAATTGATTTTTTTTTTCAAATATTAAATAGGCACTTTATAAAACATTATTATTTTAATCTATAAATATATATTTTTGCATTAAATAACTATACATAGCAACCGATAAAATATAAAAATTACAACTCATTTCATGATAAAGAGTTTGTTGCTAAGATCTTATTGAAGAATAGTATTTTTTGCAACTTTTGTTTTCTCTTGAAAATTCAAAGTGCACCTCTACTTTCTGTCTTATCAACCGTTACAAACTGATAAATGATAAAATTTAGAAGATATAAAAAAAGGCTTGAACTAAAGTTTTTGAATGGAAAGAAAAAGTGTGAAAGAGACAGTCTAAGAAAATTGTGTACATTGAAAGAAAAATTGCAAAGTTACTAAAATTTTTCTAAAAAACTGGGATTTCTACACCTTTTTGTGTAACGGCAATAACAAAAATTCAAGTAGCACATTTATACTATACATAAACAAAATCTGTAAGGTTACTAAAATTTTTTTAGGAAACTGGGAAGCTTAAAATTTTTTTTATGTAACTACAACCCGGGTTACAAATAACATTTTTGTAATATTATTGCAATTTTTATAGATTTTTTTGCAAAGCTACAGATGTCTGTAGCTTTACAATATCTATCATATGCTATGAAAAATTTCATATAGAACTCTATATTTGCATTACAAAAAGTATCTATCACATAAAGTAGTATGTCTAAATAAGCTGTGTAAAGTGCAAACCTTTGAAATAAAAAAGGGGTTAAGTGTAAAGATGATGCATTACGTAAAAAAAGGACAAAAGAAAAGAAAAGTGTTTTTTAATCTACGTAAAAATAATATAACCACTAACGAAAATATACAATAAGCTCTTCCGAGATACACATGATTGTGAAAAGTGTTCTTTATGTTTGGAAACCCAATTAATCAATACATTGTCTAGATTTAAAGAAGAATTTGTAAATACGAAATTCCTTATGCTACCACTTACTTTCGGAAATTTTACCGAATTGTTTTTCTTAGTATTAATTGCTTCCTTAAACCAAAAGGTTGGTTTACAGGTGCTATCAACACTCAATTAAACATTTTGAGCATCATAATTGAAGTTATACGTGGGAAAATTGTAAAATAATATTAATTTTAATGTTAATCTTATTAATTTATTATCATGCTTGCCTATGAAACAAGTTCGTTGAACGCGAAAATTTTAACTTGAGAATGGATATCACTCGAAAAGCCTGTATTCCCAGTCGAAAAGCTGATTAATATAAAGTTGATCAGGGTATGTAGGCCGTAGAAGCAACTTGGCCGAACGGTGATATTTTTCAAAGTATTCGGAGAAATCAAAGTGACATGCGTACTGTTATGCCATCTTTCACCCGCAATAGTGTCAGCAGCACGAAAGTCACTTCAAAGATTTAAGATTTTCATTCATGTATTTATTTATTTATTTATTTATTTATTTATTTATTTTTATTTTTATTTTTATTTTTATTTTTATTTTTATTTTTATTTTTATTTTTATTTATTTATTTATTTATTTATTTATTTATTTATTTATTTTTATTTTTATTTTTATTTTTATTTTTATTTTTATTTTTATTTATTTATTTATTTATTTATGTATGTATTTATTTATTTATTATTTTTATTTATTTATTTATTTATTTTTATTTATTTTTATTTATTTATTTATTTTATTATTTTTTTTTCTATTTATAAATAATTGTCTTTGATTTGTTTCTAATTTAAAATTTAACTTTAGTTAATAGAATTTGAATTTAAAAAATATTTTTGGAAAGGCTGTTGTTTGGAGCTTAGTTTTTGCCTACTGATTTCAAAAAACCGCCACAGAAAATTTTTTTACAACGATCAAAAACCAAAATGGCTATATGGGGAAAGTTGGCCCATTTAATTCAGGGCATAGTGGCCCGCAGTTCAAAAGTTTCCTTGCTACGTTCATTAATTCACAAAACTTATTAATATTGCAGATTTATGTGTGTTACTAGTCAGGGCAGCATTAATTAATATGCAAACGAGAGAAAAATGTATTCATTGTACTGGATGTAAATGTTGGGTAACACGAATGATGTGTCGCTGGAGACAGGATATTTCATACCTGTATTTATATTCATTATGATGATGAAAAATATTTCGACCAAACCAGTAGTTAAGTTGAACAAACTATATTTTCGTATACTTTGTATCTTTTAAAACCAGATTAAAATTACATATGACATTTTATGCGTTTTTTAAATTCCGTATATAACCCGAAAATCAAATTACTTTAGAGGGTCAGCATACAACGTTCAATGGAGCAGGTTGACGCAACACTGTAAAAAAATATGGACAATTTTACGGAAATTGTACTGGTTATCGGAACGCCAGTAAAATTTTCTGTATTGTAACAGAAATTTTTCCGTAAATCTCAAAAGATAATCCGGAAAAAAAAACGGGAAAATGTCTGAAATTTATTGAAAGTTTTCCGTTAAAACACAATAAATTTTATTCGTGTCCCGATTACCGGCACAATTTCCGTAAAATCGTCCTTTTTATTATTATTATTATTATTTGTTTGTTTGTTTGTTTGTTTGTTTTTTAAATATAGTGAAGGGTTTGAAGTATTTCTGACTTCATACAGAAACTATTAGCAAACAAAATCCAAACTTTGTATAAACTAATAATTCTAAACTCTAAACTAAAATTATAACTGTACGGACGTACGAATTTTGAAGAAAATAAATAATTTCAATAAAATAAAAAATAACAAAAAATATTGAACAAAAAACTAGACTAAGAAGTCTAATCTGCCCTGCTGTAAAAATTATTCAGAAACGTTTTCGAAAATTAGTGCTACGAAAAAGAACTTTTCTTTTCTTAAATGTTTTCTTAAACCTCGAAAAAATATTAGATTATAAGGTTTCTAAAGATAAAGAACACTTTTCCAAATCTTGGGTAATATGAAAAAGGTTATTGGAAAATTTTTTTTTCTTTCGTGGTTATAGATATTTTCTTAGATTAACCCTTAACTTCTGTGACAAAAATTGTCACATAAGTACTGTAAAAGGTCTGACAGACCGCTTAATCTAAGCATGAATATAATGTTATATTAATTCTCAGAATGCTATTTATGTATTAAACTTTATATATAGGACTGTTATAAATAAAATTCAGCTATTCAAAAGTTCATCTTTACAGGAAGTTTTTGCACTTCGAAGCCCGATTTTCGATTTTTTGATCAGATTTTTTTTATTTTTTAGTTGATTTTTAGCATTACTTTTGTTTCGAGACGGTTTTTCCACATTAGTGAAAGAAATACGGTTTCATTCTTTTTACACAACATCGTAAATTTAGTTCTCTTTTCAATAAAGCTTATTCGGATTTTTGAATTTTTAACGAATTTTTAAATGCGACTTTTAGTATTTTTCGGCATTTTGTGGCTATTGTTTGACACTGATAAAAAGAAAATTGTATCAAAATTTTAGCTTAAATTACTAAATTTTGTCTGCTACGATTTTTGAATTTTATCGATTTTTTATGCGTTTTTCAGTGGGATTTTTGTAGTATTTTTTTTTACGATTTTTCGAGTTTTAGTTCTTTTATAATCGATTTTTTTTTCATTTTTGTTAGTATTGTACGTTTTTTAATGCACCATGGTTAGTACGTACCCGGACAACGCCGGGCGGGTCAGCTAGTACTACATAAAACAGTGCATTGATTTTTAGGTGTATGGGATTTTACATTTAATATGATTTTTTTTCTCTCGTGTATATTAAAAAAATGAATAAAATTCAGCAAATTCTGAATTTAAATATTTTTAAAAAATAACTACAAGCTTGAATGATAAATCCATGCACAAAAACATTAAATACACCATGGAGAACAAGTAAAAATATGAAGCTTCTATCTAAATTAGCAAAAAAGCCTTAATATTTATAGAACAAGTATGTTATAAAAATATGAACACGGAGTAAAATCAGTTTAAAGTTTTCATTTGTATGGGTAATTGCGCTGGATCTATTAACATAATTTACAATATATTGCCATATAATTGTCGTACAGATAAAAATGAGGTATCAAAGTATTAAAAATTAAAGACGCTTTCAGTTAATATTAAAAAAAAAAAAAAATCAATATTTTGACCAATTTCAAGATACCGTGTCCACTTAAAAGGTATTAATTAAAGTTTTCTTCATTATTTACCATTATTTTAAATGCTATCATACGTAATTAATTCAGTGGTATCCTTTGATAGATCATGGTTCTAGGTTACCATGCTAATTACCTCATGTTTAAGATGGAGACATACTGTTTCCGTATTGTTGAATTTGATATATTATGGTCGTAATAAATTTTGCATTCAAGTTTTTTTTTTTTTTTTTTTTTTTTTTTTTTTTTTTAGAAGAATGCAACAGCTATTTCAAAACGATCTGAATATTTATGAAACAAGCTAGAATAGGAACGCACCTCATTTTTAATGTTTAAATACAATTTACATCTTGTTTATTATTACTGTTGTTGTTTATTAATCATTACTTTACAGAATAATAGCTAATCAAACCTAGAAGCTAGCCGTAAATAAAAACTTTTTATTCCAATCTGCAGCTGGAAGCATTTTTTTCGGTTCATTGCATTTAAGTAAGTCAATTACGGGATGAGTATTATAAATCACGCATACCATATCACGTTTTAATCTCTTAATAACGAAAACGATTGCTTGCCTTTTTCAAGTTTACGGTTTAAGAATAGTTTTTGAATTTAAAATCGATTCATTACTGAGTGATATTTTCAAAACCCGTATTTACTGCTGGATATCGAATATTTAATGCCTTTAATGCTCAGTCAGAGCAAGTTGATTACCTCTTTCAAGACATGCTTCATTAAACAACATTTTAATTTTTAATATCAATAATTACGTATATTATTTTTCGCCTTACTTAATTCAGAAATTTTACGATTAGACTTATCAAAGATAAGAGTAAATTATTCTGGTATTAGAAAATGTTCTTAATCTTCCGGCGGGCGTGCCGTTGTATAAAGTACAACATTTGCTTTCTTTTTTCTTTAAAACAAAATTCACGCCCGCTTTAATGTGTTATAACAAAATAAATCTAAGTGTATTCGGGAATACTTTCATAAATTGTGAGCAGAGAAAACTTATATGGTATTTGTATGTTAAATTATTTATAAAATTAAAACAAAACAGCAATAATTGAATGTTTTCCTCCTTTGTTCAATTTACAACGCGCGCCTGCTCGTGTGATGAAAATTTGCGCGCTCGGCGAAAGGTTAAATCTTAAAATTAATTATTCAAAATTTAATTTCAGATTAAAAGAAAGACAAGAAAACGAAAAAGATATAGAAAATTTTAATATAAATTAAAAATGTAAACATATTTAAAATATATCAGTGAATATATCAACAGGAAACGAACGCACGTAAAGGCTTAATTTTTGCAATTATTACAATAGGTAACCATTTTTGTTGAATATATTATCAAATATGTAAAGAACAAGTAAGAAAAATCATGCGTTAAGCATAGATTATGAAGCACTTTCCAACACTTAATGAAATCTTTAACAAAACTTTGTTATTTAGGGAAATAATAGTGTTTAGCCAAATATACCCAAATATGTATTCCAGTACATTAGAAAAGCCCTGTATTTCATATGTCAGTTCATATAATGGGAAAATTTAGCTCAGCAAGAAAATACCTAGTAGCTTGAAATTTCTTTTTCAGCAATTCATACTATTAGATGGAAATATATTTGAATACTTTTGTTCAGCCTTGTAGTTTACATTCTACCTTTATTACATGTCAGCATTTGGCTAAAATTTATTGTAAACTAAAACACTTTTAAAACAACTGAAATCACATTCTCATAAATTATCATTCATAGGCGTCCATGTACCGAATTCTTTGCGTGACCCTGTATATCCTTTTATCTATAGTCTTGTTCTTTGCATGAAGTATTGATATTATAAAGAAAATTTATATGTAATTAATTTTTTTGTGGGAGTTTGTAATATCTAGCATGAGATTTCTGAAGAAAATCACTTTTTATTCATTACATGATTCGTGATTTTATAAATACCTGATAGGAAAAATCATTTGCAATTAATTTACATTTTGTACTAGTTTTTTAATATCTTCCATAAAATTGTTGAAAGGAGGCATTTTTTCTGTGTTTCATCTGTTTTGTGTTTGATGTCCTAATATTATAAGAATAATATTATTATATTATTATATGAAGGTGAAATGCTGAACAAAGCTGATTTCTCCATTGCTACTAATTAATTTTTACGCTTGTTTTTAATATTTTCCTTGAGATTGTTGGTGGAAATCTATTTTGTTTGCTTCATTTGTATACTCCATATGATATTTGATATTGTAAATCCTGAAAAGGAAAATCATATGTATTTAATCTAAATTTTGCTCCTTTTTTTAATAACGTCCATGATATTGCTGAAGAGCACCGATTATTTTCTTTGCTTTGTCTGTTTTACGTAACGACGTACTAATTTTGTAAATTCTTGAAAATAAAAGATCTTTTGCGATTTCATTTTGCGCTTGTTTTTAATATCTTCCTTAACGAAACTTTGACGTCATTCTGAAGACTTCGTCGCACCTTACTGCTGAAGAAAGCCAATTTCTCCTATTATAACACTTTATATTTTACTCCTATTTTTAATATCTTCCATGGAAATTTCATAAGGAAACCGATTTCTTCAATGTTTTATTTGTGCTCCGTACGATTACTTATATTTGTAGTTTCATGAAAAGGAAATTTATTTGCAACTCGTGTCTTTTGTTGAAGCCGTAGGCACGTCGCGTCGTATGGGAAATGTTTAGAAGTGAACGAAAGACATAAATGCTTTTTCTTCGTGCGTGTTTAGATACTTCAATTGAGATTTTTTTTTTTTTTAATATTTTCACCCACGAAGAAAATAATATTCCAATTTTTTTTTTTTCGAAATAGATATCTTTTTGAATGACTATCACAATAACATAAATTTTTCTTGGCGGAACTGTGAGGTCAAATTTACAGAGTATCTAAAATATATCTTTACACATTCAAAAAATAATATTTACGCTCATAATCAAAATATTAGAATAATTTTTAATTAAGATATATGCTCATTGCTTAATTGAAGTAACTTTTAACATACTAATCAGTATACATAAAATTGTATAAATCCTATACAGGGCTACACAAAAAAATCGAATACTTTTCCTATGATTGATGGTATTTGCAGAAATTAGGTTTTTAATTGGGTTTTGTATTTTTCAAATTATTCATTTAGACATCTTTCACCTTAATAAATAGTACAGCTCATATTCAAAATATTAGAATAATTACTTTTTTTTACAAATTGAAGATATCGTTTGGTAATATAATGACTTTTAATTCAAATATGCAAAGAATATTTTTATTAAGAACTTATTGTTAGTTAAACTTATTTGTTATCTTAAAATTAATATGCTTTTTTAAAAGATTAATTGAAAAAAAATATTTTTAAAAGTCAAAATATTGGAGTATTTATTCAAGTAGTTCAAAATATCGGAATATTTCACATTAATTCTCCTTTAATTATCACCAATTCATAACTGGTGGCATCACTGATTAAATTCAGACGATTTTATTTAAAATCACTTTTCTTTTAGCAATGTTTACTTTTTCACCTTAAATTGGGTCGTGTGAATGATATTCCTGAATTTATTAAGCTTCGTATGGTTGATTTATGTCGGCACGGTAAAAATCAATGTTACATAGAGAATTATTTACATTGTTTGCAATCAAGCATTAGTAAAATACTAACACAATATTCAAAAAATGAAAAATTTCAAAATAATCGCCGAGATAGCTGGCGGCCGGAAACTAAAAACATGAATTAGAGATGACAGGACACTGAAGCGTGCAGTTCAGAAAAACCGCTTTAAAAGTGTGAGATTGTTGCACCGAAAACGGATAGAAGGAGTTGAATTCTCTATATTGACAAAATAAAGACGTCTCCATAAATTTTAGTTTAAATATCGTATACAAAAAGAAAAAAAAAATCATGACTGAAAAACAAAAGCGTATAAGATTGAACAGGCGTAAATCAAGACTTTTATGGAGCGAAGAAGATTCGAAAAAATTATTATTTGGTAATGAAAGTATGTTCTGTGTTTCATTTGGTAATCAATGTATTCGAGTTTGGGGAATGAAGCAAGAAGCATTTGATAAAGAATGCTTTAAACATTCTGCAAAATTTTCTGCTGGCGTCATGGTTTCGAGTTGCATGAGTGCAGAAGGACCTGGAAAGTTATGCATCGTCTTCGAAAACGCTAACTCTTAGATATATAGATACATTTTGGAATATTACATGATTCTATCATCAGAAGATTTATTTGAAAATGATTTCATCTTTCAACAAGATTTAGCGTCACCGCATACTTCGGTGTTAACTAAGAATTTGTTCCGACAACGCAACATTACGTACTTCTTTGGCTACCAAACTCACCAAACCTTAATCCTATCGAAAACTTATGGTGTATAGTAAACTTATGGTGAAGAAAAAACTCCAAGAAAATCCTGATTCAAGTAAAAACTGAGTTAGAACAAGTATAAAATCTATTTGGGTTATTATTGATAGACATGTTTGTAAACATCTTGTCAATAGTATGCAAGATCAATTGTAAGCTGTTGTGAAAGCTAAAGGGGATGCTACAAAATATTAACTGTCACTTACTTCATATTCATAAGATAATAATTGTTGCGTAAACTAAAATATTCTAATATTTTTAACCAATCTCAATTTTATTATAATATTCTGATGTGTTTCAAAAATCTGTATACCTAATTTATTGTACTGTGTTTTATATTTTGTAAATGTTAAAATCTTATCTAAACATTCCACATTCAATTTATAAGAAATTTAATTGCATTAACTTAGTATCAAAAGTAAAAAATTAAAATCATTTTTTCTTATTACCTTTTTCTTAATTATTTTAATGTTTTGAATAGAAGATGTAAGTACAACATGTTGTATTAAATAAAAAAAATCTACAGAGTGACCAGAAGTAAACGACGAAATTCGAAAATTCAATAATTCAGCAACCATTATTGATATGAATATAAAATTTGTGACAAATATATCTGGTACATCTTAAATTTCATGTAATGTAAATCTAAAAATATTTCAAAAGTCCGTCAATAGATGGCACTGCACCATCTCAAAGTACAATAATGATCAAACTTTCGTGTAAAACTACATGAAAAAAATTGGTACTTCTAGGTTATCCCGTCGATCAATTTCGCCAAATTATACAAATCACCAAACTAATAGCCAAATTATACATGTTGACATAATTTTTATTTTAAATACCGAAAAATTAAATAATTAGTAGAGTATTAATAAAAATATTAATAAAAAGTCGAAATAAAAATCAATTAATGACATTTTAAAAACGTGAATCGCATTTAATGTCATTGAATGCGCCATTCACGATCCTCCATTATTGGCATTTAATCTTATAGTTTGGCGATAATTTTTTGGTCGACGGGATAACGTAGAAGCACCAAAAAATTTCAAGTTGTTTTAGTTATTCTATTTAGCGATTGAAACAGAAAAAGATAATTGATCTTTTTAAATTTACTTTCTCATTCTTAATGTTTGAGATACTGCATCACCACTAGAGATGGGCGTTATTTAACATAACAGAATAAATATTCGTAATATTAACCAAAAACTTATTATTCAGTAACATATTACCAAAAAGTCCCTGTTAATTTTGGAACGCCTCGTATGATAAGCATTTTAAAAAGAAGAAACAAATAGTAAGGCTGAAAATCATTTTAGGAATACATACTTATAAATTAATAAAAGTTTAGTTATATAAAAAAAATTTCCAATTTATAAATCTATTTCAATTCTGGGGCAAAGAATTTCTATTACTGCAGAAAACAAAAATCCCCAACTGCATTAAAACGCTTTTGAGGCAGAGAGAGAAAAAAAAAATTCCGAAAAAAAAAAAAAAACCCTATGAAACTTTCTTTTTGACGCGTCACTGTCGATCTACGATTCCAAGACATTAAAAATCTTTTTGGTCTAATCAAGGAAGCCAATCATAGGAACCATTTTCCTTTTGCATTGTCCAAGACATTAAAAATATTTTTGGTCTAATCAAGGAAGCCAATCATAGGAACCATTTTCCTTTTGCATTGTCCAAGACATTAAAAATCATTTTAGTCTAATCAAGGAAGCCAGTCATAGGAATCCTTGTCCTTTTGCTATCTCAAAAGTTCACGTGATAAAATCTCTCAAAAGCTATTCGTTGTTGATTATTGTACAGATATTTAAAAACATCTGGCTTCGATTCTTGGCAGAATATATTTTATCGTTTGAATTTTTTATAACGCTCACAGTTACAAAGATTAAAGCAATAAAATCAGTTTTTGGAATAACGAAAACTGATGGTTATATTGAAAAAATAGCTGGATATGGAAAAAAATAGCTGTTATTGAAAAAAATAGCTGGAATAATGAAAACTGCTTTTATCAAACAAATAGTTAGAATACTGAAAATGAAATGGGGGGGGGGAAATGTGTTTTTATTCTAGAGTACGTGAAGTTAGTGATTGACGCTTGCAGATTATTAAAAAGCAAGGAGGTAATGTCGGCGATCTTTGGTCATAATTTTAATGGGAAGGAATCTGTTTGAAAAATGAAATTAAAGAGATTTACGGATTTAATTGTTGATAGAAAACTGTTTTATCGCTCGGGCACGGGACATAATCTTTCGTTGATGTAGTTAGATGGGTAAAACGGTGGCAATCTTTGAGTTTGAATATTTAAGAGGGATATTACTATGTACTCATGGTATTTGAAGAAGGGGGGGGGGGTATTCTGGCGCTATGATTTTTATTTAATAAAATGTTCATTACTGAGTTTTTTTTAATTATTATTATTTTGTCAATATTGCGCCGTTAGAAAATACGAACTTTAAAACATTACTTTTGTAATTGTATTTTATGGAAAAAAGAAAAATAGCCTGGTGAGTACAGAGCCATTCGAAAAAAGATGAGAGGAAGGAGGGCGGTCCCGCCGGACGCGGAAATTTATAGGGCACCAATTTTATACTACCAACGTCATTTTTTGGCCTGTCACAAGTTTTGAGGAGGATATTTTAAATACGTGCTGTCACATACGAAATTTGTGGGATGAATGACATTTGATTAAAAATATGTAAGTAATGTTTCGTGTTCTTGTGGGATAAGCTTTGAATATGTGTTGACAGATATTGATTCGGGGATGTCAAAATTCGAACTTCAAGTCAAGGTGCCAACGAATGATGATCAGTTTTATTTTATTTATTTATTTATTTATTTTTTTTTTTAACAAATCGCATTGTTAAAACGGTGTTGTTTTTTATGGAGGATATTTCTGATCATTTACAAAAAATTAATTTCTAAACCGTCAGTTTTAGAGTCATGGTAACAATTGCAAAAATGCTTTAAACTTTCTTCTGCATCATATAAATATCAATTTACATTAAAATAATTATTTTTTAAATTGTTAAGAAACTACATATTTTATACAGTGTTCAGTAAGTTTCCTATAACTTTTATTTAGAAAAAGTTTTTATGTGTTTTAACAAGTAAAACAGCAAAAAAAAAGGTTCTACGGGCAAAATTTACTGATTTATGATACTTATAAATTTTCAACGAGGGAAAGCGCATTTTTAGTGCAAGAAAACGATAATAATGCGTGAAATGTAAAATATCACAACTAACTAAATTTTTGTCTTGCAAAAATTAAAATTTTAACCCCATGTTGATTTTAAAAGCATAGGTTTATCTGAACTAAAACAGCGTCTATGCTTATGTATCAAAATTATTCAAGATACCTTAATTAACGGCCCTCTAATTAAAATGTATGTTGACAGCATAGTCTCATCGATTAGTTATATGTTATAAAAATAACAGGTTGTTGAAACCTGTTACCTGTGAATGTGTGGAACGATGTAACCTGTTAACCAAAAATAACTATATTTCCCATCTCTAATCACCACCCATTGACGAAAATTTTAACTAGTTTTAGATTTACAGTGCATGACATTTAAAACTCACCACATGTAATGTCACTCATTTCATATTCATAGTCATAATAATTTATGAATTATTGAATTTTCGAACAGGGACGTTGGTCACCCTGTTAGTCTGTTTTCATAACGTTTAGTGAATACATCAAAGCACACCGTTCATTTAACTGTCGAGAATTGTTAAACTGTTGAAATCGGGTTTTCAAATGCAGTGTTGAATTCAGACACTTTTCTCCAGGAGGAACTTCTATGGCTCCGGGGAGACATTATACAATTCCGGGGGGGAATTGCAATTTTTAACCATTGAAAATACATAATCTCAAATTTTCCGGGGGGGGCACATTTCATTGCTCCGGAGGGAATGTCTCCCCCCCGGGCTATTACCTGAATTCAACACTGTTCAAATGTATTTTGCGTTTCCAATTGTTTCAATTAGACATCATACTTCAACTTATTAAACGGTGAAGTTTTGTTAAATTATTTTGAATGTATTGGAAAGAATTTCATAATCGATGCTAGATGCATGGTTTTTTTTCTATATTTTTTAAATTATATTATAGATTGCATTAAAAAGAGGTTCGCATAGATTAATTCATCCCAATACATATTCCAATAAACCTCCTCTAAATATTAAAAATATTTGTCTTTCGTTTAAAAGTCTATGAGCTCAATTTAACAAAATTCTAAAATTCTTATCTACCAGTATAAAATGAAGGTAGTAAAAATCCTTGTATTTATTATCCTAATGACTATCGCAAATTTAAACAATTCGTATTCAGTTAATCGCATTCATTGTTTGAAAAAGAAAAGGTGCAGAAGGCCCGAATCTGTCCGTGATGTGCTTTTGACATTACACATCTGACTTATGATCAATCGATTTCTTATTCTTTCTTCTTCGATATCGGACCATAGATGTACACGTTGGTATCGATCGATCAAAATTTAAGACAATTATTTATATTTGGCATCTCGTATCTTAAATGATTACGGTTTCATTCTGCTATTAATGATCTTTTATTTATTTTTATATCCAAAAGTTAATCATGTGTAACCCAAAATGAAAAAAAAAAGCATGCGTTAATGTATAGAACCATGTTGTGATTATTGTGTGATAAACTTAAACATGATTTTATCTAAATGGATAATAATGGTTATGCGTTACATCTCTCTTTTATTGAGTTTTATTAATTTGTGTAAAAATTGTGCTTCTACGTGTGCATATGTTACATTTTTGTTTTTTACAATATTTCTGGCATCGGTACATAGTCTAGTATCAATACATAGTTAAATAATCAACTGTCAGTTGATTATTATAAGTTGATATCATTATCAACTACCAGGGTCATAGCTTACATAAATTAAGAATAATGATGTATATATCATGATCCTTTTTAGGTGCATTCATAATTATGTAAATACATAGCACCTACAGTCGTTGTTTAGTCCGTCCGTCCGTCAGTCCGCATATAACAGAGCAAAAACCGAATCATTTGAAATTTAAAACATATAATTATTATATAATTTTGTTGAATCATTTCAATTTTTATGAAAATCGGACACATAGTTCAATTAGAGGGACAATCAAAAGTATTCCGATACATTACGGCCGATGGGAAAATAATAGTTTTAAATGCATTTTAATGGTGTTACACTCTTTCGAACATAATAAACATGATATGCATCCATGAAGTATGTACTAATATATACATTCCGTACAATCTGTGGTGCAAAGAATAATATGTTATTAATTTACAGGGCCACATAAAAGTATTTCATTACATAATGGTATAGAAAGAAACATTGTCTAAGACCCATTTTAATAATATTAAACTATTTCACATTTTCTGATATTGAGATACATTTTTTTGGTTTACTACAAGTTACTTCATGTATAATAGAAAACAGATAGTATTTACAGAGATACACAAAAGATTTCGGATGTTCTACTGTATCCGAAGTACTGTACACTATTACATCAAGATCTGAATAAAACTTCCTTATAGTACGAACGCGTTTCATTTGCTACGCTTGGCGTACAGTTTCTAACTTGTTGTTTTATAAAATAGCCTGAATAAATTTATAGATAACAAATTTTGTCTGCAGTTTTTACAATATTAAAATAAGCTTCTATTTTAAGGTATCTTGCTTTTTAAATACTTTTGAAGTGCAGATAAAAAATATTGCGGAAAATCACCATTATACATACAAAAAAGCAGTATCTTTTTTATTACTTTTAATACAAAAATTTGACATAACAGATCATTATCAATATCAGTTAATTAGACATATAAGGCTACTATCTTTTTACATTTATCAATTTTAGATTCAGTAAATTTTCAACTGACGAATTCGAACATAAAGCATACATAAATAAAATCATATGACTAAATGAAGTATTCCACTTTGATTCAGTCGTAAAATACTCAATATGAACTTAAGGAAAAATAAACTGTCCCACTACGCATTTAGAAATAAAAGTGACGTGTGTGAATAAATGATGTACTACAATGTATGGAAGTGCAGTTAAACATTTTTCTCTACAGCACTACATACACATTCTCTACATAAGATCAATTCAAGGCACTGCTACTTCTACTTTCAACTACCGTAATAATTATTAACTTTATCCTTTCAAATGAAATGACGTATTTGCATAAAACAAACAGCAATTAATTATAAAAATATTCTCTGACGATGGCCGCAGGACTTGCAGGCTGAAAGTACTAAAAAAATTAAATAAAATGTATATTTTTAAATTGTAACATGTATTTTTTAATTTTTATCGTCTTTTAAATAAAATAATGAGCTTTTAAAAAATATGTATTGTGTTTTTTTTTCTGAAGCATACAATCACGTATTTAAAAATTAAAAATTTAATAACCGAAAAGAAAAACTTAAATAATCGTTAAAGAAGCTATAACACGAAAACGCTAACTCATTTTAAACATTTTTTTTACCAAACAAAAAAGATGGCCTAGATATATCAATAAACTTTATTATTACTTGTCTTTATTCAATCATGATTAACTCCTGTATTATAACAGTCATGCAAAGAAATGTGTATTCAAATATGCCTTAAGGTCTATGTCTCAAACTCCTTGAAAGTTTTAATTATTGATAGATGTGTTGGAGCTTTTTTATAAAAGCTAAAAATTATTAAATTAAGGAGGAGCTTCTGCAAATAGAAATTCTTTGTGTTTACCATGGTGTTGCAATCGTCTTTTTTTTATGCATTTATTTTTATTTATTTATTTATTTATTTATTTATTGACATGAACGAACTAAGAGAATTGGGAATCTTATTCAAAAGAAAAGTTCAAACTATTCTCAAAAAATATTTCTTCAGTCTTTATAACGCGCTCTAATAATAAGAGCGATAGGTGTTTAGACGAAGCAAAAGAAAAAACTAGTCGTTGGGGGCCACCGTAATACTTACCCATCATGGATATGTATATGAAAGTAAAACATGTGAAAACTATTTATACAATGCATTGCAATTTATAAACAAAATTTAAGTATTGTTAATATTCATAGTAATGCTATATTAAAGAACTGCTGATGTACCAATTTCGACAAATTATATAAAACGCCAAACTACTCAAGTAGTACCGAACTGCGTAAAAGAAACATCCTTATAACTCCAAAAATAATCATTCTATTAACTAACAATTAACTGCGTCGGATTAAGCATCTCATTTCCAATTAAAATATACTTCTGAATTGAAATTTGAATTAAATACAGGGTCATGAAAAATCGAAGAATGTGGAAAACAAGATTACAAATATCTCGACAACTCATAATCCGATCGACTTCGTTCTATATGCAAAATGTGTGTTATTTTATTGCTTTTTACGTCCATTCCTTAGAACAAAAAAATTCGAAAATTTTTATATACCTTTCATCAGAACGAATTTTTCGAGAGTCCGAAAAAAATAGTTCCGGATAATCGAGGTTGCTGATATTAAATAGGGTTCGTCCCATTCTTACATACTAACTACATACAAAATTTTAAGTCTCTATCTCAATTTGTTCGGGAGATAGAGCGTTTACAGACAGACAGACAGACAGACGGACGGCAAAATTTTGTTTCTAAAAATATGTTTTTCGGAATCTCCACTATCTAAAACGTGTAAATCCGTCAAAAATTTTTTTTCGATTTTCAAAACGATTGCAAGACTTACCCTATACTACGTATGATGGGTAAGTAATAAATAAATAAAATCATTTTAAAATCAGTTTTTAAATCAAGTTACATTATGAGAAATTTCAATTCTTCTGAGAACGTTATTATTATTATTATTATTATTATTGTAAGTCGAACTCTGCTTTTACCAAACTCCAAAAGTAAAAGAGGATATTTATTAATTTAAGCATGTAAGAGATTGCTAAATATGATCAATGATATCGTTTTTTATACATACTCATCCAAGAGGTTTCCATGGCAGATTATTCATGACCATTCTAAGCTCCGTGTCACTTATAGTCAAAGAACTGACCGCACAAAACCCTAAGTCATTGAGCACGAGAAAAATTCCTTTATTTTATGGAAGAGTAGTCATAGAGGAAGCTAAAGATCCATGTCTGCTGGAAGCGAAGTGATGCTTAAGCCAAAAATTGATACCACTAGTGGTTGACTCGTAGGTTTAGCGGCCCCACCAGTGGCCGAGAGGTTCGGACCTCTCAACTGGTAGACGGCAGGTGCTGGGTTCGAACCCAATCGCGGCTGTCGGCCTAACCGTTCGGAGTTTTCGTGGTTTTCTTCGAACCTTGCGTAAATACGGGTTAGGTTCCCTTAGAAAGACCCCCACGAAGGGCATTCCCCCTGGTCCTATATCCCTAGCGCAGATAATCGGACGTCAAAAATCAATCAATCAATCAATCAATCGTAGGTTTAGCATTGTGTTTGTCGTACAATCAAAAATATGAAAACATGGAAAACTGGATGCAGGAAAACACAATGCTAAGTCTACGAGTCATCCACTAGTGGTATCAATTTTTGGCTTATGCACCACTTCACTTCCGGCAGACATGGATGATTAGATTCCATGTCTGCCGGAATTACTATTACTACTCTTCCATAAAATAAAAGAATTTTTTCTTGTGTTTGATGACTTAGGGCTTTGTGCGCTTGGCTCTTGGACTATTAGCATGTCCAGAAGTAAGCTAATTTTTCGTTATCTTTGTACTCCCTGTGTACAAAAAGTAAAAATTTTATCTGGAGAATTTTGCCTATTTTTAGTTTAAAACAATGCCAACCTGATTTATAAAATGTTCCTGGGTGCAAAAAGTATTTCTGGAGCTCAGTAGCTTTTTGGTACAGATGACGTGCAAGTTATATACAGAACGATAGATAGATAGGTAGATATAAAAAACTGTTTTTTAGTCTCGTTGGAAATCTATATAAGTGTAAAAGATAATGGTGTTGCACTTATCGCAAACTCTTTATGGCTTCATATAGCTGAAGGAACCAACGAAACTTTTATAAACTCTTAACAAAAACAGGTAACCAGATAACAGATAAACAGATAAAACTTTTTTTTTTTTTTTTGTTATTGCATTAATAGGATAATTTATTGTGGGTATTTCCATGAGCATTTGTCGTATAAGTCACATTTCTAGTAATGGCTAAAATGTTAGCTATCGTTAATTTTGAAAGGTTTGCATGGCTTTATTCAATTAGTGAAATATCCCTGATAAAATAAGTCATATTTTCCCGTTGTAAAATACTGGTATCCAAAATCGTAGTATGTGACTTACACGACATGTGCTCATGGAATTACCCTTGTATAATTAAAAGTATTAAGCAGGATTTGTTCAAAGATGCCATTGATCATATGTAATTGCATGAAAAAAATAAATTTTAATTATTTTCATTTTTCCTTTTTGGAAGAAACTTTGTCAGTTTGTAAATTAGCTATTTATTGATTATTAACATTTGAACTTTAAAGAAAATTTAAACATCTCTTCAAAATTCATACACCACTATTTAACTATGGAGATAGAGTTGCATAATTACTCGTGTTATTTGTAACGTTTAAATCACAATACAATCTATTTAAATACGTAACTGCAAATTATCACTTGCATTTTTATTTAAATTATATAACAGAAAAGGGTGCCGATTAACTTCTCAAACTTGTAAAATGCAAATGTGGGCAAACATTTAAATTTTTAATTTCCATGCTAATCTTTAACGCATTCAAAAACGTAAGTCATTTATATAATATATTTAACAATACGAAAAAACTTTTATCACACGCTCTACATTTCGCAAACAATTACCTAAATGATCATTTAGATTTTTGGCAAAAATTGTTTTGAACTTCCAACTGACTTCACAAAATGTCGAAATCTTACTAACGAACATTTGCCTGTTCCATATATTTTCTCCCTTAAATACAAATTCCACTTTCTTCTTCTTTTTTTATCCTCTGATTTTCATCCCAAATTGAAATCTCAGAACTTTTCTTTTTAAAGAAATAACGGATAATCGCTCTCAACTTTCTACCTTCGGGGTAAATGAGTGTTCGACCCAGCGCGTCGACATATTGATTCCAAGATTTGAAGGAATCCCCACAGTTTAAGATGATTGTTCTGTTATTTTTTCGCTTCGGTTCTTGATCAACGAGGTTAGGAGTGGTTGGTTCTTTGAACACGTCGTTTTCGTTTTCGCATTGTTCTGCTTGAAAAGCTGTGGCTTCTGTCGTCATATTATCGAAACATTCGATCAGTTTAGCTCTGTGTCGTATGTTCGAGTGTGCTGTCATTCAGACTAGAAGATCTTAAGCGTGTTAAACAAGTGATAAGAAAAAGGGTTTAATAAGAGAAGAAATGCGCATGTCCTAATTAGTTCAAGCAGAAAATGAAAATATGGCAGAATACAGGTAATTTTAATAAACAATGCTGGCTGCGCCTCTAAAGATAAGAGAACGTAAACGCCGATTATTAAAACAAGCATACCCATTTCAGAAATGGTAGTCGATTTTGGCCTTGTTTAATGAAATCCCAAGAATTTTGAGATTTAACCCTTTGCATTCGAGGGGGACTCTCACTCACCACTAGTGTTGTCATATATCCCTCGTAAATCGGGAAGCCAAATGCTTTGAACTCCATTAATATCTTACCGTTTATTTAGCCATCTTTTATCACAGTTTATTAGATAAAAGGAAGAAAATTAGTTAAAAATACTGGTGTCCAAAGCATTTGGAGCACCTATTTATGCCAGAAACTAATGGTCAGTGAGAATCACCTAGCGAGTGCAAACGGTAAACCTCTTGGGGACGAATGGCCGATATGCGTGTCGTATAATGTGCTTAGAATCCATTATTATACTCACCAGCAAATTTTTATTGTAAATTTTGCCTATTTTAATCTGAGCATTTTTCCGATTTAACTAGACAAAAACTTCAACTTCTGTTTAGAAAAACCGGTGTTGAAAAATTAAAAATACTCTTCACGACGCTCGTCTTGAGGGGGTTAACCCTCTGGATCCCAAACCGCCCGAGACCGCCCGAGATATTTTAATTCGTTTATTTCAGTTCCCACCAGAAAACTAAAACAACAATATTTGCTTTAATCAATAACAGAACATTCCGTATTTAAATAAAACGAAATTAGCCATTGAATTTTTCTGGTGTGAAATGAACTACATAATTTCTAGAACGTGTTCTAGCATGGGAATTAAAGAGTTAAGGGGCTACTCCATTGAAAGTCTTCCATTCAAGATCCCATGTTAAACAGTGGTACCATTTAAATGCATGATTACCAGGGTCCGACAAACATCGGGCAACTAACTTTTTTACCTACTTATTAATTTAATTTTTTTTTCTTCAACCAAAAAAAATCATGTGCGAAAATGTTTATTTTTAATAGCGCGATTATTTGCTGTGGAAGAAAATACACCATATCGCCGTCTCAAGCAAGAAGCAATAATTGACCGTCATTGGAGGGGATATGTCACTGTTTGGGTTTAATTGCATAATGTGATGTATTTCATTTTTACAGTGTAAAAGGGGTATTATCTTAAAATTTTTGTTCAGTTTGATTTTGTTATTGAATAGTTAATTTGTGCACTGCGAAATGAACTCCAAAATAGCCGAATACGATTATGAGTAGCCAGTGTTCCATTTTGAAGCGAATGCGTTAATGTCAGAGAAATGATTTTTCAAGTTGGCTCCTAAGAATTTTTGCTGGCGCCTAAGAGTTTTCAACTTTTGTCTGTCCCTGATGATTACTGATAACCTAATATAATTGTAGTTCAAAATAGAATATTTTTAGTGTGTTAAACAAGTAATAAGAAAAATGGTTTAATAAGGGACAGAAATTTACATGATCTAATTAGTTCAAACAGAAAATAAAAATATGGTAGAGATTTAAGGCTGCTGGTCATTCATTTTCAGAATGTTCAGTCTATGGGCATTTGATGCATTTTTATATTCAAATATCTCCTCAGGAAATTAATATTTTTAACTTCTTTTTTTAGCGTTCTCTTCATTGAACATATCTTCATTTTTCTAGTTCTCAAAATATTTCTAAAATCTTTGCTTAAATTAATATTTTATGTTTTAAAAACTGACAAAGTGGGAGTAAAATTTTAACACTTCATATAAAATTAAGAGTAACTTTTAGAGATATTTTGAAAACTAAGAAAAAAAAATGAGACATGCTTAAAGAAAAGAACACTGAAAAAAAGAAGTTAAAAATATTAATTTCCAGAGGAGATATTTTGAATATAAAAATGCATCAAACGTCCATAGACTTAATATTACAGAGGAGAATTCGGAAAATGAATGACCAGCATCCTTAAGGAGCTACCTCATTAAAAATTCCTATCGGAAATCTCATGTTAACTTATTAATAGTTAAATAGATGATTACTGATTACTTAAACAACTGTTATTGAGACTAGTTGAAGATGATCTTAGTACGTTAAACAATGATAATAAAAATGATTTAATAGGCGAGAGAAATGAGAATGTCCTAATTAGTTCAATCCGAAAATGAAGATATAGCAAAACATATTTAATTTTAATCGTCTATGCTGCCTACGCCTTTAAAGATAATAGTTTATAAACGTTGACATTAATCCCTTGAAGGGCGGTGTTGGCACAATGACAACACCTAATCTTAATTCCAAATTAACACAATGGCACCGGAGATTTTCTAGGAAAATTTCCCTTTTATTAAATACGTAAAAATACACTTTTATTAGTTTACAAATAAAATTCCGTGTAAATACTGGTGTCATTCAATTATTTCAACATTTTACGAATACAAGTATCTTGCCCCGGAAAGGGTTAAAACAAGCATATCATTTCAGAAATTGTAACCAATTTTGATCATATTTAATACAGTCTAGAAAGGATATTTCCAGATTAATTCTTTAATTTAAAACACGCCTTGATTTTGACAATTCAAACAAAATCCGCCCACAATTACTATAATCAACGGAAGGGAACAAAAGTTGTTTCAAATGTAACTTACTGTACAATGTTTCAAATAAAACAATAAAATAATTGTGTGAAAATTTCCCAAAACTAGCCATTTAAACTTTATGAAAAGCCTTAAAGAGCCATCTGAATACGAAAATATAATTTAATATCAAAACACTCTTATTGTACTCAATACATTATGCTTTAATATCAATGATTTAACTTTTAAGTAATATTTATGCTCTGTTTATAAAACATTTCCAAATTTTGTTTCAAACTCTGCATTATTTGATGAACAATGAGAGAGCAGTTGAAAAGCTTTTTAAAAGATGAAACTGATTCGATATTGAACATATCATTTTCTGTAATATCGATGAATTAATGCGAATCTAACGATATTGCTTTCTGATAATAATATTCCTTTTATGCATATACAATGCTTTATTCTAATAAAGATTATGTTTTGATGCTTCTGAAGATAAATGTGCAGTGTCATATGGAATGTTATACTATTATTCGAAGATATAGATATAGACATGTATAGACATTTTCAATTCGACCTCTTGAAAGAAATTAGATGTGATGCGTCGCTCATTTTAAATTTGTAAAATATGCTATATTTGAACAGTATATAAATATTTCGTCTATGCCTTTTGAGCCTTATCAGATGAACAAATCTATGTAGTTTTTGTCTACACACATGAATCTTTCAATCAAATGTTTTTAGTAAAATGCAAATCGAAAATTATACGCCAAATGTAGTAACTGATATGCCTTCATACTATAACGAAGTTTTAAAGATATTCATATATTTGTATAACAGTATAAAGTACTTCGGATATAAGATAGTATCCAAAATATTTTGTATCTCCCTGTAGATAGTATCTATCTATTATACAGGAAGAAATTTATGGTAAACTTCAGTAACGCATATAAATTTCTTAAAATGTGATGTAATGGAGTAGTTTTGTGTGGCGCTGTAAATTAATAATAAATATTCTTTGCACCATGTATTAAACAGAATGTTTAATATTTCGGGTTCTTAGTATATAATTCAGAGATTCTTATTAATTTTATTATGTTCGAAAGAGTGTAATAGCATTAAAATGCACTTGAAACTATCTTTTCCCATTGACCATAATATAACGGTATACTTTTGATTGCCCTTGTAATTGAACTATGCATCCGATTTTTAAAACATTTGAAATAACTCGACAAAGTTATGTGACAATTATATATTTTAAGTTTCACAAGATTCTGCTGCGTAGTTTTTGCGTTTTCATATGCGGGCAGGCGGACGAATGGACAGGCAGACAGGTGAACAGAGAGACATGAGAACAAACTAATGGATGGACTAAACGACGACCATAAGTGATACGTTTTTACAGAATTACGAACGCACCTAAAAAAATGTTACATTTAGAAAAAGAATGGATTTATGTACTAGAGATGAGACGCAGTCTGTTCGAATTCGAAACCTGACCCGAAGCAAGTAAGGACGCTGTTTTTATATCATACTTCGGACTCGATCCTGCTAATGCTCAAAGTAAAACTTTAATTTATTCATAAAGTGAAAGAATGGAGAAATAAAAACTCGCTATTTGAAAGACAATAAATATTGTCTAAGTTTGTTAAAGTACTTTACAATCCTTTAAAAATCAGTTTGAAATGGAGTTCAACTGTCATTAAAGGTATGTGGGAAGAAATATTCCATGTGTTCCGAAGCTCTTGTACGGTCAGTGTTTAGTAACATAAAAAAAACCATGAGTCTTTTTTTTTTGTCAGTCTTTACTTTTTTATTATAGTCCTTTTTCCAGAATTACTGGAAATTTTAACTCTAATTTTTCGAAAATTTCTACCAGTAATGCGATAGATTTTTTTTATCTTAAACAGGTTTTGAGGGACTAGAAAATCTGAAATGTTGTCATCATGTGGTACTCAGAAATAATATTTATTTCTGAATAAAATGATGTTTCTAAATAAAGAAAATATTTTGAAAAATATTTTAAAATGTTATCAACAATTTTTTATTCTGTACTTTCTGCATCAGAATCGGAATCTGGTGGCGCACCATTTTTTAGGCTGGGGCGGTCTCGAATTTTACATCGTCGTGTTCTAATAAGAAAAAGCATCCTGAACTACTATATAGTTATTTAAATGCTGGATTAAAACTTTTTTACTCACTATAGAAAGAAGCAAAATTACTATAACGAAGACTACAGCACTGACTATACAGAACTACTATAAAAATGTACAGAATTACTATAAAAATAAAAAACCAGGCTGAACTACTATATAGTTTTTGAAATGATCCATTAAATATTTTTATTCATTACAATAAGAGAAAAAATACTGTAATAACTGCTATATTAAAATATTTTTTCAGTAAAAATTATTAATATTTTTCTGAATATTAATAATTAATGTACATAAATATTTTTATTAATATTTTTCTGAATATTAATAATTAATGTACATAAATATTTTTATTAATATTTTTTTTTTGAAAAAATTATAATAAATAAGAATCCAAAAAACACCTTAAAAATGCATTCAACACCTGCTAAAACAGAATTTTTGTTCATAATATCGATTTTGAATTCGAATTTAATATTAAAACTTGATTTCTCAGTTTTCTATTGGCTTTATAAAATTTTGTTTCAACCTTGCTCACAACTCAAGTTACAGGTATTTGATAATGTCAATCAATTTCTATTTGTTCTTTTTAAATTTGAAACGGAAAATCAAAATATTAAGAAATATTCTCTCCTTGTTATTCAAAATTCACATCTATTGTTTTCAATATAATTCATAAACGGAATCATTTTTTTAACTAAAAAATTTTTCGAAATTTGGATACAATAAATCTGAAACACTATAACTATACAAATATAAATACAAATGTTGTCATATTATGCATTTCAGCCAAACAACATAACCCTCGATCAGAAGCCGGTAACATTATGGCAGATAGCCATTGATCCTCTTTGGATTTTGTAATTTAATTAATTCAAAAACCTTTTTTTTTCTGATATGACTTAGACAAAAAAAAAGTAAAAATTTACTTTTTTGGGGCGATTTAAAATAGCTTAATATTAAAAGAAAAAAGGACAACGTCTTAGGCTTAACGTCAGACGTCTCCGTCTATTTGTAATCCTCCGTGAAACACACTATTTAGTTTTGTTTTCTTTTTACATTCTTGAGTTTAAAAAGTATCCTCAAAGAAGGATTCATGGTAGCAAAGTTCTCTTACAGAGAAAAATTTTTTAAATCCTTTTATAAAAAGCCTATCGAATCTTCCCCAGCCCCCTCCTTTTCATTTGTTAAAATACTCTGTTGCGTTTTACTCTGGGTATGTTTCAAAATTATCTTTCTTGAAGATTTTGATGCAATAGTTTGTCAGTTCAGTTTTTCCCAAGTTTGTATTTTAAACAACAAAAAAAAAAAAATATCGAGGTGTTGGTTTGGATTTTAGACATTTCTTTTCGAAAATTTTGTCCTAATAGGAGTTTATTCTGCTGGTGCTCATGCCTTTGGCCATACTTCTAAAGAAACAAATGGGTAGGTGTGGTTGCAGATCGTACATAAGGTTTCGATCAATATTTCTTTCAAAATAACTTATCCTTTAATTAATAAATCCAAATTGTTAATTTATAATTATTACATTTTTACATAGATGGTAACACTAAGAAACTAATTTTAAAATAATTATAAAAGAAAGCTATTTATTTTAATCGAATTTAAAATGTTCAAATCAAACTATTTAAATAAAATCCAAATTTCCAATTTTTTTGAAAAATCTGAAATTTAAAAACATTAGCAGAGAGATAAATAAAATTTTAAAATTCAAAAAACGGAAAAAAAAGTTTAAACTAAATTTAAAATGCTGAATCATTAATAAATTGCAATTGTTTTTAAAGAGAAAGAAAATTGAATTCCAAAAAACTATATAAATGTCATTGTTTATATGTTTATATATATATATATATATATATATATATATATATATATATATATATATATATATATATATACCCTTAAATTGGCAAACGATACGAAATTTCTTTAAATCAAATCCATCTTAATATGAAAATCTCAACTTCCAGCAAAGGGGTTCGATCTAAGAACCTTCTGTTTACTAGCAGGTTGCTTTACCTCCTAGTTATGATGTCTATACAAAAACGTTGAAATTAAGGTCTTTTTTTAAATTCAAATTGTAAAAATGAATGGATGACATTGAAAAAAATAATTTAATTGAAATAATAAATTTTTCTGAAATTTTATGAAAAATTTTTCAAAATTTATTTTTTGTGCGAAACGAGGTATTCCGTTGTAAGTTCACAAAAATTGAAGTCTCTGACTTAAACAATTTTAATATACGGACTCTGTGACAGACAGACAGAGAACTGAGACAAATATGGTTTCATCAGATGAACGAAACCCTAAAAAATAGGCTGTATAAATTGTAACCATCGCCATACAATGCAGCTAAAATAACGTTAAAACAATATCTCAATTTTTTCAACAAAAATTTCTTTTTCGTGCGAAACGAGGTATTTAGACGTAAGTACACAAAATTTGAAGTCTCTGACTTATACAGCTTTTGTGTACGGACTCTGTTACGGACAGACAGACAGAGGAGTGAAACGAATATAGGGTTTCATCAGAGGAACGAAACCCTAAAAAATAGGCTGGATAAATTGTAACCATGGCCATACAATGCAACTAAAATACACGTTAAAACAAAATCCACAAAAAAAAACTCTTTCTGTAAAAACAAATAAAGTAGCATTGAATAAAACACTTTATATTATCTTGTTAAAAAAAACCGCATGCACCCATCAGCAGCCAAGTAAGAAAACCGTAATTTATTACTTAAACAGAGTGTGAATGTTTGTTGAGTGTCACCAAACTGTGACTATCGTTACGCGTTTAAAAAGTGAAGCAAGGTTGTGATATCTTTAACAAAATCGTGCTTTTTTACTTTCAGTTCTTAATGTCACAAACTAATTGCTATGTTTATCTGATTTTACATGGAAAACTACTTAATATTATGTAAGTGGTATTCGGTCAAACGAAATTTAGTAAATTAAACTTTGCTTATGTGAGAAAGGCCTTGTAAATTAAATTTAATTAGTTTTTTAAATAAAATTACTCGTAAAATGTAGGTAAGAAAGCTGCTTGTTGCAGAAAGCTAAATAGCAATAAAAATAAAAATAAAAATGTAACACAATATATAAAAATATTTAGTCAAACGAAATTTAGTAAATTAAACTTTGATTATGTGAGAAAAATCTTCTAAATTAAATTTAATTCGTTTTTTTAATAAAATTATTGATAAAACGTGTATATGAAAGCAGTTTGTTGCAGAAAGTGAAATAACATTTAAAATAATAATAATAATATAATATAATGTAGTATAATATATATTAATGTAATATGAAGTATTAACCTCTTCAGACCTGAGCATAAAATAACTCTACAAATATATATTTATTGCTTTTGCATAATCGAAATGACACCATAGAAGAGTCATTTTTAAGAAATCAGCACTTTAGGGGACAGGTAACTTAGGTTTATATATATAAATATAAAAGTACTAATCCTCTTAAAACATCAGTTTAACTATCAGCAATACAAATTTACGAAATAACAAAATTAAAGTCTTTAAACAAGTAAATGATCAGCAAATCCTCAAAATTTTTTATTGTAAATCATTTAAATTAAATAATCATGAATATTTCTTACTTCCTTGGCCACAATGTCTTGAAGTTATTTTCAAAACTCGGATGAAAATAATATTTATTTTTTGAAATAATATTCATCAGTGCTGACATTTATAGGCTTTGTTTTAAAGCAAAAAACATTTAGCTGTATAGAAGTAAAGTAAAAATGCAAAAAAATTCGAGCAATTTAGTTTTTTGAGGAAAAGAATGGAGGTACACATTTGTGTACCTCAGGTCTGAAGAGGATATATTATTAAAATAAAATAAAATGCAATGTTTAAATTATCTTTTTTCGACCTAATGGCGATTACAGATATTTAATTTATGTACAAAATCTAAATTTAAACATTTACAGACCAATACAGGTCAAATTTAGATGAGTTTCTTGCATCAGATAGGGTAATCCAATTTTATCATAACACGACCTGACCCGGTTTTGGGGTGGGATCACTTGAACCTTTTCATTATAGGTCTGATTTTGGTCGTTTTGACGTTGGATTTTGTCTCTCACAATACGAATCGGGTTAGGTTAGGTTTAACTCCCCTTTTTTTCGAAAAGGAAAATTCCAAAGTTTTTTTTTTTTTCTTTTGTATGAAAATAGATATAATTGAATGTATAAATGCAGGATTCTAATTCATAACCAGGTATTTTCAAAATGTTTTATCTTGTAATGTTTTATTACAAATGTATCAATCATTAAAAATAAACTTAATCTAAGTTTTATATTTGTGCCAGTGGTGTGGGTATGTAAAGAGAGGACAATATTAGTCAATCAAGGGGGTTCTTCACTGATGTGAGAACACCCGCACACTAATGTTAATCCAGTAAGATAATTTTTTTACTACGTCGTTAACATTTCAATATTTTTATATGATCTTTTTTCATTAGGTTACTGAGGTCGATCTCTACAAAGGCCAATTTCATTGCATCAACTTTGTTTGCATGTTTTTTTTTTTTTTTTGTTTTTTTTTTTTTTTTTTTGTTTTTTTGAAGATTTTTTATTTTTGAAACCGATTTCTAGTATGAAAGCATCCTTATTAAAAAAAAAACCTGCAAACAAAACTGAAAATGTAAAAAACAGCTTTTGTAAAGATCGATCCTAGCTATCTAAAGCAAAAAAATCATTTGAAAATATTCAAATGCAAATGAAACATTTTTAAATTACTCTCTCTAAGGATTAATATTAGAGAGTGGATGATTTCACGTGAGTGAAGAAGCTTCTTAAAAATCAACATTGAATGCAGTAATAAAAACCTTACTGGAATACCTCCATTGAAATCAAGAACAAAAAGTCATAAATCGAACGTAGATTACTAGATAATTTTCAACATTTTGAGAATCAATAAATTTATTTATGCATTGAAACGTTACATATAAATGAACAATTTTAAAAACGCATAACGCAATCAAAATCCTTTTTCAGAAATTGTTGTCCATGACTGGTAATGTGAACGCCTTATTTTAATGTAGCTCTGTATAAGATGTATAGAATTTATACACACCGCGTAATAAACTAAAAATTAAGTTTAAAAATGCACGCAACAGCTAAAAACGGATTTCCAGCTATTATCACGCATTGCCACTCTTGTGGTGAAATTATTTTGTGTATCTCTGTAAAGTGAAAATGAATGAAAAAAGTCTCCATTGTCTGTAGAAAACATTTTTAATACCCTTCAGTGATGCAAATCGATTTCATAGAGTAACATATAACCAGTAAACAGTTTTTCCCTTAAGTCATAATGTAATAGAATAATTTTGTGCTTCCCCTGTTAACATACTATAAATGCTCTTACTCTATACTCTATAGAAAGCAGGTTGTAGTCCAACTCATTAATGCTTATCAATTTCGTTATGTTTAATGCATTCAAAGTAGATTAAAATGGCCTGAAAAAATATTTTCCTATAGACTGTACTACGGAATTATTTTGTGTGCATTTGTAAACGATCTAGAAATGCTATACACTTTACTTTAAATAGAGTATTGTAAATCTCAATAACACGTACCAATTACGTAAACATCCAAATATATTTTCGAGAGTCAGAATTCAGACAGACAAACCGACGCGACGTCATAAATTCTTTGCAAGGATGTTGGAAAGTGACAAAAAAGAGTGAGAGCAAAAGTTATAAACTTAATTTTTCATGTAATGAAATATTACATTTAAATAAACAATTTAAGATTACACAGAACGCACTTCAAATCTGTTTTCATCAACTACTATCCATAGCACATATAATGTGTTCGAATTATTTCGTGAAACCCTGGATCTATAGAATTTATATATACCAGGCAATGCACTAAAAATAGTTAAGTTTTAAAATACATGCCATAACTGAAAACGTATTTCAAGCAATTACCGGTCATCATTAGTTGTATCATCAAATTATTTTGTGTATCACTGTAAACGAACGATAAATGCTACGTACACTAGAATCTACGGAAAATCTGTGTTATTGCACTTCAGAGGTTCAATTTTGTTATAGTTAAAATAGAGTAATATCATTGGAATAGCTTGTGAACATTTTTCTCAAATATAATCAAAATATCTCAAATATGTAATAGTATTATTTTATGAAGTCCCTGCAAACGATATTATAAATACTATACACGCTTCATTTTCAAAAGAAACTGCCTGTAGTAAATCGCAATAACATATACTAATTACTTGAAAATCCAACGAATTTGCGAGAATTAATTTGCCGACAGACAAACCGAAATCATAAATACTTTCAAACAATAAAACAGCACTGAAAAATCTGGCGATATAACACAATTAAATAATAAAACCTTGTATAAATCACTGTATTAATATGAAAACGCACAAGACGCGTTTCGTGATAGAAATTTTACAGCCCAATGATAGGCTATTAAAGTTTTCAACTCGAAATGCATCCAATGTATTTTTATATTTATATGGGAATTTATAAATAGTTTTATTATTTAATTATTTTTCAAAGATGTAGTAAAAAGTTAAATAAGAGTGGCAACTAAAGTTACAAGCATAGTTTAGACATAATTCGGAAAAAGGTTCAAAATACTTTATTTTAAAATAATAAAAGAGAAAGCATTTTTAATTTTCATTAAAAAGCAAATCGCAATTTTAAAATTAGCTTTAAAATATAATTATGATTTTTTTTTAATAATAATTGAATAATACAAAAAAATATTTAATTATTTACAAAAATATACAAAATATATCCGTATGATCCATTCAAAAATAATGCAAACGGAAATTTATAAATATTTCACAATTTAACTTAAACATTTAAAATTATTTAATATTTTCAAAATAATTCCATTTCATGAGCAATCGCTAAATCAAAATCTGATATTCATTGGGTCAAATTTTTCAAAATGAAAAATATTTCCAAATAAATTTGAACAATAGTTTTCCATTATAAAAGGAATGCGCCATTGCTCTAATCGTATTCTTTAACCATTTTAACTGGATTTAGCAAATGCATCAGAGCAAAAATCTGAAATAATTCGTTTGAATAACGTGCATATACAGGGTGTATCTAAACTACTGGGCAAAACTTTAAGGGATGATAGTACACATAAAGAAAAATAATATTAAATGGGAAACTAAGGGTCCCAAACGTCTTCCGAAGGAGATAGGCGCCATCAAAGTTTAGGGTCCAAAATTTGAAATGATTATAAAAAACGGAAAAATTGGTCGATTCGTTTGCGATTTTCACGAAAACTATTCTTTATGTCAGTATTGTCTTGAAAATAAATTATAAAGATAAATTTCAAAAAATGCCGATAGAGGGCGCTTTAGACTTTGGAATAACGAACAACCATTTTTTACCGTTATTTTTTGCATCTCAATAAATTTTTTTAGAAGTTTAGACATAAACTTAAATTTTGAGCTCAAAACCTGTGGTTAAGTATCGCAAACTGAACTGTGTTCAATAGGAGCGGGTAGGTTCAAATTTCAAATGATTATAAAAAACATAAAAATTTATCAATTGATTTGCGGTTTTCACTAAAATTATTCTTTACGTCAGTATTGTCTTGAAAATAAATTACACAGATAAATTTCAAAAAATGCCGATAGAGGGCGCTTTAGACTTTGGAGTAACGTACAACTAGTTTTTATCGTTATTTTTTGCATCTCATTAAAATTTTTTAAAGCTTAGACATAAACTTAAATTTTGTGCTGAAGATCTGAATCGTTGAGAGTGGTTAAGTAGCGCTAGCTGAACTGTGTTCAATGGGGGTGGGAAGGTTCAAATTTCAAATGATTATACAAACGGAAAAATTGGTCGATTCGTTTGCGGTTTTTTCTAAAAACATTCTTTATGTCAGTATTTCCTTAAAAATAAATTTTAAAAATAATTTTTCAAAAAATTCGTTAGAGGGCGTCTTAAACTTTAGAGTAACCAACAATAATTTTTAACTGTTATTTTTCTATCTAATTAAATGCTTGCAAAAGCTTAGACTTAAATTTTTAGCTCAAATTCTGAATCTTTGAGAAGGGTTAAGAAGCGCAAACTGAACTGTGTTCTGGAGTTGAATGTTACCCTCCCCACCCTCCGAACACAGTTCAATTTTTCGCTACTTAATAACTCACAACGATTCAGATTTTGAGCTCAAAATTTAAGTCTAAGCTTTTAAAACATTTATTTAGATAAAAAAAATAACAGTTAAAAATAATTGTTGGTTACTCTAATGTTTAAGGCGCCCTCTAACGGAATTTTTTGAAATTTATCTTTAAAATTTATTTTCAAGGAAATACTGACATAAAGAATGTTTTAGAGAAAACCGCAAACGAATCGACCAATTTTTCCGTTTTTTATAATCATTTGAAATTTGTACCTCCCCACCCCCATTGAACACAGTTCAGTTTGCGCTACTTAACCACTCTGTACGATTCAGATTTTCAGTTCAAAATTTAAGTTTATGTCTAAGCTTCTAAAAAATTTAATGAGATGCAAAAAATAACGGTAAAAACTAGTTGTACGTTACTCCAAAGTCTAAAGCGCCCTCTATCGGTATTTTTTGAAATTTATCTGTGTAATTTATTTTCAAGACAATACTGACGTAAAGAATAATTTTAGTGAAAACCGCAAATCAATTGACCAATTTTTATGTTTTTTATAATCATTTGAAATTTGAACCTACCCACTACCATCGAACACAGTTCAGTTTGCGCTACTTAACCACAGATTTTGAGCTCAAAATTTAAGTTTATGTCTAAACTTCTAAAGAAATTTAATGGGACGCAAAAAATAACGGTAAAAAATAGTTGTTCGTTACTCCAAAGTCTAAAGCGCCCTCTATCGGCATTTTTTGAAATTCATCTTTATAATTTATTTTCAAGACAATACTGACATAAAGAATAGTTTTCGTGAAAACCGCAAACGAATCGACCAATTTTTCCGTTTTTTATAATCATTTCAAATTTTGGACCCTAAACTTTGATGGCGCCTATCTCCTTCGGAAGACGTTTGGGACACTTAGTTTCCCATTTAATATTATTTTTCTTGATGTGTACTATCACCCCTTAAAGTTTTGCCCAGTAGTTTAGATACACCCTGTATATCACACTCAAAGGAGTATCCTATTTCTAATATTAAAATATTTAGCAGATATTAAATAATAGTTTTTGGGAGATATTAAGTAGTTGTCCTCTAGCATTATACACTGCTCAAAACAATTAAAGGATATTTGAAGTTTTATATAAAATAAAGATATAAACGAAATTTCTTTTGCCGAAAATAGAAGAAGAGAATCACAAATGCAAATTTTTCTGGTTTTCAAACTGTGGAGTATGCAAATTTTGAGTTCGAAGTCAAAAACGTCGCTTCAGCGGCAGCGAATGAAATTTGACTTTCAACTGGATAAAAGAGAATGAAGACAAGGATGATCGGCATTCAGTGATTGCTTTCTTTCGATGAGTACAATGTCTCAGCAAAGTCATTTGACAGATTCAGAAGCTTGGAGAATTGTTGGTAGGTTAGATGGGGGCCAAACTCAAGCCGAAGTAGCGCAAGCCATTGGAGTGTCACAAAGTGTCATTTCCAGGATCTGGAACCGTTTTATGGAGAGTGGATGTGCAGGCCGAAGACCAGGGCAAGGTCGTAGACGGGCAACAACGCCCAATGAAGATCGGTATTTAGCGTTAACAGCTCGGAGACACCGAAACATGAACGCTACTCTTCTCCAACAACACCTTCGCTTGGCTACAGGCACCACGATTTCAACTCAGACTGTCCGAAACCGGCTGCATGCTGTAGATCTGTATGCTCGCCGACGAAGGTATGTGTTAGTTTAACATCAAGGCATCGTCGTGACCGCAGGGAGTGGGCAACCGAGCATGTCAACTGGAGGAGAAATGAATGGGGCAATATTCTGTTTTCTGACGAGTCCCGTTTTTCTGTGCATCCGGATAATAGGCGTATTTTCATCTGGAGGGACCGTGGCAGTAGGAATAATCCTGCGTTCGTGCACGAAAGTATCAGATTTGGCGGTGGAGGAGTGTTGGTGTATGGTGGCATCTCCATTGACGGGCGCACTGACCTCTACATCATTCGAGATGGAGCTCTGACTGGTCGCCGATATAGGGATGAGATCCTCAGACCTATTGTAGTCCCTTACGCTGCAGCAATCGGAGATAACTTCATTTCAATGGACGATAACTGCAGGCCATATCGTGCAAACCTGGTGGAGGATTTCCTTTTCGAGGAAGGAATCGTTCGAATGGAATGGCCAGCGTGTTCTCCAGAAATGAATCCAATCGAGCACGTTTGGGACGCTCTAGAAAAACGAGTTTCTGGCCGCCAACAACCCCCACAAACTCTCCAAGAACTGGAAAGAGCTCTTCTGGAAGAGTGGGGCAGAAAACCCCAACTCGTCATTAATAGCCTCATTGAGTCCATGCCTCAAAGGTGTTCAATGTTGCTGGCCGCCCGTGGAAACCATACCCCCTACTGAAAAAGATTTTCTTTGAAGAAAACACCTTTTCTTATTCTTTTTTTCTCATATGCACAAATTGTGTTTTTTCCTTTTGTACACAAATGCGCAATAAAATGCATTTTTTTCTGCCAAACATGTGTAATTTATTCTCTATTTATTCTATTCTATGTCTGTCGACCATGTATCAATCAGCTAAAAAGTTTCCCAGATACAAAATCCACCTAAAACTGCAATATCCTTTAATTGTTTTGAGCAGTGTATTAAAATATATTATTTAAATGCTACTAAGACTTTATGCGTGCATAACAAAATTCGGCCATCTATAGAGTCAATCAATAAAATCAACCATGGAGAAATAAAGTTCAGAAAAATAGTTTTAAAAACAAAATTAATGTTTAAATAAACAATAAAGGTTTAAAATGACTTTCAAAGTCTAACTTGAAAACTCAATTAAGAATTGAAAAACTTAGTTGGAAAAGGTGTTAAAGGGGCAGTTTGCTCAAAATCGGTCAAAATATCGATTTTATATGTATATCGGTCATTTCGTTTACCGGCCATATCATTTAATATATATATATATATATATATATATATATATATATATATATATATATATATATATATATATATATATATATATATATATATATATATACATATATACTTTTGCAAATAAAAACAAAGCAACTTAGATATTTTTATAACTATAAGCCAATGAAACCAGTATTTATACTGTCATCCTTTAAAATCATTTGAAGTTGAAGTGATATAGAAAGCAGATTACCAAAATTATGTAAGGCAAATGGATGGATAAATAGACAGTAGAAGGCTTTTTTATTAAACTACTCATCAGGGGTGCATAGTTTAATAAAAAGCAAAACATCCAACCAGTTTCTGTTATAGGTCGGGCTATAAGCTAAGAAATTCGACACATAATGCACCCGACTGGTTGGATTTTATTTACTATTTCAAATTAAGAAAAGAAGAATTCAATGAAATAGCAATATTAAGTAATAACTATAATATAATTGATATAAATATATATATATATATATATATATATATATATATATATATATATATATATATATATATTAAAATATTTACCAAACATATATCTAGAATGAGCAATAAATCAAGAGAATTGGATCAGTCATGTGCTATGTCACATTTAAAAATTACATGTGACACAGTATAAGGTTAAAAGTTACAGTTATCGCAACAAATGTAGCTGATAAAATTAAAATAATACAATAATTATTATATTAAAAATTAGTAGATCATACATTATATTGTACCACTCATTCTACAATTAAAATCAGTAATTGCTACTGTTAAAGGCATTACTTCTTAGAACAATTGTCAATAATACTATTTTAATTTTTAACTAAAAAATAATACTTCTACTCTAAATGCACAAAAAAACATTAGTGCTGCCATCTATTAGAAAAATATATTCACTATTATTTTTTATACTTATTGTGCTGCCATCTGTTATGAAATATAAGAGAAATATTATTTAAATAAAAGAAAAATTATTTTAAAAGCATGAGAGTCTTTTTAGAATAATTTCTATTCCAATAATTTTACAAGTATATTTTTTTAAACCAAATGCAATTGACAACCATATCTTATAGCTTAATCTTGATCATTTTTAAGTTATGCATTTTAATTTTAAGTTAACAGATAATTTTTAATTCTGTGTGTAAAATTCAGTTAAATATTTATATGTATATATAATAATTAACCATTGCGTATTATCCAGATAACACTGCCCTCCTCCGTATTCTAACATCTACCCACCCAGCCATCTTATTGTACACATTTTTTTTAATTTTTTTTTTTTTTAATTTTTTATTTTTTTATATTATTTTTATTTTTTAATAATTTTTTTAACATTTTTTACGCAATGTGTAAATTATTTTTAAAATCATGTAATAACTAATTGTATGTTAAAGAATACAGGAATTCTTAGGAATAACATTTTTAGTGCTTCATAAAATAGCATTTTAATATTTGCATTAATTGGATGAGAAGAGCATAAACAGTTAATTCTATATAAATGATTAATTATACAGTTAATATTTTTTTAACCAAATGCAAAGGATAACCATATCTTATAGCCGTATCTTGAACATTTTTTATACTATGCATTTTAAAATTAGATGAACATATATTTTTAATTATATGAGCAAAATTAAGTAAAATATTTATACATACAGATTTATGAAGGCATGAATTGTAATGAGTAAAGAAGTTTACTTTGAATAGAAAATCATTACATTTATGATAAATATCAAATAAAAATTTATTATCAGAAAAAGTAATATTAAGGTCGAAAAAATTAATTTTAATATTAAGCATATCATTATAACTGTATTTTAAATTTTTATGGTATTTGATTGGTAGAGAATAGTTAGATGACTTTTTAGAGTATAAGATGATTATCATTAAGAAACATATATAAATAACAATTAACAATAGAAGTATTGCGTTCATAAAAATGTAGGTAGAGTTCAGCACAGATGGATGATACAATCCCACCCTGTGGGAGGCCGACTTTTTGTTTAAATATTGTATTATTAAATTGTATATAATTATGATAAAGAATAAATTTGGACATAATTTCCCTTTTCATTTAGCTATCCAGTTTGGGAATTTTGGTGTGCCTTGTTTTTTATGTTTTTTCTTCATTTGATTTTGGTTTTGTGTGTGTTGATACCCCCCAAATTCGTATTGTTTTGCTTTTTCATGGCAAATACGGAGATGAAACCATACACTTCATTTGTAGTTCCAAAGTATTTGGGGCCCGAAGATTCTGCTTTGGTTCTACAAATTCCATTTGTACTCATTTTAATTATTTATTCTTCCATCCATGCACAATGTGGTATAAGTTATTAAATTCAATGGTTCATATATTGTAATACAATTGATGGTTATATATATATATATATATATATTATTTATGTATGTATGTATAGAACCATTATACAATACTATTATTTAACATCTAATACATATTAAATAAAAAGCCGTGTAATTGTGAATATTTTGACACATCATTTTTATTTATACAGTGTTTATATCTGGGATATTGCAATTTTTTTTAAATATAACCCACGAAATTTAAAAATTAAAACCTTTAAACGCTTTATTTGTGTGTTCACATTTTCTTTACTTTCACATTTTCACAATGCTAAAGGAATTTTTGCATTTGAGATAGAGATTTAAATTATTTTGTATATGTTCTTTATTATATGTATAATGAATCTGCGTATGGATTTAGCCTTCAGGTTTTCTGTTATTATTTAAAACATAAAAGTATACGGGGATGTGTTAGATTTTATCACTATACACTACATGTATCAGTAAAAAAATATATTAAATGCAATTTTAGATGTATGTAAAATTCCGTATGTAATCTTGTATAATATATATTTGAATATATATATATATATATATATACGTATATATATATGTATATATGTATGTATATATATATATATATATATATATATATATATATATATAAATTCGGCAAAAATAATATTAAAAAAAAGTAGTAAGGATTTTACAAATTCAAAATTAATTAAATATGCAGTTATTTATTTATTTATTTATTTTTCAAACTGTACAGGTTTTTTTTTTAATTAAAAAGCAGTGACGTCATCATTTAAATCTTGTTTAAGAAAAAAAAAGTTGTTGAAATGTAAATTGTTTTTTTTAAATTATTTAATATTTTCAAAACATGAGCAATTGCCAAATTAAAATCTGGTATGCATTGATACATTTTTTTTTCAAAATGAGAAAGATTTTTAAATAAATTTTAACAATAGTTTTCTACTATAAAAGATTGTGACATTGGTCTAAGCGTATTCTTCATCTGACATTTTAACCGCATTTAGTAAATGCATCGGATAAAAAAAATATGAAATAATCTCTCCTATAATATGAGCAAATATAATGAACTCCCATAATGATAATCTCTTCTATATGCAGGGTGTTTCTAAATTCATAGTACAAACTTTAAGGGGTGATGGTACACATCAAGACAAACAATTTTAAATAGGAAACTAAGGGTCCCAAAAGTCTTCCGAAGGAGATAGGCGCCATTAAAGTTTAGGGTCCAAAAATTCAAATGATTATAAAATACAGAAAAATTGGTCGATTCGTTTGTGGTTTTCACTAAAACTATTCTTTATGTCAGTATTGTCTTGAAAATAAATTCTAAAGATAAATTTCAAAAAATGTCATTATAGGGCGCTTTAGACTTTGGAGTAACGAACAACTATTTTTTACCGTTATTTTTTGTATATTATTAATTTTTTATAGAAGCTTAGGCAGAAACTTAAATTTTGAGCTCAAAATCTAAATCGTTGGGAGTGGTTAAGTAACGCAAACTGAACTGTGGGAGGAGGTTCAAATTTTAAATGATTATAAAATACGGAAAAATTGGTCAATTGATTTACGATTTTCACTAAAATTATCCTTTACGTCAGTATTACCGTAAAAATAAATTATAAAGATAAAATTCAGAAATTGCCGATAGAGAGCGCTTTAGACTTTGGAGTAACGTACAACTATTTTTTACCGTTATTTTTTGCATCTCATAAAATTTTTTTAGAAGCTTAGACATATACTTAAATTTTGAGATGAAAATCTGAATCGTTGGGAGTGGTTAAGTAGCGCAAACTGAACTGTGTTAAATGGGGGTGGGGAGGTTCAAATTTCAAATGATTATAAAAAACGGAAAAATTGGTCGATTCGTTTGCGGTTTTCGCTAAAACTATTCTTTATGCCAATATTTCCTCGAAAATAAATTTTAAAGATATCTTTCAAAAATTCCGTCAGAGTGCGCCTTAAACTTTAGAGTAACCAACAACTATTTTTAACCGTTGTTTTTTATATCTAATTAAATGCTTGTAAAAGTTCAAACTTAAATTTTGAGCTGAAAATCTGCATCGTTGTGAGTAATTCAGTATCGGAAAATGGAACTGTATTCGAAAGGTGGGGAGGGTAACATTTCAACTGCTGAACACAGTTCAGTTTGCGCCTCTTAACCCCTCCCATCGATTTAGAATTTGGGCTCAAAATCAAAGTCTAAGCTTTTGCAAGCATTTAATCAGATACAAAAAGTAACGGTTATAAATAGTTGTCAGTTACTCTAAAGTTTAAAGCGCCCTCTAACGGAATTTTTTTAAATTTATCTTTAAAATTTATTTTCAAGGAAATATTGACATAAAGAATAGTTTTAGCGAAAACCGTAAACGAATCGACCAATTTTTCCGTTTTTTATAATCATTTGAAATTTGAACCTCCCCGCCCCCATTCAACACAGTTCAGTTTGCGCTACTTAACCACTCCCAAAGATTCAGATTTTCATCTCAAAATTTAAGTTTATTTCTAAGCTTCTAAAAAAATTTTATGAGATGCAAAAAATAACAAAAGATAATTGTACGTTACTCCGAAGTCTAAAGCGCCCTCTATCGGCAATTTTTGAGTTTTATCTTTATAATTTATTTTCAAGATAATACTGACATAAAGAATAGTTTTAGTGAAAACCGCAAACGAATCGACAAATATTTCTGTTTTTTATAATCATTTGAATTTTTGGACCTCCTCCACAGTTCAGTTTGCGCTACTTAACGACTCTCAACTATTTAGATTCTGAGCACAAAATTTAAGTTTATGTCTAAGCTTCTAAAAAAATTTAATGAGATGCAAAAAATAACGATAAAAAATAGTTGTTCGCTACTCCAAAGTCTAAAGCGCCCTCTATCGGCATTTTTTTAAATTTATCTTTAAAATTTATTTTGAAGAAAATACTAATTTAAAGTATAGTTTTAGAAAAAACCCGCAAAAGAGTCGACCAATTTTTCCGTTTTTTATAATCATTTGAAATTTGAACCTCTAAACATAATTCAGTTTGCGCTACTTAACGACGTCCAACTATTCAGATTTCGATCTCAAAATTTAAGTTTATATCTAATCTTCCGAAAACATTTAATGAGATGCAAAATATAACGGCAAAAAATAGTTATTCGTTATTCCAAAGTCTAAAGCGCCCTCTATCGGCATTTTTTGAAATTTATCTTTATAATTTATTTTCAAGAAAATACTGACATAAAGAATAGTTTTAGTGAAAACCGCAAACGAATCGACCAATTTTTCTGTATTTTATAATCATTTGAATTTTTGGACCCTAAACTTTAATGGCGCCTATCTCCTTCGGAAGACGTTTGGGACCCTTAGTTTCCTATTTAATATTGTTTGCCTTGATGTGTACTATCACCCCTTAAAGTTTGTACCATGAATTTAGAAACACCCTGTATATGAGCAAATTTCCACCGTCCTTAGTCCTAACAACGGTAAGCTGTATACTACCGAAACCGGTTTGCCTCTGATTTAATATGATTGGTTCTTCTAACGCTGTTCACTTTTATATTCCTATTATATTGCACAAAGCTCCATCTCATTAAGTATGAAATGATACGTGTATAGTTGTACGTTTGAATGACCTGCATTTATATCATAATCAAAGAAATATTCTATTTCTAATATTAAAATTTATATTTAGAAGATATTAAATAATTGTGTTTGGAAAATATTAGTTAGAAGTTTTTTCGCGGATATGAAAATATATTATTTAAACGCAGCTTTACTGAGAATTTAAGTGTGTATAACAAAATTCTACCACTTATAAGGAACAATCAATAAAATTAACCATGGAGAAATTGCATTTAGAAAAAAATAATTTTAAAATCAAAACTATTGTTTGAATAAATAATAAAGATTTGCAATGATTTTCAATCTATCTTCAATCAATGTCTATGTTGAAAATTCTGTTAAGACTTGAAAAGCTTAGTGGAAGGTGTTACGTAACAAAAATTGAATTTGAAGAAAGTTTGAAGTTAAAGTTTTCTGACGTAACTTTTATCGATTTTATCTTCTTTTTTGCAACAAAGGTTCAAATTGCTAAGAGAAAGTTCAAATTCTCTACGAAAACTTATTAATATTTAATTTTAAAACATCAAAGAATATTATTGTTATTTAAATTACTAAACAATAAAATATTAATTATTAATAAATAAAATGACAGATAATTAAAAGTTATTACTATCTTAGTATTTTAATTTAATCATTATATGATAGAATGCCTTATAACTAATGTTCGCTATTTTTTTTTTTCAATTGATTGTAGTGTACCGCAGTGTATTTCCAAAAATTGAACGTAGCAAGAAGCGCCGTAGAAAAAATCAGTTATTTTATCGCAAACAGTAAGGCTACTTATATTACTATTTCAGAGATTTGGGGAAAAGGGCATTTTTTTAGTAACCTGATCGCAACTTGCTAATTTTAGGTGCGTTCGTAAATTATATAAATACGTAATACTTGTAGTCATCGTTCAATCAGTCCGTTTGTCCTTACATAACAACGCAAAAACTACCCAACTTAAGCGTTTAAAATTTAAAATACATAGTAATTACATAAATTTGTCGAGTCATTTCAAATTTTATGAAAATCGGACCAATAGATCAATTACAGAGGCAAACAGAAGCATCCCGTTTCATTACGGTCAAAAGGAAAAAACAATTTCAAGTACATTTCAATGATGTTTCACTCTTTCGAACATAATACAATTCATATGCATCTATGAAGTATACATTAAAATATACATTCTGTACAATCTGTGGTGCAAATAATATTTTTTTATTAATATACAGGGCCACACAAAAGCATTCTATTGCAAAAGTATTCTAATGCTGTAGGAGGAAAAATTGTTTGGGGTGCGTTTTAATTATATTAATTTTTTTCACATTTTATGAAAGTGATATTCGTTGCTGAAGTTTACTATAAGTTACGTCCTGTATAATAGAAAGCATTTAGTATTTACAGGGACACACAAATGATTTCGAACACTGTATTGTATCCTGAGTACTGGATACTTTAAAAACTTCGTTATAGTATGAACGCACCTCATTTGCTAAATCTGATGTGCAGTTTCCGACTTGTTTTATCCAAAATGATGTGTTCTGCATAATAATTTATAAATATTAGCAATTCAACTTGAACATTTAGCAACGCATCGTGACATGGATTTTTATTATTATTATCATTATTATTATTATTATTATTGTTATTAACAAAATTGCTGGTTAGTAAATCCAAGTGGCAAAATCCAAATCAAAGGAATTAATTTCCTTGTAGAGTGCCGCGTTTCTTCTTATTATTATTTTTCTAATTGCTCTATTTACATGTTTATCATTTTTAATACTGTAATTATAATTCGGGTTATCTGTCTGCCAGTTTATCCGGTATCTAACTCGCGTAAATATAACCTGATTGTTTTAATAACAATTTATATATGTTATTGGAGTTTACTATAGCATGCTGGTATTGGAAATCACAGTGTGTTGCACTTTCAGTTCATTTACAGGGCTACTTAAAACAATTCCGTTATATTACGGTCTACTGGGGAAAATAGTTTGCCATGCATTTTAATAATATTACAGTATTTTAAAAATATGAAATTAATATACATCACTGAGATGTACTACAAGGTTATTATTCCCATAAGAACCTTGTAGTACAATTCTGGGTGCATAAAATTTATCAGTCATTTAGAGGGAAATGTCAAAGGAGTTTAGCTATGGAAGAAAATGGGTAATAATTGAACTAAAGACGCCTACGTACAATAATTGCTGGAATTGAGTTTTTAGTTGTGGCATGCACTTTTAGCAGTTTCCAACAAAGTTGAAAAGTGCTTATGCATTCGGTTTGTCTGTCCGTCTGGCCACATCTAACTTAGGTAAATGTACTCCAATTTTCATGCAATTGATAAGGCTTATTTAGGGTCACCAAAAGGGCGTTTGGTATTGCATATGAAGTATGTATGAATAATTATGTACGATTCACTTACAGGGATACTCAAAAGAATTTGATTACATTATGGTACATGGAGAAAAATCATTTGGACAGTATTTTAATGAAGTTACGCTGTTTCAAATGCATTGAAACTGATATAAATCACTGAATTTTATACGATTACGTTAAAACAGAGCATTCGTAACTTTTCTTATTAATTTATAGGGACACACAAAAGAAATCAGTTACAGTATGGTCTTTGCGTAATAATTATTGGAGAATAGGTTTTAAAATTTGGTATACGCTTTTAAATTTAATTAGTTTATAAATTACATTAGCTTATAAAGTTAATTAGTTATAAATATAATTAGTTTTTTGCATATATCTCTTTATATATAAATTGTACACCTCATATACAAGATTGCGCAAAAGTATTCGCATACCGTTCTCCGTATTAAAGGATATTGCTAAAGGGGAATTTTTAACAGAAATATGTGTATCGCTTAAATGAACTAAATTCTAGAATGCATTTTGTTAATAGATACAAATTTCTATATCGTATACAGGGCTGCTAAAAAATTCGGATGCTTTTCCTATTGTAGATGGAAATAGCTGAAATCCGGTTTTGGAATGCATTATACATTTCCATATGGTGGAAATGAGACGTAATTTTTTAATTTTTTAAACAATACGGCTTTGTTATATTATTCTGAATATGTTGGAAAATGCTTTCTAATCTATGCTTGACGCATGATGTTTTCTTTCTTGTTAAATAAAACTATACTTTTTTAATATTAGGGGAGAGTGGTGTACCTTGGACATATGTGTACCTATGCTAATTCTAGCTTTACTTGTTTAGATCATTAAACAAGAACATTTGTATATTGAATGTTTACCACCAGAGGTCTCACTTAATTCTTGACATTTGGTTAGAAGTTCAACTAATTGTACAATTCTTAAAAAAGTAAATTCACCTTTCAAAAGTAAATTTTTCTTAGATATTTCTATGTTATTTTTATACTAAAACACATCTAATTTTTTTAAATGAGTATTATACATAATAAAGCAATGCTCTTGCTACTACACCATATGCTTTAAATAAAGTTAGGCCTAACCATAACATCATGATTGGTAGTTTTGTTTTTAAGTGTCAAGTGGTGTACCATGAACCTAATAAAATTGGTGTACCTTGGACTGGGTCCGAAGTACACTAGATATTGTCTAATGGATCTGAAAGACAGCTCAAGATGTTAACATTTGGAATTGACTTGTCTAATTACAATCTTGGCTAAAAATAAATATAATTACTACTTTAAATAGTTTTAATGTCTTTTGTGATTACAGTAAGAGTAAATGTTTTGAAGTTTTATGTCTATTTAAACTTTCTTTTTTTTAAAACCTAATAAACAATGAAATGCATCAAAATTTATATATGTAGCTATTTGATTAATAAATATTGATTTTATTCGCTAAAAACAAGTTTTTTTTCTATTCTTAGTAATGAGACCAAGGTACACCACTAGTGGTGTACCTCGATATTATTTTCAATTTATTTTTAATTCAAAATTTTTCATGGAAATTATTTATATGAAAATTTAAGACAAATATATGTAGTGTATAACATCATAAATTTTTATAAAATCTTTTTTTTTTTTTTTTTTTGGCAATTTTTAAAAAAATTAAAAATTAAAAAGTCAAAATAGGTCTGAGGTACACCATCTTCCCCTACTTCTTGTGAATAAATTCTATATATCGCATATACAAAAGTTTTCAAAGCATCTGTTTATTGGAGGAAATAGCTGAGTGGAAATTGTGCTATGCACTTAACTGAACTTATTCATAGCATACTATATAGTATGCATATATATGTATATAGATCATATACAGGGCTGTAGAAAAAATCCCGTGTTTTAATATCTATTCATGGTAATAGCAGAAATCGGGTTTTCAAATGCATATTGCGTATTCCAATTTCTTCATTTAAACATCATTTTTTATCTTGGTAAACTATGAAGTTTTGTTATAGTATACAGAATGTGTTTGTTGGAAAGTGTTTTGCGAAAATCTTCTGCATATATCGAAAAGAGAAAATCTATGGTGTAAACAAAATTATTCATTTTTGCTTTATATTATGACAATAAAAATATTTTGATAATATGGAAATTAATACTGAATTGCCCGGGTCGGCATGTAACGATTAATGCTTGCTTGAACTAACAATTTTAAAGAATAATACAAAAGATTTTTTGCACGTCTCCTTTCTTGATTTTTTAATGTCCTGGAATTTATCGTATTTATTCATCGCATCTCGTCAAATTGATATAACGAGAAGTCATTTTATTACTTAATCCATGTCTCCAATTTCAAGTGTAGCTTGAAGAATCTTTTAACAAAATCTGAAAGTACCGAAGCAGCACTACTTTTGAAAAGAAATCAGTTATTTTTTAAAACAAGTTGTTTTAGATGTAGTTAACTACATTTTTGATAAAGTGTGTTACAGTTGTTGTTCACTATAAAAACAAAGTAGTTTTTCCGACCCTAGTAGTTTTTCATAGCGTCATCACCCATATTACAAAAAGTTCTTGTTTAAAAAATGTTATGTATGAAAATGTTATAAAAAAAAATGTATATATGAGATGGGCTGATGCATTTCCAAATATGCAGTATATATTTAAAGATTGTAACATTCGTTCAATTTTGTCGTACCATTAAATATTTTTAATACTAGCATAATAATAAGTACGAGTATGAACTAGTACTTATTTGGGATCCAAATATCGGAATAAACCTGGAAGAAATATTACTTTATGACACTAGATTTTATCGCAAAGTAAATCACATTAGATTAAGTATGTATTTGTTAAAAATGTATACGTCTGTTACTTCGTAAAATCTTGATCGAATTTAACCGGAAATTTCCATTGCACATCTTGGATCCTCTCGTATTTTTATTCCGTGAAACACCGGTTGAATCATTGGATTTAGCATATTAAATTGCCACAAGTTAAAAGGGTCGGTTCCAGGCAGGAAGTATTATTATCTTTTTTAACTAGTACATGATTTTTTAAAGTTCACAATAAAACATCCAACGAAAAATTCCAAAATTTATGACTGAACACAAGATTTTATGAACTGAATGCCACAAATTCATTCAGAAATTTCCATAATAATTTATTTTCATATTAATTTCAGAACACATTAACTAAACATTTATCTCATCTATATAGTTCTCTACTAAATTTAAATTATGCAAGAACATTAATCAATAACAGACAATAGCAGATATCTTTTCTTTTTTGTATTGTCACAAATACTTCTAAAGACAATTTACAAAGAAAACATGCGCAAATAAAGTACTTTTGACGGGGGCGCTGATTAAGGTCCCACTGATTAAGGTCCCGGTACGTCATTTTGACGTCACAAGAAACCGGGATATAAATCCAGTGCTTGAGCATTTCACTTTTCACGAAACCCTGATTAACGTCCCACTGATATATATCCCGCTATCAGACCGGGACCTAAATCCAGTCACAGAGAATTTTACTTTCGTCGAGACCCTGATTAAGGTCCCACTGATTAAGATCCCGCTATACGTCATTTTGACGTCACAAGAAACCGGGATATAAATCCAGTGCTTGAGCATTTCACTTTTCACGAAACCCTGATTAACGTCCCACTGATATACATCCCGTTATCAGACCGGGACCTAAATCCAGTCACAGAGAATTTTACTTTCGTCGAGACCCTGATTAAGGTCCCACTGATTAAGATCCCGCTATACGTCATTTTGCTGACGTCAGAGTAGATGGGACTTAAATCAGGGGGACTTAAATCCAGTGCTAAAGCATTTTACTTTCGACGAAATCCTGATTAACATCCCTATGATATATATCCCGGTACGCCATTTTGATGACGTCTCAGTAGATTGAAACTTAAATCAGTGCTAGGCACACATTTGTTTTTTCGCAAGAATTCCTAATTTACGACCTCAGGATATATGCTCCCACATGCCATTTTTATTTCAAAACAAATGGGATTCATGTAGGATAGGTCACAAAATGTCTGTACATATTATCATTATTATTATTAATATAAAGTATTACTATTATTATTATTATTTTATTTTCTCTACCTCGTGATGTTGCATTATTTAGAATTTTATTCCAAACATGTAATTTATTTTATAAATGGACAATTTTTTCCAAATCATTTCTTTAAGGCAGAGAAGTCAAAGGATACGCAGTAATCTGAAAAGTTGTGATTTCGATTTAAAGCTATTGTGCTGAACTATATTACTGAGCTATTAATATTGCGCAAAATCAATTTGAATATACTCATATGATTTCATTAAATATTTTAGACACATATTTTAATGATTAAAAAAAGACGAAAACAAATTTTGCATTTGCTAAATTATGTAAAATATTTATATATAAGATAGGATACTATAAGATTTTTGGTAAAGTTAAAATTTAATAATAATTAAAAGTAAAACTTTGAAATCTTTAAACTGCTTAAAGATTTCCTATCCCGTTGTGAAAGTTTAAGCTAAAAAAATTCATATTGTATTATGAAAATTGGTTAATAATAATTATTGTAAATTGCAATGTATTTGGGATGTTCAATATTGCTTTGGAAACATCACTAAAAGAACTGTTTACACTCTGATTAGTAATAAAAAGTTATTTGACATTTATTTGTCAGATTGAATCTTCATTCGCATTCTGAATGCCTGGATTTTAATAAAAAATACTTCTGTAATAACGAATTTTAGCCAGATAAGCTACAAGTAAAACTATTTTTTATTACGGTTGTTCGAAATCGAAAAGTGCCGATTTCTTAGAATTTATTTTTGAATTTATATTTAGTCTCAAATGCATGAGATTCGTCGTTATGATGCAACAATTACTTATGATTCAAGATTAGAAAAAAGAAAAATATATTCGATCCCAAATCACTTGAATATCCTTCAGTTCTGTATTACTGCGTTTTTTTTTTTTTTTTTTTTTTTACCAGGGCAAGTGATATGAATTTGATTTGAAGGCTCAATGAAGAGCTAACATTTTTATAAACTGTTATATTTTACGTGCATTTTGAGGAGATACTTTACAATTAAATTATTATGTAATATTAAATACTAAAATAAGTTAAAGAAGAATGTGTGCATAGTGAAAAATTGTATAAGCTGAAAATTTCATGGTTTGGGTGAAAAGAATAGTATACAGTCATGGGAAATGAAAACAAAAAGTAAACACACCTACCTACTTACGCTTCAATAAATTATCGTAGAAGAAAGTTATTGGTACCAAAGGATTGGAAATAAAGTCTACTTTTAAATCATGCATATAAAATTTGCTTAGGTGGGTGGGCATCTACATATTAAAATGAACAGAAACTTTATTTTTTTTTCAATGGCAATAACCAAATTTAACAACATATTTTAAATCTTTGGCTCAATTTATGCCTAGAAAAAAATGTATATTTTACTCAATTTAACGAAACATTTGGGATGGCAATAGTCGAATCCTATTAAGCCACTGAAAGGGTCTTATTGGTAAAAAATAATATGCATTAATAGAAGAGATATATTTATTCTGTAGCATTTAATAATCGAGTACAGAACTTTAATTTAAATACAATCTATAAATTACGCTCGTTTTAAAATAATTAATTTCTCGGAAAATAATTGTACGGAATTTATAAAAATTTGAATTTAGGATAATCGAAGGGAGTAAAATCTATTTATGGCGGCAAACTTGTGCATTGGTATTGAATTAAAGAATTTTATGTGAAAATGACTTCCTAAGCGATTTTTACATACATCATTCAAAAGTAGATTTTATTTACTATAATCTTTTGGTAACAGCACCTTTCTTCTAAAATAATTCATTGCACGGTTGATAGGGGATGTTTACTTTTTTTTCTCCATGATTGTGCGTCGAAGGTTGAAAATATCTCAAACTTTATGAGAAGTATTTTTACCGATTTTTGGAGCGAAATATTATTGTTATTTGCATCTGCATGTGTTTGTGAAGATTTCTATAGTATACATTTACTTTTGGATTTTCCCTGTTTCGCAAATTCGCATTTACATCTATAACTCTTTCAGCCATAAACAAAATGGAGTGATAACTGAATGTTCTGTATAATAGTTCTATATTTCTAAATTTACTATTACGATAAAATATATTAACAGGTTATGAATCTTCACAAATCTTCTATGCAAAAAGGAAAAAAAAATCTGCAATTAAAATTGAAAAATTAAACTCTATCCCGGTTATAATTCAATCTCAGCTATTCTAAGCAAGATTAAAAAAGTCATTTAAAACTATTAATATGCATGTGAGAAAAAAAAAAAGTAAAACCCGTTCCCATACATTTAACATTAGCGTTCCAATTTCTTCAGGTGACTGCTCAAGCTAATGTTAATCATGTGGATTGTTGTTAACGTATTTCTTACTAGGATTTTAATTATTATTTTTCATAGATATTTTTTCCCTTTTTTGTATAAAATACTTGCGGTCGGTAAAATTTATTGTGTGTGAGGAGCGGGGGGAGGGGGGAGCCTTGATCCATGTTTACTCCTGGCATAAAAAAGATTTCGAACAAAAGATTTCAACAATTTATCGCTTTAACATTTAACATACCTACAGTTTTTAATGATTATTTTCTGTTAACATTCATTTTTCTCAATGTGGCCTAGCAAGTGCCACCAGAGCCGTAACCCACGAGTCAAGCCAGGGGGGGGGGGGGGGGGGGGCTCTGAAATTTTTCTGGGGGCTAACATATTTTAACAATCCATATCTTAAGAAAACTAAATATAGCAAAAACTGATAAAATGGAACTGTCTATAGCGGAACCTGTCTAAAGTGAAACCTCTGTATAACGGAACTTTTCTACAAGGAAACAATTAGATACAAAATACTTCATGATCATCGGGAAATAAATGTATATATATATATATGTGTATATATATTATTTTTTATTAAAAATAAAAACTTTTTCAAAAACTATTGCAAATTAAAAAAATATTTTTACATAATAATTAATAAGAAATTAAGAGCATGCCTATTTACCATGCGTATTATATTTATGTACGTTAATTTGACTTTTTGGTGTCTATGCAAGTGAAGCTAAGTTCAATATAAGTATCCAACATATATCCATCCAATTATCTATGAGATTTTTTACGATTTAATATTTAGTTTAAAAAATTTAATTTTACCATTTTTGTAGCATTTTTTCTCATGTTATAAATGTTTATTTTCAAGTAAGATTAGCAACTATAGCTATGGTTAATATCAAATAGTGTGTTTACATTGGCCATTATGGGAAAAAAAACATAGATTTTAAAATATGAGATTCTATGTCAGAGTTGATAATATATAATATAAATATTGCAATAGTTTTTGCAGTCGGTTTTATTTTTTAGTAAAAGAATATACATACATATATATTTCATTTTTAGTTTTAAAAGTTAACAGTTTTTGCATGATTGTTTTGGTTTAAATTACAGACTTAATGAAACTGAATTTATTATTCTTATTTTAATTTCATATGTTAAATATTTTTAACTAACAGTAAGTCGTGGTTTATTTAATTTTATTAATATTTAGTTTTCTGCTGAATTATTAGATCATTTTAAAGTCACGGCTGTTCTAAATACGATTTAATTTAGTAATGATATAAGTTTCTCTTTAAAACTAATCTTGCCTGACCTTATTTTATTAAAAATAGGATTTATAAAACCAACTACTTAACAATTCACAATAATTAAATTTACAATTCTGTGTATAATTATATAGTTTCAAACATGAATCATTATTTCAAATATATATTAATTTAATATTTTTGAAACATAACTTGACTTTGCCCCTTAGAGCAGGAGCCTTTAAAAAAATTTTTAATGTTTTGTCACCGGTTTTTAAAAAACAAATTTGTGCCTTATGAAATAGTGAAAGTGCTCGGATTTAATAAGGCAAATTTTACTGGTGGATATAAACAAAGATTCTGAGCACTTTTTGGCGTCATATACATGGGTCGCTCGTCCCCAAGGGATTAATAACAGTTTTGTTTAAAAAAAAAAAAAAAAAAAAAAAAAAAAAAAAAAATTGTGATTTTAATTTTATATTATTCAATGCTGTTTTTTGCCGCATACGTTTTACTTGTTTTTCCTAAAATTTGTCCAACGTCATGTAAAAACAAATCAAAGTAAAGCACACTGACATAAACACCGATTTTCGAAATATGTGAACTAGAGGTCTGCACGGGCCGAAATTTCCAGGCCCGATCCCGGGCCGGCCCGAACGAAAAAAATATTGTCCCGGTCCGGTCCGGCCCGGCCCGAACGAAAAAAATATTGGCTCGATCTGGTCCGGCCAGAAAGTTAAAATTTCGGCCCGAGCTCGGCCCGGTCCGGAAAAAAAGTTAAAAAATCGGCCTGAACCCAGCCCGGCTCGGGTGATTTTCTATAGAACATTGATCTTTACTCTAACGGAAGAGTTCAGACCACAAAAATTTATCTTAGTCTTTTTTTTTCTTTCACATTTATAATCTCTATTTATGCTGAAGTGTCATAGGCTGCGATATTTACGTTTTTAATGAACCTTTGTTTGTTGTATGTAAATGTTTCAGTTATCATTAGTATTATTAATACATTTAAAAAATTTCTAAAAATGTAAAATCTTCTAAGACATTGAAAAGAAAAAAATATGTTTCCTTCTTAACAGATGTAAATCTTTAATGTTTTTTTTTTTTTTTTTTTTTTTTTTTTTTTTTTTTTTTTTCTCGCGTATTGTTGTATTCATTTTGCATGAATGAACATTTTAAAAGAAATTTGCATTTTTCAGTTTAAACTAGAATTCCGTTATAATAATTTTTTTTTCTTATGAGTTTAATCCGGTTAATTCTATTTTAAGACGCCTAGTGATCTACGATTCTTTAAAAAGAAAAAATTCAAATGTTTAATTGTAGAATAATGACGACTTAAAAGTATATGCCTATTTTGCAAAAATTTTTGGACCAAGCCAAACTTTACTAATTTATGAACAGATTTTTCCACGTCAAAAAAGTATTTTCATACGGGAAAATTCAACAGGAACTGATTATTTTGGTCCGTGAAGACGAGGAAGAACGAAATCAGTCTCGGCTTCGTACGGAAAAAATAAGTTAGGCTCGGCCCGGCCCGATACTCCAGGGAAAAAAATGAAGGCCCGAGTCCGGCCCGAAAAGATTAGTGACTAGGCCCGGCCGGCCCGGCCCGAATCTTCAGAAGCAAGGCCCGAGCCCGGCCCGAATGCTGTTAATGGAAATCGGCCCGAACCCGGCCCGTGCAGATCTCTAAAGTGAACAACTTTCATTAAATGTAAAATGACTGTTTATTATTAAGTGTTTTACCATTTCAATTGATCTTAAAAAATATTTTTCTTTCACCCAATAACGAGAATGTTCATGATGCATCCAAGAAATGATTTTCTTACCATTTGTTTAAAAATTTCATCTTCTCACATACAGACGCCTAAGAATTGAATACTGTTTCCCGTTTTCTTATAAATGCCATATACATAGCTGCCAACTTTTACGCATTTTTCCTACCAAAAAAATTTCATAATAAATATTTTCTTATTTAATCTTCGAAATCTTATGATTGAACAAATAGAAAATTTCTGTACAATTTTAGTGGTAGCAAAAATGTGTAAACGTTGGCAGCTATGGCCATATATCACGAGTTATAATCATTTACTACACGACGTCGAGCATTTTGTCATTAAATGCCATAAAAATCAACCGATGTCAAATCTGCCATCATTTTTTGACAGATAATTTTTCTGCTACAGAAAAATGTAAAATGCTGTTTGATTTCTTATAGTCTAAATACCTGCAAATATCTTTATAAATAAAATTATTTCACGATTATGCCGAAAAGTGACTTTTTTAGATTGGAAAAAAAGCTTATAAAACACAATCACAGCTTTATTTTTTGAGACTGAATAACCAAAATCCGAAATATCTGCTAATTTTATGCCTTTATAAATAAAACTTATGCTGCAAATGTGTCAAAATGTAGCGGATTTACACTACAAAATAAATTTAATGTACCATACACCAAATAATTGAAGATATTTTTGTTGTAATCTTATAATAAACTTAACCTTAATCATGCTTTTTTGCTTAATATGTTTAAAGTTATATGACAAATTGGAAAAAAGAAGTTTTCTTTGAACACACACACACACACAAAATAAATAAATAAATAAATAAATAAATAATAAAAAAGATGAAAATTCAAAAGCAAAACAAATGAAAATACCCTTTTCCTACTTTCTTAATATATCCTTTCCAACCCCCATAACATGAAACAATTACGGGCTTTCAATTATTTTTTTTTATCCCACGTGTATAAATTGACATTTTTTATTTTTCTAATTTTCAAACATTCTAGTTTCCAAGTGATATTTCATCGTTAACTAAATCTACTAAAAATTACGTATTGTCAACAAGCAAACCATTAAAATTTAGAAACAGGTTTTTAATGTTTAAGTCAAGACATTGACCATTGCTTTACTAAGTATCGATCAACTTGAACAACATGTGTCCACTTCCATTCATCCTGTATAAGACCGTTGCTTTGTAAATATAACGATGTACTAACACATGTGGTGACCAGTTAGTGCATCTGGACTTAATTTTTTTCAGGAGAAAGAAATGTTCCTTTAAAATATGTTTCGAGAATTGCAATTTACCGCTAGCAAGATAACAGGAAACAACTAATCTAATAGGGTTCCGGATGCAAATTTTTTGGCGTATTCCCATTTTATTCAAAACAGTAAACACTCTAAAAAATTTCTTGCATTTTTTTTAAGGAAAGCTAAAATATGTATTTTGTTTAAAAAAAAAAAAAAAAAAAAAAAAAAAAAAAAAAAAATAGAAAGTAAAGAAATCGTTAGAGGAGGCTCTAGGACGATAGGAGGGGCTCGCCCCCTTCCTGCCCCCCGTCTGGTTACGGGCCTGAGTGCCACTTGTTAAAGATAGAAAAAACATTTTCGAATGTCATACTTAGCGTGTCATACACTTTAGCTTGTACTAAGTAATACAATCTTTCCTGGAATTTTAGCTTTGTCACATGTGCAAAAAACATGTGCTCGGAAATATGTTGCTAATTTAATGTCGGTGTAATCTTTTATTTCGGTTTTCAAAGGATTTAAGCATTAGAAATAAATCAATTTTGTTGCTTTATTAGAAGCAGAAGTTTAGTATAGCCTCAAAATTAACAAAGAAATAAAAGCTGTAGCTTATTTTTCTCTATTCTAAAAAAAGTAATTATTAATGCTGCCGTTCGTATTTTTTTCCCCGCTTATTTTAAAAAAACTATTAGATAGAAAATTGTGAAAATCAGTATAAGATTGGTGGAGAAAAATTCAATAAATTCGCTGAAGCTGATTTATTAGCTGATATTAAGCTGAGAATTATTTTAAGCGCTTCTTAAATTTGAAATTAGTCAAGGTAGTTGCATTAAAAAAAGGTTTCTAGGATCAAAAATTACGTATAACAATTTAATAATCTTTCACAGACCTGACAAGTTTGCGGTGTGGAAATATTTTTTTAATTTGACTAATTTTATTTTACTTTTTACTTTTTAAAAATTTGTATTTAAATATTCATTAATTGATTAGAAAATTATTCTATATAGTTAAAAAGTCTTTTTTTACTATTGTTGCCAAATGAAACAAATCGGAATTTGTATGTCAAACGTAGCAAATTTGTTGATGCACTAGTTCGTACTATAACTAGTTTTATAAATATTCAGATCTTGATGCAATAAGCTGTTGAATTCTTATGAAAAAATCTACGAACACGAAATGTATTACGATTATATATGTATTGAATTCAGCAATACAAAAATAATAGGACTCCATTTAAAAAAAACGTTATCACCATGGAAATTTAGAATCATTACCTATCATGGGGAATCTTTCAATTAATTACGTATGATAGGATTTAACAGAAGGAAGAAACTTTATTAAGATCTTTTCAAGTTTTCATTCGATTTTCAAAAACTTTTACACGAATCAACAAATTGCTGCTGCTCTAAATTACATTTTAAACATATTGTTTGGGTTTTTAAAAACTATTATATGTGAACAGGCGAGCAAACAGACTGTGGATCATATGACGCCTTTAGCGACTATAGGTGCTACATAATTATATAATTACGAACGCACTTAAGGGTGTATTCTAATCTAAACTGCTTATTTTCTGATTTAGTTTTAAATTCAGTTTTGCTCTCAAACGCATCCAACTGCAAATTTCCTTATTTAGAGACTACACAATGTGACATGCTCTCAATTTATTGATAAATGTGGAAAGTATTGCAAAAAATGCTGCCAAAATTGGCGTTTTGAACCCAATTTTCGGAAGCTGGAAAAAAAAATGGTCATACTGAGAAAATAATTGTTTATAAATCAAATTCTAATGAATTGAGCTAAAAATGAAAGCACACTGCCTTTTATACATCTCTTCTATAATTAATTCAAGAAATTTTATGATTTTACTTTTAAAAATGAGTCTGAAAATGTCCCAGTAAATTTCGATCTGTTGAGATTGGAAAACTATTTTTTCGAATGTACCATTAAATTTTACAATTCCAATACCACTTGACAAGTTACTTATTTTTTGTTTAAGAATAATAGCACAAATGATAGTGTTGCTCTTCAATTATATATATATATATTTAAAAAAAAAAAAAAAAAAAAAAAATACGAGTGAATATTAAAATAAAAAAAAGCTATAAAGCTATAGTTGAATTATTGTGTGCTATAAGACTTACAGTATAGAGAAATTTAATCAAATTTAAAATGATAGTTTAAAACGCATTGTTTTAAACAATTTTTTTTCTGTTGTCTTTATGAAATTCCGAGAAGCCGCAACATTGTTTATATATCCATTTTAGGCGAGCTGAATTTTAAATATTTAATTGATCTTATTTAATTCTCCACGAAAACAGCCGTTCTCTGTCGTGTCCATTTCTCTTACAAATGAAATGACGTGTTAAAGCGATTTATTTTAGATTTTTTTCAATATGTGTTTTTTAGACGGGTGTATTTTAAATGAAATGAGTGAAATGTTTACGTTTTAAATAAAATGAATGTGATAAGAATCATGGCTATCAGAACAATATTTATCGATTCATCACATGCGCACGAATAACATAAAAATACTGCTTTATCTTGCAATTGTTACAGCAGACTATCACTAAAATAGTTTATAAAATACATTGGTGTCCCCTCTCCAGAGAAAGACCGTTCCCAGGACTGAAAATAATGACAGAAATTTAAAATATCATGATAATATTTAGTATATATTTAAACTAAAATATTGTGATAATGAGAGATGTATTTACTGCTAGCTGTAACCACTGATCATGATTGGAAAGTAGGTGTTTTTTTTTTTTTTTTATAATATGCATTGTATAATAGGTTTATGTTACCAAGCGTGGTTTAACAAATACTCAACTTTAAAAGGTTTTTTATATTGGTTTTATCTCTTTAAAGAAGTCCCATTCCATACTCGAGTCTACAGCAAATGGGGTAAATTTGAACAAAGTTTTTTCGATTATCTTACGGCATTTTCTGGTTATACCAGCATTCTGCCAAAATGCATGCTAACGTTCTATTCATTACAATCCTGAATGTACGAAGTACTTTTCTCTCTCTCTCTCTTGTAATTACGTCAATGATTCTCTATTTATTCAAAGCTAATCTTTTTTTTTTTTTTTTTTTTTTTTTTTAAGAAATATTATTTAATCGTAACCTTGCAAAACTTAGCGAATATTTTAGCAATCTGTATAATTTGGTGAAATTGGTCCACAGAATAATTAAATAGTACTGGAAAAGCTCATATACTATATGAGCGAAGGCATGGGTTAAAGCTAGTGTATTATATAAATAAAAATATATAAATATAATACAAAATATAATAAAACTTTAATGTGTAATTTTATAATAATAATAATTTTTATTATATAATGTATAAATTATTCTATGTAGTTAAAATTATTATTAATCAAATTATATATAATCTAAAAAAAATAAACACTATAAGAGATAGATTCGGAGTTTGTTGACACTCCCTCCATCCTCCAGAAGAAGAAGAACAAGGGAAACTGAATTAAAAAAAATACATTTAAATACCTAGTGTTTATATTTTAAGAAATTAAATATTAATTAATTCTCCATATCTTCTAAATTTTTTTTCATTGAGGCAATGACACATTTTGAAATAATTTTTAAAGCTCCCCCCCCACACACACACATACACACACACTCAATCTCAGTCACGAGAGAGCAAAGGAGGTTCAATTTTCAAAAAATCAGCTCAATCTAGAATTTATTTTCTAAGATTAACAATGTACGAGGGTGGTTCAATAAGTATTGTCCCTAGTATAATATGAAGTATTTTATTTCGATGGTTGATGTGAAATATTCAAACCCATTTTTTTAAATGTCTATATGCTAGATTTCAGAACCGTAGCTGCTATATTCACATAGTTTTGGATTGAGCGGTAAAAAGAAGGGGGGGGGGTGAAAGGCTGGTTTGGAGCTTATAGGAATAGCTTTCTGACAGTGGATCAGACGTGGCTACTGTTGTTCGAATGCGAGTATAAATACATAAAATGCGAGATATAAATATATACACAACTTGCCCACGAAAAAATTGAAATGTTAATGTTAAACTTATTAGAACATCCTTCTTAAATACTTTTATTTTAATAGCTTTTTTTTCTCATTTCTTTGCTTAGAATAATTGAAGTTGAATTCTAACTGGGTATTTCAGATTACATTTTCGATTTTGATTGCTGATATTTATATAAATTTAATTTCACTTTTAGTACTGGTTTCAAAAGAAAATACATTGCAACGAAAAAAATCGAGCTCAGCTTTGCTCAGAAAAAAAGTAAAACATATTAAAATGAAAACAAAAATTAAAAAAAGAAAAAAGAAAAGAAAAAACTTCTCTAGGTTTAACATTAGTTTGCTATTTTTATTTTTTGGTATTTCATTTACATGTGTACTTTTGTATTAAACGAAAAAAATGTCATCATTTTGCCCTTCGCCTTTCATTGACCAGAACCCCCCCCCCCCCCCCATATGTTTCTACTCTGCATGCACAAAAAGAAAAACATATCTATATATAATCCGAGCCGAATTCGTTATTTAAAATTTATACTATATTTGAATATTAAAGAATAAAGATATGTTCTTATTTTTATATAAAACATTAAAATTGGTATAGGAGATGTAACTGAAGATCGCTTTTCATAATTGAAGATTTTTTGTTATTTCAGGTTGTGGTTCAAATCATTTTCTCGAGTTAGGATCAAGTTGTGGTTCCATCTTTCTATCTATCTATATCTATCTACCTATCTATATATATGTATACAGATATTATCCGATTCTGGTCAGGGGGATATAAATAGAATTTTCGGGCTCGAGTCGTATACATTTTGACCAATGCAAGACTTTAGTTGTATCCCCTCCTCTTAAAATTTGACTTTCAATGTAAATTTTAAGTAAAAACAAAAAGTACAATAAAAATTCCATGGAAAATTATTTTATATTGTGGATAAATTTAAATTGTTACTGCCTAAAAATAAATAAATTACGCTCTTGCATATCAAAAATAATTATTTACAAAATTAATTTATTAATTTTTATATTTTTAAAATTATCCTCAATATCTGTTTGATTTTAAAATTTTGGTTTATGTTTCTGCATAGCATTTTTCAGTATTTTATAAGTATCCTAATAAATAAAAAAATATATTGTTTTTATAAAAAATCTTTTTTATTATTATTTAAATCTGTTTTTATTTTTATTTATTTATTTATTTATTTAAATGCGTTTAAACACTGAAAATCTATCAAGAACTGCAGGTTTTTAAACGATTAATTTTTTAATTACTAATATAAGCTAGTAATTGAAGACACGCAACATAGTTAGTACATTAAAATTTTCTAACATATATTTTTTAAATGTTTTGTACTATATTTTTTGAAATGTAATATTGTGGAGATGAATGAATAAAAATCCTGTTTTAAATGATAAACATTTGGCCTAAATTAAAGTGACAATTACAGCAAATGATTAAGCATATTACTTTTTTCACAAATAAATAAAAATAAATAAATAAAACAGTTTTAAATGAATCCAATCAAAATGAATTGTAATTAATAATTATAAGAAAAACGTAAGATGTGTCATAATGTTTTCTGACATAATTGGTTTGAATCATTAAATTAAAAAATAAAGAAAATTTGTTTTTATTTATTATTTGCGTTCAGTTGCATTCAACTAACATTTTTATTTTACAACATATATCCAACATACAGTACATAATTATCAAAATATTTCCCAGAAACTACCCCTCTACCGGACAGATTCTGTAACGCTGGGCACGGGTTTTGTTCTTAAACAATAAGAAAACCATTTATCAGATTTTCCCAACCACGCAGGAAGAGGATTAGAGGAAGAAAGATTAATTGTTCTTTTAAATAGTAGGTTTGCCTAGAAAGGACCTATTTCAACAGCCATTTTGATGCCTGGAAGAAGAATAAATAGGTTTTTAAAACTTTCCTGCAAAGTTTAACGTGTTTATGCTTTCGGTTTGTCTGGCCGAAAGTCCGCACTCTAACTCCAGTAAATATACTCGGATTGCCATGAAATTTTAGGAAATTACTTATGTATAACCTAGAACGATTCCTTTTGAAAATGAAGTTTCTAGCATGATTACTTTATTTACAGGGACAGTCAAAAAGTTAAAACACACTATTTAAAAGAAAAAAAAAAATTAACTTATAAGGCAGCTAAGCTTTTTCAGTAATTGCCACAATTTTCCATAGAAACTTATTATATCTTATTCCTGTAACATCTCATAGATTTTTGAGATAATAGTTTTTCACCATGAGTTCATTTTTCACTATTATTTTCGTAAGGGTTTACGCATGATGTTGATTCTAAAAGATAGTGACATTCATTCAGTAGGAGAAAAAAGGGGTATTTTTCTGTAATCAAAGTGAAAGATATTATAGTATTGGAAGCATTGCAACTTAAGCTGTCAAGAATTTTTTCGATATTAAGAATTTTTTACGATAAAATATGAAAATAGCCAATTCTTGGATATTTATTTAATTTAGTCTTTTGCAAATACTCAGCTATATATTCCAAAAATAAATACCTACCCGGTGGGTAATAATCCTTTTTCACTATCACTGTATCCAATCCAACAGGCCAAAAAGGTTAATTTTTTCTTTTTTTGAAAAATTTCCTTGAAATCAATAATTTATAGTGTTTGTTTAAAAAGTTCTTGAGGAAAAAAAAATCCAATCAAAAAAAAAAAAAAAAAAAAAAAAAAAAAATGCGTATGTAATGTTTTTTTATTTTTTATTTTATTTTGTTATTATTATTTTTTAAATATTTTTAACTTTTTTTTTTTTTTTTTTTTGGCTACAATTAAACACTTTTGCAAAGTTTTTACGGAAATTACTATACGCGAAATTTTTCTAAGTCTCTTTTAAGATGAGAAATTTATCAAATATGTTTAATTAAATTATTAAGTATTATAATATGTAATAAATATAATAATTATATTATTATATAATAATTATTAATATATTGCTTTAATTAAAATATCGTTAATATATTTCTTTTCTTCATTGTAATGGACTTGTCCTTGTGACAGTAAAACAAATAGCTCCGTCCTGAATCATATTTCCCTTCTAAATTTACTACAGGAAAGAAAAATTTTTAGACACAAATTGAAAAGTGAGTTATTCAAGATATAATGTTACTTTAAACAGTTCCAGGAAATCTTTAAAAAATATATTTTTTGAGTTAGAATTTTATTTCTTTCCCTCGTCTGTGGTGGTTAAAAATATAATTTGCAATCAAAATCACATCCCAAAATTTCTCATAAGATTTTTATAAAAATTTAAATGATTATTATTATTATTATTATTATTTTAAGTGGGGTAGTTTAAAATTGAACTCTAAACAATATTTTTCGAATTTCAAAACTTTTTCATTTATTTAATGAAAAATATAGTTTACAGGACTTTTTTAATATTAATTTTTAAAATATAAATTTTAAAAGGAAGTAACTTAATTTTAAAAAATCATATATTCAAAATATTTTTTTTTTTTATTTCCCGAAACATAACTATTGTATTTTAGTCAAAAATACATGTTCTAAGATTGTGCTCTTTTATTACTATTATTATTGTTATTATTATTATAATTATTATTATTATTATTATTATTATTATTATTATTATTATTATTATTATTATTATTATTCCTAACTTATACTAATTTGATGCTGATAAATACTTATGAATACAAATCCCATTTGTATTCATATTCATATTTTACTTCCATGTTTAATGTACTATAATTTATTAAATTCAATGGTTCATGTTCATATATTGTAATAATATTAATGGTTATATATATATATATATATATATATATATATATATATATATATATATATATATATATATAGGTATATACATCTATTTGAAGTTATAACTATAAAATACATTGCTTTTTGATGGCATAATTTATCTTTTAGAAGGTTTGCTTCGTAAAAATCAATGACAGAGAAAAAAGAATTAAAAGCCAAGAAAACTAATCCACATCATATAATCTTGAATGATGTCTATTATGTATACACACAATAATATTCTTTAAAGGAATCTCAACTGTATTTTAATTAAAGCCTGAATTTTTTGTCGAAATTGAGTCGGTCCACATTGGGCCTCACCCGTACTGTTTTCCTTGATATTTGTACAGGCCGTGAACTGAGAAACTATGAAGAGACCGAGCCAGGCTCGGGCTGAACTTTTAATTTTGACACCGGGTCGAGTCGAAATAAATTTCTTTCGGGAATTTGAAATCGAATAGTGTTTTTCATTTTTGGTAAATAAAATATAACCTTTTTGAGATATAAGAGATTCTTGTCAAATGGTTGCAGATATTTCTTCCTTGCGGTCACTTGCGGAAATCTATTCAAAACGCTAACTTTCACAGTATTTTCATAAATTGATTGTATCAAAAAATGGATGTTGTTGTCGCCATTTGATTACATAGTTTATAAATAAAAAAATCTGATGCATTTTCTAAAAAAAAAAAAAAAAAAAAAAAAAAAAAAAAGAAAAAGAAAAAAGAAAAAGAAATGAATTCAGAAATGTATTCGGAAACTAGATCCTTTAGATTTGAGAATGAATTTGGATTTGAAATCTTTAATAAAATGATATAGAAATATTTTTTTTAATCTACTTTTATTATACAGCTTCAAAAGTTACGATGCTTTTAATTTTCTTTTATTCTAAACCTAATTAATTTTTTATTTGAATGTTAAAATTTTAAAAATTATGTAAAGAAAGAGAAGAGGATTTAAGGTTCTTTAAAAAAATCTTAATTATACGATAAAAAACTGCATGTTTTAGAAATAGTAGAAATTGTGAAGGGGCCAGAACTTTCCGGGCCGGTTTTCACTGATTTGTGTGCGGGTCAGACCGAGCTTTTGAGTTTTATAATGAGCTGGTCTGGGCCCGGTCCTGGAAATTCCAGCCCGTGCAGGCCTCTGATTGTTTAATATAGCCTTAATTTTTTTGAAAGAATAATTCCCCTCGATAAACAATGTGAAGGGATTAACTTCCCCATTTCCCACCTTTATACTTTATCATTGAACCCCCAAAACTAATCAGAGATACGCCTTATCAAAAGCAAAAATTATCTGAAATTCGAAGCAAATCCGATAATTCTGCATAAAAACTCATTTATGTAATTTGAAGGGGCAATCCCTGATTTCTTCCTTAATGCTTAATCGTTAAACTTCCAAAACTATTCAGGGATTTGCCTTATCAGAAAGAACCCGTATCCAAAATTTAAAGAAAATCGGATAAATCTGCATAAAAACACATTTATGTAATTTAAGGACGAATATGAATCGTCTGTTCACCTTTATACTTAACCAAAGAACCTCCAAAATTATCAACGTACAGCCGTAACTCATATCCAAAATTTCAAGCTAATCGGTTATTTCTGCATGGAAAATGCATTTGCCTAAATTAGGAGCGAACCCCTTTGTTCTTACCCTTTATACTCAACCAATGAACCCCGAAATTTACGGAGGTGCCTTATCAGAATGACCGTATATCCAACAATTTATGTCACAGTACAAGATATCCGACTATTTATACAGTTTCCAGCATTAGTTATGTGGCACAAATTGTCGGATATCTCGAAAACGTCTCATTTCCAATGGGTGATTACATTGAGTTTTTTAATTCTCACAATTATATCTTTTCAGCGATACCACTGTCGTTAAAATCGAGACTAAATTTTTTTGTGGTTCCCCTTTAAGGGGGCTCAGGGGTTGAAAACTTTTCAAAAAATCGATTTTTTTAATGATCTAATTTGATTATTCATTTAATTCTTAACTCAATGCAAAAAACCGCATAAAAATATTTGCATTTTTAATGGAGTTATAAGCATTTATGTATCAACACTTTCATAGCCGCATCCACATAATTTCAACTTTAAGTCGCTTTTTCTCAAAACTTGATTTTTGATGACTAACGCCAAGATTTAAAAAAACTATTTGATAGAATGGCTTTTTTTTTTTTTTTTTTTTTTTTTTTTTTTTTTTTTTCATGCATATAACATTATTATCTAGATTTTGAATTAATATATTTTAGATAGCTTAATATTTTGAGTATTTTTAATGGAAAAAAGTTCTATTTTTTAGGGTTTTTTTAAATTTTCAACTTTGAGAGATTTTTTAATACTGTTTTTATTAAGGGATAGTTATATCCTTAATTTATAATCTAGATTATGTTGTTATATGCATGCAAAAAAAAAAAAAAAAAAAAAAAAAAAAAAAAAAAAAAAAAAGCCATTTTATCAAATAGTTTTTTTTTTTTTTTTTTAATCTTGGTGTTATTCGTCAAAAATCAAGTTTTGAGAAAACACGACTTAAAGTTGAAATTATATGGATGCGGCTATGTATAAGTATTGATACATAAATGCTTATAACTCCGTTAAAAATGCTAATATTTTTATGCGGTTTTTTGCATTGAATTAAGAATTACTTGAATAATCAAACTATACATAAAAAAATAATCGATTTTTTGAAAATTTTTCAACTCCTGAGCCCCTTTAAGTAGGCACTAGAGCTCCGTGACATAAATTGTCGCATATCTCGAAAACGACTCATTTTCGACGGGTGGCTCTATTAAGTTTTTTACTGTTCACGATCAGATCTTTCCAACGATACCTCTTTCATCAAAATCGGTGGCTTACACTTCTTGCAGTTCCCTAGTTAGTAGAAGCAGTTTGCTACTTCATTTAAAATAAGCTTAGTTTCTAATTTTTAGCTTCCCAAGTCCTAAATAATTTTATATAAGGTACCCTGGGGTAATAACGCCAGACGGAGTAATAACGCCAAGTGCTAATATTTTGCATAATTATGAAATAATTTGGTAAATGACACCCATGTGTTCTGCGCAGAAGGGTTTTGAGTCATATAAATCGCAAAAAACAGCTTCAAGTTAATTCGTTTCATTTTTAGGTCTTATTGTTTTTACAAGCAGCTAAAATTAACGCTTGATCTAAAATTTGCGAGATACGTTTTGTGATGTGAAGACTATTTTTTTATCCGGAAATACTTTGTTAATTACATAAATTTGTAGTACATTTCATGGCCTTTCAAAATGTTGTTGAAGATTTTTGATATCTTTTCGAGATAATTTAAAATGAACAGCACAATAACTATAACGGGGTAATAACGCCAATCCTTGAAATTTTTACCCCGGTTGTTTCCCTACAGTGGCCGAGCTACATCATAAATACTGATTCAAATAAACACAGTTAAAACTGTGCAATGTTTCGAATAATTCTATTTAAGCGGTTTTTTAAGCAAAAAAAAGCTCACGGTCTAATATTCTTTTGCCTCAAACCCCCCTCCCCACACCACACCTTTATTTTTCTTACACTTTCACAAAAAAGTGAACATTTTCAATAGCTTTATTTTTAGGAGAAATGGGTGGGGGGGGGGGGAGAGAATCAACAGTAATACACTATATGGCCAAAGGTGACTGGCCACTTGCAATTTTAGACATTTTGTGTGTGTGTGAAAATAACTTTTCCTGCCATAATTTAAATAACTGTATTTTAAATTCTCTTCAAAAATCGAAACCCAATATCTGCAATCGAAATCGTAAAAGTAAAAATACACATCGATTTCAGCTATCCAGTGCAAAAAAAATCGTATAAAAATATTGCAATGCAAGCGAGATATCATCCATTATTGTCATTTAATCTTATAATGTGGCGATAGTTTTTGGGTTGACGGGATAACCTAGTAGTACCGCTTTATCTCCCGAACGAATTGATCTTGAAATTTTGTATGTACTTAGTATGCAACAAGACAAAGAAGCCTATTTAATATCAATAACCTCGGTTATCCGGAACTATTTTTTTCGTACTCTCGAAAAAATCGTTCTGATGGAAATTATAAAAAAATTTCCGATTTTTTTAATTTCAAGGTATGGTCGTAAAAGGTGATAAAATAGCAAAACTTTTGCACCAAGAACGTTATCGATCGGATCATTAGTTGTCGAGATATTTAGAATCGAAAAATGAATCACGCAGGTATTACGTCGAATTTTTACGTCCCTGTATTTCATTCAAATTTCGATTCAAAGATGTATTTGAATGTGAAATGAGACCCTTAAGCCGACGCAGCAAGTTGTTAGTTGATAGGATTGTTACTTTTTAAGAAAAAGCGTGGCAAATGTGGTGCGTGTTTTTTATTTTCTTTTTAAAATAATTTCAATTTTTTTTTTTTTTAACACAATAGATCTTTCATACAAGCCTACAAAGTGGATGTTTTTGAGCACATTTCTCGACGAAAGCAGAAAATCCGGTCGGAAAGCAGGAGAAAAACGGGTGATGACGTGATCGAAATCGCTCATAATGTCTCTTATAATTCTAATCGCTTATGAATGTATAAATACATAAACCGAATAAAAGATTAGACACAAGTTCGATGGAAGAAAAATATAAAGCGTCACTGACGGACAGACGGCATTCAATCTTATAATTTGGCGATAGTTTTTGGGTCGACGGGATAACCTACTGTATCTCCCGAACAAATTGAGATAGAGACTTGAAATTTTGTATGGACTTACTATGTGCGAGTACAAACAAGCCTCAATTATCCGGATAATATTCAGTGACCTCGATTATCCGGAATTATTTTTTTCGTACCCTCGAAAAACCCGTTCTCATAAAAAATACATAATTTTTTTTTGATATTTTTAATTTCAAGGGATGGACGTTAAAGGCCATAAAATAGCAAAAATTTGACAACAAGAACCGAGTCCATCGGATTATTAGTTGTCGAGATATTTGCAATCGAAAAACGGGTTACGTCAATATTACGGAGATTTTTCCTGGCTCTGTATATCATTCAATTTTCGATTCAAAGATATATTTGAATGCGAAATGAGACGCTTAATCCGACGCCGCAAATTGTTATTTCATAGGATTGTTAATTTTGGAGTTATAAGGATGCTTCGTTTAAACAATTCGTCCCTCCCGGAATAAATGTGACTGATTATATTAAATCGCTAATTATAGTGCCAATTAATGTGATATAAATTTATTATAGTGTTACAATGCTGTACAGCGCGGGGCATGAGGGGGGATGGGCAATCGCCTCGAGGCGCAGACATTTAAAGCTGCCAGATATTTTGGCAGTCATCCCGTCGACCAAAATTATATTGAGTGACATTTTAATTTATTTTAAATAACGGAAATGAAAAAATAATTAATAGCATTGCCCAGCACGAGTAATCTTAAAAAGTATTCAGCTCGTACTATTCAGCTCGAGTCAGACAAAGTAACTGACTTATGCCGATCTCTACAATGTACAAGTTATATTTCTGTATTTATGTTGTCAAACTAATATCGGCTCATGACGTACATTTATATTTATTCTCGTTAAAGCCATATTCAATTAAAATAGCTGATATTTTATCGTTTTGTTTAAGTCCTTATAACGGGCCGGTAGGCCCGTTAAATCTTTTTATCTTAATCTTAATTTATATATTTTAAAGCCAAATATATGTTCAGTGAAAGTGATATACCTCACAGTGTATTGGAAAATTATAGGTATAGTTTGAGTGTGTTTTTAAAAAATAATTTAAATTGAATATTAAAACAAACATGTTAAAAGTCACTCGAATTTTTATACAATTTCTTTTACATTCCATGTACGAAAACATACATCAATATCCACAATTTCAAGGCTAAATATTATTAACCCATTAATGCCCAAATTATTTTTTTCATTAAAAATGAAATTTTGGGTTTCCCACCACTTTTAAAAGACAAATAAATTTTATCTTAATTTATTGAGGAATTTGTCTCGTGAAAAATAATGCTTATTTATCTCTGTATTTACTGGTGTGAAATATGCTTTATTGCCTTTTTTTATAAGCGTCCCTAAAAAGAGACGCTAGGCACTAATGGGTTAATTAAAAAAGGCAAATGTTGTAAGGTACCCTGGGGTAATAACGCCTGGCGGGGTAATAACGCCAAGTGCTTATATTTTGCATAATTATGAAATAATCAGGTAAATGACACCCATGTGCTCTGCGCAGAAGGGTTTTGAGTCATATAAATCGCAAAAAACAGCTTCAAGTTAATTTGTTTCATTTTTAGGTCTTATTGTTTTTACAAACAACTAAAATTAACGCTTGATCTAAAATTTGCGAGATACGTTTTGTGATGTGAAGACAATCTTTTTATCCGGAAATACTTTGTTAATTACATAAATTTGTAGCGCATTTCATGTACTTTTAAAATGTTGTCGAAGATTTTGGATATCTTCTCGAGATAATTTGTAATTTAAAATGTACTGCGCAATAACTATACCGGGGTTATAACGCCAATCCTTGACTTTAGTACCCCGGTTGATTCCCTACAGTGGCAGAGCTACATCCTAAATACTGATTCAAATAAACGCAGTTAAAACTGTCCAATGTTTCTCATATTTCTATTTAAGCGGTCCTTTTTAAGCAAAAAGAAGCTCACGGTCTGATATTCTTTTGCCTCATCCCCTCCTCCCACACCACACCTTTATTTTTCTTACACTTTCACAAAAAATTGAACATTTTCAGTAGCTTAGAATGCAATTTGTCAATTTCTAAGTTTGTAGAGTTTGTATTTTTAGAATTGGGCTATCTACATGCAATTATTCCATCTTATTTCATAGTTTTGTTTGCATGGCGTTATTACCCATATAGGTGGGTAATAACGCCAAATAGCATTGGTCAAGAAAAAACGCCATTACATTTTATGAATACATATCTGTTAAATTATTTTATTTTATATAGATAGTCAATGAGTTGCTGTATCATATCCTATATTTGTTTGAAAAATACAATCTAAAACTAAGCCGTGAAAATTGGTAGAACCTTAACGTGGCGTTATTACCCCAGGGTACCTTATATTGATTAACACTTTGTGGTGCAGAGCAAATTCATTGCTTAAGTGTTGGAATTTATGATTGACAACGGAATTTGAAAACAACTTTATTTGAAATTAAGAAAAAGATATTTTGCTGGAATTCAATAAACCGAATTTTTTTTTATTAGACATGGTGACAATGTGGCGTTCGGGAATTGAAATTGAGTGGTTTCATAGTTATACCGCCGCGCCGCCAGGTGTTCAAAGAAACAGCGCAAATAATTACACTTTGTTCTCAAATAAAAATCCATTAACACGAGGCTATTAAAAACTGAAATGAAATTAATAACTAAATGATCACATGTAGAAAATATTGAATATAAAAAATTGCGTAAATTTTTTTTATTTAGACCTGAATTATGAAAAACTAAGAAACTTTGAAAATATTTTAATTATTTAGAGAGAAAAAAACACTTAAGGGGGCACAGGGGTTGAAAACTTTTCAAAAAAATCCTTTTTTTTAATGATCTAGTTTGATTATTCAATTAATTCTTAACTCAATGCAAAAAACCGCATAAAAATATTAGCATTTTTAACGGAGTTATAAACATTTATGTATCAATATTTACATAGCCGCATCCATATAATTTCAACTTTAAGTCGTGTTTTCTCAAAACTTGATTTTTGACGACTAACACCAAGATTTAAAAAAAAAACTATTTGATGGAATGGCTTATTTTTTTATTTTTATTTTTATTTTTTATTTATTTATTTATTTATTTATTTATTTTGCATACATGTAACATCATAATCTAGATTATGAATTAAGGATATAACTATCACTTAATAAAAACAGTATTAAAAAATCTCTCAAAGTTGAAAATTTAAAAAAACCCTAAAAAGTACAACTTTTTTCCATTAAAATACTCAAAATATTAAACTATCTAAAATATATTAATTCATAATCTAGATAATAATGTAATACGCATGCAAGGAAAAAAAAAAGCCATTTTATTAAATAGTTTTTTTTTTAAATCTTGGTGTTAGTCATCAAAAATCAAGTTTTGAGAAAACGCGACTTAAAGTTGAAATTATATGGATGCGGCAATGAAATTGTTGATACATAAATGCTTATAACTCCGTTAAAAATGCAAATATTTTAATGCGGTTTCTTGCATTGAGTTAAGAATTAAATGAATAATCAAATTCTATCATAAAAAAAACGACTTTTTGAAAAGTTTTCAACCCCTGAGCCCCCTTAACCCTTTAACGATCAAAGCATTTTCATTGTTAAGATGTCGAAATAAATGAATGACACCGGTAATTAAGAACAAGTATATTTCTAAATAAGAAAACGTGATTTTTCACATGAATAATAAAAGGGGTATTTTTAGATAAAAATACCGGTGTTAGTGTTGCATATCGGAATTAAAATTTTGTGGTTTCGTGGCGAAACCAATGAAAGTTAAAGGGTTAAAGGGAAAAATTGAACGCCGAAAGAATAAATATAATTAATTAATTTTCAACAGTGAAATTAAGTTTGAAATTATTGAATAGCGTGAATTATCACATTGCTAACAAAGCGTACACCATGAGAGTGAAAAATATGTAAGCCGGGAATCGAACCTGGAACTCTTGATATAGCGCTCCAAGCGCTCTACCATGGCCGGACTGATTTAATAGTCAGCGCATGAAGTCTGGCCGTGGCTCTACCATTTAAGCTACGAGGATGATACACGGTCTAGCCATCTCTCACTCGCATATGTTGGTAAGGCTGCAACTATAATACAAGATTGGATAGTCTTCAGGAGCGCACAATTCTGAGGCGTGACCTGAGACACAAACAAACCAAGCATCGGTAACCACATATATATTTGTAATTAATTTTCAACAATGAAATGGCGCTTGAAATTATTGAATATTTATTATGTGAATCATCACATTGCTAACAAAGTGTAGACCAACAGAGTGAAAAGTGTGCAATCCGTAAAATCGAGCCCGGAACCCGTGAAATAGTGCTCTAAGAGTTCTTCTATATAAACTGTAAGGACAATACACAACCCAGCTGTCTCTCAGAAAAAAATAGGCACACATACAAATGCAATACCGTTGCAAAGGAAATAAGGTCCCTAGAGTTTCGTGTAAAAAAGAGAAAAATCAAATAACTATAAGTCAAAGTAAGTTCGAAATACATTTTTCACTGAGATGTTATCTCAAAGATTTCTGAAGTGGAAAGAGTTAATGACTTTAATCTAATTTTTAATTGAAATAAAATGGTAATCAGAGACATTGTTAAAAGTTGTTTTTTGTGATGAGTAGATACTCCTTAATTTATTTTGGAGGTGAAAATATGACATTATAAAAAGCACAAAAACAGAAAGGATGTCAGTGACCAATCCATGGATGGTTTCGAAGAAATGTCTTGAAAGAACTTTTATTGATGGAAGTCATTTTGTACAATTTTATTGATTTTTTAAAACAATTTCAGAAAAATGCCTAAAATTTTAATAAAAGTCTGAGTGATAAAATGACAGTATATAGTGTAATAACAAAAAAAAAAAAAAAAAAAAAAAAAAAAAAGTTTAACATTCCTGCATGAAGTAGGGGAAAGGGATGCGCTTTTTTTCTACTTTTCACATCTTAGCCATATTAATTTATTTCAACTTTTACCAATTTCCTTTGCCATACTTTCCATAGCATTTTGCATAAAGAATAATTGTAAATTAGTGAAGATACGCAATAACACATGATTAAATTAATAAAACACATTTTCATTTTTGATGATTGTAATTTACTTTCATAGTTTTCAAAAATATATCTCAAGCAAATATCAAGGATTTAAAATAAAGCATTTTTAAATGGAATTTTATTTTTAAAAAAATATTAGCAATAGGAAACATTCAAAAGGGTGCCAAAAATCTGGTACAGCGCTGATCTATACGAATTGAAATTATATTCTTTTTAATTTTAAAGAAAACTAGTCGTTAGGGTCCACCATAATACTTACGCGATAAATATATGAAAATAAAATATGTTTAAACTATTTGCAAAATGCGTTGCAATTGCAAAACAAAGTTTAAGAGTATCTTTACATATTTTAATACACATAGTAATGCTGTCGTCATGAATTGCTGATGAACCCATTTTGATAAATTAAATGAAACGCCAAACTACTCAAGTAGTACCGAACTGCATAAAAGAAACATCCTTATAATTCCAAAAATAAAAGCCATATTGACTAACAGTTTCTTTTACATCCATTCCTTAAAATAAAAAAAATCGAAAATTTTTATATACCTTCCATCAGAACGAATTTTTCGAGAGTCCGAAAAAAATAGATCCGGATAATCGAGGTTACTGATATTCAATAGGCTTCGTCCCATTCTTACATACTAAGTACATACACAATTTCAAGTCTCTATCTCAATTTGTTCGGGAGATAGAGCGTTTACTGACACACAGGCAGACGGACGGACGGCAAATTTTTTTGCAAAAATATGTTTTTAGGAATCTCTAGTGTCTGAAACGTGTAAATCCGCTAAAAAAATTACTTCGATTTTCAAAACGATTGCAAAACTTACCCTATACTACGTATGATGGGTAAGTAAATTAATCAGTTTTATTCCCCTTTTCCACACAAAAAATGTGTTCCACTAATAATTATGAATTTTGAAAGAAAATCTTCATTAGTATATAATTTATAACTTATTAATTAGCATAAGTACAAAATATTTCTCATTCATTTTAAATGTGACGTCATTATTTATCGAGCTCCAATAGTTCCTGATATCCATGTCCCTTGTATTTTTAACGACTACTATAAAGTAGAGCCACTAGAATTATAAAGTACCTGTTTTATTTCAACAATGACGTCATATTTTTCCAAGTGAAATATTTCATTGAAAATATCATTTCCTATTGTCCTTTTCACTGCATACTTTACAAAATGAATATTTTAGTGCACTTTGTTGATGCATATAAATTTGAACAGGGTGTAATATCGTTGACAGGTGAATGAATATTTTAGTGCACTTTGTTGATGCATATAAATTTCAACAGGGTGTAATATTGTTCACAGGGTGTAATATCGTTAAAATTCAATTGAAACGATTTTTCCACATAATGCCGTAATGTAAAGAAATTTTTGACAATCTCTAAAAACAAACTAATCATGGTAGAAACATCATTTTCAGTAGGTATCCGTGTTAAGGTAAATGTTATTAAAGTACAAAAATTTCATGGCTACTCGGATTGCTATGAAATTTACTAAAGTTAGAAAGCGGCAAGATGGACAGACAAACCGAAGGCATAATAACTTTTCAACTTTCTTGGAAAGTGTTAAAAAATAGAGTGAAAAATATATTGATTAGTATTTATATTTTCCGCCTTCCCCCCCCCCCCCCAAAAAAAAAAAAAAAAAAATTCTTTTAATAATTATGAGTTTTGAATAAAAATTTTCATTTGTATGTAACTTATAACTTATTAATTAGTATAAGTAAAAAATTTGCTCATTCATTTTAAATCTGGCGTCATTATTTATCTAGCTCCATTAGCTACTGATATTCATGCCTCTTGTATTTTTAACGACTACTATAAGGTACCACTTTTATTTCAACAATGACGTCACATTTTTCCATGTGAAATATTTTATTAATAATATTATTCCTTTTCATTCAATATTTTTTTCCTAATTATGCCGCCATTTTTGACAGAAAAATTCTTGTTAATGAAACAAATATACATGTTTAATATATAACAAAAAATACTCTCTTTATTTCTTTTTAAAATATGACGTCATACTTATTTTCTTTTAATTTTTTTAATTTTCATTTTTTTGCACGGAAATTGCTTAGTTGAAAATTTACTGACGCTGAGAAATTATCATTCCAAATTTCTATTTGGTTGACAACAAGAAAGGAAAATGGTTAAATTTTACCTAAAAAATGCCTATTGACTCTGTATGAAAAATAATGAAATTTTGAATTATTAAGGAAAATATTTGAATAAAATGAATAAAACATAGCCTATGTTCATTTCCGGGCTATAATTTATCTATAAGCAAAACTTCAAAGTCATTAATCCATCCGTTTTGAAGCCAATTTCATTCCAACTTTCGGACACACTATCACATTTATAATATACTAGCAGCCCGCCCTCGCTTTGCTACGGGTAGAGCAAGTCGCCCAGTCCCGTGCCACTACTGACACCGGAAATTGTTACTGACACTTCATCCCATTAAATTCAACTACTAAAATATTACCCTTCTTTTAGGTAGTCGGGTAAAAAGTAGCCTATATGTTGATCTAAGGTCTCAGATACCTTCATACAAAATATCATAAAAATCGATACATCCGTTCTTGAGTTATAAATGGTGTAAGGAACCCGACTTTGTTTTATGTATATACATTATAATCAATAGTATTCGCAGAGCACGCGGTGTAAGGATTTTTTAAGGTCATTTTTATACACTTTGGGTTACATTATTGGCATTTTAGTAAGAATCCTTTTTTTTTTTTTTTTTTTAAATATAATATAGCCTATGTTCACCGGAAATAGTGTAGCTTTCAGACGGTGAAAGAATTTTTCAAATCCGTCAAGTAGTTTCGGAGCCTATTCAAGTCAAACAAACAAACAATCAAATCTTTACTCTTTATAATATTAGTATAGATAATCAATAGTATTCGCAGCGGACGCGATGTAAGTTAATTTTAAGGTCATTTTTCTACACCTTGGGTGGCATTATTGGTATTTTAGTAAGGATCCCTTTATATATATATATATATATATATATATATATATATATAATATAGTTTATGTTCACCGGAAATAGTGTAGCTTTCAGACGGTGAAAGAATTTTTCAAATCCGTCAAATAGTTTTGGAGCCTATTCAATTCAAACAAACAAACAATCAAATAAATCTTTCCTCTTTATAATATTAATATAGACAAGGCAGAACCCGTCAAATTTTGACGAAAGAAAATGTTTAAGAAGGAACTGTTTCATTAAATTATAATAAACCGACAAAATTAATTATAGTAAAAAATGCATTTTATATTGGTACGTCTAAGTCATAAACAAACGATATTTATCGTCAAACTAACAAAATACTATTTATATAAAACGCAGTTGTAGAAATTGTTAAAATTAAACTTTAATCGCATATGTAAGCAGTAAAAAAATAATAAAGATATGTTATTATGATAAAGTTATTAATTAAAGTTCTAATGTTAGTATTCCAAAATGATAAAAAGCAAAATTTATTCAACTTTAACTCAATCACAGAATTTTTTTTTTTTTTTTTTTTTTTTTTTTTTCTGTGAAATCTAAGCCCGGCATCATTTTCACCATATCAAAATTTACAAATGTACATTTCACATCTGTATTCACGTTTAAAAAAAAATTGGCATTTTAATTTGATAATTTTGATTCAAAACTTGAAGTCTCGGTGCTATTAGCTGAAATAGATATTAAACTGTTGATATTATTTTACGTGTAAATCAAATTGTGTAAAGAAGTCAAAATTCACCGGGATTTATAACAGAAGATACTATTTAAATTTCTATTTTTTCCCTTTTAATGAGAAAATGGCAACATAAAGATACAGCACTTAATTTTTTCCCTTTTTTTCTTTGCTTCAAATAGAAATCGAGTACTCCTGTTGCCACAATTAGAAAGGAGTTATTAAAAGATACAAAAAAATTGATATTTCAAAAACAAATTAAGATACAGCTTTCAAACAAATTTCATTTAAAAGTACATCTTTTTTCCTACACGATGGTGTAAAAATTGAAAATATGCAACATTAAGAAATTAAAAAATTTTTAGTAGCAAAAATTTCAATACCGAAATTCATTTAAAATTTGAAAGTGTTGCTATGCGCAAAATGACGTATGCGTTACGCACAGATACGTTTGGCCTTTATAATATAGATATAAGGATATAAGGATGTGATTTTTTTTTAAAATAAAACAAATTTCTAATAAAAGAGAACAAGATTCAAGAAAAATATGATGCCAAATTTCGTTTTTTCTTTCTTTCTTTTTCTTTTTTTTTTTTTTTTGACAAGTCTATTTTTTTTTTATTTTGTCAAGACCTCTATACTAAAAAAGTACCAAAGAAACAATTTAAAAATTAAAAATAATAATAACATGAAAATATGCACGATAATTCAGAAAAAAGACATACAGTCGGCTCTCGTTAATTCGAACTCGTCGGGACCACAAGAAATGTTCGAATTATCGGGAGTTCGAATTATGGAAAGTATGAAATGAAAACATGCTTAATATGGTCCTCTTACAAAGGAATGTATGAATTAATGTTATAGTGTTTTTTTTAAACTTATTTCGTCTGTTATCATCAGAATATGACTTAATATTAAATTAGAATGTATAAATACGTAAACCAATTAAGTGATTAGAAACAAGCACAATGGAAGAAAATTTTTAAGCGTCACTGATGGACAGACGAGGCACTAAGAAAGTGGATGTCAAATGTATGGGAAAGAAAGTTATTCAAATGGTCTGAAATTCGTGAGAAAGAAAGGAAGAATGAAAAATCGGAATTCTCGTTAGTTCGAATTAAACGAAGTCAAGATAAAATGAATTAGAATTAATGAAAATGTTTAACGTTATTTTGCCATTGAAAATTTCGGGACTTCATGTTTAGTTCGAATTAAGCGAAGATTCGAATTATCTGATTTCGAATTAACGAGAGTCGACTGTATTTTATGCAAAAGTTATATATTTTCTTGAAAATATCTAAAAATTAATCATAACATAAGGTATAAGGCTGCGGGCAAACAGCATTATTTTTTATTACACTAAAAGAGTAATAAATCTTTCTTTGTTTCCGAACGGAACAAAAGCTTGGTAGTTTTGAAACATCTTTAAATGATTTTTGAGGGACTGACTCTACCGAATTGACAAAGGAAGGGAAAGTTTATCTCCCCCATCTTCAGCCGTAAAGCTGTCAACTGATTTCGAGTTCGATTTCTGTCTTGAAGTTCAGATTCAGTGCACTGAAATAGCAATTTATAGGGGAGACTGGGGTACAATGGTCCACTTTTGTAAATTTTGACTGTTTATTCTTAAAGTATTGATTTTTTTCTTTTGATAAAGTACATGCATGTTACCTATATATTAAAGTTTATACTGCATCCACTCAAAAATAATAATTATGCATACTTTTTTTAATATATTTTTTAAATAGCAAGTAACAAAGTGGACCATTGTACCCCAATGCCGGGGTACAATGGTCCACAGCATGGGGCTCTATGGATCACTTCTAATTTGAATAAAAATATATCAGTGTAGTTCATTTTTTAACAATAAGAAAGATAAACTATAACAAATTTGTTTATTCACATTTTATTATTCATTTTTATTTGTTTATTCACATTTTGACGTGACAACGTCTTGTAAATTGGTTTGCCGGGAGACACTTCAAGAAACTGCGTTACGTTACGTTACGCTCCGCTCACGATACGCGCTCACTTTTCTCTTAACTTTTTCCGGTCACTTGTGGGACCATTTTCTGAACGTGAATGTGAATTCGCTGCAAGGAAGGGGCGGTGCTTAATAGGAATTTTAGATAGTATCAAACTAAGACGAAATACGTTATGTATTAGTTATTAGTATAAAGTACAAAGAAAATAAGTGTAGTTTATTTCGTAATTCGGTGGTATATTATGGAAAACTAATGATATGTGATTAGTGAAAGTCATTTTACTTTAGTTATATTCTGCTCATTGAAAAATTCTTTAATATGCTGTTTACAAAATTCAACATTTGACATCAATAAACATGAAGTAAAATGTGTTTAACAAACACAGTGTATTGCAAGTTATTGTATGTATATTTGTATATAAATACGTATGTATGTGTAAAGGTAAAAATAAAATTTTGTTAATATGAAATTCAGTGCGAGATTCTTTGTATAAATTAATGTCTTAAATATAATTCTTTGTATAAATAAATGTTTTAAATTGTTACTATTATTTCATCCTTCTTCCTACTATACGAATGAATATTCACATTAAAATTATTTTACAACTCAAAGTCGTTGTCACGTAAAACTTTCGCCCGTATACCGACTTTACAGGCAACCAATTTTTTAACTAAATATTAAATCGTAAAAAAAAAACTCGTAGATACTCTGCACTCCATGCAGTGTGGTTATTGAAAATTACATGTAACTTGGCTTGGCTGGCACCGATTCCAAAAAATCAAATTAATGTACATAAATATAATAATACGCATGGTAAATACTACGCTCTTAATTTCATATCTTATTACTAAAAAAAAAATATTTGTTACTTTGCAGTAATTTTTGAAGGCGGTTCAATTTTTATTATTCATTTTTATTTGTTTATTCACTCTTTTAGCTCTAACTAAAGTAAAATTTTTTTTCTTCATTTTTTTTATCATTAAGTCATTATACCGGTCGCAGATTGAACAATTAGGTTTATTATCTTCTACAATACATTTTAAAGCCTGTTCCACAACTTTATGTGGCACAGAACCTCTATTGGTTTTCCTAGGCTTGTTTCTTGGCATTGCTAAAAGAAAAATGAAAAATGATATATAATCTTTTTGCCCAATGATGCCACTTAAAGTTAAATATAAACCTTTATAATAAGAAATACCTAAATATATGACTAAGGAAAGTCATATCTAAATATATGACTAAGGAAAAAATATAATAAATTTTTCCTGTCTACTTTACATCATCTGTATTTTTTTAATGAATTTTACCTTATTTAATTATTACATCCAGACACAAACTAATAGGTAGATATATTTTTGTTTTTCTCATTTTATTATTTTATTTAAATATAACTCATTATCAGTGTTCTCGCTGTCGCTCGCCAATGCGCCATATTGCGACTAAATGCTTCATTTGGCGAGTAAACAAGCAATTAGATTCGCCAAATTGCTAGTGCTCAATTTTTGCTTTTTTTTTTCTTTATCGTTCTTCATACATTTGCATATATATTTAATGTATACACATTTTTTATATTTGTAGCGCATAGTTGAAATTAGATTAATAACAATCGCTGTCGAAATAATAAAAATTTTGGGTTATTTTAGAACATATTGAAAAAAAAAAGAAAGTGCATTAAAAAATTAAAGTTTTTTCTTTTATTTATTTATTTATTTATTTATTTATTTATTTGTGCTACACGGTGAATCTATTTTGCTAATACTTTTCTCATTTGGCGAATGTTTTTTATTTTTAATTAGCTAAATTATTGACGTTGGTCAAATGACAGCGAGAACACTGCTCATTATGGATGCATGTATACATAAGTGCAGAAATATTAAATTAACAAATCATGTGAAATTAAAAAAAAAAAAAAAAAAAACCTCAAATGCACAAAATGTTTTGTTTACTAATTTTGGTGTTCAATTTGGGTTAATTTTTAAATTTGAAAGCTTTTATTATATAGATAAATATTTCAAAAATGCATTTCACAACATGAATCATTAATTAATTCACACACAGAAATAAAATAATTTATTAATTCTTAATTTGGGCTAATTTTTATGTTTGAAAGCATATATTACACAGATAAATATTTCAAAAATGCATTACACAACATGAATCATTAATTAATCTACACACAGAAGTAAAATAATTTATTAATTCTGAATTTCACATACAATATTTAACTTTTAAAAACATAAGATACAAATCTAGGGTACAATGGATCATGGTCCATTGTACCCCAGTTTCTGATGGTCCATTGTACCCCATATGGAAGTTTGACAAAAACTTGATGATAAAAAAAGAAATTTAGAATTCTATTATTTTAGCTATAATAAATATAATAATGCATTGTCTTACCTTTTTATTTTGCCGCACAATGTCTTTCAAATTACAAATCTGTAATAAATAAATGAAGATATGTTTCACTGAAAATATTTACTTTTGCCTTACTCCTCCTGTGTCAAATCAATTATCAAGCATAAAATGGCTAAAATGTCAGCTATGCACATGGTTTCAAACTTCTTTTTACTACTTCATGACTGTCATGTATATACTAAAATATGAAGCTTTCAAAAACAGAATTAATATCAAAAATAGGGGGTGGACCATTGTACCCCGTGGTCCATTGTACCCCAGTCTCCCCTACATCAAAGCGCCGATAAGAAAGATCAAAAATAGCGACGCCTGACCGAAAGAAGTCAGTGCTATATGTGCCTGGCCTTTAAGCGTAAAATTTTAAAGTACAGTGTTTTCAGTATCGTAATTCTGAATGTTTCTGGTAAACAGACGGAAATTTTTTTTAACTAATGAAATAAAATGATAAATATGAATGATAAATAAAAAATGATAAATATTGTCTATATTCTATATCTATAACATCGTTATAAAAGCGCGAGAAGCTGGTGTATTTTAAAAATTATACATTTTCCAAGCTGATTTTAAAGTATGTAATTAATAGAAAGAAAGTTTTTTCGTTATTATCCTAATAAATCATCAATGATGACATGAGAAATATATTCCAGATTAAAAGCACGAGGTAGAGAAAATAAAATAATAATAATAGTAATAGTAAACAATAATAATAGTAATACTTAATAATATTAATAATAATAATAATATGTTATAATACAGACATTTAGTGACCTTTCCTACATGAATCCCATTTGTTTTGAATAAAAATGGCATGTGGGAGCATATATCATGAGGTCGTAAATTAGGAATTCTTGCGAAAAAACAAATGTGTTCCTAGCACTGATTTAAGTTTCAATCTACTGAGACGTCATCAAAATGGCGTACCGGGATATATATCATAGGGATGTTAATCAGGATTTCGTCGAAAGTAAAATGCTTTAGCACTGGATTTAAGTCCCCCTAATTTAAGTCCCATCTACTCTGACGTCAGCAAAATGACGTATAGCGGGATCTTAATCAGTGGGACCTTAATCAGGGTCTCGACGAAAGTAAAATTCTCTGTGACTGGATTTAGGTCCCGGTCTGATAACGGGATGTATATCAGTGGGACGTTAATCAGGGGTTCGTGAAAAGTGAAATGCTCAAGCACTGGATTTATATCCCGGTTTCTTGTGACGTCAAAATGACGTATAGCGGGATCTTAATCAGTGGGACCTTAATCAGGGTCTCGACGAAAGTAAAATTCTCTGTGACTGGATTTAGGTCCCGGTCTGATAGCGGGATATATATCAGTGGGACGTTAATCAGGGTTTCGTGAAAAGTGAAATGCTCAAGCACTGGATTTATATCCCGGTTTCTTGTGACGTCAAAATGACGTACCGGGACCTTAATCAGTGGGACATTAATCAGGCGCCTCACTTTTGACTAAGTCAAAAATAACAATATATTTTCCTTTAGTTCTGTAAATAAAAGTGCACCTCTGATCATTCCATAGGAGCTCATCCCCAGGTTAAAAGGTCACGTACAGGGAGGTGTGCGTGACCTTGTTCTATTTTCTAAGTCACACGGATGGTTCATCTTTCATTCTAACACCCAAATACAAAGGCTTATTTTTAATTACTAAAAGTATTCATATTGTTCAAAGGCGGATTTAATTTTTCGAATAACCTTTATTATTAATGCAAACGCCTTTTCTAGACCAGAATACTAACACCTACTTGATGATCAACATAGATCTTCCCAAAAGTATGTTTTGTTACAATGCCTGTTGTCAGTGAAGAATTTGTTGTTTGAAAGAACTAGAAATTTGTCTTCAAAGTTCAATGACTTACAAGATAAAATTGCCAAATTGGAACTTAAAAATATATTTAAGTCGTAAGGCTCATGAGGTATATTATCGCACCTTTTCTGTCATCGTTTCCAATCTAGCCATTATTCAATATGCCTTTTTTGGGAGGGGGGTGGGGGGCATATTTACCTTAAATAGATAAACATTGTACTCAGAAATTTTTTAATTTAACTTTATAACTCATTAATTGTAAAACATAGGAAAAACTGTTACTGTAATATTCGTTTTCTTACAACCGAGAAATACAAATTGGTAATATTATAAATATTGCATTACTGATATAAATAAAGGGTTCCCATGTAATGCAAAATACCTCTCATATCATAATACATTTAAAGTATTAATAGGTTAATTTAAGTCTTATACACAAATCTTTAAAGGCAGACGAAAGGGAATTATTGTCACGCAGCAGTCTTTAAGGCAAGGAAAATAAATTCTTATTAAATTCTTATTACTTAAATAATTTTTATTTTTGTGTTTAGAGGGTTCATGTCAACTTTCAGGGGTGTGTGTGCGTGTGTGTTGTTGTTGTTATTTTGTTTGTTAATTTTCCTTACAGAAATCTTACTTTTTTTAATTTTTGCTTCTTTGCTTTTTTTTTAACAAAAAATTTTGATGTTATTCATGTTATTATCTCTGATACATGGACAACCAATAAATTCCTTTATATTTCCATTCTGGTTTTTTTTTTTTTTTTTTTTTTTTTTTTTTTTTTTTTTTTAGTTTCAAATTGTTCGCAAAGCTAAAATTTGTTTAACAGTCTTACAATTCTTACTTTCTCTTTGTATAACAGTTTTTCAGTCTTGATTCGATTTGCTACTTCTAAATGATTCTTATACATTGAAGACATTTATGATTCCGTTTATCATTGGAATTGTTTAATCAGTGGGCTCAATTTATCCAGGCACGTCACGAATCACAATTCTTTTAAAAGTGGAAATTCCTCCCAAGGGCAAAACTCTTATAATTCAGTCAGAGTTCTGTTTTTTTAAAAATGCCGTCTGAATCATAAATGATTTTAAATATGTTCATAATAATCCTGTCATATTTTAAAAAAATCTTTTTTTGATAACTTATAGCCTATAACTTTATAGCTTATGTTATTTTTTTGCCATTTTATTGCAATCAGATGCTCTTTTTAGATACTTTATAACATTGAGATCTCAAAGTTAAAAAATATATTGTGACTGCGAAGCAAAATTTTCCATATTGTTGAATCTGTTTTACGCCATATTTTAAATTTTTATATAGTGTTCATTACAAATCAGTTTTAAAAAATTAAATAAAATTACAAACTTATAAAATATAACAAATCGAAGTAGGTCAATAGTTTATGCAAAATTTGAAATTATTAGATTGAGAAAACTGCGGACTATGCTCACTTACCAATTCTGAAAAAAAAAAAGTGTTAAATGCAGACAAATCTTCATGTGCCGATGTTTTTATGGATAAATGTGCACCCAACCATATTCGTTAAAAAAATATAATTAAAATTTACAACAGGCTGTACAACTGAAAAACAATACCCAAATTAATGAATTTCCATAAAAATATCCAATCAAATTATCTATGGTAGTTATATGTTTTCTGATAATTCACCAATTCCAAACCTATCATACCCAGTAAAATTAGCATCTTAAATTTGAAAATTTCAATGGTACTTGTACACTACACGAAAATACTCAAGTGGCAATCCAAGTCTAAAGAGAAGTTTAAAAAAATTCCATGTATGACGAGTCTGAACAAAATTCTTCTGAAATTTTACAAGCATCATATAAACCTATCCAAAAACACACTTGCCCCATATTACTCTACCTCCTTTAAGTGCCCCTGGATTGAGATCTGATACTCCAATTGAGATGAAATTATAGCTACATATAATACAAAAATTAAGCACTTTTTATTCATCAAATAAAAATTTTCAATATGTAAACATTTCAAAAAATTCCTGTGTAACACTTCAATAAATTTTCAATAGCTGTATACATTCTAATACCCAATATGCTTTTATAAAATTGTTCAATGTGCAAGAAAAAATCTTAATATACACCTTCACGATCATCAACGTACTATAATACAAATTGTGAAAGATATATGTGAATATTTGCGGCTATGTTCGACACATTTCTCGATCTCTGACTTACTTCACCCAGCATTCGAAAATATACTTTTCGCAATTGCCGCATGTTGTTGACAATGAAGCAGGACATATTGAGTCTTTATTGGAAAATATTAAGCATTTATAGAAACAAGGTGGAACCGCCGAAATTCGACGAAAGAAAATGTTTAAGAAGGAACTGTTTCATTGCTTTATAATAAATTCACAAAATTAGTTACAGTAAAAAATGCATGTTATATTGGTAAGTCTAACTCTCAAACAAATATTATTTTAAGCTAAAATTAACAAAATACTTTTTCTATTTTTTTTTTTTTTTTTTTTTTTTTTTTTTTTTTTTTTTTTTTAATTTTAAGAAAAAATGGAGTAATTCTGTTGCCACAATTACAAAATTTGTACTAAAAACTATTAAAAAAATCAATATGCCAAGAATAAATTGAGATACAGCTTTCAAACAAATTGCATTTAAAAGTATATTTTTTTCTCTATACGACGGTGTAAAAATTCAAATTTTGCGATGTTTAGAAGTATAAAATTTGCTATAGCGAAAATTTCAAAATCGAAATTGCATGGGAAAGTGTTGCCATTCGCAAAATGACGTATGCGTTACGCACAGATACGTTTGGCTTTTATAATATAGATATTTATTTGAATAATAACAAGACCACATTTCGGTAAAAAAGTTTTTCTTTTTACCTTTTCTTTATTTCTAATTTTTTTTTTCTAATAAATGACAAGAGCATTATTTCGGAGAAATTGAATAAGATCAAGAACTCTTTAACACGTTCGCTGCCGCTCACGCGAAAGCGCGTGATATGGCGCCAACGTTAAGGGACCACTCACACGCCAGTGCGTAATGTGGGGTGATATCCAATAGCCAGTCACGCGGTGGCGCGGGAAAACTTTTCACTGATTCTTTGTTATAAAAAGTAAATCTGCTTCTGGTAAAAACCCACTTCTACAGTGCGGCATTAACTATCATCGCATCTTCATGTCAACGGCAGCAAACGTGTTAAAATGGGTAATTTGCTTCTTAAAACCAGTATATGTCCGATATTTAAAATATAATGTACAATAACAAGTTTATTTTGCTGACACTGATTTTCAGAAACACTTCCGAGAAATTTTTAATAATATATTAACCTTCCCACTGCCGCGATCGGATATATCCGTTCACTAGGCTGCAGGTTTCTGTGCAATTGAAGCTTCATTTAAATTAATACAATTCTACAAATATAAACCAGTTTTAACCCGAGAGAACACGCGCTTACCCAGGGTAGAAATGGTTTTAACTTTGTCACCAATAAAATCAAATTATAACTGTCATTTTATTTAGGCGGAGACAATCCTTACAAATTTTGCGATAAAATAAGTTCAAGATTCCTTTTGAAAGATAAGTGGTTACAATTGCAAAAATCATATGCACTCCGAGTCAAAAAGACCCGGTGTGTGTACTCCCGGATTAAGAAATTAAGCCATGATTGATACTTTCAAGACTTATAAGGATATACGTAACAAAAAAAAAAAAAAAAATATATATATATATACTATGTTAGAAAATCCCTGTTTTATTAACATTTAAAATAAATTACAGCGAAAACAATATTACAATTTTGCCCTTTTTCTAGGCGTCAGGGGGATCTATTTTCTGAAATCGGATTATTGGTTTTTAATATGTTATTAATTCTCAACTAAATATTTTAGCAGTCTGGGTAAATTTATAATGTCTTTCAATGTAAATAGTTCATTATTCCCTATAATAGTTCATTGTGCATCATAAATTTATACTTTTAAAGACAAAAGCCAGCTTGAAATGGATTTTTTCTTCTGCATCTTGCAATTACGTCTTAGTTAAAATAATAATCTTATGCAAAAAAACCCTGTAAAAGACGAATAGCTTGGGTCTGAAATAAAATTCCAGTTTAGAAGATATAACTGCAGGACTACGAATGGTTACTATTGTTAGTTCTGTCTCGCACCACTTCTTCAAAACGAAATCTTTTACATGTACTTTGACAAAATGTGCGAGAGAAATATACTACAAAATTTATTTATTTTCAGCAGTGGTACGAATAAAATATAGAAACAGTCGCCAGTGGCAACCTTGTAATTTTATAGTATTCAAATTGTAGGGATAATGAAATTTTTACTATTAAAACAAATTTATTATTAACGGATACATTTATACGAATACGTTCATATGCGATTTACTGAACAAAATATGGTAAAACTTGTAAAAAGAAAATCACTAGAAACCGCATATAATTCAGTTTTTTGTAGATTTCCGTCTAACAGGTATTTTTTAAGGTACTCCTTTGTAAGGGATTATGAAATAAATCCGTTATAATTAGACTCTATCTTCACAGATTTTACTATAATAGATTCCACTCAATGCAGGTTAACGAATAGTATGATATTAAAGAAATCTAAGTGCATCATGAAAACTCGGATCTTTTAGCAGTGGTAACGAGGTACAGGTCTTGGAGTCTCTGAAAATTGGAACATGAAGTACACTAGTGATTTTCTACTAACATTCTCTAAATACATCTTGCATTTTTATTAGCGTAATTACTTACTATTCCAAAAATACGTCCACTCCTACTTGATCAAAAAAATAAAATAAAATATATAATTATGTGGACTCATTGAAAGGTTAAATGAAATATATACAGGGCCGTAGCTAGAAGTGAACAATAGGCTCAACAAAATTTAGAGGGGCTTGTATTTTTTTTTTTTTTTTTTTTTTTTTTTTTTTTTTTTTACTTTTTCTGACGCAGAAGGTTAAATTGCTGCCTATTCACATTACAGGTACTATGTTTCTTATTAAACTATTGTGTAAACTTTATTTTATGCTAAGAAAATGATATGATCATGAAAATTTTGAGTGTATTAGTACAATATTAAACATACTAGCTTCATATGTACAAATAGGATGAGAGAGGTGTTGAAACACTTATTTTAGATACAATTTAGTAAATTTGCAAAATTCTGAAAGGGTCTCAAAACTAAATCTGTTTTTTGAGCAGAATTTCATTTGAATTTTCGGAACAGAAATCCATTGAGTGACCTTGGAATCTTTTCCAGGGAGGGCTCAAAATATTTTAGGGGGAGCTGAGCCGCCCATAGCGCCATTTTAAGCTACGGCCCTGAATATATAATAAATATTTTCCCACCTTATTTATATTATTATTTAATATAATATCCTAGATTCGTACATTTATTTTCTGTTTGAAATCTTCATTCCGTATCATTACGTATAGAGGAAAGTTCAAGGGCAACTCATTCATGGCCATATTCTTATGAAGGAACGGATTAATTCAGTTTTGTTATTGTTATCAAGGCTTACAATTTTCAGCGTTAATGGTGGAAATAGATTAAATGAAATGCGATACAAGTTTTCCCCGCAATCTTTTTATTCTCGCTTGTATCTGATATCCTAGATTCATGTATTTGTTTCATTTTTTTTTTTTTTTTTTTTTTTTTTTTTTTTTTTTTTTTTTAATCTTCATTTCGTGTCATTACAGTCTGAGAGAAAGTGCAATAACATGTGATTCAAGGCCATGATCATATGAATGGATGGATTAGTTAAAGCTTTGGTAAATCTGTATAACAACTGATCATCAGTTATGAACTTTGTCTACTGCCATTATTGATATGCGGTATTACTTTAATATATGCAAATCTCAGATCTCTGTTTCACGCAAGAACAATTTTTACTAAAAACGAAAAAAATAAATACAGTGAAACCTCCAAATAAGGGACACCTCTATTTAAGGGACAAAACGTCTGGTCCCAGTCCCTTGATATAGGAAGTGTAATGTATTTACCTCTGAATAAGGGACACTCGATTTAAGGGACACTTGAAAATGAGATTAAAGGGACTGGTTTTTACATTTTATGTAATGAAATAATCTGTGAAGAAAATTAAAATACATATTTTTGTGAACTTATCAAATAGATAGACAGTCATGTTGATACAGAGTAAATACAACACAGTTAATGACAATTTATTTACCTACAACTGGGATTTGACATCAGTGCGTTTATCCGCATTGAAAGTATTGCTGTAAATTGTGAGGATTATTCTGAAAGTGGAGAATAAAAGAAAATTGTGGAAAAAAAAAATTACAGATGTTTTTAGGCTGTTCTCAAATCCAAAAAAAGCAACTTTTAAGATAAGTTTTGATTTACTATTGTTCAGAAAATATGTGATCGACCAGTTTTTTCTTTCTCTATTTCTTTTTTTTATTTTTTGCAAATGTGATAGATTTTTCAGGAAATATAACCAAAGTGGGCGTTTTAAACTGAATTTCCACGCGAAAGAAGAATAACTACTCAAGAAATAATAAAAAATTCTTTGTCACGTAATCAAAATCGTTTATAACTCAATAGATAATTTACTTAACGAAAAATTGAAAGCACAGTTTAATTCCAAATTGCTTCCAGAGACAATCCTTCCAATTTTAATTGTGTCAAAACATTTTCCACTTGCTGAGAAGAGCAGTTGAGACTTGTTGTCTCAAAATACGCAAAACAATTGAATACTTTTTTATTTTGGTAAATACTGCTGGTAATGAAGAACTAAAATTCAGAAGTATGATAAATCAAATGAACATTTCAAAGGTTTGTACTGAAAAATTGAAATTTGCAAAACAATCCCTTACAAACAATCCTTTGCAAAACAATTGGCTGATTACTTCAAATAAAATTCTTTCAAATTTCATATACTTTTTGGATGTACAACACAATTGGCTAAAAAACAAATCAATCATTCTACAAATCCTTTAATGATTTAGTAATTAATTGAAATTTTTAGTTGGTTAATTATCTTTTCTTTTTTTTAATCTAATTAACGTTAATTTATACATTTAGGGTACATTTAAATTTCACCTTTAATACTTTGTTATTTTTATATCCTTCTTAATGATTAATTAAAAATAATACAAAAAACTCCGAATAAGGGACACCTCTATTTAAGGGACAAAAGTTCCGGTCCCATAGGTGTCCCTTATTTGGAGGTTTCACTGTATTTGCATAAGTTTCCATACTTTTAATTTTTTTTTTTTTTTCAGTTTTTTAGAAATTTATTGGAGAGATGTAACAGTTTTACATTCATACTGAAAAAGAAGGCAAATAAATACTGGAGTAAATACATTTATTTATTTATTTCACATAAAACAAGGAATGCTACTTAAATAATCAGGACAGTCGTGTACATGAAATATCAAACAAGAGAACTCAATTATTTTGTAGCATATCTTTTTCCTCTGAGATAGATGACAAAACATAAACATTTTTAAAAATTTATACGTAGAAATTCATGTGTGCATAAAATTAAACATAAATTTGTAAAATTCCTGTACATTTTAAATATGCTAATGAAAATCAAACACAAACATGATTCTTTCAGAATATAATATCGTATAGATTTTCTCAAAACGGTATTATATTTCAGATACACCAGCATATTTTTATATTACATTTGAGATTAACAAAATTTTCTATGTAATTTCTAACAAATAAAAGTATAAATAATATAATATAAAAGTTATCCCAAAAAAATGACTTTTGTAAAGGAAAAAAATAAATAAATGTCGAAAGTTGTTTCGAATACAAGATTTGATTTAAGTAAATATTATGACTGATATTAATTCGTTTTTACTACGATTAGTAAAAATGAAGCAGAAACTTAAGATGAAAATCAAAGTTCATGTACTATCGAAGTAATAATACTAAAGGAGTAAGATGTGTATCTATGTTTTGAAATATTACCATATAATGAGAAAGAAGAAAATTTTAGGATTTGCACTAGTTTAAAAGTAAGTTTAGTTTTAATTAGATGACGTCTTATGACAAAAAAAAAATCTTATAAACAACAATCTACGAATTGAAACGATACATCTTTCTCTTATCGTTTTTCGTATTTTTTTCTTTTTTTTTTTACTTCTTAGAACAAAAAAATAACATGATCGATTTTTCTCTTACTTTTATATGCGTTTACTCAGTTAGACACATGTGTATATACAGTGGCGCCAACTTATATAGGCCCGTGGGGGGCTGAGCCCACCCAATGATAGACCCATATTCTAGCATGTCCAATTTTCATTGTTTCATTCGTTTCCCCCCCCCCCCCTAGAACAAAATTTATTTTGCCAATGACCACGTGTTTTAATTCTCCGTCTGGGACCCATAAATCCAAAATCACTGAAATGTAAATGTTTAACTTTCTGCTGTTTCTGTTTGAAGTCGTGTTCATGATATGATGATATTACAATAAATATTAGTGTCTTTATAAGGAAAAACGCATGAGAATATAATTTTAAAAATTTGCAACTATCTTGAAATATGATTAAAAGTCTCATCTTTTACACCAGCTGTATACCCTTCAGAGTAAAACAAACTGATTGTACCATTTTACCAAAATGTCTTTAAGCCCACCCAATATTTTTGAGCCAACTCAATATTTTTCAAAAGTTAACGCCACTGTATATATATATATATATATATATATATATATATATATATATATAGAAAGAATGTATATTTAGAAGCATGTGCAATAAAGTCCTGCAAAATTACTACCGAACCCCCTGAAAAAGTCAAACCTAAATCCGAAACGAATACACTGTAAAAAAAAAAGTATCGATCTACTAAAAAAACTTTAGTAATCCTTGTAATTACTAAAAAATGTTTAGTAATCTCAGTCGGTTACTAGAAAATCTGTAAGAATTACTAGAAAAAAGTTAGCAACGAATAAAGTTAATAGTTTTATATTTTTAATAGCTATTACTAAAACTCACTTGGCGTGGCCTCGATAGCATAGTAGTTATAGTAACGGACTCCAGGCTAAAAGGTGTATATACAGTGTATCCCGGGTTCAATACTGGACAGCGCCAAGTACGCCCCGAATGTATGTAGTGTAAGTACTCTATAATAAAGGGGTTATGAATTTCCTGTTGGAGCTGGTCGCAATGTTTGGTGCTGCCATCTATTGCGTTTTTGTCGAAAATCTATCACTTCAGAAGTCTGGATGCAGCTCGAAGGAAGCTCCTGCCCTTCGGACGCACGTAATTGTTATTAAAAATAATTTTGGAGCTATTACTAAAATTTGCTTGGTGGCTCATACTAAAAAATTTTAAGTTAGTTATACAAAATATTCTTTTGTTCAGTTTACAAAAGAAATGCTTGTTTCACTTGCAAAACAAAGTTTGTAATGGTTACTAAAAAATTCTGTGGAATACAAATTTACTAAAAAATTTTTAGTAACCTCTTGAATTTTTTTTACAGTGTAGGACAAAAAATTATCATTTACACTCTGCCCGAATTCATTAAAATAAATTTAATCTATCTAAAACTAACACGAAACTCGAAATGGTTGAAAATTACTCGTATCTTTATGTAGTTATTAAAAAACAGCTTATATAATTATATTTCTAATATTATTTTTATCTTTTACGCAAAATATGAACATATATATGGATCCGATCCGAACTGTTATTCGACGGATATAAAATTCCAGTGTGTCTTTTTGTCAATATTATTTTTTCTTTGTGGATACATATGAGGATTTTACTCTTGATTAATGAAATGTTTGTAAAAGATAAGCTGATTAGCCTGAATGTTGTTCGGTATAACAATTTTATAACAAGAAACGATTTGTCTACTATTTTTAATTTCTTAACTATTTCGTGATATTCAAGTATAGATTGACAAAATCACATTTTATAAATTGCTTTACTTATAAAATTTCTTTATTTATAGAATATTATGTATTCCGTTACCCACATATAACTCCAGGAGTTATTTTGATAGAAGAAATAAAAATAACGCTTCATAGACGGAAGAATTCAGATTTGAAATTTTCTTTCAAGAGGAAATTTATTCATTCGATTTTAGTTTGAAAGAATGGAAATAAAAACAAGAGGAATTTAACCTTAATCAAAGTTAGACTATAAATCCTATGTGTTCTTCATATTTATGCAAAAACGCCACGCAAAAAGTCAGTAAAACATTTTTTTCCGAACTCGAAGAATACATTTTTATGCTTCCATAAATTATTTTTGTTGAATCCTGATTAAAGAATTCATGCAAAACATTTTAGATTTCGTGCCTTTCTAACCAAATTTCACATTTTGAATTTTTCCAGTTTTAGATTTTTCGAACTTCGCAAGTTAGTCATGCAGTAATCTACTTTTGTGATAAAAGTGAGTTTGAAAAGTAAAATTTATGATTGTTTCTTTTATTTAAAATGGAATATATAGACCGAATCTGATGAATCCTAATATTCCTTCTTCCATCTATTTTAATAATGCTGCATTTATTTTATGAAATTACATTAATAGTCAACATTAATAGTCATTAATAGTCAGTTGTTGTGTGGCCTATTTAATGTATGTCAATGCAGAAAATAAATAGGGCTTTTATTTTATTGATGAAATAATCTATTGTTCCTATGAGATGTTTTATAAATAATAATAATTACTATTAATTTAGATAATTTAATCTTTGTTTACAATGATTAAATGATTTAATGTTTACAAATCTTTCCAACTTTTGTAATTTAGATAAAGTTCATTATGTTGACTTTTTAATTCCTTTTGTTGCCAACATTCTGGTTCAAAATTTCGTGAATTGCAAGATAAAACAATATCGTCGAGCGAAACCGGGTTCCACAATTAGCACAACCTTTTAGCCGGTAACGGTAGAAATGCTTAGCTTTTAATTTTGAGTTGAAAGTAAAAAAGAAAAATAGTCATTATGACATTTATATAACTTTCACTTGCATAGTTTCTGTGTTAAAAAGTTTATATTCTAATTTTTTTATGTTTGATAGTTTAAAAAATTCTAAATTATTAACACATTTAAAGTTACTGAAACTTTTAACATTGTTATGTGTAACATATTTAATGATGATTTAATTTCTATAATAAAAGTATTGGTATCCTTTTCTTCCATTTACTACTGTCGTTTTACTACACTGTAAAAACAAAGGAACATTATTACATTTAAATTGGGGTTATGAAATGCCAAATAAACTTTAAATCTACAATATTTTCGGTAGTAGCTCTGTAAAAAGTGTAAAAATAATCTAGGAATGTGATATTTTATTCTTTAATCGCAATTATTAAAATGTGACACCAAATTCAGTGTCAGAAATTATCTTTCTGTTTTGATTACGAATCGTACATTTGCAGACGACTGGGTGCCATTTTAGTTTCTCGTTTAATCATCCTTCCTAACTTTCGAATAGCAGATGAAAAAACAAAAAAAGGTAATCAGTATTATTATTATTATTATTATTTGTAGATTTAAGATGTAAGACTAAATAATGATTGCATGTGTTTTTTTTTTATATTATATAATGCTTTTAATAGTGCACTGCCATTTTAAAAACAATGGCGACATGGCCGAATTTAACGAGAACCTTTAGTATAACAGTTGTAATTAACTTATACATACATATATATATATATATATATATATATATATATATATATATATATATATATATATATATATATATATATATATACAGCTTTGTTTATTTTTATTTGTTAGCTGGCATAGTTGAGCATTTTTTATGTTATCCATTAAATTGTATAATTGAGAGGTAATTTAATATCATATGTAGCTTATGTTTATTTTCTTAAGAAAACTAGAAACTCCAATTAAACTTACAGTGATAGTTGCGAGTAATTATAATTTTTGCTACAAAATGTTTTATAACGTGTGACCATGGCGTTTACCCGATCTCTAACAAAAAATATTTTCATAAAAAAAAATTTTATTATATGTTTTTTAGCTTATTGGGCACATTATTAACCCATGAAAAAAATATTTTTAAACATGTAAATATAGGAAATTTCATCGTTTACCAACTAGTAATATGCTTAACAAATTGTCTCAATTAAAAAGAAGTTTTGCAGCCTCTTTGCGTCAAACTATTTATGTTAAATTATGGCTGCATTAAATTTAAAATTAAATTTATAAATTATTTTTTATTTTGCTGTGAAAGTATAAATATATAGGAAATTTCGTTGTTTAAAAACTACTAATGTGTTTAAAAAGTACGTTATAAAAAAATGTTTCAATTAAAAGAAAATTTAGCAGCCTCTTTGCGTGAAACTATTTATTTTAAATTATGACTGCATTAAATTTAAAATGTAATCTTTAAATATTTTTTTTTTGTTATTAAAATACGCTAAATACGCAGTAGTGTGCTTTACATCAAACATGGTGGCAACTAAGTTGCCACCAAAAGTGGTACTTGTTTACACCACTCGATTGCTGGTGGTTTATTACTTCAATCTATTGGTGGTGCTTTGTTATACTACTTTTAGTGTAAAATACCGGTATTTTTTTATTTTTTTTATTTATTTATTTATTTTTATTTTTTTTTATTTTTTATTTTTTTTTTTTAAACAATGTACTTGTTTTCTAATCCTCACTCTCATGGGGTAAGACAGGATAACTTATATTGGAAAAAATTGATATCGGAAAACAATGTTTGAAGGCTTGTTTACTGCAATCGAAACTACATAAAAAAGATTCATTATATATATATATATATATATATATATATATATATATATATATATTATAAAAAAGTAATTTGAAATTTCCCAAATTGTAATGCAGAAAATTATTCTTTTATATTTAAATATTAAAACACCAAATTTATAATTAAAGTATTTTAATAAGTTTCGAAATAAAATATAGTCTTATCTTTTTTTTAAAGGAAGGCTAAACTATTTCATTTCTTCTAAGATTAAAGCATATGTGGCAGTCTGACTCGCTGTCAAAGTAAGCAGGATTTCACTTTTTTTTTTTTTTTTTTTTTTTTCATCGAAAAGCATTTAACAATAAATATATGATAAAGAAATATTTTATTTAAAATGATTCCATGATGCAAAGTTAAGTTTAGAGTATTGCGCAAAGTTTCAGTAAATTCTGTTTTAAAGAAGCGACTAATAATAAAGTATCAGATTTTACCCTAATTTCCCCGAAAAAGGAGCAAAAAAACCTTAACGAATTATTTGAATCTGATCAACGAATCGTTTACAATAATTGCAATCAAACAAAATGAATTTTTTTAAAATCAAGGATACATAATAAATCCACTTGATAAAATTTAAAATCGTCTTTTTTTATTTTTGAAAAAAATATTTCAAATTTTTTTAAAGAAACTGATAAACTGATAGAAATTATTTAATACTAAAAATATATGAAACTTTAACATTACCCTTGAAGTAAGTTATAAATTTTAAATTTATGTAAAATTTTATATCATAACGTTTTAAAAATATCTGTTATTTTTAATAAAACAAAACTTAAATTTTAAAATTAGTACAATCTTGAACAGTTAAAAACTAACGAATAAAAGCCGGATCTCATAAAAAATGACTGATAAATAGATATCAACGGACCAGTCAACAAACTTTATATAAACTACAGTGCTCAAAACAATCTATGATTTTTTATATAAACTGCTGATGAAGAAAGGTTTTGTTGATTGTTAAACGATCTATATGACTTGTAAGATATGTGAAAAAAGAAATAAGCAATAAGCATGGAACAATTAAATGCTTATTTGTCGATAAACAAAAAAAAATGCGCAATTAGTGCATGTCATACGAAGAAACAAATAATGGGATTTGTCGGAAACTAATGTGTTTAAAAAGGATATATGGTTTCCGTTGACCGAAAACAATGTCATACAACTACGAAGCATGGAATAATGAAATTGTCAAAGGGACATTAAGATAGTCTCTCCTACTCCGGTAGAAGAAGTTTTCCAGCTGCTGAATTGTTTGGAGAGATGATACGCGACCAGTAATCCTTGGCAGATCCCAAACATGTTCTTTAGAGTTCATGCCTGTGGAATATTATATGCCAGTCAAATTGTCATAAATAGATGCAAAAATTCTGCTAGAAGATTTTATGTTTTTAAACTGTTTATGGGGATGCTAGTAACAAGAATTAATGGTTTTCCAACAAAATATCTCGAGGCTAAATTTTCTGGAGCCAAAAAACCCCAAAATTTTCGGACTTTTTTCAGTTTTTTACTAAAACTCAAAAATTATATAATTTTTGCGTACCATATTCAATTACAAAAACAAAGAGCATTAAATTCTCTATAAATTTCATATTAAAACTGTTTTTCTAAAGCCAATATTAAGCGCGCTACAGTTTTCTGAATGTGACTCTTTTTTTCTAACTTTGTGAAAAAATTGCAAAAACGAAAATTTGACACAATTTTTCATTATTTTATCCTCTTTAATGTAACTTATTTAAATTACAGGTATTTGCATGATAACAATCATCATGAATTACAACGGTAACATTGTAAAAAAAAAAAAAAAAAAATAAGCACATTATAACTTTTTTTGTATTTAGAGCTTTAGTGCAGAACATTAATATTAGGTATTTAACTAAATGTAAGTAAAAAATACTCACGGTGAAGTTTTTACATCCCCTTTTTCTGAATAAATAATGTCGTCGATATTTTCATATTTGATCCCATTGCATTTTTTTACAAATTGCCGCGCATTTGATTCTTAATTTATGAAAAGAACATGCTTTGCTGCACCCTTTTCTACAGCTACATGACACAACATGGAGCAAGGATTCAAGTGCCGGGTCTTGGCACATTTGAACTGGCTGAAAGAGATCCTGTGAGCTCACCCACATCCTTCAGGAGAGATGTTGTTTCCTAGCCTAGCTTGTACTTAATGATAACATCGGAGAAAATGATGCTGCGCAGCCTCTTGTATTGTTGGTAGTCTTGCAAAATGAACATTGCTTTTTTGTGGCAAATTTAGCAAATAACTGGAACCTTAAGTTGTTCAAATTCTGTGTGGTAGCTATGCATCCACTGTATAGTGCAATATGGAATTTTTTTCCGACCTTGATGATTTCTTGACGGGTAGGACCTATTTTATTCAATACGCAGGCTATTTCTCCAAGCTGATCATGTTTTTTCAAAGTGTTACAAAACTTTGACTTTCTTTGCCCAAAAAGAGCGGATGTTGTATCGCATCCGCAGATTGCATGAGTGAAAAGAACATTGCTGTAATTATATTTGAATGACATGGTTGAAAACCACTTGGTTTCGATGTTACCTCTTCCTGGCTTTTAGAAAAACAGATTTTCGTGCTGATAGCCTAACCTCGTCATAATCACGAGAAGATCTATGTCTTCTCCGATAATTACGACGCTTTCAAGATTCGGTTCTTGAAAAGGCTGAGGTAACTATCATGACATCAGCTTCTTCTTTTGTCTGCTCAACTTGAATTCTGTTATTTTGAAATTCTTGTTTTGAAATTTTTAATTTGTTTTAACCGATGAAATAAAGCGGCTCTTGTTTCTGTCATTGCTTCGTCAACGGATGATGCGGGTAGACGCCCTCATTTTTCTCCACTTGTTACAGATTGATCTAGTTTTACGCGACAGAAACTATAATACCATGCATCTGCAAGTCAGCTTCGTGTTGAATACGCTCAATTACTTTCTGGGACCCTTCATCCTCACGTTTTTTAGCAGCTTTCAAAAATATAATTTTCACTTCTAATTTCATTACTTTATGAATCACATTTCTCTTTGCGTAAGGCTTTTTTTATTGTTTTTCGTTGAAGTCACCGGAATTACCTTCGTCTCGTAAGAAGCAATTATCTTGAAGCTTGAAAGAAGTGCTTGATCTGAGGGACAAACTATAGTCTGTGTAGAATCTTCACCCCGACGAACATATGATACTTTCATTCTCTCATTCGCATATGTTTTTCGGCAATCATCCTGTAATCTAACTTCCTTGCTACTTTTCAAAAAACTGATGAATATTACTTTTGATGAATATTACTTTAGATGAACATTACTTTGACGCTAAACGCTATGTTCAAAGAGCTTGGTAAGTCCTTTCTGGCTCACAACGCATCACTATTTGAAGCCATTTGGCAAATGAAACACAGTTTTGGGTAGAGCTCACTCATTTTTCATTATTGCACGAGAAGAGATGCAATAAAGTTAATATAATAGCAGCATATTAGAAGAGTATGTCTTTAAATAAGAACACTTGCATCTGAACGAAAGCGGCTCGGGAACGTCACTGACCACAATCTTCATCTGCATTCCCTTTTTTTTCCCCTGCCCTCCCTCCCTTTTGTAATTGTTTTCTTATAGGGTTTCTAGAATTTCTGCATCTTCTGCCTGCCTTTCTTAAAACTTTCATTTTTCATCAATCAATGGGTCTGTTTAATTTTCATTGTTAGTGATGAAAAAATGTTTTTTGGGGGATGAGAAGTCATTGTTCTGTAAAGTAAAAAAAAAAAAAAAAAAAAAAAAAAAAAAAGTGACATTTTCAAAAAACCATAGCGCGCTTAGTAATGGGTTTAGAAAAACGTTTTTATAACAAACTTTATAGAGAATTGAATGCTCTTTCTTTTTTTAATTAAGTATGTTACGCAAAAAACCTATAATTTTCGAGTTACAAGTAAAATACTGAAAACATTTTTTACTTACATTCAGTAAAATACCTAATATTAATGTTCTTTACTAAAGCTCTAAATACAAAAAAAAAAGTTACAATGTTCTTAATTTTTTAAAATATTACCGTTGTAATTCATCATTATTGTTATCATGCAACTACCTGTAATTTAAATAAGTTACATTAAAGAGGATAAAATAATAAAAAATTAAGCCAAATTTTCGTTTTAGCAATTTTTCCACAAAATTAGAAAAAAAGTGTCATTTTCAGAAAGCTGTAGCGCTCTTAGTAATGGCTTTAGAAAAACAGTTTTAATATGAAATTTGTAGAGAATTTAATGTTTTTTATCTTTGTAACTGAGTATGGTATGCAAAAATTTTATAATTTTTGAGTTATAGGCAAAAAACTGAAAAAAGTCCGAAAATTTTGTGGTTTTCTGGCTCCACAAAGTTTAGCCTCGAGATATTTTGTTGGAAAACCATTAATTCTTGTTACTAGCATCCCCATAAACAGTTTAAAAACATAAAATCTTCTAGCAGAATTTTTGCATCTATCGGCCCTTTTTTCTGACAATTTGACTGGCCTAATATGCTGGGAATGTGGAAGAAAATTGCCCTCAATGTTGCCTGGCGTTATCATCCAAGAGAACAAATTTATTCCCGATTGCTTTAGCTTAAAAGTGCTATTACACGTAAAACTTTTAAACCACAAAACTTTCAAGCTATTCCTCAGTTTTTTCCCAACATAAGTACTACTTTTTGTGTTTTCAAAGCATTTCATTGGCTGTTCTACAAAAGAAATTTTCATTGTCAGTTTTCTAAGCGTTTGATTGGCTGTTTATGATAACTCCCTTCGTCTCAGGTGTGAAAATCACTCCGACATAAGATAGTTGCTTTCCAAGAGACTTTGTTAAAGCCGTAAGTTAACACAGAGATGCCCGGAATTGCAGGCGACTTTGACGCCTCGCGAAATGGCATTTTTAAGGACCACAAAAAGTCTGAAGGATCTCATCTTTATACCACTAAGCCATCAATACTCCAGTCCTGATAATGTACAGATCAGTGTGGCCATTGAAAGACATATCTTCCCGGACCATGACTCCGCTCCGTCAAATCGGACAATTTCATACATAAATGCAGGTTTTTTTGCAGTGCCACATACTCTCCAGATCGTAATCAGTCTGTTGACTTTTAGGTTATACATTAAAGCGGAACTTGTTCGTGAAGAGTATTCCATCCTGGAGTCTCATTTTATAAAACTAAATTCCACGTACGACTTTCAGTAATACAATCATATTTAAAGAATTATTTGTGCTATTTCTTAAAAATTCAAGCAAATTTCTTTCTTAGTTCCACTAATAAATTATTTTTAATATGTCAAGAAATATTGTAAATCGAATTATTAGTGATAGTATGTTTACTATATTTTTTGTTGTTTTTTTTTATTTTGTTTTTATTTATAAATAGCAAAATAAACAAAAAAAATAAATAAAGCTGTTCCATTTCTATATGTTTACTTGTTAAGTATATTACCATAAATAATTTTTTCAAAGCAATTTACTGTCTTTGTTTTTCTAATTAGTTTACTAAAATAGTAATTGAATTTTACTGAAGCAAATTAATTATTCTCAGTTTTAATCATTAGTTTAGCATTCTTTTAATACTTCATGAAATACTTTTTCCGTTCAAAAAAAAATGTGTATGATTAAATAAACATAAAAAATAACAAAGTGCTTTAATTCTTATTAAATTAATTAAGATAATAAATGCTACTGACAACTTTTAATCTTTAAATAAGAACCTTTATTTTTTTTCTTTTTCAAATAAAATTTGCACGTTTTATATCTCTAAGTTATATATATATATATATATATATATATATATATATATATATATATATATATATATATATATATATATATATATATATATATTGACGCAGTTATAAATAGATTAATAAAATATAATTTAAAAACAGATGTAGTAGATAGATAAGAAACTATTTTAAATAAAATGTTTGCAGGATATTTACATTAACTGAAATTAAAGAAAAATAATGAATATATTTTCATAGTCTACTTTAGTTAATTTTTTTTAAAAACATAATATTGTTGCAAAAAAATGTCATGTATGAAACAAGATAGAATATTATTTATTTATGGAATCTAAGAAAGAATTAAAAGAAATTTTAAATAGACTTTCTTTTCCTTACCTATTAAAGCTTTGAACTATCGTCAAATATTTAAAAAAAAGGAACATTTTCATACAAACAAAGAGAAAAGATAAAAAAAAAATATTAACATAGTTTTTAATTTTATATTATTTAATCAGATACTCATCTTAAGTATATTGTAGAGCAGTGTCTGGCAATTCACTGTACGAAGGTACTCTGTTAAAAATATCATGAAAAAATATCTCTGTTTTAAAGACTATTTATTTTCTGACTAATTAGAACGCTCCATAGACGACGTTTATGTAGCGGTGAAAGAGCTGGACATTTACAACATAAATAGTTACAATCAAACGATAAAATAAAAAAATCACAACTTTATTAAACGGTGTAGAAATTGTTGTAAAGTCTAAAAACTATACAAACAATAAAATAATGTATAGATACTCAACGTTTCGGTCTTCTTCTGAGATCTTCATCAGGAAATGCTGAAAAAATTGCTTCCAAAACAGAGAAAAACCATCTTAAAATTTAAAAGTTCATCATACATTCCGATTGCACACCATGCTTTTCGTGTTTTCATATCTTTGGGTTCAGGAAAACACAGTAAAACTACTGAACTACCACTAAAATTGGGTCTGCATGTAGTTTTGACCAAGATATGACTTAGTAGACAAGTTGCATTTTAATATACTAATCGAGCTCTGAGTAAACCTAAAACTTCAGACTATTAACTCGATGAAGTTACGATGTGTGCTGCCACCTTAAAGTTAAATAAATTGTTAAGTTTTTGGTGTGAATACGTTGCCCAGATTTCTAACACTCGTGCGTGAATGAGTCATAGTTTTTTACCATTTCTTTTACTTTTGCAAAGTATGATTAATCTCTCTGAATCTGATTGTCCCGGATATTTAACATAGTGATATGCTAATTAGGCTGACATAATAAATACGCTGTAGAAGTTTGGTCGAGCAGATTTTGCCGAATCTCGTCTCTCCTGGAATTCCAAGATTGTTTTCGGAGATTTCTTGAAGCCTCGTGTCAATAAATGTGGCATTCGTCTTCGATTAAGAGTGGAAATTAAGAGTTCTCAAAATGATGTACAAATTCAAAATTTTATTTTTAAATTATACCTACATCAAAATTAGTTACAACAATACACTATTAAAAATTTTGTGCTACTTATGGTGAAATCTTGTTCTAAGATTTAGAGCTTCGGTTGAACCATAGTACCATTTTTTCAAATAATATGGTGTAAACTCATTCCAAGATTTAGAGCTTCGATTGAACCATCCAATGGTGGCAGCTGGTAATAGCTGCGAGCACCAAATCTTGGTTCAAAGTAGCACAAAAATTTTTAACAGTGTAGATAGAATAACTCAAAAAAATTTTCCTACAGTATGTTTCTGGTGTTACAGTATGTTGATGGCTCTGCACAATACGCAAGCGATTAGTAAAGAATTAAGTTATTCAAAATGGTCGCCCTAGTGCTAGTGATTAATAAATGGAACGAGTATGCGAAACATTTCCAATGAACCCCACAAAACTAATTCATGGAACCAAAACACAATATCCAAAGAACTGGAGCTGCTGCTGATATTAGCATGATAAAACGTTCGAAAATTTAGATTGGAACAGCGTATTAATATTCTTCGCATAACGAATAGATCTCATGATGATGTTTACTAAAGCAATAGAGAAAAACTTTTTGGGTTTTTCTGTCCATTGTTGTAATTAATTTTGACGATGGCTAATTTTTTTCCTAATAAAATTTTGAAATTGTACTACAATTTTATATTCATTTGTGCGTTTTTTGATACTGTAGGTTCTATAATACTAAAGCTGAGTTTTTGGTAAGATGTTGAATCCATTACTTCAAAATAAAAATTATCGGAGTGCAATCGATTCCCTCAATTAAATGGCACCGACCATTGCTGTTGCAATTACGCTCAGAGACATTAGTGATATTTTACATAGGAGTTTTTTTAACTCAGAATTAGGATTAGAGAAGCCATCTTGTTTGAAGTAGACTTGAAAAAACCTAGAAAATTAATTGGAGTAATTTAACCCTTCAATACTACCCTTTAAAAACTTACGGAAATGGTAACCATTCATCTCCTACACGAAATGTTGGTAGGCGTACTTAAAATCAATTTTGACAGCTAATTATATTAAAAGTATACTACTTGCATATGACTTTATCACCTCGATCGTTAACTAAGCAACAAAGCATGTTGTACTTATTTTCAAGGCTTTCATATACAGGGTGGTTATTAATTAAAGTCAGGTGTTTAGAACCCTCTAGCGAGTAAAGTATTGGACGAAACATAACCAAATTTGATCAGCATACATAGTAGACAATGGGATTTCGAATTCTTAAAAAAATAAAGAAAATAATAAAAAGTTTTAAAAATCGCCACTGGGGGCAATTTTAGCTAAAATATGACTAAAATGCATTTAATTTGCATAAAATCAGCAATTTTGGCGCACCAAAAGTGTATTAGTGTAAATGTTGAATGATTAAATGGCAAAAAATACAGTACAGATCAATTTTATACTGCTGGAATACTGTCCGAGCGTTGATAGTACCTGCACATTTTTCATCTCTTGTTCGACAATAGCAGTTACAACTTCGTCAACTTGTTATTGACAAGTCACTTTGCGTCCTAGGCTTTGTTGCCGCATAGTTTCAAATCGATGAATCATCTTTTGTAAATTTGTTATGCTCATCGGTTCTTTTGGCAAATTCTGTAATCGGTGAAATTCAGGACGAGCATCATTGCAATTCTCGTTCTGGTGATAACACAGCTTGACTAGCAAAGTATGGTGAGAGTTGATAATGATGAGAACTCTCCCAGCCTTTCCTTTTATACTCATGATTGCTATACACAGCTGATTTTATGCAAATTAATGCATTTTAGTCGGTAAACAACGCTAAAATTGCCCCTAGTGGCGATTTTTAAAACTTTTATTTTAAATTTTTTTTTAATAATTCGAAATCTCATGGTCTACTATGTATGCTGATCAAATTTGGTTATGTTTCGTCCAATACTTTACTCGCTAAAGGGCTCTAAACGCCTGACGTTAATTAATAACCACCCTGTATATATTAGCGTGATATGCACCACGCATTGCTCGGGCAAGTCATTCTGCTCAAACTGAATGAGCAAAATACACAGTTTTTTCTTCTTTTTTTTACATTCAAATTGTCCGGGTTGTTAAATTTTCATGTCCAATTTCAAAAATTCACTTATAATTGTCCTTCTTAATCGGGACAAAGTTCATATGTTGAGGTGCTCCTTAATCTAAGGAGCAAGAATATCTTCACTTAGCTTTATCGCATATTTTTTTCTAAGTAATGCTTTTTCGAATTTTTGAGCCATGTTATGCGCTTATATAACATATGCATTCACTAAACTAATGTCATAATATCATATCATACCATAAAACAAAAAGGCCATTCGGCATGTTTTTCTACTACATGATATGTGACACATCTGCATATCACATGATATGTGACACAGTTGTAGACACATCTTATCAAATGTGGCTACAGCTTCATTTGTGGAATTATAAAATTCTATCATTTTAGATTTTCCATTTTCTTGATTAATGGTTGGATTTTAGGAGAAAGTAAATAGAAAAATAATACACATATTTCATTTTGTATAATATAATAAAAATAGGCTTGTCTATGTCACACGACTCAGAAAATTTCAAAATATTTCCAACCCATGAACTTTTATTTGAAAATCCGCTGTTCTCAGTTTCAGTTTCAGTTTCAAAATCTCACTGCATATTTTCATCCTCCTGGATTTGCTTCTCAAAACTTGCCTTTTCTTCATATTTATTGTCAAAAGATAATTATCATATTCATTCCTTTTGCTATCTGCGATTTTAATATTTTTTTTATATTTAATAAAATCTTTATTTTCTGATTTATCCCCAGAAGAAGACTTTCCTTCATCACTTAATTTATTTAATAGTTTATTTTCCGAGAACATCAAGTCTACCCCAAAAATTTTCTCTGAACAAAAGTTTATATGTCAAGACTGCACGAGAAAAAAAAAATTAAGTCAGATTTAAAATGTAAATGTTACAGCTAAAAACTCATCTGCGAGACAAATATTGTTCTGAAAACATCACGTTCATAAATATCTCGAATAGAAGAAATATTCTTACGGAGACTCTTCACTCACTTGAAAACATCCGCTCCGTAATGTTAAACCAAATTTGAATATTTTCATTTTTATTTATTTATTTATTTATTTATTTATTTATATTTTATTTTTATTTTTATTTTTATTTTTATTTATTTTTTTATTTTTTTGATAGGATAGGTGAATTTAATCTTTAATATCTTTAATTTCAATATTCAATCTTTTTTACTTTTTCGATTTTGGTTGCATATTTTTTTAAAAGGTACTTTCAGTTTCAAAACAGGTTCCGAAAGTGAAAGCAACTTTTAAAAAAATTATCTGCTATCGAAAGCAAAAAATTTAAAAATAGCCATACTAAAGATCGACCTCAGCTATCCTATAAAAAAAAAGTTTTTAAATATTCAAATTTAAAAGAGAAATTCGAAAACAACTTGTTCATTTATTTATATAATATTATTGAGTGAGTTTTCAAGTGAGTGAAAAGTTCCCTCGAGTATAGAGGCCAATGTTAAACGAAGGTACTAAACGGCAATTCCTGATTTAAGCAAGCAGGCCAAAGTTATTTCTTACGGATTTCGTCCATGAAATGAATGGCTAGCATTCTAAGGTTACGATTTTCTCACGTTAACTACTGAACAAGTGCGAAACTTTCGGGCATTGTGACGGACTCATTTTTAAAGTTATACGTATAATTAGCAGCCCTGACTATAAAAGTAATTTAAACTCCAAAGAAGTTTTTTTTTGCCTTGTATAAATGAATAACATATCGACTTATAAGTGATTTTAATCACGTTTTCTCCCTTTGCTGATTGTTTTTTCTCCTTTCGTCCGGAAAGTTGGTTCAAAATACCAACTTTGATAGTATTTTTTGTAAGATCTATTACAAAAAGGAAAACGACTTTCGATTATAGTTTCTGAATAACAACATTTTCTAATTTTATGCGTTTCAGAACAAAAATGAATTAAAATTTATACCATAAAGTTACCCTTTTGAATTTGAAAACAGCATTAACCCCATTTTGTTATATCAATTACTTTTTTATTAAAATGGATCATCATTTATTTAATTCCTCTGCTCCATTAAGTTTCTTATTATTGATTTTAAGTAAACTTACTTTTATTTTATGTTTTGCCTTATGACAACTTAACCAGCTGGCGGGCGCTAAGTGTCCGACACAGTGTAATACTACCATCTTTAATTAATTTTTTTTTCTAAGAAATTCTCGAATAAGCATGAAATCTCATATAATAAGGGAGACTATAGATATTTGATTAATTACGGGGTGTTTGACACATTGCCTTTATTTATTTTTTTAAGCTGTCTATTTTGTTAATAAGAACAAAATTGAATTGTAGTTTGAGCTTTTCAATAATTTATGTTGTTTTTCAGCTATTTACATTGATAATAAAAATGAAATGTGGAATTTTGCAATTTTTTAAAATGTCAAATAACATTCACATGAAGTGAAAGTTCTTTACTTAATCAAAAAGATTGATAGCATTGAAAATTATTACATCATTCATAATTTACTAAAATCATGCTTAAGTGCATCGAAACTGCCGTGGCATTTTCTGATATATTTCTTGTTTATTTAGATAAGTATTTATTTTAGTCAATTTCATTTAATTTTTTTAAATATCTTTTCATGAGTTTCTTTAGAAATTTTATAAAATACTTTCTTTAAATTTTGTGTGTGTGTGTGTGTTAAGATGATGTTAAAGAAAACAAGTTTTACTACATAAAAAATATTTTTTAAAAAAAATCTGATTTCTATTTATTTTTCAGACACCAAAATAACGAAGAAGTTTTTCAAAAAAAAAAAAATCGATGAAAATACTTCTTAAGAAAATTCTTTTCTCCATCAGTTTTTGTAAAATTCGTTTCTGTAATCCTTCTTTTGAAAAGGGATTTTGTAAAAGTAGTAGTACTCCATCGATTGGTCAGCTGCATTTTTTTGAATGAGTTACTGGTAAAAAAAATAATAAATAAACTATGTACCTTGCATATAAAAAGATAAATTTTCACGTGTTGATTTTTTTTTTCTTTCAAATATGGATTTTCGATAAGATGTCAGATTATGATATACAACCTTTTATATCTTTTGGCTGGTAATGGATTACAAATGAAATTAAAGTAGCTTCTCTCTTCATTTTTTTAGAACTAACTTTTAAACTATTAGTCCCAAAACGATTTTAAGTTTATAAAAAAATGGATAAATCATGTAATATTAAACACTTTCCAACACAAACAAAGTCTTATTAAGAATTTTCATTTGATTATACAATGAAATGACAAATCTAAGTAAGAGATTTAAAAAAAAAAAGAAAAAAAAAAGAAAAAAGAAAAAAAGAAAAAAAATTCAGTAAAAATCTGTTTTAAATAATTGCTGTCCATATCCAGTAATGCATGTGAATTTTTTTGTGCAATCATATATAGAGTTTATACACATCATGTAATTATTACACTAACATGTATTTACAACATATAGTTACAACTTAACTTGTAGTTAAACATGTAATTACAACCCTAGAAATTAGAAAAGTTTAAAATTTTATATTAAATTAAGGTTTAAGTATTTTTAGCACTTACCAACAACGTTGAAAAGTGCTTATGCATTCGGTTTGTCTGGTCGTCTGGCCGTATGTCCGGATGGCCGTCTGGCCGTCTGGCCGCGCTCTAACTCCCGTAAATATACTCGGATTGCTATGAAATTTTTATACGTTATTGAGGTTTACCCTAGCACGAACCCTATCGAAAATGAAGTATCTACCATGATTAGTTTATCTACAGAGAGAATCAAAAGTTTCCCATTACATTACAGCCTATGGGGAAAAATCGTTAATATACTCGGATTGCCATGAAATTTTAGGACGTTATTGATGTTTACCCTAGCACAAGTCCTATCGAAAATGAAGTTTCTACCACGATTAGTTTATCTACAGGGCGAATCAAAAGTTTTCCATTACATTACGACCTATGGGGAAAAATTGTTAATATACTCGGATTGCCATGAAATTTTAGGACGTTCTTGACGTTTACCTTAGTACGAACCCTATTGAAAATGAAGTTTCTACCATGATTAGTTTATCTACAGAGAGAATCAAAAGTTTGCCATTACATTACGGCCTATGGGGGAAAATCGTTAATATACTCGGATTGCCATGAAATTTTAGCACGTTATTCACGTTTACCCTAGCACGAATCCTATTGAAAATGAAGTTTCTACCATGATTAGATTATCTACAGGGCGAATTAAAAGTTTTCCATTACATTAGGGCCCATGGGGAAAAATCGTTTACATACTCGGATTGCCATGAAATTTTAGGACGTTATTGACGTTTACCCTAGCACAAGCCCTATCGAAAATGAAGTTTCTACCATGATTAGTTTATCTACAGGGCGAATCAAAAGTTTCCGATTACATTACGGCCTATGGGGAAAAGTCGTTTCAAAGGAATTTTAAAGATATTATACCCTGTCAAACATATTAAAATATGCATTCTATAAAATATAAGGTGAAAATATAGCTATTATTCATTTACAGGGCCACACAAAAGAATTCCATTAGATAATGGTAAAAGGGGGAATTGTGGGTGACATATTTTAAATATATTAAGTTGTTTCATGTATAATAAAATTGATATATGTCACTGAACTTAATATAAATTATACGCTACTGTCTTGTATAATATGAAGTACATAGCATTTATAGGGCCACGCAAATGATTTCAAATGGTATATTCTTTCCGAAGTACCGTATATGTGTCCGATGATGGCTAATGGAGGGATGAAATGCATTTTAATTGTGATATGCGCATTTATATTTTGCTAATTTATATGCACATTATATGGTGTATATAAATGTTATAGTTGATATACAGGGCTACCCAAAAGAGCTCACCAACGTTACTGAATATGAGCGTAAATTATTTAAACGTGGTTCTTTAATAAGCTATGCATTTTTGCGCTGAGCTTCATTCATTTTACTGAGAAATGTTTGCAGAATATAAATAAAAGGATATACAGGGCCACGCAAAGAATTCGGTACATGGACGCCTATGAATGATAATTTATGAGAATGTGATTTCAGTTGTTTTAAAAGTGTTTTAGTTTACAATAAATTTTATCCTAATGCGGACGTGTAATAAAGGTACAATGTAAACTACAGGGCTGAACAAAAGTATTCGAGTATGTTTCCATCTAATAGTATGAATTGCTGAAAAAAGAAATTTCAAGCTACAGGGTATTTTCTTGCTAAACTAAATTTTCCCATTATATTAACTGACATATGAAATACAGGGCTGTTCAAAAGTACTGGAATACATATTTGGGTATATTTGACTATACACTATTATTTCCCTAAATAACAAAGTTTGGTTAAAGATTTCATTAAGTGTTGGAAAGTGCTTCATAATCTATGCTTAACGCATGATTTTTCTTACTTGTTTAAGATGTTATATTAGAGATCAACCGAAAAATCGGTTTCGTTTTCGGGGGAAATGCTACTGAAAATTAGGCCGCACCGAAACTATCTGTATTCCCAAAACTTTGCTTATTTCTGCAGAAATTTTCAACATACTCATCAATTTGAGCTCTATCGGCTCAAATGAGACTACTATTTATTGCTATGAACATCATTGTTTATGAATTTTAGCTATGACTGACTCAAGATATGAGTATAAACGAAAAAGCAAGCAATGCATATATTGTCACCTGAGAATAATAAAAGTTCTATCTGTGTTTTTGAAAAAAATGATTTATCGGTATGGATAAGTTCTACTTGTGTCTATGAAGGCATTTATGCATCAAAATGATGTTATAATATAATTTACATATGACCTTACAATCATAATATGACATTATTTTAATCCAGAAATGCCTTCATAGATACAAGTAGAACATTTCTATATCGGTAAGTCAATTTTTTCAAAAACATAGATAGAACCTTATTAGTCTCAGGTGACAATATAACTAAGTATATTCATGTATTCATTAAAAGCTGTAGAATTAATGTTAATAGAAAATTTTTAGGTTGAGACTGCAGAAGTGTTTCGAATACTGTTTGGGAAAGTTCTTGGGTAACAAATGATCATTTTCAAAAATTATTATAAAAGATAAATCAAAGTATGTATACCTAAAACTAAAATATTTTTTCATTGAATGAAATTCATCTAACAAGAAAGTCTTTCTATGTCGTTGAGGAATTGATTGTGTTTTATTTTATATATAAATTTAAAAGTTTTGGATCACACAAAGAGACAAATTGGGCCTCATGTATAATTAATTAATAATTGTGTATGCTTAATAAATACGTATAATTAATAATTAAGTATGCATATTAAATAAATACGTATAAATAATTAATATTTATGTATATTTATCTATGTATTAATAACTTTTTTTTTTTTTTTTTTTTTTTTTTTTACAGTTTTGTTTGCATTTACGTTCGAAAATAGGAAAGATCTCCGAAATTCGGTTTCGATTTTGGTTTCGTCCTTAAAAACCTGTTTCAGACGATCTTTAATTTGAACATATGATATTTTAAAGATCACGTGGAACATCTCGAAAAGTAAAAGGAAGCAGTTTCTGCGAAATATTTAACATCATGTAAGTTACTTAAAAATGGAGAGAGAAATGAAAAAAAAATAATAACAGTAAATATACACATTATGGTCCATATATAAATCAAAAGAAATTATTTCATGCATAAATTAGTGTTCAAGAACTAATTAACTTTTTTACATTTTTTTTTTTTTTTTTTTTTTTTTTTTTTTTTTTTTTTTTACACAATACGTCTGTTCGGTATATATTTTTTAAACTGTTGGAAATATCACCTTATAATTTATTATGGTATCAGAAAATATAGTATTTGAGAATAATAAGAAGCAATTTTCAAAGAAATATAAGATTAAAAATATTTTACTAAAAAACTTTGAAAATCCTAAAAATTTTAGCAACATATTTTTCATTATTTTAAAGAATTTTTCATTCGGATCTAAAGTGCTAGATATTTTTTTTTTAAGATTAACTACACAATTTTGAAAAATTTCTATTTTTTTAAATAAAAAAGAATTTTTGAAAAGTGTATCAGTAAAGTTTCATTAAAAAACACATTTCGAAAAACAATATGTACACACCGATAGAGCTTGAAATATGTTGGTTTGAAACCTTCCAGCGCCTTAACCTTTTAAGTCTATAATCATTTAGCACCATAATTGTTTGTCTCTTATTATTTAACCGATAATTAAAAACTCAAAAATTTGAACCTTCTTATGTTCCATATGCCCAGTATATGCCTAAAAATTTCGGTTTCGTTTTTATTATTTTAAATTGGAGTTCAAACATTTAGGATTTAAAATATGCCTTATACCTTTGTTTAAGAGATAATAGGAAAAAGTTAAAGCTCAAAATATAAACTTAATCTATGAAATTAGGTTTTGTACTATATTAAAGTCTTAATTTGCGTTTGTCATTGTTTCTGTTTACAGAAACCTCATTTCTCAAAGTTTTTAAGATATTGAAATAAAATTTGGTCATAAGATTCTGCTCATCTGGTATGTTACGAAACAAAATACAGCTTTTAATTATATATACAACCTATGACAATAACGTTCGGTGAATAGTCCTGTAACATTAATGTAGATGAAATATTAATGAAAGTTACCATACCAACCTTCAAAATAGTCATCTCCCATAACTATGTACCAATGAGATATGATATACATGTCTTGGGAAATTCGCAAGAAATCTTCTTTTGGGATGGAATTCAAAAGCTTTGTCACGTTTCGTTGGATGTCAGCAATAGTGTCAAATCTTTTTCAAAGATAGTTTGAGTGGTTAAAATAGGAAGAAATTTAGAGGATTGAGATCTGGCGAGTATGGTGGATGTTCATTTGGCACCACCCCTCATGAATTTCTTTTGTGTCTTGCAAAACTTAAAATCAAACTTTAAACTGATCTTTTTTTCGTTCATTTTCCTGTTCTAAATTAAGAACCAACACACAGAACAAGCACTTAGTAAAACACATCTTATACAGAACTTAAACGACACACAGCTGAACAATGGTAAGGGAAGATGGTCAACAGTTGTCTCTATGCAGGTGCAGCGTTTTGTTTCCCCAGTGTTGCCAGATCGGTCATTCTGAATTCATTCACCGAACTTTTTTGTCATGGGTAGTATATATATATATATATATATATATATATGTGTGTGTGTGTGTGTGTGTGTGTGTGTGTGTGTCTGTGTGTGTGTGTGTGTAAATTTAAAAGCTGTTTTTATAGTAAAATACGCATTTTTTAAACAAAGAAAATCATGCTTTATGTACAAAATGTGGTATATGTTGGTGAATTTAAGAGGTACTGCTAATCTTTTGCTTCATAACGCAGATAAGTGGTTTACTAATATATTGTTGAAAAAAAAAAGGTAAAATAGATTTAATAGATTTCGTTATAGAAAGTTTCGTATAAACGTAAATTCCTTGCAAAATATTGACTTAATAATGCCTAAATTTCAAAAGTTAAAGAAAATTCCATGAAAAATTTATTTAAATTCATAGTTTTATTTTTTCTTTTAACTAGAAACACATGTGTGCAACAAAAATTTTACAGTTTTTCAAAAGATGTCTGCCGAATGTAGACATATACCTTAACAGAAATCCATTTCTAGAAGCTTTTAATATGTGAGTATAAAATTACAATTGATTTTGCTGAGTAATTTTATACAACCTCTTCCCTTAAAATTTAAGTACATAATTAATGGGTAGATGTTATTGCTAATCGATTGGTACCAAATTCCATGTGATGTATTACGGTTGCGGCAGAGTTGCTAGGGGATGATTATTTTCTTTCATCAGTCAATGATGAATGTACAGCATTTAACAAATTAGCGATTGCATATAAATGTATTAGTGTGGTATTACATCTTTTTCTATTAAGTTTTTTCACGTTTAAAATATATAAAATAAATATTATAAAACAACAGTTAATAAAATAGCAAATCCATATAAATGTATTGAAATGTACTTTTCTATTAAAACTTGTGAGGCTTGAAATACATAAAATTTTTAACAGAATGTTTAAATCCAATAATCTGTTTTAAAACCTAGTGTTTGTTTTTCGTTCTCCAATTTTCAAAATTTACTTCCAAAATAAAACTTATTTCTAACTTTATAAAAACAGGGTTTGTGCGTCATAATTTAAAAACCTTCATGAAAAATTATAGAATTCAATATATACGTATAGATATATATTTATAAATCACCTCTTCAACAGCTGGGATAAATATGAAAAGACAATATTTCTCTAAAGTATTTATGTATTTTTTTTTCTGCTATAGAGGTAGACCATATATGTAGCTGCTTGTAAATTACGTATTCACTAGACAGGAAATATTTTATCTAGTGAAAAATGGTATGCGTTTTTGGATTACTACTAGCTATAAATCTTTTCTGTTCTAAATTATAAATTATCTATTTTTTTAAACAATGACTAACTCAGTGATGCAGAATTTCAGCAGCTTTTTTGTTCCTATTTGAACACATTTATTTGTTTTTTTATTTTATTTATTTATTTATTTTTGACATTTTTATAACAAAATAAGATTAAAAATTCAATTGAATTACACATAACTTTCAACAGAATTTTACTTTTTAATTAATTAATTTATTTATTTATTAAATAGTAAATAAATATAGATGGTATCAATTTGGATGTTATTCCAGCTATAATGTTAATATGCTTTTCTCTGATAATTGACAAACGATAGAGGATCCATTTAAAAGTCCATATTTATAGAATGAAGTTGACCTGAAGTGCTTTCAATTAATACAAAACTGGACTTACGCTATGAAATTGATACTAAAATAATTACAAGTAAGCGTATAATTTGTTAAAATAGACATTAAAACATTAAAAAGTACCCGATCTTCGACTTCGACGTGTCAGTGGCAAGTCAAATGATTTCACTCAAGTGATCGAAATTTGTGACACGTTAGGGGTATCACTCAAGAAACTGATTACGTGAAGTGTCCAAAGGGTAATCTCAACGAAGGTTAATCGACTACTCAAGAAGATGGTTTTGAAGGTTAAGTTAAAACATCGGGTATATTTAAATGTGTTTTTAATATTTTAATACCAATTTCAATAAACTACTCGCTGGTTAGCTACTTGTAATTATTTTAATGCTTTTTCAATTACTATTTGCAGCTATAACATGCATGAAGTCACTTTTGTGATATTGGTGGACACGTGTCAGGCTTTCGCAATGGCAATTAACTCTAATTTTCAAATATTTTCAACAAAATCTGAATGTAATATGTTAAAGGCTTGTTTAAAATTCTTTTGTACGGAACTTCAATCATCGATGCGTGTTTTGTGTGTGCACAGAAAAAAGGATTTTGGCATTAAAATTAATTACGATTAACCGAAATAATCTTTATTTATTTATGTTGCCATAATATTTGTATTACTAGTTAAGATATTGAATTCCGATCTATTGTAAAGAAACGTACGAAACGTACTTATAACTTGGCACGTTTATCTCTTACAATGTAAAAGAATTAGCAAATATAAAGCAAAAAGGATCTAAGAAAAAATATTTCTTTGAAAATACTTTTTAACAATAAAATAATCTTTATTATTCCATATAATAATCTACAGATGATCTATTCTCTCTTTCAATGCAAAATTAACAAAACACAATTAGTCTCTGTGATATTTAATAATAAAGCTCAAAATATAACTACTGTCACTGAAAGACATGTGCCCTTGTTTTAGGTAATAAATTATTACCTCTAGTTCTTATTCGCACCTTACACAGTTAACAAAAATAAAATTTTTGTAAGATTATTGTCACCAAAATGCTTAATAGTGGGATTGTCAACAAGTGCGTGAGGATATTCATAAGGCGGATCTAAAGTAACTATTGATTTAAGGGATTATATCAAGCGAGACAAAGCCATTGCTCCTATAATCCGTCCGTTCAATAATTAACCGTTCGAGGTCAGTACAGATAAAGCCTTTTTATTATTTTAAATAATTAAAGATAGCTATAATCTAAAATAATAAAAGGGGAAAAGACTACATAAAGGCCATTATTTTAAACACCAGCATCAATATTTTAAACTCAAAGTAAATCAAAGAACAATTTACAAAAAATTTTAAACATCTGCAAATAACGAAATCTAAGCAAAATTATATAAATCCAGATTTCTAAAAAATTAATGACAATATTCAATAAACAAATTTCTAATGCTGAAAATGCAACTTAGAGGAAGAGGAATATATATGGAATTTTGGAAAAGTAATTTTTTTCATGTGAAAAAAAAATTGTATTATGATACAATTTAAAATTGTTAAACAATCTTGGTCTGATAGAAATATACTTAAATCACTCAGTTTTACATCTGAAACTGAAATAAAGTTGTGTTCTGCATATTAAATTTTTCAAATCACAAAAGCATTTTACATTAGATGTTATCAACAATAATTGAAATATTCATAATGACCAAATCTAGAACTTTCAAGGAATTTTAGGATTTCAAATTAGCGGATATATAGGATACAAACGTTAATACTGGCTGTGTAATTATGTTCGAAATAAAATATTCAATCGCAGCCTACAAATGATTATTTTCAATCATAGCATTTAATAATTGGCGACATTTTTTTTGGGGGGGGGGATTACTCGTAGAATGATTCTCTACCCTTTTTATGGTTCTGTACTTAAACTATAAAAAGAGAAACATTATAAGATCACTCATGTGTCTGTCTATCCATCTGTCACAATCGTTTTTCTCGAAAACTATGGAAATTGCCAGAAGCCCGAGTTATAAAAGCTATTGACTCACATATATATATATATATAGATTATTAATCATTTTCATATATTTTTAAGAAAAATATTTGAGGGCTAATTAAGCTACTTGAAAAAAAAAATTTGTATCATGTAAGATACCTTTCGAAAGATCTCGTAACACCGAATTCTAAAGCACACATTTTTTAATTTTACATATTATATTTTCAGAGATATGTTGAAAATGAATTAAAGAAACAGGTAAAGCAATTTACATGAAAATGATAAAAGAATCAGCTTTAAAATATCGCTATAAATTGGCGAGAATTCAATTAACTTGCAAACATACGTCATATGGACCCAAATGGTACGCTATGATATTCAGTAACGAAAAAAGAGTGGAATTTCAGTGGCCCAAACAAGTGGGCATACTATTGGAATGGCTTAAGGGTAAAGATTCTGGGACTTTATTAAGTTGACAAAAAGAAGGTGACTTTTAAATAATTTGGTCCTCACTTAGCTTTAATGCTCGTGTATCTGTGGACTTATTCATTGGTGTCCAAGCAACACAAGACTACATACATATGTTGGAGATTAGTGTTTAGACATTTGGGGAACTTTTGCTGATCTAAAGTATGGATTTTAGCACCTATTCATGATGCATACAAAAGAAGAACTTTGTTTAACTCTGAAAATACTATTGATCTCAACTGGCCGGCGTATAGTTCTGATCCGGACCCGATCGAAAACTTTTGTAACATCATATGTCGTAATGTTTATGCAAATTTTTGCCATAACTTTCTTTTAATGAGGTTCGAGCTGCTGTTGAATATGTTTGGTACGAAATATACCCCCAAGTGACGCAGCATTTAGTTTTTTCGATGAAAAGTCACATTCGTGGACTAACTGCAAACAATGCGGTTGCAACTCGATTTTAATTTGTAATTATTTTTCTGTAAATACACAAATTGTCTATACTTTTGCCACAATGTTAATTTTATTTTTTTGTCATTATATTTTATGTAAAAGGTAAAATTCAAAAATTATTGTGTGTGAATAAAGGATAAGTCACAAGTAATATAGGATAGAGGAATTACAAACATTCGGTACATACTTCTGAAAATAGAAGCGTAATCGATCATTGTCTAAACTTTTGCTGAGCACTGTATTGGTGCGGAATGATCTAAGGAATGTTGATAATAATATTTGAAAACATTTGTCGGTAATTATTCGAGATATTAATTAAAAATCTTAGAAAACAGGGGCATGGGCCAAGGTGGCGTTACAAATTTGCGACCTCCTTGACATTGCGCACTCTGCGCAATGCCAAGTTTAAATTTTTTACATGTCCTTTCTTTTATCAAACCTTTTGTGCACAAGCAAATTTCGCAATTTACCGATTATTTCTCTCAAAAATGCTAAAGACTTTCAGATTAATATATTTGGTATGAAAGATTCTTTTGAAGTTTTTGAATCAGATAATAAATTAAATATTTTTTTTAATAGTTACTAAGCAAATTCTTATCATTATTGTGATAATTGTCATATTTTTCGGTCCGTATGGATGTATATCTGCATACTCAAATCTATATACAGTCAAGTAAGAATAAGAGATAAACATAAAATAAGAGATAAGTAGTGTATAACGATCATTCTAATGGAAGTGTATGTAACTGTTTTCGCTTATACGCTTATTCGCTTATTTTCAAAAATATTTTATACAATGTAGAATAAAAATAATGGTTATAATATAAGATAATATTTAATTTAACTGAAAAAAGTAAAATTTGCATATTGCAAAAGTTTAGACACTTTTTTGATTTTTAGCCAACTGTTCATGGAAAAATGCAAATTTCCAAGTTATGATGTTACGTGTCTGAAGTATTTAATTATATTTCGATATAGCATCAGCTAGTGAAGATGCCGCGAATTAAAAATATTCAATTAGATGAGGTAATTGAAGTAGGAAAGCTGAAATGGAAAGGGAAGACTGTTGCAGAAATTTCAGCAGCATTGAATCGTCCAAAGCTGTCTGTCTATGAAGTATAGTCTGAGGATGACTCCTTCAAAACAAAACATAATCTGGAAGATCTTGTGTGACGATAAAATGAGATGACAAAAGGATCCAGAAACTGATATTTACACAAGTAATGATTGCTAATCACATTAAAAGTAAGTCAGAACTTTCTGTGTCGACGGAAATGATTCGTAGATGAATTAAAGAAACAGGTAAAGCAATTTACATGAAAATGATAAAAGAATCAGCTTTAAAATATCGCTATAAGTTGGCGAGAATTCAATTAACTTGCAAACATACGTCATATGGACCCAAATGGTACGCTATGATATTCAGTAACGAAAAAAAAGTGGAATTTCAGTGGCCCAAACAAGTGGGCATACTATTGGAACGACTTAAGGGTAAAGATCCATGGACTTTATTAAGTTGACAAAAAGAAGGTGACTTTTAAATAATTTGATCCTCACTTAGCTTTAATGCTCGTGTATCTGTGGACTTATTCATTGGTGTCCAAGCAACACAAGACTACATACATATGTTGGAGATTAGTTTTTAGACATTTGGGAAACTTTTGCTGATATAAAGTATGGATTTTAGCATCTATTCATGATGCATATAAAAGAAGAACTTTGTTTAACTCTGAAAATACTATTGATCTCAACTGGCCGGCGTGTAGTTCTGATCCGGACCCGATCGAAAACTTTTGTAACATCATATGTCGTAATGTTTATGCAAATTTTTGCCATAACTTTCTTTTAATGAGGTTCGAGCTGCTGTTGAATATGTTTGGTACGAAATATACCCCCAAGTGACGCAGCATTTAGTTTTTTCGATGAAAAGTCACATTCTTGCACTAACTGCAAACAATGCGGGTGCAACTCGATTTTAATTTGTAAGTATTTTTTGTAAATATACAAATTGTTTATACTTTTGCCACAATGTTAGTTTTATTTTTTTGTCATTATATTTTATGTAAAAGGTAAAATTCAAAAATTATTGTGTATGAATAAAGGATAAGTCACAAGTAATATATGATACAGGAATTACAAACATTCGGTACATACTTCTGAAAATAGAAGCGTAATCGATCATTGTCTAAACTTTTGCTGAGCACTGTATTGGTGCGGAATGATCTAAGGAATGTTGATAATGATACTTGAAAACATTTGTCGGTAATTATTCGAGATATTAATTAAAAATCTTAGAAAACAGGGGCATGGGCCAAGGTGGCGTTACAAATTTGCGACCTCCTTGACATTGTGCACTCAGCGCAATGCCAAGTTTAAATTTTTTACATGTCCTTTCTTTTATCAAACCTTTTGTGCACAAGTAAATTTCGCAATTTACCGATTATTTCCCTCAAAAATGCTGAAGACTTTCAGATTAATATATTTGGTATGAAAGATTCTTTTGAAGTTTTTGAATCAGATAATAAATTAAATATTTTTTTTAATAGTTACTAAGCAAATTCTTATCATTATTGTGATAATTGTCATATTTTTCGGTCCGTATGGATGTATATCTGCATACTCAAATCTATATACACTCAAGTAAGAATAAGAAATAAACATAAAATAAGAGATAAGTAATGTATAACGATCATTCTAATGGAAGTGTATGTAACTGTTTTCGCTTATACATTTATGCATACATTTTATTATAGATTGTTTATATAATTTATTATACATCATAATTTATATATTACATACAGAAGGAATATGTATATGTAGAAATATTTTCAAAAAAAATTCAACCACTCAAAAACTAAAAATCAACGAAAATTCCCTGCGTGACTCTAGATGTGCAAAAATTCTAGATAATAAACAGTTTATCTGCTGATATCATTTTTGTGAGACATATTCTGACCTTTTTCGATAGAATCACGTTTTTAACGTCGCCTACTATGAAGAAAAATGTCATACTAGCGATCAAACTTTGAAAACAATTTGTGCTTTAAGATTCAAAAGATAAAAAATGATATTCTGACGTTCCAATATTCCATTTCAACGCGTCTTAGCTTTTATGTAAACATCACTATAGGCTGCTGATGGCTATGAAAATTTTACGTATGAATTTTACAAGGCGTGTGTGCAAATGTATTTTTCATAAAGGAAAACATCTTTGTCAATAACGATAAATTTGACTTCGAGTAAAGAAACAAAACGGTCTTATATAATATATGAATTCTTACAATAAATCTGATATTATTTCCTGAAATTTGGAAAAATAATGATTTCATATTTTTCTCTCTAATAAAATCTATGTTGATCACGAAAAACGCTTTTGTTTTCTACAAATTCAGCTCTTCTTTTTTATCGTAAGATAATTAAAAAGTCCTTCCGGCAATGCCGGGAGGAAGAGGTAGCTTTCATATACTTACATATTTATTTATTTATTTTAAGGTAAGTTACATTGTTCAAAAATACTAAGCTCAAATTAGTAGAAATAATCTTATAAAATTAGTGATTTTATAAGATTGAATACTAGTTTTTGTCAAGACTGAATATTAATAGGAATTTTTAGAAATTAGTCATCTTTTATTCAACCTGGTTTTATTTTAAGCGATTTAGAGAGTCACCAAATTCCACGATATCATAAAGTGTATGCCATTTTAAAGCAACATTGTGAATCGTTCAGATCAGACCGTTTCAAAATGTCAGCCATAAGCAAAATTCAAAGTGCTATAACTCAATCATTTTTTAAAATATAGACAAAATAAAAAGTGTTCCGGAATTGTTGTTTTAAGTTCTAACACGTAAAAGAAAAATATTTTTCAACTTTTAATTTTTTCGCATTTAATTTTAAATTTTTTAATTTTTAAAAAATTTAAAATGGCCACCATTTTGAAACAAAATGGTGGATGATGCTGGCCAACGAACTCGGTCGAGACATTTGTATGTACTATGTACATACCAAGTTTCATTGAAATCGGTTCATAAATACGCGTGTTATCACGTGACAAAAATCAGATCGTTTCAAAATGTCAGACATAAGAAAAATTCAAAGTGCTATAACTCAATCATTTTGTAAGATATAGACAAAATAAAAAGTGTTCTGGAATTGTTGTTTTAAGTTCTAACACGTAAAAGAAAAATATTTTTTAAATTTTGATTTTTTTGCATTAAATTTTAAATTTTAAAATTTTTTTAAAATTTAAAATGGCCACCATTTTGAAACAAAATGGCGGATGATGCTGGCCAACGAACTCGGTCGAGACATTTGTATGTACTATGCACATACCAAGATTCATTGAAATCGGTTCATAAATACGTGTGTTATCACGTGACAAAAATTAGATCGTTTCAAAATGTCAGCCATAAGAAAAATTCAAAGTGCTATAACTCAATCATTTTTTAAGATATAGACAAAATAAAAAGTGTTCTGGAATCGTTGTTTTAAGTTCTAAAACGTAAAAGAAAAATATTTTTCAACCTTTAATTTTTTCGCATTTAATTTAAAATTTTAATTTTTTAAAAAAATTTAAAATGGCCGCCATTTTGAAACAAAATGGCGGATGATGCTGACCACCGAACTCGGTCGAGACATTTGTATGTACTATGTACATACCAAGTTTCATTCAAATCGGTTCATAAATACGTTAGTTATCGCATGACAAAAATCAGATATATATATATATATATATATATATATAGTTATATATATATATATATATATATATATATATATATATATATGTCAACATTTGAACGGAGGGTGTTTTTGGGGTCTGGGGGTCATGATCGGTGAAAATATACCAAAATTTTCCGGAAGTGCTTTCCTCCGGACGGCTGCAATAGGTAGCTTTTTACTTTTTGTAATGAAAGCTACCTAAAAATAAAGTAGTATACAATATGAACTTTAAAAATCTTACTGTTTCACTTAAAAAAATTAAAATAATAAAAAAGATGTTACGAGTTAAAAAATATGTATTTTATTTAACACTTCTCAGTACTTTCGGAATGTATTTTCAAGCCCATCATCAGAGAATATTGCAAATAACCAATTGCATTTTATTTATACTAGTACATCACTTCGTTTTGAAATGGAGACACGATAGCTATTGGATTTGAAAGTACAAGTAGAAGTCCCTTGGATTGAAACTTAGATATAGGAATATATATACAAACTGCAGTTCCACTTTTTTTTTTTTTTTTTTTTTTTTTTTTTTTTTACATCACTTAGTTCTCGTACGTCACTATCATTTTAAATGCGTATAGCTGGGCAATAAATTTAATACCTCACTTTTCTCAAGTTTTGAAGATATTTAACCATATATTGGAAATATTATACAATAGGGTGTCGTTACATACTTGATTGTTTTTACTCAAGATTTCTATATATCTTCTGATATGTATTTCTTACTTTCTTCTATCTTCAATAGAAGAAAGTATTGTAATCGAAATATTTTTCGACTTTCGGTTTTTGGTGGATTTACGGGTTTTAGGGGTCAGAAATCATAAAAATCACGTTTACACAAAATGTCTGTCTGTCAGCCCATTTATCCGAATCTCCGTGTGTCGCCATTGTACCACGGAAATAGCATGAAGTTATGCATAGAACCGAAAAAAAAATTTTGTGTATATTTTTTTTCCTGTGGCAAGCTGTTCATCCTTCAATATAAAAAATTTCCCAATATTATACCATCGGAAAGTGTATGATGTTATGCTTAGAAATGATCCAAATTTTTTGTGTATGTTTTTGGTTATAGTCAGCAGGTCCTACCTGAATTTAAATAAATTCCGCCGGAAGGGATCGTTGTAATAGCGATGCCTGTGCTATTTTCATTATTGTGCCATCGAAAAATGTATGAAGTTATGCATAGAGTTGAATGAATTTTTTTGGGGTACTTTTTTGGCTGTGGCAAGCAGGTCTTCCCTGAATTTGAAAAAATTCTGCCGGAGTGGAGCATTTTAATAGCGATGTCTGTGCCATTTTCGTTATTGTACCATCGAAAACTGTATAATGTTATGCATAGAATTGAACTAAAATTTTTGTGCTAGTTTTTGGATATGATTAGCAAGTCCTCCTTGAATTAGGAAAAATTCCGCAAGAAAAGGGTGCTGTGTCCTCCGGTACATTACGAGCCCTGTTTTCTTTATTTAATTCTTATGGAAAAATTTGCTTCCGTGCTCCAATTTTTTCGAACGAAACGTGTTCAATAAATAAAGAACCTCTTCATTATCAGTAATGTCACCTAATGATTGACATATGGCACCTAATAATTGACATAAATTAAAAAAGAAATTTCAATTTAATTATTCGAATAAAATTACATGTATACCACTATGAACTATATTAATACTTTAAAAAAATAGAACTATACCGTGAAAACTGAAACCACATTTTAAATTTTATTTCTCTTCGATCACTTTAATAAGAACATGTCCCGAAGACATGTAAATCAAGAACTGAGACAATTTGCGTATGAGAGAAAACAAACATGAGATCCTGAATCGCCACCTTCTCATTACGAATCAAAGTAAAAATATAATTTTGGGCAGTAGTTCAGATGCTATCTCAACTTCACTAGGATATCCTTAATAACTTCGGTGCATGAATAGTTCAATCAGTTGCTTGATCTAACGGAATGAAAAATACATACCTATTTTTTAACACAAATTCTGTTTGTGTTATTAATAGAAAATAATGTGTACATTTTCCTGTTCTGTTGACAAATTAAAAATAAACCGTTTTGGGGGATAAAAAAGTTAAGTATGGGCTGAATTGTTAATAATAATAAACAATACTTTTAACAATAAATTAAAAAGTTGTTTAATATGAATGAAACCTTTTTTAGATATTTCTTTGAAAAGAATCTCATAAATATTTTCTAAAATGTGATGTTATTACTAGAAGAACTTTTATTAGATTATTTTATACTGTTGTACTCAATAGAAAGTTATAAATTTACCCGCTTAGTTATAAATGGATACATAGTTGTAAAAGTGTCGTCTACAAACAAATAAGTGATTATGGGAGGTCTTTTAGTTGGATTGTGTGATATTCTCCGGCATTTTAAATAGAAATGTTTTCGCATGTTATATTCGTTTATTTAATCGCAGAATTCTGTGATTAAATACATTATTTATTACTATTCTTAAATAGTAATATTGCAAAATACAATTGCCGCAGGCGAATGGAATTATCCTCAAAACGAACTACCCTCATACGAATTACTGGCTATTTTTTATGCTTGAACGTATTACTGTTAAGTAAATTTAACTTTCTACCTATTCCATTTCACATCAAACTCAGGTTATGTTTGTGGTTTCGAATATAAATTATCTCAATAATTATTATTACACCAAAAATTATAATTCATTTGCTCTAAATTGTAACTCTTTTCATTTTTTTCTCATTAGAAACAAAATCATTACATTATAGAATAATATTAGTAAGAGTGGCATGGCAGGTCTTTCACCCGTAGTGTCAATGGCGCCATCATAAACATGTAAAATTATTATAGTTTGTGTCTTTGTTTAGATCTTTTGATTTCTTTCTGTTATGTACAGTATAAAGAAATATTGGAAGCCTGAAAAATTTTCACTTACGTTTTTTGATTGAACTATACGTTAGAGCCAGGGATGAAATCGCTGCGCCACAAATGGCTTATTTTAACCACTAAAGTGCAATAGCCGCTTCGCTTTATTAAATATTATAAATAATGTCATCAAATAAGGCGAAAAATACTATTAAAATTTTGTGGTACCAATCGATCATTTGAGGCGCAACGCTTGTATCGCTGGTTAGACCTGACATTTTTAACCATGTAATTTTTTGTACATTGTATCTCAAAAACTAATTCATAGAATTTCATTTAAAAAAATTTCTTTTAGACCTTGTTATGTAGTGGTGCCGATTAGATTCGACTGCAAATCAACCAACTGATAGAACTGCTATGTTAGATTCTGCACAATATCCTTGATTGCTATATTTCACGAACTAATAAACAGAATTTCTGCATATTTTCTTAGACCTTGACAAGAAAAGGGATTAACTATAAATTGCTGTATATCGCCCAAGAGCAGGTGCCTCTATACTGTTAATACCTACTCACTTAATACCTATATCTAGGCGTCCATAGAATGGAATTTCATTAAACTTTGTATCCGGCTATAGACTTTGATGTAAGTAGATACTGGTTAGATTTCGGTATATACATCACAACTGGTGATGCTGCGGTGGCATATTTTTCACGATTTCCATGATAGCTACAGCTCAAAACCTATGGCATGAAATTTCCTGAAACTTAGTATTCAGTTAGATTTTGATATAAGTCTGTGCTAAATATGTTTTATATACCTAGATCAACAAGTCTCACCGTTGTGCTCTGCTTTCCATGATCCACGTGATACCTACACCTCTGCATCTGTGAGATATAGAATTTCCCCAAACTTATTGCATAAGATATTTATTAAGAATATGTTGGTTCAATTTTGACCTTGTTCATGCTTAAAAGAGGGCCAGTGCTTTACTATATTTTTACGATAAACATTATATTTGTGTCTCAGTTATTATTGGGTAGAAATGCACCAAATTTTACACAAAAAGTTCTTAATTAAGATTATATATGTTGGTCCAATTATGCATTTGAGTGGTCGAAATACATTGTTAAAAATTTTGCCCCAGTTTGAACCAAATTTTAGTGCTCAGTAGCTGCCATCAAAAGATGGTGAAATCTCGTACCAACAGTTTGAGCTTCCTACTTCAATCTCGTTCCAACTATCGGAACTATGCTTCAACAGGAGCTTCAAATGATGGTACAAGATTTCGCCATCTTACGGTGGCAGCTATTGAGCACCAACATTTGGTTCAAACTAGAGCAAGATTTTTAACAGTAAAGGGTTCTTATAAACTGCGTCTTTTTTTATTCGCTAATCGCTGTAACTACGAATTAAATTCAGATAAATTACTCTGCTTCGTAGTTGTTAATGTGTAAGCAATGCTACAATGGAAAATCTTTATAACTCAACTTAAAAACGGGAGGTTTGCGTTATTATAAATTTCGCGTTGTATAGAATACATCTCACACACCATTAAACCTACCTTGTAAACATGTCTAAAACATATCAAAATTTAGTAGAGCATCTTTCTATTACTTGTTATCAGGAGTTGTGCAGATTATAATTTTTTGTGTAATATAGATCACTCGTCCTATTGTTAAAGCTAATTTATAAATATTACGCAAATATGCCTGGATCAAATCAGTCACTCAGTATTGCCTGGGTATGTATCAATATTCTTAAATTAACCTTAAATATCCAGAATTTTATATTTGTGGCGCTCACGCAACTTAAATGATTAATAAATCGGCTGCCATATAAAAAGTGCTCGAAAAATTAAAATTGTTAATTAATGGATATTCGTTAATTGCGGTCGAATTTCAAAGAAAATTAACAATTTATATTCGTCGTTAAAATATACGCATAGGTGTGTTAATTTCAAATCAATAAAAAGAATATTAAAAAATATATAACGTCCCTTACAAATTCCTAGTATGCTTTGAAATGTGGCAGCTTGGCGAACTACAAATTCTGGTAAACACTCCTTCTCTTGAAGATTAAATTGAGAAGGAATTTTCTTTGCAGTCCGATTAAAATCTATATCAGGGGGCACGGCAGTGCCCCCGCCAAGTCGAGCGCGAAGCAAACACTGCCGTACCATCCTTTACTGGAACCATTTCGCCGCATTTTTAGGCCCTTATTTGAGAACCTCTGGATAAGACCAGAACGCTGAAATTTTCGTCAACCAGTAAGCTATAATCGCATACTTAAAATCCAAAATTTCAAGTCTATAGGTAATTTAGTTCCGAAGTTAAGCGAAAGCAAAGTTTCGCATTTATGACACTCACTCACTCACTCACTCATGATCATCAGAATAGAACTAATACTTCCCATAAACTCAGAGAGCTGAAATTTGGTACAGAGTTAGGGTTTTATGGCCACATAAAGGGAAAACTATAAAAACTAAGATTTTCGAAGATCTGGAGTACCTGGTGACCCTGATTAGAAAACACAAGAGCCCAACCAAACTATTAGAGATCGACATACCGCCTTTACAAAAAATATTCAACTTGGTGGGCCTCTTCATTTGATGTCAAAAATTGAAGGTCTGAAATATCTAATGAAAAGCCCTCAGCTGGTCCTAGCTGTATTAGCAGTGGTGCAGCCAAGGGGGTGGTTTTGGGGTTAAAACCCCTCCCAGAGCTAAGAAAGATCGCTACAATTGCCGCTTATATGAATCAAAATCATACTTAATATTTAAACGTTTTGGCGTACATCAGATTCCGCCACTTTATTGAACCAGATTTCATTTAATAAAGGGATTCAATAAAATGGAAAAAATTCTACTTAAAACTGTGAAAGTGCATATTACATTGATTAGTTAAGTAAAAATTGGTTATTTGAACTAAATCAATTTTCTGAGCCGTATTGAGCCTCAATCGGACAGAGATATACTGTCTAACCGATTGATACTTCTGCTTTCGCATCCCAATGAAGGAAGGTTAATGGAAATAGCACAATGTTTGAGGGACTTACCAGAAGATACTGTTTGTTTACTACGGACTAGAAATATGTGTATGCAGTTAGATAATGCTAAGAGGGAGCTAAAGTAATGCTTAGGATAAACATTGATGTTAGTTTAGGTTTAGTGAATGGGTCTATAGGCGTTGTACAGATAGTGAGGTGGGACCCGGAAGACCAAACAAAGCCTAAACAATTGGTAGTAAAATTCGCTAACAATTTGATTCACGAATTACTACCTATTAAGTCAAAATTTGAGATCATACTCCGGGCATACGTGTACAGAGAACAATTCCCAATCTTTGTGGCGTATGCCCTAACAATTCACAAGAGCCAAGGTCTAAGTCTTAAAAATGCCCTCATGGACATTGGCACTTCCATATTCTCTTGTGGCCAAGCCTACGTGACGCTTTCCCGAGTAACCAATCTTCATGGAGTGCACCTCATAAATGTTGACTTCAAGAGTATAAAAGCTCAAGCTTCAGCGATCACAGAATACAACCCGCTTAAGCGTAAAAACCGCGCCGATCTTTCAGAAATTAAACCGTCTAAAAGAATAAATAATGAACGCGAATGGGCAATACGAAAAACTGTTGCTACTGCACAAGAGTCAGAACCGGAAAAAAAGAAAAGAAAGATTTGTAATAATAAAAAAACTACTCCTAAAAAGAAAAAAAAATTGTGTCAAATAAAAAAATCTAATAAAATAAATCAATATGCCCACGTTTCTACAAAAAGAAGTGAAATCCCACCAAAAACATTCTGTAAAAAACTAGCCAAGTCTCGATGGAGCTGCTTGTTTATCTCTAAAAAGTAATGAAATCTAGACAAAGTCGTGCCAAGTCTAAGGTTCCTTACTGCGATTTCTTTATTTTTATAGTTAATGTTGTGTGACTTGGCCGTTGAAGGGTACACAAGGGTACAAAACCAGGTGCTCCACGACACCATTGCACCAATCTGTCGTCAGAACCGCTACCCATTGACGATGACCCATTGACGTGTACCCTTCAACGGCCAAGTCACACAGCATTAACTATAATAATAAAGAAATCGCAGTAAGGAACCTTAGACTTGGCACGACTTTGTCTAGATTTCATTACTTTTTAGAGATAAACAAGCAGCTCCATCGAGACTTGGCTAGTTTTTTACAGAATGTTTTTGGTGGGATTTGTTTGTTTGTTTCCCGCAAAGCGCTAGCTTGGATGCGATTTCAGGAGAGCTTGTTGATTGGACAATCATGCGGGACCGTCGTACCAGGGCTCAATTCTATATTCCTAGCACCAACGTTCATTTCTAAAAATCACAAACTGATGATTTTTAAAAAATAAATGCATTTAAATTGGGTTACTTGATCAGTTTTTAATTAATATCCCAATTAATTATTAGAAATTTAAAATTCTAAATCTCAGAATTGCATTAGGAAAAGCCTTGGACTATCTTCATAAAAATTTTCAAGCTCCTACGAACCGTAGACTTCGTACACCCACTCACAGAGACAGACAATCATAGAGAACGCAACTTTCTTTTATTAGTATAGATTTCCAAAAATTTGCATTAAAATAACACCAATTATTTCATTAAAAAACGTTGAATAATGGAGATAAATTTGAACTAGTATAACAAATTTAGTGATTTAAAAAATAGCATTTATTATTATTATTATTATTATTATTATTATTATTATTATTATCTATATATTAAAACGGTAAGGAAAAAGTCAGCATCACTTAAAACTGGTCTCTACGCATAGACGCTTGCGCACTTTTCCGGAAACGCAATCCGACCAGATCACGGCAAATGCGCTTGCGCAGTAAACAGAACCAATGAGAGAAGACTGTAGTTACTGTCTTTAAACGTTAGCGTGGTATGCTCGCGTTCGCTGTTTGTAGTGGTTTGTAGTGTAGTTTAGAAAATTTAAGCTATTTTATTCATTAAGTACAACCATTGATACATTATTTTACTTAATTTCTAAAAATGACAGTAGGTTTATTTAGTTGGGTAATCTTACGATGGGAATACTGCAGTTCAGTGTACCCAATTGAACTGTGTGCTGAGTGACATATGTTTATTTCTTCATGGTCTGTATGCAATTAAATATATGTATGGAATTTTTTATCGCAACGTAATAAGTATATTTTTAACATAGGATCAGAGTAATCTATTACATCTTAAATTAGTCTTTTCAACAATATAACCTGGTAAGTGAGAACTAACTTTTTTATTGAAAGGCAATGTAACATTGGGTCGATCGAGTTTATTTATTTTGATTTTGCCCGTTTTTATTGAAGGACATAATTTAACCGTTTTTTCTATTGCATAACACTTATTATTTTGTTTTCAATCTTTTTTTTTTTTTTTTTTTTTTTTTTTTTTTAAAGTAATTCCTTATTGTGATCTTCATTTCTGTCATACGAAAAATTCATAAATTCATTTCTATTTTGCCAAGTTTTGCCATGGGTACACTGAAGTAAAATATCCCCCTTACGACGTTCGCGAAAACTTTTCTCGGATAGTATTTTTTCGATCGATGCTTAATTTTATATTTCATAATATTATTTATTTTGATTTTGCCCGTTTTTATTGAAGGACATGATTTAACCGTTTTTTCAATTGCATAACACTTATTTTGTTTTCAATCTTTTTTGTTTTTTTTAAAGTAATTCCTTATTGTGATCTTCATTTCTGTCATATGAAAAATTCATTTCTATTTTGCCTATAGCATTTACATTTGTTGCATTATCATTTTGAAAATTGATAAAAAATAACAAAAGACAAAACATTGCAAATTCTAAATTCGTATTACTCAACTAAATAAACGTAGGTCTTGCAAAAAATAAACAAAATAATAAGAGATCAAAATGGATGCCTTATAAATAACTTACTTTTTTAAATCTGCAGCTACAAAATATTACTTTTTTTTTTTTTTAATTTGGACATGCAAAAAACATTCTGAAATGTCTCAATCAATCACAAGATTTTTGTGGGGACTTCTACTGGTTGGTAATTTTTGTGGGCTTTTTTACATAACTGAATGACTTTTTTTTCCATGATTGATTAATGAATTTTATAATTTTTCCCCCACATGACCAACTGTCGATTTTTGTATTTTTCCTTCAACTGATTGACAAATTTTCTATTTTTCATGTGATGGATAGAGAAATTTTGTGATTTTTTTTTTCTGATAAACAAAGAAATGTTGCATCTTTTCCCCCAGTTATTAATGAATGTTGTTTTTTGAAATTTGTTGTTTTTTTCTCGCAATCTTTTGATGTAATTTGTCGTTTTATCGAATTTATCCTTTTTTGTGAAATTTGTCATTTTTTCGTTATTTTCAGAAATTTGCCATATTTTCGCTTTTTTTTTTTTTTTTTTTTTTGCAAAAATTACCTTTTTTGAGATCTTTTGATGAAATGCGCCTCTTTTTTTTATCTTTTGACAAAATGTGTTGTTTTCTCACAATCTGTTTACCAACATCTGCGTTTTTTGAAGTACCTAGACAAATTTTATGTATTTTCGCGATCTGTTGATGAAATTTACGTCTTTTATGATACCAGAACAAAATTATTTGTTTTCTCAGGGATTTTTGGTGAAATTTGTCATTTTTTCTCGCGATCTTTCGATATAATTTGCTGTTTTATCGAATTTATCCCTTTTTCGTGATTTTTTTTGTGAAATTTGTCTTTTTTTCGTTATTTTCAGAAATTTGTCATATTTTCGCTTTTTTTTTTTTTTTTTTTTTTTCAAAAATTACCTTTTTTGCGATTTTTTGATGAAATGTGCCTCTTTTTTTAATCTTTTGACAAAATGTGCTGTTTTCTCACAATCTATTTACCAATATTTGTGTTTTTTGAAGTACCTAGACAAATTTTATGTATTTTCCCAGTCTTTTGACGAAATTCACGTCTTTTATGATACCAGGACAAAATTATTTGTTTTCTCAGGAATTTTCAGTGAAATTTATTGTTTTTTCTCGCGATCTTTCGATGTAATTTGCTGTTTTATCGAATTTATCCTTTTTTTCGTGATTTTTTTGGTGAAATATGTCGTTTTTTCGTTATTTTCAGAAATTTGTCATTTTTTTTCACTTTTTTGAAAAATTTACCTTTTTGTGATCTTTTGATGAAATATGCCTCTTTTTTTCATCTTTTGACAAAATGTGTTGTTTTCTCACAATCTGTTTACCAATATTTGCGTTTTTTGAAGTACCTAGACAAATTTTATGTGTTTTCGCAATCTGTTCATGAAATTCACGTCTTTTATGATACCAGAACAAAATTATTTGCTTTCTCTGGGATTTTCGGTGAAATTTGTCATTTTTTTCTCGCAATCTTTTGATGTAATTTGCCGTTTTATCGAATTTATCCTTTTTTCATGATTTTTTTTGAGAAATTGTTGTTTTTTGTTAACTTTTTGAGAAATTCGTCGTTTTTTTCGCTATTTTTTGCGAAATTTACCTTTTTTGCGATTACCTAGACCAATTTTATGTGTTTTTGAGATCTTTGGACGAAATTCGCGTCTTTTATGATACCTGGACAAAATTCGTCATCTTGAGGTCTTTCGGTGAAGTTTATCATTTTTCTCGACTTCTTTCGATGAAATTGTCGTTTTGTCCCGATCTTTCGATGTAATTTGCCGTTTTATTGAAGATCTTTTTGCAAAATTTGTTGTTTTTTTGTGACATTTACCTTTTCTGTGATTATTGATGAAATTTGCTTTTTTTTCAATCCTTTAATGTAATTTGTTGTTTACTCACAATCATTTGTCAAAATTTGTTGTTTTCTCACAATATTTTGAAATTTTTTTTCACAATAAGTTTACGAATTTGCCATTTTTTAGGGATTTTTTTTTGTCAAAATTTACCTTTTTTTCGAAATTTTTTCATAAAAATTGCTATTTTTTTTAGACGTTTTGGCAAAATTTTGATTTTTTGCAATACTTTCACGAAATTTGTTTTATTTGGGATACCTGGACATTTTTTTTTTTTTTCAGTATTTTGACAAATTTTTTAGAGATCTTTTGTAGAAATATTTTGTTTTTTGCAATCTGTTGACGAAATTTGCTGGGTTTTTTCCACATCTATTTACAAAATTTCCGGGTGTTGTTTTTTTTTTGGGGGGGGGGATATTTTGACGAAATTTGCTATTTTTTGTGATTATTTGCCAAAATTCATGTTTTTTATGATACTTGGACAAAATTTGTCATTTTTTCGAAGTATTTTGATGAAATTTGTCATTTTCTCACGATCTTTCAATGTAATTTGCTGTTTTATCAAAATGTTTCAACGAAAATGTTTTTGGCCAATTTTTGACATAATCTGCGTTTTTCCGTGATATCTGGACAAACTTTGCATTTTCCTGCAACCTTTTCTCAAAATAAGTTATTTTCTGACGATTTTTTGATGTTTTTTGTGATTTTTTGTTGAAATGTGCCTTTTTTTGCGATTCTTTGGCAAAATTGGTGATTTTTCTCCGCACGATTACCAAAACTGATTTTATTTTTTTAATTAATTTTTTTAGACCATTTGTCAAAATTTACGATTATTGCCAAATTTTCAGATTTAAGACGGATTATTTTTTTCTTAAGTTTAGAAATAATTGCCTAAATTTTTTGGAAAATTCAAAACCGAATCGTCCTTGATTTATAGTTTAATGTGAATCAGAGCTTCGTCAATTGTATGTGATGCAGATAATATTACAATGGAACATAGCAAATGATTTCTAGCATTTTTTAAAAAAAACTTTAACAATTGAACAATAATCTTCAAACATTTTCTAGAGTCTGTGACGTGTGTCGCAGCGTTGCACCGATTCTGCGCCCGGGATGCTAATTTCCGTTTACTCAAGGATACAGCGCTTGGCGAAATTCAAGGTGTGCCAAATGCTATTCCACCCATCAGTCACTCCTCTTCCGAGATTCCTTGATAACATCGTACAGTGTCGCCATCTACTGAAAAAATGTATTATACAAATAATTTATTTGAAAAGAAAAATAATAATAAATTTAATGGAATTTTTTTTATATATACGACCAAATATTAATTAAATATAAACGAGTAACTTGTTGTGTTAACTTAATTTGTAAATTTTAATGTATATTTCTTTACATTTCTTATAGTATTTCAGTTTATAATGAATAATATAATAATGAAAAAATAAAAAAAAGAACGAAAGAGAGCTGTTATTGTATTCGGATAAATTACATGATAATAGCTAAAAATAAATTTTATTTTGTTTAATTTGTTTTCTTGTTAAGTATCAATTCAAGAACTTTATAAGAAAATACTGAGATCTGTTATATCAAATTTTTATTTATTTATTTATTTTACTAATGTGATATAAATCACCAAGTATAGCAATGCACTAAGATTGATAAATTAAAACTTCTTAATGTTGGAAATATATATGAATATATTCATAAATATCAACATATGTGCATAGTATGTATGAACTTATACATTCATACATGTCTGCTTAAATATTATGTATGTGTATATTATATAGTTGCTATATAGTTAGGTCATTTAATTATATAGTTAGAAAATGTACATAATTTCGATATCATCTGTTCCGATCTATTCAGATTTAGATGTTGTACAAATATATCATTAACGTTGATAACATATTAAAAAAAAAAAAAAAAAAAAAAAAAAAAAAAAAAAAAGTATAGTTTCCAGATTCTAAGAATCATCAAAAAAGTATATATTTCAATTAATAATAAATTGTGTTAAAATTAAAATATTTTTTATACTTGGAAATTTTTCATTTGAAATAAAATATGTTTAGGAATTTACACCAACTTTTGTGACACTGATTTAATGCACCCTTCCTATTCATAAATTGATAAGTCTAAACTAAATATACATGCATATACTGATTGAATTTGTACAAAGTACAAATACAAAGCAAAGATCACGTTTTATATAAAAAAAAAACCCACCTTAAAAGTTTTTATTATCTAATATAGATTGTTTTTTTTTTTAATATTTAATATCTTACTAGACACTGAAAATTGAAGAGAACTAATAACAAATCACTAAACGAAAACATTAAAAACATTAATTATCTGTTTAAATGATAATACTTATTAATATTAGTTATATATGTAATAATTAATAATGTTAATTAATATAATTTTATAATTATATATATATATATATATATGTATATATATTAATATTAATTAATAAATAGTTAATATTAGTTATATATATTTAAATATTGATAATTTTTTAAAAGAAAAACTTAAATTATGTTTGCAGAAGATTAAAGATTTTCCTTTTTTTTCTTAATTTATTATCATTAATTAAGTACATAGAAATATTAAAATTTGAATATTTATAATTAATATTTTTATGTTTCACTACTTTATAATTGTAAATGAAACAGTAATTAGTAAAATAAATACTAATAAATATTATATATATATATATATATATATATATATATATATATATATATATATATTGTGTGTGTGTGTATGAATGATGCCTCATTTTAAAACATAAGAACTTTAATAAATTGGTTTTACTAATTTGATATTCATCTCTTACAACACGGTGGTAGCATAACTAAAATAAAAATATTTTTTTATTTTATTTTAATAATTATTGTATTTTAAATTATATTTATTTAATTATTAAAAAGCAGAATTTAAAAACTTATATTAATTATTTAAATTTATTTCAAATTAAACTTTATGTAATTAAATTTTAAATTAAATTTTATAACTTAATTGTAATTAAAATTTAATTGTCTAATTGACAATAAAACTAATACAAAGTAACTGAGTTTTGTAACATTCTTTATTGATTACTTAAATAAAAATCAAAACAAAAATCTACAAGAGCAAGGACACAACTCGCAATCTTATAATTACAAGCTTTCTGCTTTTACCACCTCGCTATGCCTCTGATACTCTACAACAGCTTCCAAGTGCCTCATATACGATAACATTGTAAGTAAAATGTCTGAAGCAGCCATGATGCGCGAGAAAATGCGTAGATGCTAGTCAAAACATTTGGCACACCTTGAATTTCGCCAAGCGCTGTATCCTTGAGTAAACGGAAATTAGCGCCCGGGATAATGTCATGTTGGTGTTATGTTGGTAAATGGAAAAGCATCAGATGAGAAAAATTCTGCATCTGTGAATATAATTTGCCTGGATATAAAATGCAAGGTTTTTTTTTTTTTTCATTCATTGAAATTTTTAATAAATATTAATCTTTAAAAAAAAAATTTATAGCGGTAAAGAACTTTTTTTCTTTGGTTCTTTCATATTGTTGCCGTCAAGTTTTGACGGGTTTCACCTAGCCAGAATAAATATTATCATTAATTTTTTTAATATGTGAAATTTACATGTACTTTTGATTTATGAAAAGGTAATAGAAAAGTTAGTTGAAAATGCAAATGTTTATTTGTTGAATGAGGTGGGTAATGTAACAACAAATTAACCACTGAGAGGATCATTGTTATAATTGTTTCTAAAGGGCAAACTATAAATTCAATCTTATTTTGCTGCGAAGTAAGTGAAGTATGTATATTTTGTATGAAATGAGTAATGACAATATTTATGATTTATTCATATCATGTACAATTTATTGGTGTTGTATTTGTAAATGGAAAATTATCAAATTCTAATTCTATGACAGCATGTTTGAATGTAACTCTGCCAATTGCGGGTCATTTGCCTGGATGTAAAATGCAGGTCTTTCTTAGCTGAAAAATACCTTTTTCTTTCTTTGGTGCCGTCAAGTTTTGACGGGTTCCATCTAGTTATTATTATTATGTGAGGATCTTAGCGCTACTTAACTGCAAAATTCATTGTTTACACCTACTGAGAAATTGTGCGTTTTATGAAGAATTGCATTATAAAGATCTACTGCATTTAAATTAACGTATTTGAATAATATGTAAGAAAGTTTTTTCATGAATACATCTTACTAGTTTATGTCATAACATATTTCGTTTTCACTTTATCGAGCGCCAGAAGTGTGTTTTTCGAATTTGGTTTTGGAATTAAATGCAAAAGAGACGAAATGGAATTCCCAAAAAAATATGGCTGTACTATTTGTCAATCCATTTTGGAAATATTCGTATGGGAGAGATGCCTTTAGGAGGCACTTTTGGAGTGAAAGTGACCCGAATTCTCGTACCCTGAAAATACTGCACAGTCAACCCGCCTTAGACCGCATGTATATTGAACTCGTGAAACATCGACCAAGCTTCTCATTTTGTGAAAAGCATTCTACACTGTTTGTTTGCCTAAGAGGGACAACTCAGACAAGGAAACCAGGTCTGTAGAGCACAGTGTCCCTCCCGGTCGCCTTTATTAAGGTCTTTAAAAAAAATTACATAATTCAGCCAAAACTGAAACCGCCAGAATCGCGACAGTGGCCGGTATTATAACAAAAAAATAACATAGCAGGGCCTCATCTGCCAGGTGCAAAAGAACTTAACGCAGAGGGCAGGTGGGAAAAAATAAAAAGAAACAGGAATCCCATAACAAAAGAAAATAACAAAAACGGAAGCTTCCCGCCGGGAACAGATCCCCTACGCGACAATGAACTGATGTATGTGCGTCAATTGTAGCACTGAGAAAGGAGCAACATAAACTGTTGCATGCTCAGGCTACGTTGTTAGAATTGAAATTTGGAATAGGTGGTTATGGATGTATTTTAGTTTGTTTGGTAGGAGGGTGCGTGTAAGTATATTACGGAGCCAGCCTTCTGGTAGAATTGCGGGACGTTTTAAGTGCCAGCGCCTCGTAAGCTCACAATGGATATAGGCATGGCTTGCCGTGCCCACCTCACCGCACTCACATAAAAGAGGCGAACTTAAATTTTTCTAGGTAGGCCATAAAAGGGCCATGGCCCGTCAGAAAGCTGGCTGTGTACGGCGTAAGGTTATAAAATTGTAGGGAAACTTTTGGAATGAGTTCGTGTGTGTGCCTGCCCTTTGTTGATGTGTCCCAGTACTCCTGCCATGATGTCAAAGTCCTATATCTCAAGATCTTCTTGATGTATGATTGGGGCACTGGGAGATATGTATCTTTGAAAGGTTTTAGAAATTTTGCTCTAGTTTGAACCAAATTTTGGTGCCCAGCAGCTGCCACCATAAAATGGTCAAATCTCGTACCAACATTTAGAGCCTTTTATTTCAACCTCGTTCTAACTATTGAAACTCTGCTTCAACAGGAGCTCCAAATATTGGTTCAAGATTTCACTAACTTGCACAGTGGCAGCTATTGAGCACCAAAATTTGGTTCAAACAAGGACACGATTTTTAACAGTGCAATTACAGATCTCTGTTGGCCTCTTCCAAAACAAGAATGGTATTTTTAACATGCATAAAATCAAAAAAAGTATTTCTTGAAAATCTAGGATACACCAAAAACAAAAACATTTTATGAGGTTGTTGGACTGCAACATTACTTGGAAAGGCTTGTTTCAAACAGTGTAATTTAATAAGTAGCACCTTGATTATTTTAATCATCACCGCCACTAGATATTAGACAATGTTAGCTATTTTGCCATAATACATGCGTATCCAGGAAAGATTTTTCAACAGAAAATTAATCAAATTCGCGTCTACATACAATGAAAATCTTAAATTCTGCTACATAGCGATCTCGAACCGCATGATACCGAACATGCTAATTACAGATTCGAGCGCATTATATGTATGGTAACAAACACGTTAATCATATGGATGATTAGATTCTGATGTTCTATTATGGAGATAAATGAATGTGGTTTAAAGTCGAACCGGGATTCTTTTTTCTTAGACAGATGCCTCTATATTGGCTCATTTTAACTAATAATTAAATTTTAATAAAAACAAACATCCCGCTCATGCAGAATAATGTTTCAATGTTTCCTTTCAATAATTATGAGCATAAAATGCTGATCAGTAAAATGAGAGACAGATCCCTTTACAAAACGAAAGCGATCATTCGAAATACACCAAACTAGCTATTAATAAAACCGGATAAAAATGCCATCCTGGTTAATGTCCGCATATAATAACCTTCATTCTACGTCATCTTGAAATAAAAAATATACCACTAGGAATATCTTTTTATGAATGAATCCTCCAGACGAAAAAATTCCAAAATAATAGAGTAAGTTTCTTTGTCTACTATTGCGTACTATCTAATTATTCCACATCTGATTAGTACTTAACTGTCCACTAATCGCATATTTGAATGACAGTCGTCATTAGCGGCTGGACAGGTCAGATGCGAGCTGTCAAACCGTGAAAAAAACGGCTGCGTTCTCAATAAGGCGAGAGAGGCGCCGGGTTCGATTACTTAAAAGATCGAATTTGGGCCAAGTTCAAAGATGCTCCACTCTACCAATTATAGATCCGGTTCCAACTGTAAACAACGCCAGTGGAAGGAGATTGCGTTTGCCGGCCTTATCCTATAGGGACCGGTCGATTTTGGGGCCAATGAGCTTTAGCGTGCAGCTTTTCTTTCTTTTCCGTTTCATTTCTTTTTCTTTCTTTTACAAAAAGAAAAATTGCGCGGGTGGAATTGATAGCAATTGATCAAAAAATAATAAATGTTTTGGAAAGAAAAAGTACAAAAGTTTTCGATTAGATTGTTACTTTTCATTGGCCGAGTTATCTATTGATTCTCCGACATAAATTGAAAACAGAAGCTTACATGAATTTAGTTTTACGTTTCCCGTCGTATAAATATGACAATGCAGTCTATATTAAAAATATTGACACACTAAGAAAGACATTTTTGACAGGCTAAAATCTACCATGTTCATACAAATAATTAAAGCACCGAATAGGCCACAGGAACGCCAGTTAAGTGAGAAGATCCTTTTCGCTAATGCTAATCCTCTAAAAGAAATTTATAAACATATGTCGTTTACATTTCATTATTTTTATTTATTTATTTTATTAGAAAGTTGAGATCGTTTTGTGCAAAGGGCATTTTTTGTCTTTTTCGATTTCGTTTACAAGTATTTTAAATGCAAATATTCTGTTTTAGTGTTGAATTCAGACAGTTTTCTCCGGGAAGGGTTTCTGCGGCTCTTGGAAGGGGGAGGACATTATAGAATTCTGGGGAGCAGGAATTGCACTTTTTGACCACTGAAAACACAAAATATAAATTCTTCAGGGGGGGGGGGGGGCAGAATGGCCAGTAAACGGGATGATGACTTCTACTAACATTGTGCTTATGTTGCTCCGTGTAAATTGTAGATGTTATAAATATCCACGTAAAATCAATAGTATTTAGAAATTTTTTTCTTTAATGTTATTATTAGAAACTCTCTGAAAATTATATTTTGACGCAAATATTGGAAAATGATTTCATTTCAGGTTTTTTAAAAAAAATTTCTTTAAAAAATGATGATGAATCTTTTAGGGCTTTAAAGGCTCTATATAATATTAAGTAGTATCTATTCAAATTAAAAATGTATTTTATTTTTAATTCTATTTAGGAAACACCATCAATAAATATGTGCTAAATTAAAATAAAATTAACCTAATCCCTTTTCCCTGAAATAATGGAGGTAGTCCAATTGTCTCTAGTTTGATAAAATTTAATTTTATTATTATTATTATTTAAGATAAAATATTTAAAAAAATAGCTAGTGCGGGCTGATCTACGACTAAGCATCTTTCAGTTTAAAAATATTTATCAAAATTGGTTCAATAGAAAGATCGGGGCATATGGCGAAAAAAAAGGCTTATATTTTAAATATTTAAATTTTTTTTTTCAGGAATTTGTTTACATAATATCCTTTTTTTTTTTCTTTTTTACTTTAAAAGTGTAACATATCACGTTTTTTATAATTTCAAACAAGACAAAATATTTATATTGCTTAATATCAAATCGCTAAGACATTTCTATGTAATTTCAAATTTTCGTTAAGATAATTATAAAGAAGTCCTTCCGGCAGCAATCAACTTCAATCATACAAAGCTCAAATTAATGTAACATGATAATAAAATATTCAGTACTTGTTTTTGTCAATAATGAATATGAATGGGAATTTCGAGAAATTAATCAATTTTGTACAAGCTGATTCTATTTAAAGCATTTCATATTTGATCGCCAAATTCGGCAATATAATGATGTGCCTGCCTTTTTAAAACAACATGATGGGTGAAATTGACCAATGAGCTTGATCGAGATCTTAATAAGTCTTGTGCTTACTCCCATCAAAATCGGTTGATATATAAGAGTGCAGTCGCAGGCAAATAAATTTTTCAAAATGTCACATAACTTAGAAATTCAAACTGTTATATATATGGGGTTGGCTGGGTGTCTAGGGATAATCGAATGATTACACACAGTCTTTTGTTGAGACGAACACATTTAATAGGAAAACAAAACCGCACACACAAATTAAAAATGTACAATAATTACAAGATCGCATACTCGTGACACGTGGTCTCTGCATGTCGTTCAGAACAGCAAACACAGAACACAAAAGTGTTGCATCCTCACAAAAAACGCGGTTCACTCCTCGGAGCCCAAAAAACCAACTGCCCCGCTTTTTTCTCTATTCCGTCACGTGGCGTTCATATCTCAACGACCGTTGCCACATACAATAAAAGTAGAAATTGGAACAATGAAAAATGAGTTACAGTTACAGTTACGTACAACAATGATAAAGAGACAAATGATAATAAAGGAATTTCCCACAGAGATCGGCCATCCTGCGGGTCACTGGCCTCAGGGACACTTTAAAAACCTTAAAAAATACATAGATAATATAATACACAAAATATTTCAATATAAAGTTATAAAAATAATGATTCTGTTGAAAATACTGATGATATAATATAGTGGATGAATCAACAAAAAATTTAAACACAAAATTACGAAAAATATTTACAAGTTACATTTTGATAAATATTTTATCATATTAGCAGTTCATCATATTAATTTTATTGGGGCGTGGAAGTTCACCATTTTTTCCAACTATTACTAAATCTGAAATTTTTTTCTTCTTTTTATATAGGGGCCAAAATATTTATCTTTCCTTAGTTTATCACTACTTGAGGACTGATGAAATGATGCATTATCAGTTCTTATTCTTTCTAGACGTACAGCTGGTTGCCATTTAGAATATCTACATGAATCAGTTCTTGCAAAAGGCTTTAATAAGAAGTCAAGAATATTCTTGATACATGAAAGTTTATCAACTTTTCTAATGTCCAGAAGTTCACATATGTTGAATATGGTTTTGTCAAGCATTATTTTCATAAAGTTCTCACATTTACTATATTCATAAGAATATTTATTAAATCGGAAACCATCAAAATTCAGAATGTCTCCAACTACATCTTGACCTTTTGTTGGCCACTGGAAAAATAAAATTCTGTACAAAGGCCGGACACTCTTTGCTTTCTGAATTCGTTCTCTTATTTCTGGTATATTTCCAAGTTTACAACCTGGACCTTTTCTAACATCATTCCACCGGAACATTTTAGGCTTAAAAGGAGGTGCATCGGAAGCAATATCATTTCTTCTAAATGATAATCTTCGTGAAACATATTGCTCTGAAGCTGAATTTTCATTTTTCACATCTGGCTTTCTATTCTGCAAGGATTTGCTCAAATAAGTTTTTTCAGATTCTCTGGGAGTGAGGTCAGTCGGGGCGACTTTCACAGAAACTTTGACCGATTCGGTCTTCTCTGCTCTTTTTGGACTTATTTGCGCGTCACGAACGGAGTTCATTTCAGCTTCATTGCTTAACTCAGATACTTGCAAAAAATAGAGCATTTGTCTTCTCATACTTGTAAAACTCAACACCATCTTTACCAAAGTTTAGACTAGCTTGGTCTAAAATGTCCATTCCGATGACTGCTTGGTAATCCAATTGCGATTTCGGTACTACATGCCATGTTAGGACGTATTTTCTTCCGTCTATTTCTACTTCTTGCTCCATCGATCCCTTTGAATACACTTTAGATGATCCTATTCCTGATAATATTAAAGAGTCTTTGGACAGTTTGGGAAGGTTGGGAATTTGTCGATATAAGTCTTCACGGAGAAGGCAAACTGAACAACCAGTGTCGACGAGTGCTGGAATAGTTCGGTTGTTAAAGGTAACTTCTTTTGTCTGGACTTTCTTAAGTGCAACGCGTTACTATTTCTCGCGATATGTGCATCAGAAACCTTGTCTTCATCGATTTTATTCTTCGTATTTCCGTTTTTTCTCAAAAGCTCGGGGCAATATAATCTCACATGGCCTGTATCCCCACATTCGTAACATTGGAAAGTTTTTTGTCTGTCAAACTTTTCAGGTTGCCGGTTTGAAGTTATTCTTCGGCTAAAATCCCTCTGTTCAGGGTACGACCTCGCAAACGACTTCCTGTCTTCTTTGCCACTATTTCCAAAATTCGACTTTTCAAACGAATTTCTATTTTCTCGGTAAGGGGGTTCTTTTGGCTTTCTATTAAACGTCAGTTTAATGTTTTCATAATCATCTAATTTTTCTGAAATAACGCTCGTTGATTTGAACATCGCCCATTCATCAAAAAAGTGTTCTTTTACTTCGGGAGGTACCTTCATTTTAATCTGGTCAGTAACCATTAAATCGCACAAATCTTCAAAAGTTGAAATTTCTAATCCACGAACCCACTCGGTAAAATAATTTTTTAACTCATACGCAAAATCTCGCCATGTTATATCATCTTTTTTCACATGTTTAACAAACATTTGTCTAAATTTTTCAGGGGTAAATTTGTATCTTTTCAATAATACTTCTTTTACATTGTCATAATTATTGGTTACATCTTCACTTTCCCTGGCAATTATTTCTGTAATTTCTTGGGGTAGAAGCCCAATGAGGTGAGTCACCCACAACTCTTTTTTTATTTCTGCTCTTCTGGCCTGTCGCTCAAAAAGAGTCAAATAAATACTAATGTCACATGTTTGCGGATCAAATTTAGGCATGATGTCCTGTAACTTTATACGCACCTTCCCACGTTCGGATTGACCCTCGTTACTGGCGGTTTCGGCAACTCTTGCATTCTCGAGTCGAATCTTTTCTAACTCGAATTCTAATTGTTGTTTTCTCGTTTCCTCTTCTTTAAGTGCTTCATCTCTATGCTTTCTCTCTTCAATAACGGTATCTAAATATCCCTTGAGAAATTCTTCTTCATACCCCTCGGCAGCTACGATGGCATTTTTTAATTCAACGATTTTTAAGTTCTCAACATTTTCTATCCCTAATTCGGTTGCAATGTGCTGCAAATCTCTCTTGGTACCTTTACTAAGAAAGGACATTTTGTCAAATTTTATGATACCAACTTTCAGGCCCCAAAAATTAAAATTTGTCAAATCAAAAATAAAAATTAATTCAAATAAAAAATAAAAATTAATTCAATAAAAATTCAAAATTACTCCTATAGAATTATCACTAATAAAAATTCAATTCTTATTAAATCACCATTAAAGAATTCTTTTTCTTTTTAATTCCCGCCAAAAGATTTTTTTTTCAAACTAGTAAAAAGAATAGCTCTGATAAAAATATCACGAAAAGCAGGATGCTAATCTTAAGAACACATACGCGAATTATTAGTTGTTAGTATGTTAGTACAAATTCACAAAAATATGCAAATAAGTAAAATAAATTCAAATACCTTTTGATAATTATCAAAGCGAAATAAAGAAAATAAATTCAAAAATATAAATTCAATATACATTCAAATAAATAAATAGAATAACCATTTTTTTTTGCTTGAGTGCACTCAATTTTTAATACCACAATTAAATAAGAAATAATGATAAGAACAATAAATTTAGTCTGCAGACTTCTCCTTTTTATCTCCTAAAACTGCTGAAAAGAACAGAACTTACCATATTTAAATCAAAGCAAAACAAAAATAAAAATGACACTAATAAACATGTAACTTATATACGCATAAGAAAGAAAAAATAAATAAAAATAGATTTGTCTTTCAAATACCACAGTGGATGTATCACTTAACTAAAATAAAAAAGAACAACTTTTTTTTTTTTCACTTCTCAAAAAATGAGATTAAGAACAAAAAAAATCACTTGTTCTCTTCACAATTAATTTTCTTCCTCCTGTCGAAGAAAACAGACACTTTCTTTTGTGACAAATGACGCAATTTTTATTCCACTGGAAACAGAACGAAGCACTATGATATAAATGTACTATCATAAAACCGGATGGCTTTTATATTTCCAATTTCACGAACAAAGAAAACATTTTCACAAACAATTGATATTGCAGGATTTTGAAAATATTGATGTTGCAGGATATTTCACAAACAGATGCTGAATCCACGACAAAAAACAAACCAGGGCGATTCGAAATCACAGTAGAACGATGAAGAAGATATTTCGCAGGATGAATCAGGGTGATTCTAAACAACAGTCTATAGGCTAAGAACACTTTGCAGGATGAATCAGGATGATTCTAAACGACAGTTTATAGGTGGAGAGCATTACGCAGGATGAATCAGGGTGATTCTAACGATTAGAGCGGGAGCAAAAATGCCTCGCTATTTCATCACAATATCATAATAATTCCGCGCCGATCCCCCAATTTACTATGGGATTGGCTGGGTGTCTAGGGATAATCGAATGATTACACACAGTCTTTTGTTGAGACGAACACATTTAATAGGAAAACAAAACCGCACACACAAATTAAAAATGTACAATAATTACAAGATCGCATACTCGTGACACGTGGTCTCTGCATGTCGTTCAGAACAGCAAACACAGAACACAAAAGTGTTGCATCCTCACAAAAAACGCGGTTCACTCCTCGGAGCCCAAAAAACCAACTGCCCCGCTTTTTTCTCTATTCCGTCACGTGGCGTTCATATCTCAACGACCGTTGCCACATACAATAAAAGTAGAAATTGGAACAATGAAAAATGAGTTACAGTTACAGTTACGTACAACAATGATAAAGAGACAAATGATAATAAAGAAATTTCCCACATATATAGGCCATTTTTTAAGATAAAGACAAAACAAAAAATGCTTCTAATTCATTGTATCAAGGTCAAACGCATAAGAAGAAAATATTTTTTCAATTTCTAATTTCTTTTTACCTTTTTATAAATTTAAATTTAAAAAAAATTCAAATGGCCTCAATTTTGAAACAAGATGGCGGATGAAGTTGGCCAATGAACTCGGTAGACATCTCTATGTACTATATACACACCAAGTTACAGCCAAATCGGTTAATTAATACCCGTGTTATCACATAACAAATATCAGATCATTCCAAAATGCAGCCATATTAAAAATTCTAAGTGCTATTATAATTCAGCCATTTTTTAAGATACAGACGAAACAAAAAATGCTCTGGAATCTTTGCACCAAGCTAGAACACATAAAACAAAAAAAATTGACTCCTAATTATTGTGTACCTAGTTTTAAATTTATTTGAAAAAAATGAAATGGCCGCCATTTTGGAACAAGATGGTGGATGAAATTGGCCAACGAACTCGTTCGAGACATGTTTATGTACTGTGTACACACTAATTTACTTCCAAATCGGTTCTTTAATAGACGTGGCAAACATGAGATCATTTCAAAATGTGAACCACATTAGACACTATCAAGGTCAAACACAAAGAAGAAAAATATTTTTCAATTTCTAAATTTTTTGCATTTAATTTTAAATTTAAATTTAAAAAAAAGTTAAATGGACGCCATTTTGAAACAAGTTGGCGGATGAAACTGGTCAACAAACTTTGTTAAGACATCGTATATACTATAAACTTACCAAGTTACGTCCAAATCAGTTCATAAATACGCGTTTTATTACGTGACAAAAATCAGACCGTTTCAAAGTGTCAGCCACACTAGAAATTCAAAATGCTGTAACTCAGCCATTTTTTAAGATATAAACAAAACAAAAAATGCTCTGGGATCTTTGCATCAAGGTCAAACACATAGAAAGAAAATATTTTTCAATTTATAACTGTTTTGGCACTTAGTTTTAAATTTGAAGTTTAAAAAAAATTTAAATGGCCGCCATTTTGAAAGAAGAAGGCGGATAATGGTAGCCAACGAACTCGGTCGAGACATTAGTATGTACAATGTACACATCAAGTTTCATTCAAATCTGTTCACAAATACGACAATTACAGCATGACAAAGATCAGATATATATATATATATATATATATATATATATATATATATATATATATATATATATATATATATATATATATATATATATATAGTTTCAATTCAACATGAAAAAAAAAATATATATATATATATATACAGGGTGTCCCAAAAGGTCGTTTACAAACTTAACATGCTGGTCTGTCATATCATGATGAACAATATTAAATAGGAAACTAAGGGTCCCAAACGTCTTCCAAAGGAGATATACGCCATTAAAGTTTAGGGTCCAAAAATTCAAATGATTATAAAAAAAAACAGAAAAATTGGTCGATTCGTTTGAGGTTTTCACTAAAACTATTCTTTATGTCAGTATTTTCTTGAAAATAAATTATAAAGATAAATTTCAAAAAATGTCGATAGAGGGCGCTTTAGACTTTAGAGTAACGATAAACTAGTTTTTACCATTATTTTTTGCATCTCATTAAATGTTTTTAGAAGCTTAGACATAAACTTAAATTTTGAGCTCAAAATCTAAATCGTTGGACGTGGTTAAGTAGCGCAAACTGAATTGCGGGGGGAGGTTTAAATTTTAAATGATAATAAAAAACGGAAAAATTGGTCAATTGATTTGCGATTTTCACTAAAATTATTCTTTATGTCAGTATTATCTTGAAAATAATTTATAAAGATAAAATTCAAAAAATGCCGATAGAGGACGCTTTAGATTTTCGAGTACCGTACAACTATTTTTTCCGTTTTTTCTTGCATCTCATAAATTTTTTTTAGAATCTTAGACATAAACTTAAATTTTGAGATAAAAATCTGAATCGTTGGGAGTGGTTAAGTAGCGCAAACTGAACTGTGTTCAATGGGGGTGGGGAGGTTCAAATTTCAAATGATTATAAAAAACGGAAAAATTGGTGGGTTTTCGCTAAAACTATTCTTTATATCAATATTTTCTTGAAAATAAATTTTACAGACATCTTTCAAAAAATTCCGTCAGAGGGCGCCTTAAACTTTATAGTAACCAACAACTATTTTCAACCGTTATTTTTTGTATCTAATAAAATGCTTGTAAAAGTTCAAACTTAAATTTTGTGCTCAAAATCTGCATCATTGTGAGTAATTAAGGGGCTAAAAATTGAACTGCGTTCGAGGGGTGGGGAAGGTAGCATTTCAACTCCTGAACACAGTTCAGTTTGCGCTTCTTAACCGCTCCTATCGATTTACATTTTGAGCACGAAATTTAAGTCTAAACTTTTGCAAGCATTTAGTTAGATTAAAAAAAAAAAAAAAAAAAAAAAAAAAAAAAAAAAAGGTTAAAAGTAATTGTTGGATTTTTTAAAGTTTAAAACGCCCTCTAACTTTTTTTTTTTTTTTTTTTTTTTTTTTTTTAATCTTTAAAATTTATTTTCAAGGAAATATTGACATAAAGAATAATTTTAGTGAAAACTGACCAATTTTTCCGTGTTTTATAATCATTTGATATTTGAACCTCCCCACCCCCATTGAACACAGTTCAGTTTGCGCTACTTTACCACTCCCAACGATTCAGATTTTCATCTCAAAATTTAAGTTTATGTCTAAGCTTCTAAAAAAAATTTATGAGATGCAAAAAATAACGGAAAAAATAGTTGTACGTTACTCCAAAATCTAAAGCACCCTCTATCGGCATTTTTTGAATTTTATCTTTATAAATTATTTTCAAGATAATACTGACATAAAGAAGAATTTTAGTGAAAATCGCAAATCAATTGACCAATTTTTCCGTTTTTTATAATCATTTGAAAATTGAACCTCCCCCGCAATTCAGTTTGCGCTACTTAACCACTTCCAACGATTAAGATTTTGAGCTCAAAACTTAAGTTTATGTCTAAGCTTCTAAAAAAATTAATGAGATGCAAAAAATAATGGTAAAAACTAGTTTATCGTTACTCCAAAGTCTAAAGCGCCCTCTATCGACATTTTTTGAAATTTATCTTTATAATTTATTTTCAAGAAAATACTGACATAACGAATAGTTTTAGTGAAAACCGCAAACGAATTGACCAATTTTTCTGTTTTTTATAATAATTTGAATTTTTGGACCCTAAACTTTAATGGCGCATATCTCCTTTGGAAGATGTTTGGGACCCTTAGTTTCCTATTTAATATTGTTCATCATGATATGACAGATCAGCAGCATGTTAAGTTTGTAAACGACTTTTTGGGACACCCTGTATATATACTTTTTGTAATGAAAGCTACCTAAAATAGTACGACAATAGATAAAACAAGAATGAAAATTCATGTTTCACGGAATATATAACGATACACATTCCAACACGGTCAGAATACTTTTAAGAACTTTCATTTTTGCTTATACAATGATTTGAGAAATCTAAATGAAAATTTTTTTTAAGTAAAAATTCCTTTTTCTACAATTTTTCTACAACCAGTAACGTGTGCGAATTGTTTTCATGCAGCCGTTTTTATGCTTTGGAATCAAAGTACCTAATAATACACTAAAAAGTAATTGTTGCTTTTTTAATGCACATCATAGATGAAAATGCACATCCATCAATTATGGCTCATGATAGCCAGTAGTGTAACTGAATTCTTTTGGGTGTCTCTGTAAATAAATGATAAATTTCACGAACTTAGTAATCTATAGAAAGTATTTTGAAATGCACGTCATAGATGAAAATGCACATCGATCAATTATGGCTCATGATAGCCAGTAGTGTAACTGAATTCTTTTGGATGTCTCTGTAAATAAATGATAAATTATATGTACACAGTAATCTGTAGAAAGTATTTTGAAATGCACATCATATTGCATATTTATTTCATTATATTTCAATAGTTTAACATCATTAAAGTACCAAGCAAATTATCTTTCACGATACATTATAACGTAATGGAAATATTTTGCGCATCCTTGTAACTAAACTATAACTATTACTTTATATTCTATAGAAAGCAAGTTGCTATCCCTTTCAGTAACAATTTCATAATATAAATATATCAGTAACATCATCAAAATGCGCTGAAAACTATTTTTTTATTACGTTATACAGGGAGGTAGCGGAAGATGTACGCGGGTATACGGTGTATACTTTCTGAATTTTTTTAAAGAACAACGTATAACCTCTGTTTCTCAAGAAAGCTATAGTATATATACTCTAGAGTATACCCTCTGCTTAGAGCGTATAACCACTGGTTTTTCTACGACTACTCCATTGCCGTTATATAAATACTTTGTCGACCGCCCCTGTAAAAAAACTATGATTTCTATTTATTCTATATGCTACACTGAACATGTTGTCTGGACTTCCGTGATTCATATCAATTTTATTATATTTGAAAGAGCGCAACAACATTATAATGTACTGAATACATTTTTTGCACATCGATCATAATGCAACAGATTATTTTTGAGTGTCTGTATAAACTAACTATATATGGTAGACATTTCATTTTCAATATCTAACATGTCACGTTAAACTTCAATATTATATATGAATTGGGTAAATTTATATGAGTTAACATATAAATTTACACAATGAGTTATTGACAGCGATTTGTGTAAATTTATGTGAGTTAAAGTACGGACAGACATGCAGACAAGTCGAATTCGTGAACACTTTTCAACTATGTTGAAAAAAAATCTCGCATTTTTTTTTTTTTTCCGAAGCAGTTAGCTTAGGACACATCAATGATTCCTGTATTTTTTTTTTTTTTTTTTTTAATATATTTTGTCAAAATTAACCGCAAACCTTCTTTGGTCTTATAAATCAAATAAGCTTAGAAAACAGGACTTTGTCATTGTATCTGTACAGTTTTTTTTTTTTTTTTTTTTTTTTTTTCATTTTATTTTATTTTTCCTCCTCACATTGTTAAAATTTGTTCTATATTTGTATATATAGATGTCTTCCATAAAGGATGCCATAAAAGTTTCTAGATTCTCTAATAAGGTTATAAGAACCGCCTTTACTGGAAAAAGGGGGGAGAAATAATGATAACCTTAAGATGATTGAAATAGGCCCATTGATTATGGAACTCTGGTCAAAAATAGTTTAAGGTGATTTATAGGAATGATTCTGAAATGGTATGTGATTTTTGTTATTATATTTTGTGAAGAATGATAATAATTTGTTAAAGATTAAGATTTTGTTATTTCTGTCATAGGAGACTATAATTGATATTGTTAGAATTATTTATTATTTATAGCTTACAATTAATGATATAAATTGAAAAACTAAATGCTTTCTATCAGATGACAATTAGCATTGTTTTGTAAAATGTTCATTATTCTATAGGTTTATAACCACATAATATGGAGGATTTATTTTCGGACATTGGGCAATTTTAACCATGTTGTCGTAGGAGAAACATCTTGAGCGGTGCCCCAAAATCTCTTCTGTGCAAGTACAACTTTAAAACGTTACACTATTAGGTACTTATTAAAATTTCTATGAAAAATAAAATCTGGTAACGGAGTGAACCAAGTACATAGCATAAAAAGATATTTCGGAGGAGGTGGGGAGATATTTTTCCTTTAGATTTGCTTTTTAGTGCAATAATAGAGGTGAAATAAGTTAAAATTCTTATAAAATTTATTTTAAATACGATTTATTCAATAATATAGTTATTACAAGAGAAAATTTAACATATGATCATTTCTCATTGTGTAGAAATTTACAATCTCATTTCCATTGATGTTGGTTCTACTTTACCGATATATCATCATTAGTCCCCACCAAATCAAAGACTTCTAAACCTTGTACATATATTTTCAAGATTTTTGTCCCAAAAGAAATTTTCTCAGTAACTTTTTTGTGTGCATTTGGAATTTAACCCCCTCATCACATTTTTCAAGTATTTTTGTTAAACAAATTGGACAACCTATATTAAAGTATTCTAGCCATTATGTTGGATAGAATGTAGAAAGCAGTGTTTTCCATTTCGAAAAAGGCTGTGTGAATTTCAAGGGATTTCTAGACATTATATCTATATGTTCAACATGCTGACACAATCAGATAAATAAGAAATGCTAACATATAGAATTTTGATTTCAGATTTTTTATTGTAACTTATTTTAAATTTTCGTCAATCTTGATTGATATTTAAAATAGCATTTAAAATAATCCTGAGTGAAATTTTGGAGGAAGTTCAAACCGTGACGATCTCCCTCCTCCCTACACACCCATATACAAGAGTCAGGGTCTTGGAGTGAGCCCGGAGGGCTTCAGTTACATTTTTGCAATATATATTATAAAAATTTAATTATACATACACTGTTAAAAATATTGTCCTAGTTTGAACCAAAGTTTGGTGCTCAATAGTTACCACTGTAAGGTGGTGAAATGTTGAACCAATATTTAGAGCTCCTGTTGAAGCATAATTCCAATAGTTGGAACAAGGTTGAAATAGAAAGCTCCAAATGTTGGTACAAGATTTCACCATCTTATGGTGGCAGCTAATAAGTATCAAAATTTGGTTCGAACTAGAGCAAATTTTTTAACAGTGTATATTGAATATAATGACATGATTATCAATTTTAACTCAATAACAATGTAGCAAGATTCTCCCGCTCTCGGTGAATAATATGTTTAAATGTTTATTAGGGTGTCAAGTGAAATCAGCTCAGCTATCAACATTAAAAAAAAAAATCCATTAATTCACAAATAAAATTGTATTTGGCAAATCGCAAATATTGCTCGATTACAAAACATACTATTTTTCGAACTGGGCTCGGTGACATAGTAAATAATTAACCAATGTTGAGAGATTAAGCTTAAATGCAATTATTAAGAACTTTATTATGTGTAAGTATTATCAATATTTAATGTGAGCATATTTGATTATTAGACTTGTATAACAACTAGGTAGTTAGTGTTCTGTGGCGGGAGTTTAAAATGGATCAGCATTTTCTATAATTTTATAAAATTCCTTGTCAACAGCAATTCCAAAACTTTCGAAAAGTTTGTTGACCGAGACTTGTGTTTATTTGTGATTATTTTCAAATGATCACATACCATCTGTCATAAATATCAGGTAATCCAGACGGTAAGTTCTACTAAACAATTAAACAAAAGGAAACGGTTATTGGGGGGGGGGGGAGGAATATTGCGTAATGAAATAGCTCGCAATGTTCCAGTACATTTATCTTATTAACCCTTTCCGGAACGATCAAATTGATTGACACCGGAATTTAGAAACGATTTTTATACAAATTAAAAATTCCTAAATTCATGCTTTCATTGTAAAAGCGAAATTTCTTTAAAATATTCTTGGTGCCGTTTGTAAGTTTGGAATTAAAATTAAGTGCGCCCGGAGTAGACACACTGCGCCGGAAAGGGTTAAAATTGATCATCCTGAAATTGATTTCTTCTGTTTCTTTAATTCATTTGAATTGAAAATATAAAATCCATTCATTTTATTTATAGAAACGTTCAATGTGGATTTCCCCAGTTTTAACTGGTACTTTCTGTATCTTTTATTCTCCGAAATGCTTCCCTGGATGTAAAAGGTGAAGATATTCAAGAAAAAGAAGATTTCGTGAAATGTAGCGAGCGATTTATTTATAAGAATATGAATGGGAGAGAAAAAAAAGTTTTTTCAGAATAAAATATAAGTGAGATTGCAAGGTTTTTTTTCTTTTCTTTACAAAATAAATCGTACAATTCTTAAAAAGAAAAATGTGTGGTGAAAAGGACAATGGAAAATAGTAATTTAGAACATACTGCATTGCATATGTGACTAATACTAAATTCCTATTTCGGTATATAATTTAGTAACAAAATACTAGTTTTCAATATGATATTTAAATGACAAAATTATTTATTTTTTACTCACCGCAAAAAGTGAATATGTTTTATTAAACACCTTTGCATAAAAATATATTTGCTCAAAGCGCCACTCAAATATGGATCTGATTACTGAAACTAAAAAACTGATTCTTAAAAAAACTTAAAAAAAAAAAAAAAAAAGTTTTATGTTGAGCATAAAATTACCAATGGAAGAAGCCACTGGAAAAAATTTCGGGTACCGCAGCCATACAACGTCAATGAAACAAAAAGTCCGAAAGCTACATTTTTTAATAGAGGTACATTTTTTCAACTTTTGAAACGTGCGATATTTTTTGTGGAAAAACTTAAATATTTATCGCTAGTTCTTAAACATCAAAACAATTTCACTAAATAGTCCTATTTTTTAAACCGAAAATCTCCCAGAACCACATCAATATATTTCATTTGATAACACTTTTTAAACACTCAAAAAAATATCGTCATAAAACATTTGAATTCAGATCGTATAGAATAATTTAAAAAAGCGCATAATATTTTAACACTGTCTGATAAAGTGTAACACAATAAACTTCAAAGGTTACGAAATTGCTGAAGAAAAATATTACCCTTTTCAGTGAAATTTTCTTTAGCATTTTTTTTCTCATTAAATTCCAGGTCTAGACTCGCAAGCTTGCGGTACATTTATCTTATTAAAAGGATCATCCTGAAATGGATTACTTCTGTTTCCTTTATTCATTCGAATTGAAAATATAAAACCCTTTCGTTTTATCGACAGAAATGTTCAATGTGGTTTTCTCCAGTGTTAACTGGTACTTTTTGTATATTTTACATTCCAAAATGCTTCTCTGGGGGGGGGGGGTAAAAATAAAGATATTTATGAAAAAGATTTCGTGAATGTGGCGCGATTTATTTATAAGGATATAAATGGGGGGGGGGGAAATATATGTAATATTTTTAGAATAAAATATTGGTGATATTGCGAGGTTTCTTTTTTCTTTTTTTTAATAAATTGTCGAATTTTGAAAATGGAAAATTTATGCTCAAAAGGAAAATGGGAAATTTAGTAACATAATGCATTGCATGTGTTACTAAATTACTATTTCAGTATGTAATTTAATAACAAAATACTCGCTTTCAATATACAAAATGTATAATATTTAAATAACAAAATTACTTTTTTTAAATCGTCACAAAAAGTTAATATCTTTTTATTGAACACTTTTGCATCAAATTATATTTGCTTACAACGCCATTCAAATATGGATTTGATTACTGAAACTGCAAGATTAATTCTAAACTGAAATCTGTCAAAAAAAAAAAAAGAATTAAAAAGTAAAGTAAAATAACAATAAAACAGTTTTCATTTTATGTAGAGTAGTACTTACCAATGGAAGAAATTTCGGGTACCGCAGCCATCCAACATCGATGAAACCAAAAGTCTGACAGTCGCATTTTAAAATAAAATTATGTTTTTATCAACTTTTGAAACGTGTTATTTTTTATGGAGAAACATATATAGATATATACATATATATTTATATATAGTTCTTAAACCTCAAAACGATTTCATTAAATAGTCCTATATTTTCAACCGAAATCTTCCAGAACCCCATAAATATATTTCATTTGATAATCCTTTATATATACATTCAAAGAAATATCGTCATAAAACATTTGAGTTCAGATCGTATAGAATAATGTAAAAAAGCGTATAATATTTTAACACCGTGTGATAAAGTAAATCACAATAAACTTCAAAGATTACAAAAATGTTGAAGAAAAGTATTATCCTTTTCAGTGATGTTTCCTTAGTCATTTTTTTTCTCCTTAAATTCTATGTCTAGCTCGCAAGCTTGCAGTACATTTATCTTATTAAAAGGATCATCCTGAAATTGATTACTTCTGTTTCTTTTATTCATTCGAATCGAAAATATAAAAGCCATTCTTTTTTTTCTGTAGAAATGTTCTATGTGGATTTCTCCAGTTTTAACTGTTACTTTCTGTATCTTTCATACTCCAAAATGCTTCTTTGGGGGTAAAAGGTGAAGATATTCATGAAAAAGAGGATTTCGTGAAATGTGGCGCGATTGATATGTAAGGATATAAATGGAAAAGAAAAAAAAGTTTTATGAATAAATTATTGGTGAGATTGTGACTTTTTTTCTTTTCACAATAAATCGTCCAATTCTTTTTTTAAAAAATGTGTGCGAGGAGAATGAAAAGGAGAATGAAAAATTTAGTAACATAATGCATTGCATGCGTTAATAAATTACTATTTCAATACGTAATTTAATAACAAAATACTAGCTTTCAATATGATATTTAAATGACAACGTTACTTATTTTCCAATCACCACAACAAATAAATATTTTTTATTGAACACCTTTGTATCAAATTATATTTGCTCAAAACACCTTTCAAATATTTATTTGATTGCAGAAACTAAAAGATTGGTTCTAAACTAAAATCTGTCCAAAAGAGAAAATATTTTATGCTGGGCAGAAAATCTCCAACGGAAGCAGCCACAGGGAGAAATTTCGGTTACCGCAGCCATCCAACATTGATAAAACGAAAAGTCTGAAAGCTGCATTTTATATATATATATATAACCTAAATTTCTGTATATTTATATATAAACATTTTTTTAAAACTTTTGAAACGTTTTATTTTTTTATGGAGAAACATACATATTTATATCTAGTTCTTAAACCTCAAAACAATTTAATTAAATAGTATACTTTTTATACCTTCGAAAAAACATCGTCATAAAACATTTGAGTTCAGATCGTATAGAATAATGTAAAAAAGCGTATAATATTTTAACACCGTGTGATAAAGTATATCACAATAAACTCCAAAGGTTACGAAAATGTTGAAGGAAAATATTATCCTTTTCGGTGAAGTTTTCATTAACATTTTTTTCTCCTTAAATTCCAGGTCTAGCTCGCAAGCTAGCAGTACATTTATCTTATTAAAAGGATCATCCTGAAATAGATTACTTCTGTTTCCTTTATTCATTCGAATCGAAAATATAAAAGCCATTCGTTTCATCGATAGAAACATTCAATGTGGATTTCTCCAGTTTTAACTGGTACTTTTTGTTTATCTTTTAGTCTCCGAAATGTTTCTCTGAGGTAAAAAAATGAAATTATTCATGAAAAAGAAGATTTCGTGAAATGTGGCGCGATTTATTTATAAAGATATGAATGGGAAAGGGGGGGGGAAGTTGATTGTTTTCTGAATAAAATATTGGTGGAATTGCAAGGGTTTTTTTTTCTTTTTTTCTTTTTTTAAATAAATTGTCGAATTTTTAAAATGAAAAATGTGTGCTGAAAAGGAGAATGGAAAATAGTAATTTATTAGCGTAATGCATTGCATATGTTACTAAATTACTATTGCAGTTTGTAATTTAATAACAAAACACTGACTTTCAATAGATAAAATGTATAATATTTAAATGACAAAATTACTTTTTTTAAATCGCCGCAAAAAGTGAATATTTTTTATTGAACGCCTTTGCATCAAATTTTATTTGCTCAAAACGCCATTCAAATATGGATCTGAATACTGAAACTGGAAAATTAATTCTAAACTAAAATTTGTCCAAAAAAAAAAAAAAAAAAAAAAGAATTAAAAATAAAATAACAGTAACAATAAAACAGTTTTTCATTTTATGTAGAGCAAAAAAATTACCAACGGAAGAAGCCTCTGGAAGAAATTTCAGGTACCGCAGCCATGCAACATCAATGAAACCAAAAATCCGACAGCCGCATTTTTAAATAAAAATATGTTTTTTCAACTTTTGAAACGCGTTATTTTTTATGGAGAAACATACATATTTATATCTAGTTCTTAAAACTCAAAACGATTTCATTAAATACTCCTATTTTTAAAACCAAAAGCTTCCAGAACCCCGTAAATATATTTCATTTGATAATACTTTTTATACACATTCAAAATAAAACATCGTCATAAAACATTTGAGTTCAGATCGTATAGAAAAATGTAAAAAAGCGTATAATATCTTAAAACCGTGTGATAAAGTATATCACAATAAACTTCAAAGGTTACGAAAATGTTGAAGAAAAGTATTCATCTTTTCAATGAAGTTTTCTTTATCATTTTTTTCTCCTTAAATTCCAGGTCTATAGCTCGCAAGCTTGCAGTACATTTATCTTATTAAAAGGATCATCCTGAAATGGATTACTTCTGTTTCCTTTATTCATTCGAATTGAAAATATAAAAGCCATTCGTTCTATCGATAGAAACATTCAACGTGGATTTCTCCAGTTTAAACTGGTACATTCTGTATGGTTTACTATCCAAAATGCTTCTCCGGGGGTAAAAAATGAAGATATTCATGAAAAAGAGGATTTCGTGAAATGTGGCGCGATTTTTTTTTAATAAGAATATGAATGGGAAAGAAAAAAAGTATTGTTTTCTGAATAAAATGTTGATAAGATTGCAAGGGTTTATATATATATATATATATAAATTGTCGAATTTTTAAAGTGAAAATTGTGTGCTGAAAAGGAAAATGGAAATAGTAATTTAGTAGCATAATGCATTGCATGTATTACTAAATTACTATTTCAGTAAGTAATTTAATAACAAAAAAATGCTGATTTTGAAACTATAAAATGTATGATACATAAATGACAAAATTACTTAATTTTTAATCTCCGCAAAAAGTCGATATTTTTTATTGAACACCTTTGCATCAAATTATATTTTCTCAAAACGCCATTCAAATATGGATCTGATTACTGAATCTTAATAATAATACAGTTTTTATTTTATGTAGAGTAAAAATTACCAATGGAAAAAGCCTCGTGAGACATTTTGGGTACCACAACCAGCAGCACTGGTGAAATGAAAAGTCTGAAAGTCGCAATTTTTAATAAAAGTATGGTTTTTGAACTTTTGTAACATGTGATTTTTATGGAAAAATATGCATATTTATATCTAGTTCTTAAACATCAAAACAATTTCATTAAAGCCCTATTTTTAAAACCGAAAATGTCCCAGAACTTTTAAATACATTTCATTTGACAACACTTTTTATACATTCAAAAAAAATATCGTCATAAAACCTTTGAGTTCAGATCGTATAAAATAATGTAAAAAAAGCGTATAATATTTTAACACCATGTAATAAAGTATAGCACAATAAATTTCAAAGGTTACGAAAATGTTGAAGAAAAGTATTACCCTTTTCAGTAAAGTTTATTTTATAATTTTTTTATCCTTAAATTCTAGGTCAAGCTATCAAGCTTGCAGTACATTTATCTTATTAAAAGGATCATCCTGAAATGGATTACTTCTGTTTCCTTTATTCATTCGAATCGAAATTATAAAAGCCATTCGTTTTACCTATAGAAACATTCAATGTGGATTTCTCCAGTTTTAAATGGTACTTTCTGTATCTTTTACTCTTCGAAATGTTTCTATGGGGTTAAAAAATGAAGATATTCATGAAAAAGGGTATTTTTTGAAAAGTTGCGCGATTTATTTATGGATATTGGGATGGAGAAGAAAAAAAAATATGATTTTTTTATCGAATAAAATATTGGTGAGACTGCGAGCCTGTTTTTTACAAGATAAATCGTCCTACTCTTTTTTTTTTATGTGTGTTGGAAAGGAAAGAGAAAAAAGTAATTTAGTAATATAATGCAATACATATGTTATTGAATTACTATTTCAATATGCAATTCAGCAAAAAAGTACTAGCTTTCAATACATAATATAAGTTTAAGCAACAAAACTACTTATTATTTTAATCTACTTGTGTACAGTTTTTATGAAACACCTTTGCATCACATTATAGAGTAGAACCTCGATCATCCGAAGTAATTGCGATCGAACCTACTTTGGATTATCGAGAATTCATCAGTAATCATCTAGTTTAATATGTAGTACCGTCATTGAACTGTTATTATGAATTATTTTAACTGTTAAATACTGAATTAAAATTATAAATGAAGATAAATTTATTTCTGAAACAAAATGCTGGTTTACAATGGTTTAAATGCAAGCTTCATCTGGTGTAAATTGGCCAATCTTTGACGTGCAGCTCTATTATCCCGAAGTTTTCTTAAAAACATGAGTTTAGAGGGGAGCGTAACAGTAGTCGCGTAATAATATCATATTTTTGTCTGTATGGTTAATACGATTCTTTTTCTCTTAATGGAAGCCATGATGAAAAAAAAACTTGAATATAAAAAAATAAGAAAACAATGCATAAGCTCTACGTGATAGCACTCAAGAAAACTCTGTCGGAAATGTAACATCAGAAAAAGAGAACAAACAGGAATTCTCGCCAGCTGCCAAAAGTGACCATACCTAAAAGATCGTCGTAGCAGGGGTAGAAAGAGAATAGTAAACGGGTTTTTCCTTCTTTTCTTCCTTTTCCCTTTTCTGGAATAGGATTGTCCACAAAGGATAAGTGACACAAAGTAACTCCTCCCCCTTTTCAAATTCTGCTGCAATGAAAATGTCTCTCTTCTTGAGATGACAAAAGAGGTTAGTGTCTTTGCAATTATTTACAATCAGAGGGTGCAATAACATTCGATTGTTCTGGGACTCAGCAGTATGACTTCCAAATTTCGAAACGAGGTGTGTTTTTGTTTAGAACAGCAACTTTTGAAAGTGGGGAAGAATACACTCATACCGAGAATTGAGCTTGCGAGAAGGAATTCTAAAAAAATTTATCTGCACTCGTAGTTTGGAAAGGACGGCTTGCATACAAAAGGAATGTGGGAAAAAACCCTTAAAAATGCATGTTTGATAAGAGAAAATTTTGTATGATAGTAGAAAGTGAAAAAAAAGAGTGCAGAAGAAACCGACTTCGGTTAACGGAGAGATTCAATTAATCGAGGTTCTACTGTATTTGCTCAAATGCGCCATTAAGATATAAATCGGATTATTGAGCAATAAACTGTAAAAATGGCGCTAAACTGAAAGCCTTCAACAAAAAAAAAATGTTTTCATTTTATGTTGAACAGAAAGTTACCAGTTAAAGAAACCACTGAAAGATATCCCGGTTACCGCAGTCATGCAACATCGATGGCTTTTAAAAGGCGTATTTTTTAATAAAAATCTTAAAAAATATGTTTGTTTTTTTTATTTGGAAATGTACGATTTTTATTTAAAACCATACATATTTATATTTCGTTCTTAACACATTGAGTGTCATGGTGATTGGTACTGAACTTTCCGTTAAAGCACATTAGTCACCGGTGACTTACAGTGTAAAATATGATAAAAACTGAAAAAAAATATATTGTTTTAAGTAATTATTAAGAAAGTATAATCTTGCAATAAATAAAAGTTGAGTAATTTTTAAATAAATTTTCAGTAATTATTTAGAACACTATAATACTATTTTTAGTTTTATACCATATTATTGGTTGTCAGTCACCAATGACTGACGACGCACTCAATAAAAACTCCAGGCCTGTCCAACCTTTTAGTAAACAAGGGTGCCCTTCACCTAATTTCAAATAATGAAAAGCACCATTATTCACAAGACTTAAATTGCAGCAACAATACTCGTATTATTTCTCGGTTGTATAGTCAACAGAGTCTGGTTATCACTGAGGCTAACTTCCGCCAGTACTTTTGTATATTAATCTCAGCCCTATTTAAATGAAAAATTCCTGTGATAAGTATGGCGAACATTTACTACTTGGAAATATTCATGGAAGATTGCTTCAGTGGTAACTATGCCTTGAGTATTAGTAATCTTGTGTCACACACGTTGAATATATATTTCATCGTGGTAGACACGATGAAACTCTCCACAATAAGATCCCTACAATTCTTAAATTCTGTGTAAAAATAATTTGAACAGATAACATAAAGTAGTGCATTTACAATGACTTTTTTAAAAGCGTTTGGCAAATTAAGAAGATGGGAAGCCATGTAAAAAGCCAAATTTGTAGATGAAAAAGCGAGAAACCTTTTAATAAAAATTTTTAAAAAGCTAAGCAAACATTATCACTGTAAAAAAAACCACGCACATGTCTATATATATATATACAGGGTGATTCAGCTCGTCGGTGACAAACTTTAAGGATCGATAGAGCACACCTAGACGAACATTTTTGAATAGGGAATGTAGGGTCCCTGACGCGATGGTAAGGCGCTAGGCGCTTTCGAAAATTTGGGTGCCGAAATTCGAAACGTCATAAAAACTAGGGAAATGGTTAGATTTTCTTGCTTGTTGCGTCGAAATGATTCTGTTTGTTTAGACTTTCTTCAGTACCAATTTGATAAGCGTATCTCTTAAAACATGGATAGGGGGCGCTGCAGACTTTGGAGAGCTAGACAACAACTTTAAGCCCGTTATTTTGATAATTTAACACATGCTCGCCAAAGTTTATACTCTAACTTAAAGTTTGAACCCAAAAGTAGAGCCCTGCAAAAAGCGTAAGAGCCGGAATAAAATGTCAAAGTACAGGGTGGTCGAAACTCGAAGGCTCCTAAGAGATAAACAAACAGATTTCTTGACTTATGGCATGCATTTTCATGATTCTGTTTGCTGGGGCTCTCTGAAACTCAGTTGAACGGTACAAAAAGAAACATCGATAGGGGGCGCTTTGGGCAAAAAACATAATTCGTTGACATTTCGGACGCTAACTGGAAACGGGGCGCTACGATCAGTTAGTAATAATGAAAACACATTTTCTACCTCTGCTCAACACTTCTGAATAAATTTAGACCAAAAACATCAATGATACTGGAAATTTATTTACAAAAAATAACACTACAGAAGATGCTCGAAATTTCGACCTTGGGCCATGATGCAGGCTTCGCACCTCCGTCGCATTGAGGAGTGTGTGTTTCCAACAATGCCAGGAGTATCTCTGATCTGCCCTGCAGCTGCCACAATGCGCGCCACAAGTTCTTCAGCACTGCTGACAGGTGTATGGTATACCTTGGCCTTCAGGTAACCCCAAAGGAAGAAATCCAAGCAGGTGAGGTCTGGTGATCGGGCAGGCCAGTGAACTGGACCCCCACGCCCGATCCACCGCTGGCCATACCTTGCGTTTAGATGGAGACGCACGTCGTTCGTGTAATGGGCCGGAGCTCCATCGTGCTGGAACCACATCTGGCGACGCGAACTTTCGGGTACGTGCGCCTCCTCCAGAAGCTGCGGCAGCACTTGATCCAGGAAAATCAGGTAATTTCCACCTGTCAGCCGTTCAGGTAACAAATAAGGGCCAATGAGGCAATCCCCCAGAATGCCGGCCCACACATTTACTGAGAAACGCTCCTGGGCTGCTCGGCTTCTGGTTTCATGTGGATTTTCATCACACCACACATGACTGTTGTGGGCGTTCCACATTCCCTCCCGGCTGAAGGTGGACTCGTCCGTAAACAAAATGCTGTTTACAAAACGGGGATCCCTGGATCTCATCGCCAAGTACCATCTTGAGAATTCCACTCGAGGGCCAAAATCCTGCTCTCTGAGCAACTGCACCCGCTGGATGTGGTAGGGGTGCAGATTCCGGGAACGTAAGATGCGCCACGCAGTTGCTTGCGAAATGCCAACATGTCTGGCGAAATCTCTCGTGCTAAGACCTGGGTTGTCCTCAACCAGGTTAAGCACAGCCTCTTCGTTATCGGGGGTGCTCACTGATCGCTCCCGTTCAGGCCTGCCTCCGTCGAAAGATCCCGTTGTGGACAACCTCTGGTGTACTCGAGCGAAGAAGGCATGGCAGGGGATTTGCCTGTTGGGGTAACGCTCGGCGTACAACCGCTGAGCGGCTCGTCCATTACAACCAGCAGCGCCATACGCCAAATGCATGTCAGCCAATTCAGAGTTTGTGTACCGTTCCATCCTACTACCGATCTGCAGACAAGTAACCCGAAGCTTAAGTAGGTACCGCACGTTCAAAAGACGTGTCTGCGCATACAACTACGTCATCTCGCGTTGTCGTCTACGCATTACGTATCTTTTGCATATCGATATGATACGATATCTTTTGCATAAATCAGCAAAAAGCACCTTATGTAAATTTTATTGCGCGCATTGTGCATGATTGAAACCAGCTATGTTTGTTAAAAAAAAAAAAAAAAACTGCAGTTTTAATAGCTTCTTATGATAAGTAAATTACTCTCTTGTTTTGTTTCTAACTGATCGTAGCGCCCCGTTTCTAGTTAGCGTCCGAAATGTCAACGAATTATGTTTTTTGCCCAAAGCGCCCCCTATCGATGTTTCTTTTTGTACCGTTCAACTGAGTTTCAGAGAGCCCCAGCAAACAGAATCATGAAAATGCATGCCATAAGTCAAGAAATCTGTTTGTTTATCTCTTAGGAGCCTTCGAGTTTCGGCCACCCTGTACTTTGACATTTTATTCCGGCTCTTACGCTTTTTGCAGGGCTCTACTTTTGGGTTCAAACTTTAAGTTAGAGTATAAACTTTGGCGAGCATGTGTTAAATTATCAAAATAACGGGCTTAAAGTTGTTGTCTAGCTCTCCAAAGTCTGCAGCGCCCCCTATCCATGTTTTAAGAGATACGCTTATCAAATTGGTACTGAAGAAAGTCTAAACAAACAGAATCATTTCGACGCAACAAGCAAGAAAATCTAACCATTTCCCTAGTTTTTATGACGTTTCGAATTTCGGCACCCAAATTTTCGAAAGCGCCTAGCGCCTTACCATCGCGTCAGGGACCCTGCATTCCCTATTCAAAAATGTTCGTCTAGGTGTGCTCTATCGATCCTTAAAGTTTGTCACCGACGAGCTGAATCACCCTGTATATATATATATATATATAGTTTTCTTATGTAATATATTTTTGGAATGCCTACTAACAATACTAAAAATCATATTTATATGAAAAATAGCAATAATGCGTTTAAACAAGCTTTTTAAAAGTATTAAAGACGATATTTTCATATTTGCCTACCGTCATGTGTTAACAACCGAAGAAATCGCCAAAACTCGCTATTTACAATCAATCTTTCTGGCGTTGTTCATTTCAGTGAAAATAGTGCGACATTCGATTGCATATCTGAATTTTCTGCTTTATTTACATTTAATGATTTTATTTATTGATCAATAAATGTTTTAATTTCTTTATAGAATATAAGCTGGAAAAAAAAGATGAGCTATTTATATACAAGTAAAATTATCTTTCGTAATCATCTACAGGTGATAGAGACAGATTTTAAAAAAATCATGCCCAAAAATTAATTTAAAAACAGCAAAAATTGAACAAATTATGGTATGATTTTCAATTAAACTTCGATATAGTTTTGAAGCAAACTGTATTTGAAAATACAATTTTTCTCAATTCGACGGTATAAAAATTGGAAATGTGTGGTATTTAGAGGCTTAAAAAATTGAAATTAAAGTTGTTAAAGGTCAATTTAATCGTCGTATGTTGCCACCGTAAAAATGATGTCAGCATTCTGCACAGACACTTTTGTCCTTTGTGATATAGATAGATATTTCGTAAATAAAACAAAAGAAAATTAGAATTAAATATTTTCTGGTGTGAACTCGAAATTTCTGAATAAAAAATTGTCAGGATTGGCAACACCATTTGCGGCCTGCGTAATATTAGTGAATGAAGAATTAAGATTAAATAAGATGTATTTCAAAAGTTCGGTTATTTTTGCTTTTAAAGTTAACAAATAATTTTAAAACTATGCGTATATGAAATCATTTTTTTTTTTTATGGAACATTCTAAAATAAAATATGATATAATCCTCTTTAAGCTAGTGAGCAAATACAGAAACCAATTTATAAAAACCGTGTAGAAATAAGCAATACAATTAAATCACAGATTTGAAAATATCGTATACTGGGGTGGGGCGGGGAATTTCTCAATATGCAAACAAATACAACCCGTAAAGGATATTTGGCAATTAATTTGTTTAAATAGACCATCAGAAAGAAATTATATCAATCACCTAAAAAATTTTTAAAGAAATCGGTTCAGTAGCAAATTATCAATTCCAGGTTCCAATTAATCTCCAAAGATATGGGAAGAACGATGTCATTTAGAAGGCCCCCTTTCATTTGAGAAGTTTTCTAAATGCAACATATTCTAAACTCACTAATGCTACAAATATATTATAAATATACTACAAATTTTCTAAAGAGTGACGCAGTTTAGTTCACATTTATTTCATTAAATGTATTATTTCAGGTTATTCTTTCATAAACATTGGATACAGAAGAAAATATGCAAAAAGGATTTTGCATGGTATTTGGGATTAAAAAAAAAAAAAAAAAAAAAAAAAAAAAAAGTTGAATTCAGAATCAGAGCCCGATCAAGCTGAAGTTGGGCCCAGGGCCTGTTAAAAAATTGCCCCTCCCGCCCTACCTCCCCATTCCCGGCGACACTTTCAGAAAAAAAAAAATAGGTTTTTTTGATGACTTAACAAAGTTGTTTGGGTAAAAGTTCAAGTTTACAAAAAAAATAAATAAATAAATAAATAAATAAATAAATAAAAATAACTTATAAGAATAATCAAGAAAATGAATTGACGTCCACTTTCTCAAATAATATTCATTTGTATAATTCACAAACATCTATGATCCACAGTTTATGTTGCAGAGAAAAATGAGGACGTCTTTTTCAAAACCTGCCTTAGCCAAAATCACAAATATTGTGTTTTCTCTAATAGTCTAGTAATCATTTTAAAACTATAATTCTGACATCGAAATCCTCGTTTCTATTGAATCCAATAGACACAATATGCAATTTTTGGCATTTTCCCCAAATTTGATTTTCTGGATATGGCAAATTTTGAAAATTATAGGTACTCTCAAAATGAAAAACGACTTTTACAAAAAAGTACCTAGGTTAAAAGCTTCTAAAAATTTTATTGAGTGATTTAGAATATTTAAATTTTACGTTTCAAAGTTGATGTTTTATGTTGAAAAGTACTTGGTTAAGGAAAAAAAATTATTCACATAATTTGTGGGCCTCTGCAATTTGTGGGCCCAGGTCCGGGAGGCCCGTGCATTAATCAGGCTTTGTTCAGAATGTATGCACAGCATAAAATTATTTTGAAATGCTACGTCCAATTTTGACAATAGCTTGAATTATTAATATTCTATATTGTGCATATCATCCAAATTCAATAATATAAAAATACAATATTTATAAACATGTCTAAAAAAATGGACAAACTGAAGAATTATGATCATCTGATTGAAACTGATCTATTACAAGAAAAATTAATTTGTTGTGAAAGGTACTTTTATAAAACACTTTTAATGTGCATATGAAGTTAATAATTTGAAAAGAAATTATATGGAATTTTGGAATGGAATTAACTGAATATAAAACTAGAGCCCTCTATTTTTTCAATTTTGGGCCCCTTCAATTTTTTCCAAGGAAAGCACTTGCTTTTCATGCCTATTCGGTAATCAGGACCTGGGCAGTTCTGATATCAAGGATATAGCATGAGCAGTATAGGACAAAATACTACTTATGGTTACATAGTAGCCACTTAATCTACAGACAAATAAATGATTTTTGAAAAAAGAAACTTAAATTAAAATAGATAAATGGCATATGTGATCAGGGTCTAGTAATTTCATTGATGTAATGTTTGACAACTCACCAGAATCCACACTGGCGCACTCACGGGGGGAGCTGAGGAGCTGAAGCTCCTCCCAGACTCTGAGACAAAAATAGTTATTTAAAATTTTCTACTTAAAAATGGGAATTTTTCAAAAATATTTATTTTTTCTTACATTTTTTTTCTCTGTTATGTATTTTCTTATGAAATTCAAAATATTAGCATATCGAATATTCACTGATTTACTAATTAAAAAAAAAAAAATTACTTTTAATGTGTTTCGGTGAGAACAAAAATAGACAATATTAGATAGTCTAGAGCAGGGCTATCCAACGCGGCGCCCGCGGGCGCCATGGCGTCCTTTGCAGGTTTTCTTGGCGCCCTTTTAAAGGTTCCTCGTTATTATTATTATTATTATTATTATTATTATTATTATTATTATTATTATTATATTATTAAATACAATTTTTCTGTAAAAGACACTTTATTTAAAATCCTTGATATTTTCATGAGAGATGTTTTAAAAATAACTACAAGTGTATTTCATGCATCAACAATTATAATGTATGTAATTTATTAAAAGAAAGGCAACAGCACTATATATATTTTCTTTTAAACTAATCATATGCTATTGTATTTCTTTACTAATTTATATTTATGCTTTATAAATCTTTTTATAGAAATTATACCGATAAGAATTAATAAATGTCGGCAATAATTTTTTAATACGTTAAGAAGTGAAATGTGAAAAAATCCCTGTCGGCTGGGCCTTTAGGCGGAGGTAGATTTCGAAGAGTGCTCATTTCAACAAATATATATATATATATATATATATATATATATATGATTAGAGATAAACCCAGTTTAATAACTTCATTTGGCCGTTTATGAAAAATTTTTAATTTCATTTTTCTGCAAAAACTGGTTTTATCAGAATCATCTTAAGAAAAATTCAGCTCAAATGCCCATTTTGACAACATATTTTGAAATAAATTCTGAATTTATTAAAAAATCGACCAAAACAGTACATTATACAGTTCCTAAATAACAAAAAACTGTCAGTTGAATGCATTTGAGAAAAAAATTGAATTTAAAAATGAACCATAAAATAACCAATTTGTTGTTTGAATACATCCTTAATTCTTTAATCATGATTGCTTCGGAAAATTTTGTGCGAAATACTCACTTTGACAGCATTTTTAAAAATATATTCTATCTTTATCAAAAAACTGGCCAATGCGTCACAGTATATAGTTCCTAAATAAGAGGATCTGTAAATTGGATGCGTTTGAGAGCGAAAATGGATTTTAAAACGAGTCATAAAAAACGCAATTTGCTATGTGAAAACTTCCTTAAATTTTCAAATCACGAAGACTTCGGGAAATTCTGTTCAAAATACCCTTTTTGGTAGCCTTTTTCGAAATATATTCTGTCTTTATCAAAAAACCGATCAATGCATCACATTATATAGTTCCTAAATAATAGGATCTGTAAATTGGATGCGTTTGAGAGCAAAAATGGATTTAAAAACGAGTCAGAAAAAAACGCAATTTCTTATTTGAACACTTCCTTAAATTTTCAGTCACGATGATTTCGGAAAATTCTGTTCAAAATACCCTTTTTGGTAGCCTTTTTTGAAATATATTCCGTCTTTATCAAAAAACTGACCAATGCATCACATTATATAGTTCCTAAATAAGAGGATCTGTAAATTGGATGCGTTTGAGAACAAAAATGGTTTTAAAAACGAGTCAGAAAAAAACGCAATTTCTTATTTGAATACTTTCTTAAAATTTCAGTCCCTATGAATTTGGGAAATTCTGTTCAAAATACCCTTTTTGGTAGCTTTTTTTGAAATATATTCTGTCTTTATCAGAAAATTAACCAATGCGTCACTTTATACAATTTCTAAATAAGAGGATCTACCATTTGGATGCGTTTAAAATCAAAAATGAATTTAAAAATGAGTCAGAATATAAGCAGTTTGGATTTGAGGTTTTTTCTCCAACTCCTATTTTTGTTTAATTTCTTTTTGCTATGCGAATTGGTCCTATGAAAAACTTGTCAATATAAAAATTGTAGATATTTTTGAGATGTAAAATAAATTTAATCAGATTTGATATCTTAAGAATTGACTAAGTTATGGATTGATTTTTTTCTGGATGGATTTTTCTCTTTTTTCACCGCCCTTTTTCTTTTCTTTTTTAATTTTTTTCATCGGTAAAAGTTGGTCCTATCAAAAACTTGTAAATGCAAAAGTTTTAGAAAATTTTAAGAACATTTACAAAAAATTCAGTTGGACTTGATATCTTGAAAATTGACGAAGTTATGAATTTTTTTCTCTCAAAACCCCTGTTTTTTTCGCCCCTCGAGCCCACTTCTAAATTTATCAAAAATCTGTCATGCATAAACTTTTGGCCCATTTTTAAGAAGTAATATAAACTTTAAACCGATTCGATATCTACTTTAATAAAGAAGTTATGGCGTTTTTTCGGTTTTCACAAAAACGCCCCCTATTCCAACCCCCTTGGTCCGATTTTGCCCATTAACGAACTTGGCCGAGATTTTATCCCCTTTGATTTTAGGTACCAGTTTGGTGGAGATTGGTGAAGAATTATAGAAGTTATCGTATCCATAAAAAAGTGAGATATAGATAGATAGATAGATAGATAGATAGATAGATAGATATATAAACTGGTGCGATTGCAATAGGTAGTATTTCATACGAAATCTACCTAAAAGATGAGCGATCCTTCTCCTTCGTGCATGAAAGTTCAGCATTTTTGTTTTTGCTATTGGCGCTGTTTCACTGGCTATTAAGCTGTTTTATAAAAGGGATAAAGGCTGTCTTTTACTGCTCCTTACCATTGAAACTGTAGGTAATTTTTTATTTTTTATTTTTTTTTATATCTGTAAAATCATGCGAAATGATTTCCATCAATGAAAACTCTTTAATACTACCCTTGACTTTGTTTCTGTACTTTTTATTATGACTAATTTACACTTCCAAAAAATTATAGTTATTGCAGAATACTTGCGTCCCCCCAAAAAAACCTAACTACATCTCTGATTATCATTTTATTTTAATAATAGATGAAATTTTATTTTTGGTTCCTAACCAGTGTTCTCGCTGTCGCTCGCCAATGTGCCAAATTGCGACTAAATTCTTCATTTGGCGAGTAAACAAGCGATTAGTTTCGCCAAATTGCTAGTGCTCAATTTTTGCTTTTTCTTTTTCCCTTTTCGTTTTTCAAACATATGCATTATGCATACTTACATATATTTAGTGTATACATATTTTTTATATTTGCAGCGGATAGTTCAAATTGGATTAATAACAATCGCTGTTATAGTTATAAAAATTAAGGTTATTTTAGAACATATTGAAAAAAAAGGGGTAAAATAAAGGATTAAAGTTTTTTTTTTTTTTTTTTTTTTTTTTTTTGTGCTACACGGCGAATCTATTTGGCTAATATTTTTTTCATTTGGCGAATGTTTTTTATTTTTAATTAGCCAAATTTCTAACGTTGGTCAAATGCCAGCGAGAACACTGTTCCTAACAATTTAAAAATGTTTGAGATAATCCCTCGCAGAAAAATGTATTATTAGAAATTTATTACAATTTACTGTTACTGTTACTGTTTTTTTTTTTTTTTTTTTTTTTAGATTTATAGGAGCATTATGACTCATTTGCACATATATATGTATATATATATTACTACTAATATTAAAAAAAGATGTTTTTTACATGTTTTGAGCCATGTTAATAATGGCGCCCCATCATTGCTTGCCAAAAGCTGAGATGCGCCCCTGCATAGTAAAAGGTTGGACAGGCCTGGTCTAGAGAAAGAATAGACTGTATATTTTTCCCAATGCAAGCGCATTTTATGCAGGGCCATCGCTAAGATTTTTATTGGTGGGGGAGAAGACCTTAAATTGCTAAGTCAAATTTTCATATTTGCCAACTCGTTTTATAATTTTGCCAAGTTAACGCACTTAGAAAATGTAATACAGTTCTTATTTGTAAAAAGTTTAATACTATTCCCAATTAGAGTTGTAACTTTTGCAAATTGTATCAAAAATAAGAAATGTATTGCAGTTTTTATTAAAATTTTAATTAGATTTGCCAAGTGTAACAACATTTGCAAATGTTTGGGGGGGAAGGCTCCCCCCTGCCCCCCCCCCCCCCTTAGCGAGGCCCCTGATTTTATGATAAATATTGCAGAAGATTATTTATCCATCCTTAGATACCTCAAAAACTTATTTTTTAAATTTAAAAAAGTATTTATATTATATATATATATATATATAAAAGGCCCAGATCTGGGTACGTACGACCTCTGAAAAATGCTACCCCCCTCCAAAGAATAGTGCTGGAAGCGCCAACAAAAATCCATGAACAATTTCATTTAAAAATAAGTAAGCATTATTTAAAAACTTCTTTCATGTAAATTTTAAAAGCGAAATTTTGTTTAAAAATTCTGATGCAAATTTTTTATAAAATTAAATGGTATAAATCATAACCATGGTCCTTCTAAAGAAAGCAGAATTTCTCTTCTCCAAATTCATTTCCGTTTGAAGTTCGAATATGACAGTAGTGGCGACATCTATTGTATATTGTATAAATTAACACAAGCATTTTTTGAAAATTTATCATGAAAGTGCTAAAAATAAACATAAACGAAAGAGAAAAATAAATCATATATAACGATTATTATTTTATAAATATAATTTATCATTAGACTTAAAATGCGCAGCCGGGTAGGGGGGCTGTATCAAGTAAATATGAAAAAAAAATGATTTGATACAAATATGTAGACGGTTAAACAGAAAATATAAAGAAAGAAAATACTTTCTTATTCATAAAGAAGGTACAATTTCAAGTCTGATCACATATTTATCGTAATTTTTTTATTGTAAATGTTTTCGGAATAAGAATTTATTGATAAGAGACATTATTAATCTCTTCTTTCATGTTTTTAGTACACATTGTTTTTTTATGACTGGCGAAAAACATTAAAGAATTAAGAAAGAATATGGTTTAAATTAAACGCCATGCCGTCTAAAACTATGAAATATTTTTTTTATGTAAAAACAGCGAAATCAAAATTATTTCAATAAAAGATTGTGCTTTTCTTTTCACAGAAGTTTTTATTCCAGGTTAATGGTGTGTATTGGTGTATTTGTGTCGGCCGATTATCTACACTAGGGATATAGGCCCATGGGGAGGAATGCCCTTCGTGGGAATCTTTCTAAGGAAACCTAACCCGTATTTACGCAAGGTTCGAAGAAAACCACGAAAACTCCGAACGGTTAGGCCGACGGCCGCGATTGGGTTCGAACCCAGCACCTGCCGTCTACCAGCTGAGAGGTCAGAACCTCTCGGCCACTGGTCGGACCCAGGTTAATGGAATGGAGTTGCAAAGCACATAAGCCAAAGTTCCTCAGTTTGAAACGAATCCTGATAATTATTTTTTAGTCAATTGAAAGTGTTATCGACACTTGCAGTCAGTGACGTAGACAAGGGGATGGAGAGTCCAGGGGTCGGACCCCCCCCCCCCCCGAACGAAGAATTGTGTTACTGAATCTTGGTTAAAAAGCAGTCAAAACTGCTAACACGGAATCACAAAGAACCTATGCTACTTAGTAGGTGTCCGTACTAGACAACGGTTCGTTTTAGAATGAAAAGTTATAACTTTCGCTAGGTTATAAACTTCCGTTTTAGATAAATTTTCCACATAAATACGTTCCGTTTTCCCAGAATCCTCTAAACGTATCCCTTGTATAATACACATATGAAGAGCATAAATGTATTACAGTAAAATCTATGAAGATGATCGATCTAAAAGGAAAAAGATATCAGATTCGACGAAAACAACACTGTACTTTTATACTCGCTAAGACTTGAAACCTATCTAAAATGGTTTGGTTTATTTTTGTCCGCCGATTATCTACACTAGGGTTATAGACCCAGGGGGGGGGGCAGTGCCCTTCGTGGGGGGTCTTTCTAAGGGAACCTAACCCGTATTTACGCAAGGTTCGAAAAAAGCCGCGAAAACTCCGAACGGTTAGGCCGACAGCCGCGATTGGGTTCGAAGCCAGCACCTACCGTCTACCAGTTGAGAGGTCAGAACCTCTCGGCCACTGGTAGAGCCCTATCTAAAATGGAGCTTTTTTAAGTTATGATTCCTTCTTGAGGTTTTCTGTGAACACAGTATCCTCTCCTAAAAGGAAAAATGTCATGGTCCCGAGCAGTGTTGAATTCAGGGGGTGACCCGGGGGGACATTCCTCCCCGGAGCAATAAAATCTCCCACCTGGAAAATTTGAAATTTTGCGTTTTCAATGGTCAAACAGTACAATCCCCCCCCCGGAACTCTATAATGTCCCCCCCGGAGCGATTGAAGTCCCTCCCGGAGAAAAGTGTCTGAATTCAACACTGGTCCCGATGACGGAATTATAAATATACAAGCATACCTGCTAAAATGAAATTGGCCTGCAAAGAATTTGTTAACGATCCCTAGCGATTTCGTTTCCACAGACTTTTGTCAATACTAAATTAAGGTTACGAGCGAAATAAAAAGATGCTCCCTTTCCTTCGAAAGAAATAAAATCTTCAAGGGATCTTTCTTTTATTTATTTTATATTTTTTTTTTCCCAACCGTTCTGTGGTTTTTGGAAAAAGGCGGAGATGAATTCATCGGGAAAATTTCGTACCTATTCTGACCCTGCAATAGCAACACAACACGAAAAGCACCATCTGACTACAATAAAGACAGCGCCATTTGTAAGATACGTATATTTGGACCTTAAATATAAAACTTCTATATCTTGGTATTCAACTGATGCCGACACTTACAAGAAAAGGCAAATTTACACGAACGCAATAGCGTCACATTGATTGAGTTTCGCAGTCATTATATTTATTAATTTCATAATTTTATATAAGACAATATTATCATTTACTTTAAATCAGCTGGCTGAAATTAATAAAAATAACTTTATTATTAGACTGGTTTTTTGTAACTTTTGAATTGGTTATTTGTAAACTGTTATTGCCGCTTTCAAAATGCGTTCAGAAATCTAAATATTTTCCCGGACGATTTGGGATTTTACACTTATTAGTAGTCTAGAAGTGCTATCCTCTGCCGAGAACACCAAAGTGTCTCTTCTACAGCAGCAGAAATCCCTACCAGAGAACTATAGAATTTAGAGATTACCTTTGACTCCACTTATGACTTGTGAACATCCAGTTTAACATTGCTTCCAGAAAATTCATAATGGCAATGAAAGCTTCGTGAATGGAGAAGATCATGGATGACATTCTGTCTTTAACAAAGAAAAATCGAACGCATAAGTTGAATCTAATCCACATACCAAAGTTAGAGAACATACAAATGAACTTGGAAAATGCTCTAAAACTGTTTTGAACTAATTTTAAATTAATAATTTAAAATTGAAAAGTAAAATAACAGAAAACACCATTTTTTACCCATCTAATATTTACAAAAAAGGTGCTAATTTTTTATAAATAAAATATTTACAAAAATTTAACATCCTTAAAGACGATCATATAATATAAGCAACTATTGAAATATGACTATCAAAAGTGGCGAATCATCATGAAATCCAGAAAAATTATTTATAGCTATTTTAGACAATTGTAACCAAACTATTTTTTCCTTCAATTTTAACTATATTTGTTATTTGTGCAAAGCTGCTACAAGCTATTATTTTTATATTCTGTTCACACCACTATTGTTCTAATACAAATTTTGAAGTTTATTTCTCTTGCAAGTGTTGGCAAAGTGTGTCTTAAGGATTTCTATTTTGAGAAAATGGTGCCGATTTGAATAAAAATAAAGTTGCGTGCTTTTCACATTACACTTTTCTGTAGTCGAAATTGCAAGATCTTTAAGTTTAAAATCTTATCCAATCTTGTAGTTGTAAAAATACCATGGATATACGCTGGAGTCATAAATGTCAATGGCTAGAGTAAATGCTATAGCTTTTTTTTGAGAAACAGAGGTTATATGGGACTTGTTTAAAAAATACAGAAGGTATATGGCGTATACCTCAGTATACTGTCCACTACATCCTTGCTTATCTCGGAAGAAATTAACGGCTGACGGAATTGGCACTTATGTAAATCATTATCCAGTATTTTAATAGATACAAGTTCTTATTTCATTGACAAGAAATTAAACATGTAAATTGCTGTTTTACACTTAACCACTTGATCCTAACTATAATGTAAGCAAATATTTGTGCTATATAAAACGTGATTTAAATTCATTTAACTCATTTGGTAGATACTCAATTTTTTATATCTAGTAAAATTTTTGATTGTAAAATTTTTGTCACTGGTAAATATTAATGCAACTTCATTATATCATTAGCTGCAATTATAGCGATTGATCTTATTTAATTTACACATGCTATTTTTTTAATTAAGAAATTAATTAAGGGTATACCAAATTTTAAAAGTTACTCAAAATACCTCTATTACACATACACACATAGTCAATTCTGATGACAAGACATGATTGCAAAGGTTTGCAAAAAAGTACCACTTTAGACAGGCTTCCACTTAAAGAAGTGTAATTAATTGCACTTCTAAGAAATACTGCCTCTTTAAAACCTATTGTTTGTTTCGTTGGGATACTGAAACTCCTCCATTTGAGGTAGGACTCCATAACAGAAACATCCCATTTTCACAGGTTTTATTGTAAAACTTGGTAAAAAAGAACTGCTAAAAAGCTACTTCCTTTTCAGACAAGTTTTCAGCAAATTTAACATTATGGCAATCAATCTCAAGACGTGTAATATTCCTCTTTAAGGCAGGATTCTATTATATACATCTGTGTAGTCATAAAATAAAACAGGGGACATACACTCTAAGCAGAGGGTATACGATAAAGGCAGAGAGTATACCTTAGAATGTATATACTATAGCTTTCTTTAGAAAGAGAGTGTATAATGAGCTCCTTAAAAAATTCCAAAAGGCATACGATGTATACCCTCCATTACATCCTTGACTATAGATAATTACAATTTTGACAGGTTTTATTAAAGTATACTTATACAGGGTGAGTCATAAATATCGAAACAATAGGCTATCTCCTTAAATATTGCCCCTAGACCCATACTTCCAATTGCAAAAATTCATAAAAAAGGGTGAAATTTTTGATAAGATAAGTTGCAACTCCATGGGGGGTCTATTTGAAAAAGTACGAAAATTAACTTTTTATACGGCCCCCGTAGGATAAAAATTCCAATTAGGGAAACTTTCCTTGTCCAGTCCTGAATAATACACAAAAAGTTGCATCGTCATATCTTAAAAATTCGCGGAGTTATAACCGTTTGAATAATTCATCAGGTTTTAAGGGATTAGACACAAATTGAAATGCGCGCAATTCAAAAGACAATGTTACTTTAACAATTGTAGGAAACGCGTAAAAAATCTATCTTTTGAGTTAGAATTTTGATTTTTTTCCTTTTTTGTGATGGTTAGACATATAATTTGCTAAGAAAATCACATGCTAAAATTTATCATAAAATTTAAAAAGTTTCATATTGTTAGTACTGGTTTCAATGTGATAGTTAAAAATCCTTATAACTCCAAACATTATTTATGGGATTTCAATTTCTTTCTATTTAAGTAAAAATAAAAATATGATTTTAGTTTTGTTTCGAGGTTTTTGTTTTTCAATGTTTATTTTAGAGCTATTAAAAATATTTATTAAAAAAAAAAAACTTTTAAAAAATCATATTTTCAAAAGTAAATAATTTTTCATTTTTTTAAACAAAACTAATGTAAAATAATTAAAAATGACATGTTTCAAGTTTGTACTTTTTTTCTTTAACAATTCTTAACTTTTAATAATTTAAAGACAAGAAGTAGTCGGAAAAAAAAAAATTCATTATAGAGAAAAGCAAAATGTACTGTGTTACTGCCATTAGTTATTTAAAAGAATGCTTTTCTGAGATACAGATTAAGTCCTTTTTAAAAAATTAGCTCTCTCAACTTCAAGCTTTTTATCGTCCGGTAGAGGCTGTTAAAAAATCTGTATTCTGGGCTCAAGTCAGATCAGGACCGTGACGTTACTTTTTTCTGAAGACTCGCCTATCCGGGTCTAATGTATTTTTCATACCGGAGGACACTTCTTCCTTTTTCCTAGGCCCCCACCATTGGCCGAGAGGTTCTGACCTCAAACTGGTAGACGGTAGGAGCTGGGTTCGAACCCAATCGCGACCGTCGGCCTAACCGTTCGGCGTTTTCTTAGAACCTTGCGTAAATACGGGTTAGGTTCCCCTAGAAAGACCCCCCACGGAGGGCATCCCATCCCTTAGGGCCTATATCCCATTAGTGTAGATAATTGGCCGACATACATACAACAACAACAACTACCTTTTTCCTAGACTTGCACTGGACGAAATTTTTAATCACGGTCTTGAACAATCCATAATTAAATCACAGAACTAATACGTACATAAAATAAGTAAAATTTGGTTTAATCAATATTTTTACGAAAACCACATAAATTTTAAAACCGCTTTTATTTTACAAAACAAAAAAAAAAACTTAAAAATTTTTTTTTAAGAATAGTATATTTAAATGCCAAAAAAAAAAAAAATAAACAAAATAAAACCAGAGAAAAAAAAATCTGCCTATGACGGAATTCTGTCTTAAACAGAAAATGTGTTGATCCATGCAAAATAAATACAATAATACCTGAGAATATAATAAACTCCATTTAACCTTCATAGGAAATGCATTTGTCTATTACGTATTTTTTCTTTCCTATGTGATTCCGTCTTAAAAGGTTTTACTGTATAACATTTTTCAAATTCTTCAACGCACGGGATATGGATTAGCGATAATAAAATATAAGTGAAACATTTACATATAAACATAGATTTATAGATAAAATAAATATATCACAGGCTTTGGAGCCTCTTTAATAATATAAAGTATAAATATAAAAAACGAAATTCTATATTAAATATTTTTGGTCAGAACTCCTGCACGCAAAACAATTTTTAACTATACTGAAGTAAAAATCTATGTAGAAATTCACGGCTGAGCCGGCTATGGTTTAAGCTTTTTTTCCTGGCTGGTCCGGATTATGATTTTAACATTATTTCATGCCGGGCTGAACTTCTTTCTCTATGGGTCGATCTAGGACCGGACCTAAATACTATGATTTATTCAGACTTTCAGTGCTAACGATCAACATGTTTTAGAAACAAGTTTCAATTTTAAATCAATACGCTGCTTTATTATGGCCAAATAAGAGGCACAGTCTTAAACCGATATATAACAACGTTACAATTTGTGGACAATCCCTTATTTGCTTTGAAAATTGATGAAAAACGCTTCGTTTAAAGTGGTGTAAGTCACGAATTTTTGAGAATTTTAGATTTTGATATCTCTGTCAGGTTTTCAGATAGGGAGATGAAATTTTCTTTGTTCAATTTAGGAATGGATAAGGAATGATTTCCTAATTGGGAATTTTGCTCTACGGGGGCCGTATAAAAATTTAATTTTCGTATTTTTTCAACTAGACCCCCCATGGAGTTGCAACTTATATTATCAGAAACTTCAACTTTTTTAATGAGTTTTTGCAATTGGAAGTATGGGTCTAGAGGCAATATTTAAGGAGATAGCCTATTGTTTCGATATTTATGACTCACCCTGTATACATACAGCAAAACTAGTAAAAAAGGAACCAGTCTATAATGGAATGCTGTCTTAAACGTAAATATTCCTTAGCCTATCGAAAAGAATGCCATATATTTACACCTGCTAACACAAAAACCTGTTTAAACAGACTTTTTTTATAATCTTTGCGATTTCATCTTGGCAGGTTTTAATATAGATATAAAAAGAAGGAAAGTTCTGGACAACCTCCGAAAGAAAATCCTGGCAACACCATTGCTTCCAATTCCTCATTCTTTCGTAATTTCAGTTAACCCTAGCTATTTTTTTTTTTTAATTATTATTATTATTATTAATCCCAATTTTATTTTCATCCAAATCACTTTTCTTTTTTTGAAACTAAAATTGAATGCACCTGGAAATATATATATATATATATATATATATATATATATATATATATATATATATATATATATATATATACATATATATGGGTGATTCTCAAAATAGGGGATGATTTCAAAAATGAAATCTTAAAAAAATTACTGTTAGCAAAATTTCTGAAAAAAAATAGGTGTTGTTAATATAGTATTAGGTATACTTTCCATATAGTCAGCAGAGCTAAATATTTAAAAATTAACTTAAAAAAAATAATTAGTATTTTTTGAGCCATGCTAATGACAAAACGAATTGCATGGAATAAATATATTATGAAATTTTTATTTTCTTCCTGTTTAAATATTTTTTTTTTCCTATATTTATTAGCCTTCCTTTTCAGCAAATGGTTTCCATTTTTACATATATACATATAAGGAGAATAAAAACATTACCAAAGAGCAAACTTGGTTACATGAGCAACATTCTGACACTAACAATGCAAGAAGCTGTCTTAGTGGTTTTTCTACAGATTTAATGCATATTTTAGGGATAATAAATGTAATACCTAAATTTATACGTAAAATTAAATTTTATAAAGGATACAATGTAAGCACTGGTTACATTTATGTACATAGGAGTCTTTAGCATGGACAGAAAAACCATGCTAATGACACTGATATCTGTCCATGCTAATGACAAATTTTAATTTAAATAAGATTATCAGCCATAATATAATCACAATGCAATATTCCTTTCTGGGGCTTTTTAAAACACAAAAGTTCTGTGCAAATAAATAAAATAAAAATTTTAACTATAAAATAAACATGAAAATTACATCCATTCTAATGACATACAATTGATGTACGCCCCTAATATTCAACTTCTATTCTTAAAATACAATACATGCTTCTATTTTCTGGCTGGGATAAAATGGCTACTTGTTGCCATGGAGAAACTTTATATTTTCAAACTATTGTCATATGTGAAAATGAAATTTTGATTAATAACCAGCTGCTTTAGTATGACCTTGTTTTGAAAATCGAATACGGAGGACAAACTTTAATTCTTTTTTATGTACTATAATTTTATTTTTAAAAAGAAATTTATTGGATAAATCCTCTCCTTGATTAATATAAAGAAAGAATAACATTTGTTTATTTTCAGGGATGAGATTGACAAAAAAATAAAAAGTCTGAAAACTGCACGATCCACATTTGAGCAATAATACTTATGAATTTCAAGCAGAATAAATATTATAATTGCTATTAAAATTTATATATTACATGAAAAAATGGACTATTATATCAAAGTACATGAACAAAAGTAAAAAACTAAGGAAAAATATAAAATTTTCCCAAAAATTTAATTGGTGAAATCTCTTTAAAAATTGAAGAAAAGTCTGAAATTCAGACTAAAGTCTGAAGAATCTCATCCCTGTTATTTTATAAAAATCATATTAACTCTTGAAAAATGCTAGTATACACAAGGCACAGCTGCTGTGGACATCCATGCTAATGACATTTTGAATCTTTATTCTGTTCTTTTAAGGTGTTTTTAACTAAAAAGTAAATAATTCTTGAGTGCAAATAATGAATAATATTAAGAAAAACATATCTAAATATAAAAACATGACAGAAAACCTCTCAATTTTTTTTGTATGCCGAAAGACATAAATTGTCCCCTATTTTGAGAATCACCCATATATATATATATTACACTGCTTTACTCAAATCCAAAATTTCTACCCCTTGACCCATTCATAAAGTCATTTTTATGTTTAAATGCACAACATTTGCAAATATTCTTACTCATGTATTAAGAAGTCAAATCGCTTATCTTTATTTCCTTATAAAAAGCTAAGAATCTATTGGAACAATCCATCATATAAATAATACATTTATAGAAAAATTCTATTTAATTCTAGACTTGGATACTAATGTGTTGCAAGTAATGTTTCTGGGAATTTCATTCACATATAGAAATGTCCTTGTTAATAAGTCAGTAAAATGTTCATTGTTTAACACTATTATTATTCTTTTAAGAACAGCCTTAATATGTATTTTATACAAAAATTATATTTCAGTATATTAAACAAATCTCATAATAGTAATATAATTTTAAATTATATATATTGTACTGTTGTAAATAAATTCAAATAATAAAATTATATAGGTGTTTTTTTTTTTTTTTTTTTTTTGTATGTTTAGGCACTGTACATTCAAATTTTAATTGATAAAATGCAGAACACACCATATTTCATGTTTTAAATCAAGAGTGAATGTTGATACACAAAATAAAATTTATTAGACCAAGGAATACTCCAAAAAGTATAATAAAATCTGTGTAAGATGCAAGTGATTGAGACTGGGAAAATTTTCTGTTGACGGTAAACTTTTTGCTTTAAATGCAGCTTAGTTTATTTAATTTTGATCTGCCAAACTTTAAAATCTTTCTGGATTAAATTGATTTCCATCTTGCACAGAGTGTGCCTAAGAATGAGTTTATATCAAGTGCTTATTAACTTTGAATTCAAGAAAAAATAAAAGCATCACTGGATAGTAGAAGGTAGGAATATTCTTTATATTTTAATGAAAATAACTCATCACCCTAACTTATGGAAAATCAATTTGATATGTCTAAGTATAAAAGGAAAAATGCATATATTTCTTAACTTTTGTATTGAATAAAAAAACCATAAATTAAAAAAGCATATTTAATAATAATATCCTACTTTAGTTGAAAAGCATAAAAATTACATGCATATGCATATAAACTTACGCTATTATTAGATATACCCATTCATTTAAAATGGTATTTTATTGTTAGCATCAAGGTATTTGAAATATACCAAAATAACATTTCAAGCTATTAATACTGTTTATACAGGGTGATTCCAAATTTTTTTTACAATAAAAGAGGGGTGATAGTACACATCAAGACAAACAATATTAAATAGGAGACCAAGGGTCCAAAACGTTTTCCTAAGGAAATAGCCGCCATTAAAGTTTAGGGACCAAAATTTCAAATAAACATAAAAAACGGAAAAATCGGTCGATTGATTTGCGGTTTTCACTAAAATTATTCTTTATGTCGGCATTTTCTTGAAATTAAATTATAAAGATAAATTTCAAAAAATGCCGATAGATGGCGCTTTAGACTTTGGAGTAACGAACAACTATTTTTTGCCGGTATTTTTTGCATCTCATTAAATGTTTTCGTAAGCTTAGACTCAAACTTAAATTTTGAGCTCAAAATCTGTAGTTGGGAGTGGTTAAGTAACACAAACTGAGCTGTGTTCAGAGGGTTCAAATTTCAAATGATTATAAAAAACGGAAAAATTGGTCGCTTGATTTGCGGTTTTCAATAAAACTATTCTTTATTTAGGTATTTTCGTGAAAATAAATTATAAAAATAAATTTCAAAAAATGCCGATAGACGGCGCTTTAGACTTTGGAGTAACGAAACATTCTTTTTTGGCGTTATTTTTTGCATCTTATTAAATGCTTTCGTAAGCTTAGACTTGAACTTAAATTTTAGCTTAAAATCTGAATAGCTGGGAGTGGTTAAGTAGACAAACTTAGCTGTGTTCAGAGGGTTCAAATTTCAAATAATTGTAAAAAACGGAAAAAATTGGTCGATTCGTTTGCGATTTTTGCTAAAACTAATTTTTAAATCAGCAGTTTTCTTGATCAATCAGTGTTTTCTTGAAAATAATTTTTTAAGATAAATTTCACAAAATGCCGATAGAGGGCGCCTTAGACTTTGGAGTAGCGTACAACTATTTTTAACTGTTATTTTTTTAATCTCATTAAATGCTTTCAAATGCATATACTTAAATTTTGTACTGAAACTCTGAATCGTTGGGAGTGTTTAAGTAGCGTAAAATTGAATTTTGTTCAAGGAGGAAAGAGGGTTAAATTTCAACTCCTGAACACACTTCAGTTTGCGCTTCTTAACTCCTCATAACGATTCAGGATTTGAGCTCAAAATTTAATTTTAAATCTAAGCTTCCGAGAACATTTAAAATGCTTTTCAAGCATTTAATTAGAACCAAAAACAAATGGTTAAAATGAATTGTTGGTTACTCTGAAGTTTAAGGCGACCTCTGACGGAATTTTTTGAGATTTATCTTTAAAAATTATTTTCAAGAAGATACTGACTTAAAGAATAGTTTTATTTTAAACCGCAAACGAATCGACCAATTTTCCCATTTTCTATAATTACTTTAAATTTGAACCCCCCCCCCCTCCCCCTTGAACACAGTTCAGTTTGTGCTACTTAATCACTCCCTACTATTCAGATGTTGAGCTCAAAATTTAAGTTTAAGTCTAAGCTTCCGAAATCATTTAAAAAGATGCAAACAATAACGGCAAAAAATAGTTGTTCGTTACTCCAAAGTCTAAAGCGCCCTCTATCGGCATTTTTTGAAATTTATCTTTAAAATTATTATTAATATTTATTTTCACGAAAATACCTAAATAAAGAATAGTTTTAGTGAAAACCGCAAATCAATCGACCAATTTTTCTGTTTTTTATAATCATTTGAAATTTGAACCCTCTGAACACAGCTCAGTTTGTGTTACTTAACCACTCCCAACTACAGATTTTGAGCTCAAAATTTAAGTTTGAGTCTAAGCTTACGAAAACATTTAATGCGATGCAAAAAATACCGGCAAAAAATAGTTGTTCGTTACTCCAAAGTCTAAAGCGCCCTCTATCGGCATTTTTTGAAATTTATCTTTATAATTTAATTTCAAGAAAATGCCAACATAAAGAATAATTTTAGTGAAAACCCCAAATCAATCGACCAATTTTTCCGTTTTTTATGTTTATTTGAAATTTTGGTCCCTAAACTTTAATGGCGGCTATTTCCTTAGGAAAACGTTTTGGACCCTTGGTCTCCTATTTAATATTGTTTATCTTGATGTGTACTATCACCCCTCTTTTATTGTAAAAAAAAATTGGAATCACCCTGTATATATATGTTGCAGCCAATACCCGAAATTGGCCAATTCTAGAACTGGCCGGCCAATTCCCGAATTGGCCAGCAACATTAAATAATGACTGGCCAATTCTAGAATTGGCCAGCCAATTCGCGAACTGGCCAGATGCATTTGGCCAATTCGCGAACTGGCCAGATGCGATTGGCCAATTCGTGAAATAGATGTAAGCACTCTACTTAATCCTTTCTAACATAGTTGAAAGTGTCTATAAATTCAATAGTCTAGCCGTCAGCCTGTCCGTGATCTAACTCGAGTAAAGTTTCCGGTTAACTTGTAATTGTCATCGTGTTTGGTTAATCAATTAATTTCGATATTGAAAGGGAATTGTGTATTATTTTTGGTTAATTTAGTTAGGTACACAAAAATATTTCGTTTCAATATAATCAATGGGAATTTTTTTTACTGTACATTTTAATGTTACATTATCTTAATTACAAAAAAATTGGTACCTATGCATCATAGTTCGGATGTTGGCCAAGGCTTCCCGGCCAGTTTGCGAATTGGCCGGCCAAAACCCGAAATACGCTATTGTGTTCATGTATTTCGGGTTTTGGCCGGGAAGCTTGGCCAGTTCGGGTATTGGCCGGCCAGTTCTAGATTTGGCCAGGCTCCGGGTATTGGCCGCAACATATGTTTATATATATATATATATATATATATATATATATATATATATATATATATATATATATATATATATACAAATGATAAAATAACAATTTTTAATGTGTGTTTACGTTCATTTCTATTTGAAAATTTTAAAAAAAAATTATAAGCAATATGTACTTTAAAAAGAAAAGTTTGTACTTAGCCTAAAATAGACTTTAATATTCAGTATCCAATCAACTCACTAGTTATTACAGAATTGTTAGATAACACAATCTACAATATCAAAAGGATAGCAATTAAAATTTTATGTTATAATAAATAATTTCTGTATGGGATTTGAAGAAATAAAAAAGAAATTTTCCAGTAATTGCCTTAAATGATGACTATTGTATAAAAATTTCCATAGCATCATATCTTTAGACATCTGAAGAATTTAAATAATTATAAAGACAAGTAGTTTGACCAAAAAAAAATAATAGATTTGATGGCACTGATATTCATGTTTTTGTCCATAAGCATAAAAAATAAAGAAATGAAAATACAATATACAAGCAATAAATGCTGAATATGCCTTGCATATTTAAAAAAATTAAAATTTTATCATTTTTTTACGTAATTATACACAATAATAATTAAACATTATTTTTATATGAAACAAAAAAATTAACAGAGTAATTTATGATTGTCAAATTATAGTTATAATTCATTAATGTAAGGGGAAAAAATATATAATTATAAATCTTCTCATTTAGCATAGGTCTATAAACATTATTAGTATACTAAAGAAAGCATTCTGACACAAATAAATAATTTTAAATGCACAAAGTAGCTGTAACAGCCGATGAAACTGTATCACTTGAAGGTCAAATTTTCAGCTATAAGTGGTTCTCTTTTTATGTTCTTATTCTTTTGTATGTGTAAGAAACATCTCTAACATTTACTAAATAACATATTTAGAAAAAAATTTAAGAGGCAAATAACACATTTTAATTTTTGTTTAATTTCATTTCTACTTTCTCATTTTTAAGAAATTATAAGTAATATGTACTTTAAATAGAAATATTGGTATTTGGCTTAAATTTGGTTATTATATAATGATATTAGTCAATTCAAAATTTGTTACATCCCTGTTTGATAACAGAATCTGTAGCATTTATAAATAAATCTCATTTCCAATTTTTTTTTTTTTTTTTGAGAGGATTTTATATTTCAAGTTTAGCTTAAAATTCTGCTAAATATTTGAAAATCAATCAATTCACTATTCCTTACACCCCTATTTGATAACAGAATCTGTAGCATTTATAAATAAATCTCATTTCCAATTTTTTTTTTTTTTTTTTTTTTTTTTTTTTTTGAGACGATTTTATATTTCAAGTTTAGCTTAAAATTCTGCTAAATATTTGATAATCAATCAATTCACTATTCCTTACACCCCTATTTGATAACACAATCTATAATATAAAAAGGACATAAATAAATCAAGTACTTCCATTTTTTGTTTGTTTATGTGTTTGTTGTTGTTGTTGTTTTAATGATGATTTATATTCTGGGAGAAAAATTAAGTGATTTATAAAGAGATTTTGTAAAGTATCCTTTAGATGTACACTATTTAGCCCTGTTCAAACATTTTTTTTTTCTTTTTCTGTCAATTTAAAGCTAGTAGGATAATCACTGCCATTTTATTTTTTATGTGTCTTATTTTACAACTGCGTTATGAATATACCTAAACTAATACAATTTTTCATTTGGTTAATTCAGCATAAAAAAAAAATGAATTTAAGAAAATGCTTAGTATAAATAAAATTATGTAAACTTTTGTTCATACACAGAACAAAATCTGATGAGTGAAAGAGGACAAAATAGATAAATAGTTTGCTTCTAACCATTTCCCGAAAAAGGTTTGAACAAGATTTTCCATTCTTAAATAATCTCAAATTGGCACATTATTATATTAAAAAAAGAAAAGTTATGATAGAGAAAAAGATAGATTCCAAGAATTATTTTTAATAAGGGAAGGGTAAAAATATTGGCTTCTTAAAAAAAAAAAAAATCTGTTAAAAATTTTAGTACGCACATATTAACTAAAACAATAAATAATTAAGCAACAAATACAATAAACATGAGCAGTTTATTAATGCTTTTTCTACATTACAATACAAATATATTTAAAAATTGACAGAACGATATATATTTACAAAATATAAACACAATAGAGTATGTTACATCTTCAAAATAAAACTTTACTGAAAAATTAAATACACAAATATTGTTTTAAAGCATGTATCAACATGAAAGTGCAAAAACAAGAAAATGCAAAAATTCTTAATAAATATTCTGATATAAATTATACCAAACACTTTGAAAAATATAACTTAACACAAGACATATAGGAACACAAACTTCAATTATGAAATATGTGATTGAAGAATATTTTCTCCCATTTTTTGGTAAAAATAGACAATGTTGCAGAAAATGCCTTCAAAGTTAACATTTTAAAACAAATTTTTGAATGTGATAGCATTAAAAAGGGGGGGGGAAATGTTGTCTGAGACAATTGCTTATAATCCAAGTTGCAATTCATTTGTCGAAAATTGAAAAAAAGTGTTTGATTACAAATCATTTCTATAATCTTGCTTGCAAGTATCGTGTTTTTACATTTACAAATGACTCAGAAAGTTTTGCATTGTTAAGCAAAAATACCTTTTTTTTCTTTTTTGATAATTAAATTAATTAATCACTGGAATGGAATCAAAACACTGTTTGTTTTAACATCAGTAACTTAAAAATTTTGTAAAAAAGTAAATATATTTAAAATTTTTATAACTTGAAACAATAATAATTTAAATAATACTATTAAATTAAATTAAATTGTTGTTTAATTCAATCTATTGTTCTAATTATATCTATTGTTTAGTTCAATTATTAAATTAAATGACAGAAATTCAAACAAACAAAAAAAAACAAAAATAAAAACAAAGGAATAAAAAAGATACTTTCATATATATTTTAAGCTGCATTAAATTGATTTTCAATTTGAAAATTCCACTGCATAGTATTATTTAGCAAACTAATTAGTTCAAACTGGTAAAGTAAAATAAATAAATAAATAAATGTTATTCAACAGATATCTTATTCTAATTCTTCATTTAACAATATTCTACAAAATAATTTATTTTCACCTTTTAAAATTTTCAGTCTAACAAGATCAAGTCAATAAATTATAATATCTATTGTTTAAGAAAATGAAAATTCTATATATCCTATGAATATTTCAGAATTCCATAAGTAATATTTTTAATAAATTAGACCTACAAAATCATTTGTTATGCATTAGATAATTTAATTACTTCTACTTTAATAGTTTAGTATATTTTTTAAATGGTACAGTAGCATTCCAATTATTAAATGATTGATTTAATGAATCTTTAAAATTATTTGAACTGTTAGAATCTCTTTTATTTCAAGTTCGAAAATATTCATACAAAATAACATTTATAAAATGATATGAATTGGATAAATTATTTCTATACCTATCAAAATATCAAAACAAAAAATAATAAATATGATATAAGGTAAAATTGCACTTTAATAATAATAATTTCCAGAAAACTGCTTTATTCCTTTCTTAAATTTCAAAGTCTATTATTTAAATTTCAATATTAATTTACATCATAAATATTATTTTTTTATAATCAAAATTATCAATTTAATAATTAATAATAGCTATAACTATTAATTTTACAAATTAAGGCATTTTATACTATGTATTTTGTTTGTTGCTGTAGTCATTTCCTTATCAATTCACTATATAAAATTGATTACGAGTTATTCTTACAAATTTCAAGCTGTAGCAATATTATATGCATTTATGGGGGGGAGGGAGTTTCCTATACTTGACATCAGCAAAATACTAGGAAATATCTTATTTGATTGGTCTAGTTAAATACTATATTTAGGCAATGTATTTTGAGCCAAATATCTTTCATTTATAACTTTAATTACTCATACAGTAGTTAAAACACTATAATGCCTTAAAGGCAAAAAACTAAATTAAAAACTCACAAAAAGAATTACACAGATAAAGTGCTTTAAATTGCAAATTCATTATTCGGGGAGGGGGAGGGAGAGACAGGTTCAATACTTGACATCAGAAGAATACTATAAAATATCTTATTTGGATGGCCTAATTACAAGTGATTCTATATTATTTTCCAAGATTAAGTATTTCAAGTGCTAAATTAAAAAAAATAAAATAAATACAGTCAACTCTACAAAAACTGTACAGACAGTCTGAGATGAAACACTTTGTAGATTGCAAAACACTATTTTGTTTCATAGTTTCCTTTTATTCTCACTACAAATTAGCAATATTTGCTTCAAAATTGAAAAATAATCCAAGAGCAATTTAATATTTTTAAAAAGAATTATTCACATATTTAAATTTTTTTAGTTGTTATTTAATATTCTTAACATTGGACCAGTCCCAGTAACAATTTTAGTTTTGCGTTATATATATAACAAGAACTATTTGAATATAAACATTTTGTTGAGACTACTTCAATTATTGTAAAAATACAGTACTCCAGCTACCTAATGCTTCCATGATAAATAACTTAACTATAATTTCTCTTTTAATGTTCACATAATTATAAAATAACATAATTATTTTAATATATATTATGTGAAATACATCAAAAACTTTTAAATCACTATTCTATTTTTTGGAAAATTGATGAAACTACTGCCTTATTAAATTTATTTTATGAGCTTAAATGCGAACTATGATTTCTATTGTTTATCGCAAGTGGTGGCAAATTTTAGAAAATGGCGAATATACAGTGGCATATTTTTGAAAGTCAACTATATTAATTTTATATAGCTCTGAAATTTTTTTTATCTTAGATATAATCATTTTATCTACCTAAAATTGATACAATTATTAAAAATTAATATAAATAAAATTATATACATTTAAAGATATGCAAACTTAAGTCATATAATTAAATATATTTTTTAGCCATAGCTCAACCCTCTTGTCACCAAATTATTATAAAAGTAGAGAAAAAAATCTTTCTAACGTTTTATACTCCTAAAATTCCACTATAAATCATGTGCAAAAAGATTTTTTTTTTCTTTTTATGGTAATGTTACTTTTATCTTTTTTTTTTTTTTTTTTTGAGCCTCTTATGAGGTACAAAACATTTTTTAAAGAATCTGTTATGTTTAAAATTAATTTGAAAACATGCACATATTAAGGTAAGGTTAAAAAATAAAACATTTTTTACCTTGCAAAAAAAAAAAAAAAAAAAAAAAATTGACAAAAATCTAAAAAACATAGCAGCTCAAAAAAGTAGTTCATTTCTCTTCTAAAATAATAAAGCAACAATTGTAAATAATGCTAGAAATGATCTAGTACTGACATCAAATTCAATTAATGCAATTATTTAGAAGCCTTCTATGTACTCTAAATAATTTAATAATAAATATTTAATAACAAAATATTTAAAAAGAAAAAGAAAAAATCTGTCTTTTTTCTCAAATTCTCTCAAATAATAATTCAAAATAGGAGTCTTGTATTAAAAGGCTCAGGGTGATGAGAGGGTTGAAGTATTTTAATGTCTTAACAGTCTATTTTTTCAATAAAATGGTTCAAGTTGTTATTATTACTAATAATATTTGAAGATTTTGTGATTATAAAAAAGGGTATAATGTTAAAAAAAAAATCTAAATTTTATTCTATTTTTATTACATATTTTGAAATAGCAATTATAGATATACAGAAAACGGAGAACACCTTCCTAATGTTTAACCCATGGGGATTTTAAGTGGAAAGCTACAGATGACAGAAGAAAAATTTTATTTCAGATTTGGTTCGCAGACAAAATTTACAATTTCATATTAAAATTCAATGCAAAAATTAATCAACATTATTAAAATCAATGCTTATTTTGTACCATATATATATATAAACAAGTCATCTAATAAATATAAAATATAAAAAATAAGAATAAAATTAAATATACAGTTCATAAAATCTCTAAAATTCATAATTATATACATACCTATGACTGAAAATCCATTAAAATTTGTCAATTTGAAAAAGAGAAACCTCACTATTGAACCTGTACAGATTAATGTAGGACTAAAACAAAAGAGCAATTTACATTGATAATTTTGACTGAATTAGGGCTCACACATATAAGACATGATTTGCCACTGTGGTATTTATGGTGATGAATTAGAGAAGGCTTTCTTATGGAATAAATGTCCATTATTTTCACGGCAATAATTTCATTTTCAGAAAATAGTATTAATATCAACAACTATTAAATATTAGCTATTATGTATTTTTTGTAGTTAATACTTTTTATAAAATTTGAAAATCCAGGCAAGATTCATACCAAAAAATGGAAAATCGCCTCTTTGAAAAATATTGATCAACGGCACTACCCTTGGGAAGTAATATGCCTATTATTCACAAAAATTGCAAAAGTTACAAGTAGCAAATTTCAGCAACTTACAAAAGCATCATAGCCAGACATTCTGTCCAATTCTTCCCATCTGTAACACTGAATCTTAATTAAGATTAATATTAAATTAATTTAATTAAATTTCTTTTATTTTCTCTACCAATTATTTGGGATCACCTTCATTTACAAATATTGTAAAGAGTATCTCTCTTATTAAAAATTTTAAATAGATTTTGAGTTTTGCAACTTTAGATACTGAAATTTGGTGTAAATTAGACCTTTTGACATAAAACTTCGTAATGCAGAAGTTATGCAATCATGATGTATACATATAGACATATAAAGGACAATTTAAAAATGTGGTTTCAAGCCTGTGTGTTCCATTTGCTACAATTTATGCAAAAAAGCAATTCTGGGTTGCAGTCTATTGTGTGATGTAAATTACTATATTTCATGAAAAGAACTGCAATTTATTAAGACAACATTATACATTCTTAATAAAAGGAGTTTCCTTTATAATGTGATATATTTTATCACAGTTTTGGATATAATGTAAAGATATAATAATATGGATATAATATGGACACAGATTTCAACAAAATTTTAAAGTTTGGATTTATAATTTAAATATTTAATATTTGTCTACTAAAAATGTTTCTAAAATAATTTTAAAAATGCATTTCTTTCTCTTCTTTTTAAAAATAGTAACTGAATTTTTTTTTTAAATATAAATACATTTCAGAATCTAAGTCTAAAAAATCAAAAGCATTTTTAAAAAATATTTTTAAATATATTTAATGCATATCAAGGTTTTATTTGTTAATGATATTTACTGCTATCTGTGAATTTAAACAAATAATTTTGAGAATAATGAAGATAATGATTTTTTCCCACAACTAGATAAATTACATTCATGGATGGAGTAGCACAGTTGATGCTTTATTCCAACAAAGCGAAAAATGTCCACACCTTGGACCAAACCTTGGCTCACTGTGCCAATGCTTTACCTTTCAAGGTATTGAAACGATACCTGGCTGTGAAATGTAACAATAGTTTCAATCATTTGAGTTATATCTGTGATATTTACATGATGAAAGTGTTTGATAACATGGAAACTCTTGTACATGTATAATAAGGCCATTTTTTGCTCTGTTTGAATAAAAACCTCAACTGTACTACTCTAGCCATACAAAGGATTTATTCATTGAAAAAAAAATTCTTTCTTTTCCTTATGATATAATTACAAGTGTACAGGAGTTTCAACAATAACAATATCTAACAGCTTAACCATGCAAATTTGGAAAATTACTTGCAAGTATAAATTTCCAATATTCAATATTGTTTAGATCATTTGTAATTGAAATAAGTTTCTTATATTTTCTTTTCAGTTTAGTATGGTGTTGTAGGTCAATGATTTATTTCAGGTGGGAAACAATTAACTTCTTGCAAAAAAAAAAAAAAAAAAAAAAAAAAAAAATGTAAAAAGATTTTTTTTTTTTTTTTATGTTGAAAATTATTAAACCTAGCACTGAATGAGTCCCGCAAAATGTATATTAAGTTTTTAAATCTATCATAGTTCAAAGCGTTATTTCACTTTGTTACCTAATTCTTACATTAAGATGGAATGTGTTAATCTTTCTTTCTCCAAAATTGAGATAAAAAGCAAAAGTGTGTTCACAAAAGATGATCAATTAGATATGACCAACAAGAGTAGAAAAAATACAATCAATGAAGCAAATATGATGTAGAACCTTTTTTTATAAATTTATTGTGAAAATTAGCTTTGGACAATTAACAAAAAACTTTTCAATCTAGATTTCTGCCCTTTTTTAAATAAGTCTTTGTGTGCCACTGCTAAAACTCTGCTATGTCGCACTGTAGCATGCATGCTGCTGATTGGCCATCCTTAGCTTTATAGTAAACCATTGACATGGCAAGCCTAGGTATCCATGTTAGATCTTTGATCTGGACATTTTTTACTGTGTTCGAATAAAACCTCACCTGTGCCATTCCAACCATGAATATATTTTAAAGGATTTCTCTTATAATCTGAAGCTTTATATAGTACCTATCATGCATTAAAAATTGCACACAAAAAAGAATAACTTTTTTTTATTATTATTATGTATTGAATATAAATAATTTTCATGAAATTAGTAATGAGTGGTTTTAGCACAACACTAATAGGATATTACATTTTCAATACAAAAATTTAGACAACACTTATACATTTTTTTTTTTTTTTTTTTTTTTTTTGGTTTGCCCATTTGTTTACAATCATGTTCCGTCATGTTTCAATCCAACACAATATCATTTTTATGCTAATGCAAACATCCTAAAATAATAATAATAACTCAATAAGAAACCAAAGATTATTAAAAACTATTGATTGTAGTTATTTCAATAATGCATGTTTAATGTAATTTATTGTGTTAATTAATCATAGGTTATTTTTTTTCTCTTAATAATTCGTGGTAAAATAAAAGCTTAAGATGATTCAGTCTCCAAAATATAGCATGCATTACAATAAAATTACAGTAAAATAAATATCAATATATTTCACTCCCATCAGCAAAACTTGTAGATGGCCAGAGATTCATTTCTTGCTGAAGTAGCATAACCTAAATGGATAGTAAAATAAATAAATATATATATATATATATATGTAAATTGCAAAATATTACAATTAAATTTTGAAAAATGTAAAAGGAAATAAAAAAATCTGAAAATTAAACTTTAATATGAAAGAATATTAACACAAATATGTTACATCGAAATACAACTATCTCGTATTGATACAGCTTGAATATTTTTGCAAATTGTGAAAAGCAGTTTTAAATGTATTTCTTGATATGCTTAAAGGTTCTTCCCATGATTTTTTAAACTGTCTTCTCTAATTTGAAAACAACCTCTCATCAAAAAAACTTCGGTTCTAATAAAATGAAAAAGTCAGTCACACTTGTATCAGGCAAATAAAGAGGCTATAGAACAATTGGAAGACCACTGAATGTATAATATTGCTGAACTATGAAATAAATATGTGACAAGAATTATAACAAACAAGTTGGAAATTGTATTTCAAATGTGGCTAATGCGATGCATTCGTACTATAACTAGTTTCCGATGTCCATTATAATTTTCAGGTCTTGGTGCAATAGCTGTTGCACTTTTAAGCAAAAATGCATGAATACAAAATTTATTGTGGTTATGTAGTTTAAAAGTTTAAATTCAGTAATACAGACATGTCTCCATCTTAAACATCACATAATCAGCATGGCAATTTAGAGTCATCTCCCATCATGGGATATCATTGAATTCATTATGTATGACAGGATTTAATTGAATGGAGAAAACTTTATTAATATCTTTTTTGAGTTTTGATTCAATTTTCATAAAATTTTAAATGACTCAACAAAAATCTGCAGTAATTATACATATTAAACTTCAGACCATTCGGTTAGGTAGTTTTTGCACTGTTATATGAGAACAGACCAGACAACGACTACAGATGCTATGTATTTACATCATTACAAATGCACCTAAAAAGCACTGATAATTCTCTTTTTACACATTACATTAATTTTGCTTCCCCACCTCCCAACATGAGCTTTAAAATTGCAATATAACATTACTTCAAAATTAATCACAGTACCTTGATAATTAAACTAAGTAAATTATAACTCTGAAATTGGGTGGGAGATTTGTAAACACGCAGTGAAATTTACCTAAATTAAGTGTTATGTTAGCTGAAATTGGCTTTTCCCCAAAGAATTTACATAGCTTAAAAAATTCAGAAACTTGATATCCATTTATTGCCCATATGTTTACTTAATAAATATTTTAAAATATATATATATATATATACAGATTTTTTTAACAGATTTTAGCTAAACTATAATCATCTGGATTATTTTTATTCAAAACAATAGTAAATATCAATCACTTACAAAAAAGGCTGAAAATTACAAGCCAAAATTTGAATGTATGAAATAAATTCAATTTTAAAAGAAATATATTTCAAAATTCTCATTAATATACATATATGTATTTCTATACAATTTATAAATAAAATAATCTAATAGGAAATTTTTTAAGTGCATGACCATTATTCACATTTGATCATGTGACTATTTTATGTAATTTTAAATTAATAATTCGAACAAAAAATTATAACATGAACTAAACACATATGTTTTAAAAGTCCTCTTCTTGCTAATATTGTTTGTATTTTCTGTATATTCATTAAAACTATATTAGTACACACATTTGTAATAAAGAATTATCATTTATATTTATGAAAACAAAAAAAGGAAGAGGGAAAAATCACACCTTTTTAAAAATAAGGGGACGAGTCCATATCCTGTTCTGGTTTTTTGGAATTAAATGAACCAATGTGGTTATGATTTTGGCCTTTAGGGTTGCTTTTTTCCTCACGGGAATGGACTTTATCTATATGCCTTTTGCATTTAGCATATTTTACAGAAACGTTTATGAGTTTGCTTTATTTTGACATGCACAATAAAAATAATAAATATGTAAAATAATAAAATATATAACTATAAGTGTATAATATTTATTTACAGGTGTATATAATGCATATTTATGTATGTATATATCTCTATATATAATTACATACATAGACAGATATACATAAAAATGAAAATATTTATATAAACAATGTATTTATTTTTTAACATGAAATATATGTAATGTTTATTAAATAAATACATGTTTATAAATACTTAAAAACAATTATTTTTTGCCACTTTGAAAATTTTAATATAATGCTAAAATGTTTTTTTGGCACAATTTTGTATTCCTCTGCCAATTGTGTCGACCAGAACAGGATAAGGAATTCTTACCAAAATAAGAATTAGAATATAAGCAGATTTTAAGATATCTTCCAAAAATAATATTTTATAATCAATAGCATTTCTTATAAATAATTATTTTCTCTTTTATAAAATGAGTAATTCTGAGATTTACTTAATAACAACTTTTAATGAATTCAATTCAATAATTTATAAAACAACTTACATCATCTATAAATAAATTTAAGCTATGGTAGTAACCTTCACACTGCCATGTTTCATTGTGAGAACCAAATTCATATGAGTGCAGTCGTTTTATCTGACTTCCACAAACCTAGAAAAAAAATTTAGCAAAATACTTGTTTGATGTTTTAAACAACAGATTTAAGAAGGTTAAAATAATTTTTCTTTAATATCTTAAATTAAATAAATTATATCATTACATATTTTTTTAACTATTAAATATAGAAGAGAAAAGCAGAGTGTTTATACAGATAGGTATGCAATTAAATGTGAAGTTAGGCATTCAAGGTAAATGAAATTTAAATGATTATGTTTTGGAAGGAAAACAGACTTTTAGATTTAAATAAATATGATAAAATTTAAAATAAAAGAATACCAAAACTTAATACTATTGGCCTTAATTATACTATGTATGAATTTTAATTTTAGTAAATTATAAGAAATTGAGGAAAGATTTATGAACAATCATATACATTTTTTTTTTCAACAGATTTTAATTAAATAAACTATATATGATTATATTGTTTTAAACCCTGAAAACAGCAAAAAACAAAATAAAAAGATAATTGGGGATTGTGAAATTAGGCCTAAAATTAAGTGCGTAGTTTGGTATAAAGTTATAGGTATTCTAGGTAATATGTACTTTAAGTATACTAAAACAAATTTATTGTGTTCCACAAGAGCTTTCAATATACCAAAGTAATTCTTGCCGTTTCAGATATAATATTTTGTATTTCAAAGATTATTTCAGCTCAGTTGAAAAATATTTAAATTATTTTCTAGTTTTCCATCCCCTTTTCCAATTTTTGGCTCAGGTTAGTTTTAAAGTCTTGATTTTAATAAATCTTAAATTATTGTACTCTTATGCTAATAGAAAATAGCATATCAAATTATAAAATTCTTGTTTTATTTTTACTCTAAGCTTTTCCGTTAGTTTATAAAATTCTTGTTTTTCTATAGAAAGTTAAACATTGATATAAAGCCTTTTCTTAATTTTAATAACAAACCTATATCCTGTGGTAAAAACATCTTAATCTTAAAATTAGAGGGAAAAAACTTTGGGGGTTTTCAGTTGTTTTTTGGGTTTGTTTTTTTGAGTACTTGTGTGTTTGTATTCAATCCTACATCTCAACTAATAAGTATTCTCATTTTTATAAATTTATTTAGATTCAGTACACATAGTTTCTGATTTTGTTTTAAACATATTTTATATCAAAATATTAAAGATGAAAAAACAAATTATGTCATTAGTTTCATTTTAATTTAATTTTAGAACAGTTAAATTTCATAAATTGAATAAGTTAAAGACCTATTATCCGAAATCCTTGGGACCAAGGGCTTTCCAGATTTTGGAATTTTCTGGATTTTGTATCCTTCTGAAGTTTGGACACCCCCCCCCCCCCCACACACACACACACACACCAAGATCCCAAATTAATAAAAAAAAATAAATAAATAAATAAAATAAAGAATTTAATTTAAATTCAAAAGTGGTAACATCATTCAAAAGTGGTAACATCATTCAAAAGTGGTAACATCATCGGGTCCATTCTCCCGAAAACAACAACCATTTTTCAAATGGTTAAAAACATAAAAATAACAATATTATAACAATCTCATGTAGATATGAATAAAACCTATGTTTTGAATGTTTTTAAATTATGTAAAGAAAAAATTCTGCATTATTAAATGATAATGAATAAATAAAAAACATGAATAAATAAATAATAATGAATAAATAAAAAGATAATAAAAGGAAACACTGCCAGATATAAAATTAATACTAGGGTGTGATGTCATTTGAAAATGAGAAGGAAAAAACACTATGATAAAACTTTGACTCTTGTACTATCTACTGAAATCAATGAATTCATTGAGATTAGTTTTCATAACAACATTAATACAACTATAAATTCTTTGAAAAAAATATATAAGAATTATTTAAACATTGAACTTTCATATCAATATTTTTCTTACTGCCAGATACCCATGGATGTAAATGAACAGCAAAACGTTTTGTTACATTACTTTTACAAATTGGCTAGACTTACATTTTCTTTTGGGTTATTTAACTTTATGTATGTCTTGTTATTTGTTAAGTGTAGCATTTTTTTTTTTTTTTTTTTTTTTTTTTTGAGTAGTTTTGTTGATTGTGCAGGAAAACTTTTTTTGCGACAATTTTTAACTGTTTTCATGAATTCCGTCAGAAAAAATTTAGAAACTGTAAGCAGATAGACAGACCGTTCTGGAATGTCTGAGAAAGGAGGGGGGATATGAGAAAATAAACAGAACTCTCCTATTATATGTGTATTCAAGTAATACGATGGTGTAGCCATAATATTTTTTCAGAAAGAGTGAAGGGCCAAAATATCTGACGATAAAATAAAAAAAAATTGTAATATAAAATAATATTTGACAAAAAGACAGTTTTTTTTTTTTTTTTTTTTTTTTTTTGTAATTTCGGGATTGGGAGGGGAGGCAAATGTTTCCTCACCACTGAATAACTTATTTTAGTGGTTGCACATTGAAACAATAGACTAAAAAAAAAATTGAAATCTGTAAAACTTTTGAAACTTATTTTAGTGGTTGCACATTGAAACAATAGACGAAAAAAAAATTGAAATCTGTAAAACTTTTGAAAATTTTCAAAAATTACAAAATTTTAGTAAAAATTTACAAAATTTTTCTTTTTTAGATTCTGGGTCCTTCCGGATTTCAGAATTCCAGATAACAGGTTCTCTACTGTATTTTAATGATATATATATATATATATAATTTAGTTCCATGGCAAAAAAAATAGATTTGGTTCAGTTCTGGATCAGATGAGAAAAATAAATAAATAAATAGGTTCTGTTCTAGTTTTTATTAATTTAAAATCAATGGTTCAGTTTTCTTTTAATCAAGCAGTTTTTTTTTTTTTTTTTTTTTTTTTTTTTTTTCAGTTGGAAATATTATTGTTCAAAGAAAATGTAATTAAAACATATTAATAACATATAAAAATATACCTGACACAAAAGCTTCATCATAGCAGGAGGTATAAGTAGATCAGCTTGACCAGATATAAATAAGGATGGTCGTTTCACATGTTTGATCTTCTTTAATGAAAGAAACTAAGATAACATAAAAAATAAATCTTGAATCAAAAGATAATATAATTTTTAATCATTTAAAATTAATAATCAACAAAAATCAACATATAAAAAGCTTCCTATTATTAGAATTATAATTATTTTATAGCTAATTTATTAAGTTATACATTAATATAAAATAACAGTAAACTCATATACATCTGTATTTAAATGAAATATCAGTGAAATTTTAAGGAGGAGTCATTCTAATCAGTAAAGTAATTACTTTTGTTATTTTTGCTATTTACTTTGGTTTATATAAATCAGGATGAAATTTCATCCTGAAGTGACTTTCTAAGAGTGGCTAGAAAAATATATTAGACTGCTTGGATTACACTATATATATATGTATATTAGTGGAAGGGGGGAATTCAAATATCAGCAAAAAAATACAGCTACATTGTGTAGTTATTTAATATTCAACAGGTATAAGAGTTTTGTTCATTATTGTATCGATTGAAAGCATAAAATGCCTAGAAGGTGATCAATAACATGATTTTTTAATCACTTGAATGATTCCATGAAAATAAATTACATTGATGCTAGTAACCAAAAGATTTTTTTTGTTGTTGTTGTTGAAAACAATAGATTTAATTAATTTTTTTAAGAGAATCGTTTGGAATGGTTTTATTATGTTAACTCAGAGCAGTGATAATGGAGATATGCCATACTGCTTCATTAAAGTAAAAAAAATTAGTAAATGAATGTGCTATTTTTCTTCCTTTGGTATATACAAAAGAGGCCTATTTGTATTAAATACATTAAATCCATCTTTTTTCTAAAACAGTTTATCCACTATTGTAAAAGTTATAACTATTTGTTGTTTATGACGGAAAGGCTGATTTTTCAAGATTTAAATATTTTTATATTCATAGATACATTGCAGACTACAGATGCTGGTAAATTATAAGTTATGGAGATTAATTATAAATTATTAACTAATAATAATTATCATACATCATTATTATTACATAAAGATATGACCAACTACTATATTTATGGTTATAAATAAAAAGATAATGAGATCTTAGCATGCACAGCATGTTCAGTATAAAAGTTTTAAAAAATTACAAAAAAATAATATCAATATTTCATAAAAAGAATTGTGCAACATTAACACATTTTGAAAAAAATCAAACTTATTTAAAAGAAAGTGTTTCATAATAATCTGAACACTTAACAATATAATTTCAAAATGTAGATAAAATCACATAAAACTGCAAATAATTTTGTTTACAAGATTTACATTGCTTACTAGGAAAGTGACTTGTTAATGAGAACAATACCTGAAAAACTTGAAAGACTTCATGGAGTTATTTAAAATTTCTGTAACCTAAATAAATCATGTAGTGTGTGTGTGTATGTGGGGGGGGGGGGGGAATACCTCACCTATCACAAAAAATCTTTTTAAGACAGAAAAGAGAATTGTTGAAAAGTAAATTTTACAACAAAAAGCTGTAATTTGGTTATCTTCAAAACAAATGAAGCTACCTGTTTTACCAGCAGCCACATGTAAAAAAATTAGGAGTTCTGAATATTCAAACTTAAAAAAAAAAAGAGAAACTGAGAATGAGAGGGAAAACAAAAATTTCAAAGATCATTATGGATTTAATACCATGTGTTCTGGAAGTCTGGTTTTAAAAAATTATGTTCTATCATGAAAAGAAATTATATTTGAACAGTCTGAACATATTTGACAAGTGTAGGTCTATTGATATAATCTATTTTAAAAAAAGCTAAATGCATTTTTTTTTAATGATGTTGATGTGGCCAGGCTTTGGTTATAAATGAAAAACAACCATAATATTTCTGAAAGGCTGAATGAATATCGTGGCATATCAAGACCTTTTGGAAGAGAACTTATTTTTTGTTCAAAATCTAAAATGATTATCTTGGATATTTACTCAAAATAATTCTAATTCTACCTGAACATAGCCTATGAATCATGGAATTCATCTAATTTACTGTTTGTAAATTTTATCTAACTTAAACCAATACAGAATATTTGGAATTTAGTAGTTTGAACAGTGTTCATCAATCAAAAGCTGCATTCAAGAGTAATGCAATTACAGGTTTCTGTAACTTGTGAATGGGAAAATAATTTTTAAACTGTGCTTAGTAAAATTGCTAACTCAATTCCAGATCATTACATAAACTCTTAAATTTGAATGCCGCTATCTGTGGACAGTATTTTTTATCTTGTCTAATCCCAGAATTTCAACAATTAAATAATACAAAAATTGCTATTCCAGAATAATGACACCTAAAAATTAAAAGGGATAAAAAGGTAACTTATTATGAAAGGACAAATTTAAAATACAATTAGATCATAAACAAAAAATATATATATTAATGATTTGAAATGCAACTTACATTACAATACCAATGATATATCAAATCATTAATGTGACTCTTATCTTTTTTAAAGTTAAATAAATATATTTTGAAACAGAAAATTTACTCAGTAAAAGAAATCAAGTATATACTATATTGAAACACACATTAAATAAATTTTCTGAATCAAAATATGTTTATTTGACATGGAAAAAAAATATAGAGTGTTTACAGCCATGCAAAAAGTATTTAAAAAAATGATTAATGTATTATGTACACAAAAATCAAAATGAAACTAAATGGTCCATAATACAGTCAATTAATAATAACAATTAAACAAATACCTGATTTTTGAAAGCCCATTCAGGCAGCCATTGAATTAATTTAATATTAAACATCTGCTTGGCAATATCTGGAATACTTGTAAATGTATTTTCGACAACCAGCATAAAAACATGTTTGCCAAATTTGGGCCGGCTCACTAAGTCAATGGCCACAGCTCCCCCAAGGGATCTGCCAAATACAATGATTTTGGATTTGTCTATTATTGGCACTTGTAGCAAAAATTGCAATCCAGCTTGAGCATCTAAATATAGGCCTAATAAAGAAGGTGTAGACCATGTAACATAATGTATAAACAAAGATATACAGATATTTAAAATACTGAAATATATATATATATATAAATTTAGATTCGGATCCTAAAACACTTATTAAATAGAATTGCAATATTTATTACACATAAGTATTTTTATCATAATAACAATAGATTCAAAGAATTAGTCAAATATAAGCAATTTTTTAAAAAAGTTTAAATTGTATTAGCTTATTTGTGGGAGGTTTACATTCAAAGTCACACTGGGGATGGGAAAAAGGATTTTTAGAGCGTGCAAAAATTTTAACGAACTCACATCAATTTTACTTGCTTGTTTGCATCTGGATTCACAAGATTTTACGCATTTGCACAGTACCACATGTGAAAATGTCTTAACACACAGTGCATTAAAAAAATTCCAGGATTCCCACTCGTAAAAAATTACAATTGGCACTATCTCTATGAAACTGGTGGGATAACGGATAAATTTTTAGCCCTGCTTACCAAGTAGTTGCATTATTTTCTGTGTACTTCCAATATGGTATTGTTCATTTCTGTAAAACATGTGTTTGCGACATTGTCACAGAAAATAAAAATGGAACAACAAACGAACATCAAATCTTGTGTTAAATTAGGAAAATTGACCACAAAATGCATACAAAATTATTAAAAATGCATATGGTGACTATGCTATGGCATTGCTATGAATCAGTCACAATGTTACTGTTAACAGTTTTATAAACTTTTAAATTTAAAAATAATCTTCAAAATGGTAACAAATTAAATGATTTATTAAGCAAAAACAATTTACATTTTAATAGAAAAGGACAATAAATATACAATCCAATGTTAAGGAAACTCTATATCTACAAGGAGACATATAAATCGAGATAGACATATCATGTAATCTAATGTATAATACAATATGTGTACAATTCTTTTCTTAAAGAATAATTTTTATATCTTTAAACTTATTTTATAAATAATTATAAAGAACCAATTATGTATTAGTAAGAGATAACAAAAAACAGTGAAAAAACACATGAGAATACAACAACAACATTACTGAAATAATAAAAGAAAACAACAAAAAGCTACAAATGTAATACAGTAGATTCAGTCAAATCCACAGTAATTTGAACATAATTATGCTATTTAAATTATAATGAATGTATGCAATGTCGTGAAATATTAAAATAATTAAGTAATAAACTAAAATGATAAAAAGTAAGAAGATTTTAAAAATGATTAAAAGTAAAGGCAAGTAAATAATTAATAATGTATATTTAAATATGCATAATAAAGATGGGATACATTTCCCTTGAATTATTCAATGAGACTTTCTTTGTAGAGATGCCCTATGAATTCCCTTCAGCATCATAAAGTAAGGAAATTTTATTTCAGGTTTAGCCACTCTTAATAACTAAAAAAGCTGGATTAATACATAAATATATGTGATAATGAAATTGTGAATGCCAATAATATTAACAAAATCTTGATTGTGTGTTTTAAAATAAACTTACACTTTATTCACAAAAAAACACAAGTTCAATCATATTATTGAGAATTACATATTAAAATACATATGGAATGATATACAATGGAAAAATTCTGTAATTTTGCACCTACTTCTTAATGGAAGGTTTCATTGTTTATAACTGCGAGGAAACACAAATTTGAGAAAATCTACTGTAGTTTAAAAAAAAAAAAAATTGCTGTTAGCTTGGCCTACAGGCAGAGGTAGATTTCGAAGTTAGGTACTAATTTCACCAACAAAACCTATATCAAGAATAGAGATAAGGCCAATTTCATCACTAAGAATGAGTTCTAGGAATCTAAACCTTTTGTGAAAATTCTAATATACTCACATACACACACACATATATTTATGGAATAGAGTTAAAAATGGCAGAAATAAAATCAGATATAATGTTAAAATATGCCAATATTTCCATAGTCTGTTTTTTATCATGCCTCAATGCGTTTTTACAATCTTGCATGACGTTATATATATTCACCTGCTTTTCATCCATTATATTTCCAATATGATGTAACATTTGCTTAAAAAAAAATTGTCAAACTATTTATTTCATTTTCTGTTTTCATGTGGAAATCTTGCAACAGAAAAATTATGACATAATATGAAATTTTTCTTAAATTTGTCAAACTGTTTTTTTTTTCTTTTTTTGGAATTTCCACATGCAAATTGTGCAATAGTAAAATAATCGTTTAGTAAGAATTTTATTTTATTTTTTCTTAAATTGTCAGCAACTGCTATAACAAAAAATGTTTATTTTTTCATTGTTTTGTAAGAGCTGATTTTGTCAGAGCCATGTTAAGGCGATATTCAAATAATTGCCCCCACCACCTTTCCAGCCCATTGGGCCAATTTTGCCTATTTGCAATCCCTGCCGAGACATTAACCATCTCAATGTATTTGGCAAGTTTGAAGACAATTCATGCATAATTGCAACTTTTATCATGTGGACAAAACTGAGTATGTACATATGTATGTACATAAAATTTTTAGATGGGGATGGTTTTGGATTCCTGGAGTCATATAATGAGAAGTTATAAAGAAATTTTTTGAAAATCGTACCATAGTAATGTCTGCAACAAGCAGTATTTCTTATAAAACTACCTATAAAATAATAATGAATGGATGAGTTACCCTCTTCTGATGGAGAACCTTCACTATGTCCATATCCCCTGTACTCCAATAACAAAACATTGCATTTGCAGCATTGAAAGAGACCTTTCACATTAGGAAGCCTGCAAAATAGGATTTTATTAAAATTTCATAATGTGAAAATTTTAAAAATAAATGTCTGAAAAAAAAATCATTTAGAATTCTTGTTTTTACTCCAGGTAAAAAGAAATGACAGATGTCACACAAGTTATTTCCTTTGAATTAATTATAGTAGCACAATTTTTGACAATGAAATCAAATTTATTTTGGAAATCAAATTTTTAAATAAGTTAAATGAATGTTAGAAAACTTCTATCATGTACAGAGTAAATATTTTTTGTAATTCATCTGAATAATACTGTAAATAATTTAAACTCTGTCGTTAAATAGCTTTTTTTAAGGTAATAATATAACTAAAACAGCAAAAATTTTATAAAGATTTGTAGTATTTAATAATAGCTCAATTCAAATAATATCTTTTTATTGATATTTTTGTTTTAAAGTAAATGGAGCCTTGCATTCCTTAAAGAAACTAAAAAGGTACATTTTTAAATATTGATAACTGCTAAATACAAAAATGTAAAGTTACATATAAAATTGCATATGATTTAATTTTCTTTACTGTTTTTGTATTATAGATTTTTCTCTTGTGAATTTGTTATTGTTTCTAATCTTTAGTTTGACAAGCAGGAAATTTTATTTGAATTCCATGCTTTCCAAAGCAGTTAAAAATTATGCCCTGATTTCCAAATACATTTATGCAATAATATGAAGTTATTTATCATATTAATAAATTATTTATAAATTACATATATTAAACTTTTTTTAATATGTTTTCAAGAATTAATTAATTAATTTACAAATTGCATAACATATGATTGGATCACTTACGAAAGCATTCAGACTGTTATGAAGTTTATTTTTTTAATAAATTCTGTCTGTATTATATATTCATTGAAAAAACAGAAATGATAATAAACAACATTTTTCATTTTAATACTGAAACAATGAGCACAGAAGGTTTGGTTTGGTTTATTTTTGTCGTCCGATTATCTACACTAGGGATATAGGACCAGAGGGGGAATGCCCTTCGTGGGGGTCTTTCTAAGGGAACCTAACCCGTATTTATACAAGGTTCGAAGAAAACCACGAAAACTCCAAACGGTTAGGCCGACGGCCGCAATTGGGTTCGAACCCAGCACCTGCCGTCTACCATTTGAGAGGTCAGAACCTCTCGGCCACTGGTGGGGCAATGAGCACAGAAAAATGGATTATTTGGACAAATGATATTTGTACTGCATACTGTAAAAATGTTTTGGTACTTTCATGTTAACTGAATGCAAGTGATTAGTCATCCAATATCATTTCAATCAATATCATATACATTTTGCATTGATTTAAAATATTAAACCTGTAACTTATTTAATTTAAAATATATAACTTTCATTTTAAATACACACTTTTGTTCTGCTGAATTATTGGAAGTAAAATTGCACCAGTTCACATTTTAATGTTTTTATTCGATGACAGCACAAGACAGACTAAAACCATAGAACAAAGAAAAAAACAGGAAAGTAAAAACATGCATCTGGGAATTTGATCGATGCCAAAGCCCTGGTGGTCTCTTCTTTCAAACACATTTAAATAACTGTGTCTTTCTCTTCTCTTATTCCATTTAAAACAAAAGTAAAAATAATAATATAACAAACAAAGATATTTTATTTCAACATCAAAATGTCTTTAATTTACAAACACAAAAAATAAAAAATGCTATAAGGGACAAAAAAAAATGCTATTGGCAAGACTTGCAGCCGTTAACATGAAAGTACCAAAGTTTGTAAGTAAATCATAATATATTAGGCCATAATTATAATACATTATCATTAATATATTATTAATATATTATGTCATACACACACCACATTAGTGCAGGTGCAACAAAATGGCGATTTTATTCCAAATATGGTAACCCGGACATTGTTGTTTATTTATTAATAAACTGTTTATTTACTTTATATTTTCTTTTTAATTTGATATAAATTGTTTTGTTTTATAGTAATTAATTAAACTTTTGTAGTTTATTATTATTTCCTTTTTAAAATAATAGAAAATAATTTTAAAAAATATATGTAACTGATATTTGATAACAAAGTTTTTGCCAAACTGGCGTCAGAAAAAAAATCGTGTAAATGTGGCGCATATATGGCATTTGTGCCATATATTGTATACAATTTAAACACATTAACTATTTAGAAATCAGTCTCAATCACAGTCACAAACAGAAAGTTTACTAATGTAAACAGTCAAAAGTAGCAAAATGTTAGGAGCAAAAAATTTATTTAGGAATCTTATCAATTTTCAATTAATCCAAAAAACTGGTGCTCTACGTAAATGTAGAAGCTAATCTTACCGATGTCCAATATTTCCAGCATTTCCATGGAGATAAAGAATTGTGGGAACTTGACCAACAATGGATGGATCTTGTTTTATGAAGAAACAATGAAGCTTGAAACCATCTATGGATTTAATAAAAATACTCTCAAATGGCAAGCCAAATAAGGATGGCAATGGAACATACAGTCTAGATTGAGGAGGTTGGTCAGGATGATATAAAAGCAAATCTCCAACTTGAAATAACAAGCCTGAAAAATATAATTATTTTTTAATCATTTTTATTATGAAAATATGTATTATTAAAAATGTGATCATGAACCTAATAAAGATAAATATTTCTTTAGTGCTCCATTATATTTTCCAAACAAGAATATAAAATAATGTATTAAGCATAGCCAAGGGAGATATGGAGAGTCCTCAAGGGAGGGGGGGGGGGAGGGGCGATTTTAAAAATTGGGAGACTCGAGTCTCAAGCGCAAGTTGGGGCTAATATTTTCACTGCAGGTCAGACTTGGGTCTGGTTAACTTCTATATTCTCTGCGGATCAGGTTTGGGTCCAGTCGACTTTTTTTTCAAGCGGGTCGGGTTTGGGTCCTGTCGACTTCTATTTTTCAAGCAGGTGGGGTTTGGATCCAGTTGATTTCTATTTTTTGCTGCTGATCGTGTTAACTAATCAGGGACGTGTGAAGAGAAAATAGTGCCTGGACAAAGTTTCAGTTTGTTCACCCCCCCCCCCCCAAAAAAAAAAGAAAAAAAAACGACTGTTATTGTGACAGGCCAAAAATGATCTTGGTAGTATAAATTTGACGCCCTTTAAATTTCCGGACACGAGGCAACCGCCCCCACCCTTTCACACTGTGCTGTAATTAATACTTTTTCTGTTGCTCGCATTTGGGTCCGTTTGACTTCTACTTTTTGCAAAGTGTCAGGTTAACTTCTACTTTTTTTGCTACTTGTTGGGTTTCAGACCGGTTGACTACTATATTTTGCTGCTGGTTGGCTTAATTTATACTTTTTTTGTGGGTTGTGTTTGGGTCCGGTTGACTTCTTTTTTCATGCGGGTCAGGTTAACTTCCACTTATAATATAAATCATAATAGTAAAGCTCTACACCAGAGGTTCCCAAAGTGTGCTATGCGGAGCCCCAAGGGCTCAGCCTAAACTTTCCAGGGGCTCTGTGGCATTCCAGAAAAATAAACAAAACATAAAAGAAATTAGCTTATTGCAAGTGAAAGGTTTCAAAAGTATGTACGAATTTTTGTGCTTCAAAAATAAACATATATATAACTGAGTTGAAAAATACAATAGTACACTTCAAGGTTATTTAATTAGTTGCATTAAAGATGTATTCACATTCTGTATAATATTTTTGGTTAGAATTGCTTTTTTTTATGTTTCTGCATTTAATGTGTTTTAAAAAATCAATTTAAAATAAACTACAACAAGTAGTATGCTGAATTGAATGCACAACGTGTATCGAAACAGAAAAGGCCCGCGAGTGCCTAAACTCTGCTTGTCAAACAAAAAAGGAGAGTAGTTTTGTTCTTTGGAGCATATGTTTAAAAATTCTTTTTTGCTACCTCTGCTTTTGATAGCTCTTGAATTTATTACAGTTCTAAATGATGCCATAAAAATAAAAAACTTTAAGAAATCAAGACCACTTAATTGTAGACTCTTCAAACAAATTTGTGAAGAAAAGGGAATCCCGCATCAGTTACTGCTGCTGCATACTGAAATAAGATAGTTATCCCAAGGAAAAGCATTGACACGTTTACTGGATATGTGTGCAGAGGTAGAATACTTTTTGACAGATCACAACCCGCAATTAGCAACAATTTTAAATGATGAAGTAATTGCATTGATGTAAATTGGCATATATTTTTAGTAAACTAAATGAAATAAATTTATCGTTGCAAGGAGAAAGTGTTACTGTTTTTAATCAAACTCCAAAGTGTCGGCATTTAAGAGAAAACATACCTTCTGGTCTGAATGAGTTGAAAACGCTGATATAAGTTGCTTTCCTCTTACTAAAATGTCATTGAAAGACCATAACATCAAGTTTGAAAAAAAATTTCAGAAAAGTATTTAAAATCTTCTCGAAGCTCTGATAGATTTATTTGAGCATTACTTTCCAGCTGCTCAAAATAAGAGGCTGGACGATTTCTAAATGGGTACGAAATCCATTCAGTGTAAAAACAAAACCACACAGCTTAAGCTTTGAGGAATACGAAACTCTCATTGATTTACCTTCTCAAAACGATCTCTTTTCAAAGCAAGCATTATTTGACAGATAAATACATATAATATTGTCAAACAGAACAAAATTAATTTTATTCCCATTTTCAATGACATATCTGTGTGAAGCTGGATTCTCCTCTTACACAAGTATAAAAACAAAATACAAAAACCCGATTAAACTCAGAACCAGACACATTTTCCAATCAGAAATAAATCTGTAGCAATTTGAAAAATATATGTTGGTTCTTTACATTTGTACTAAGAATTTAAAAGTTTGCTCAGCTTCACCCCTTACTTAGACTTTTTGTCAATGAGTACAAGGCTGAGAGGCGATTCAGTTTTGTTGCTAGTTTAGAAGTACTAGAAACTTAAAGAAGAACGAAAAAATATTCCGAAATCACATGATTCTATTACGGGTAGGAGGGATTATTGAAAATGTGTTACATAATTACTTATAGGTAACTAAAACTACCCTCTTTTTTTTTTTTTTTTTTTTCCTTTTTGAGTAGTCTATTGGAATTATACAGAAGTATCTCTCTGCAAACAAAAACTGTACAACTTATCTTTCTTTTTGCTCCGTGTGTGTATTTTTCTCTCTAAATAATAATAGTTTTATGTAAGCCCCAATGCAATTCATAATCCAAGCATGGTAATCATTTTGATCTTTAATTCTGAGTTCATACTGGAAATATCAAAAGAATATTTTTTATTTTAAAATGGATGTCATTAACTTCTTAACAGTATTGCTTGAACATCGCCAGATAAAAAAAGATTTTTTTTTTTCCTCGTTAATAAAAGTTTTCATAAATTACAAATTTTTAACTATAATTTTTGCTATATTTGGAGAAAATATCTTGATTATGCAAAGCAGGGATTTTAATACAAAAAAGAAGATTTTATTCCCTTTTTTTTTTTTTTTTTTTTTTTTTTTTGTATATAAGAATAATAATATTAAATAAAATTGTAAAAGAGATAATAGAAAATTTGATTTTTAAAATTTTTAGTATGAATTTAGAATTTCTGTATCCCGAAAGGGTCAAACTGAGAACCATGGTCCAATTTTGGAAATTACTTGCCCGGATTTTTATCAAACAGATATTTCTCTGTTTCATAGGCATAAAAAAACAACCACAAACCACATCTGTGGTATGTGTATCTGTGGTGTATCTGTGGTATTTGAAAACGGGTTTCTCAAGCAGTTTCAGTTTGGCGATCATTTTCGGAAACGGCTTTTTCGCGCAAAAAAAGTCCCCAAGTTTATGGTGCCAAACACTAACACATCGGTTCCATGCCAATTACTGGGGACGTTACCCGATGTCTTATTTCATTTTTTTCCCCATTCTCTGGATAATCTAGATTTTCAATAATCCGGATTTGATCTGGTCCCAATTAATCCGAATTATCAAGGTTTTACTGCATTTATTTTTTCTTAGCCGATATTAAAGTATTCGTAAAATAGTTTATTTTATGAAAGTAAAATTTAGTTGGCCAAAAAACAATGATAAGTAGTACTGTAACAATCCCAAATTTTTTATACCACAATTTTACCAATTTTTAAAATTACGAGACAGGGCACAATTTTGCGACACAAACATTGCACAATTAGTATATCTAGAAAAAAGTAAAACCACAATATAACAAAATTATTCAATAACTTACATAAAAGTAACCACAGTTTTGCTATGCTTGACAGCTTGACTCAAAAAGATGTAATAATTTTACGAAAAATTTCTTATTATCTATATTGTAACATTTATAGATTTATTCACAAAAGTAGAATGAGAGCATCTAATTAGTTTTTATCGTAGTTTTTAGTCACAAAAATTTATTTTTGTCTTATTTATGCATACTTATTTACATGTGCCTCAGGTATGTTTACAACTACCCCTCCACTGGGGCACTTGTGAACAAATTTATGCAAATTTTAGAATGGTGATATAAGTTAGAAATTCTTGATAAATACATTCAAATAGTTCACTAACAGAAGAAACAAAGTGTAAACATTCATATAAATCAATATTTGATTAAATACTAGCTCATAAAACTTTTGAGAAATAGTCATAAATGTAAAAAATTGTTCACATGTGCCCCCTCCCCCCTACCAAGGTGTTATTCAACAACAGGTATGTTAACGTTCAAAACTGTAGGTTAGATGAATTTTAGAAATCTGAAATTGCATGCAGTCTAAACAGCAATCTTAATGCTTCAATACTTTTCGGTTAGTCAGGTGTCAGTGTTATAAATACACTTATATATTACATTACATATACTCATACATGCGTATGCATATACAGGGTGTCCGAAAAGTCTGGAAACGGTCGAATAACTCGAGAAATACATATGAGATTGAAAAACGTAAATATACGTGTTAAATATTTTTAAATAAGCTACTCAGTGATACCAAATTTGACCTTCGTAACTGACCCCCTGGGGGTCAGAGGGGGTCCAACTTTGAAATCTTAAATTACAACCCTTATTTTTTATTGCAGATTCGGATTCTACGGACAAAAATACGCAACTTTTGTATTTCATGTTTATTTCGAATCCTCGTTTATCACGGTGTATTCGAGCATATTAAATCGATACATTTTTCGGCTTTTCCAACGGGATTTTCCCTAATCGAAACTAACTGGGGAGAATTTATGACATCAAATTCCTCGTCTTTTGCAAGAATAGCGTTTCCTGAAAATTACCCGTGCCGATTATTTCGATAGTACTACACACAGTTAAAAATTTGACCCGTTTGCTGTAGCGTCACTTCATAGCTTTTATAGATTATCTGTTTCATGACCAATGAGAATGTTCCATAACACAGTAAAGTACACTGTAAAAAATTGACACTTTTGCTGCATCGTCACTCCACTACTTTTATAGAAAACGATTACTTTACTGCGTTATGGAGCACTCTCATTGGTCACAAAAGATATATTCTATAATAGCTGTGGAGTGACGCTGCAGCAAATGGGTCAGATTTTTAACAGTGTAGCACTATTGAAATAATCGCCACGGATGATTTTCAGGAAACGCTATTTCTGCAAAAGACGGGGAATTTGACGTCAAAAATTCTGCCCAATCAGTTTCGATTAGGGAAAATCCCGTTGGAAAAGCAGAAATATGTATCGATTTAATATGCTCGAATACACCGTGATAAACGAGGATTTGAAATAAACATCAAATACAAAAGTTACGTATTTTTGTCCGTAGAATCCGAATCTGCAATAAAAAATGGGGGTTATAATTTAAGATTTCAAAGTTGGACCCCCTCTGACCCCTAGGGGTCGGTTGCGAAGGTCAAATTTGGTATCACTGAGTAGCTTATTTAAAAATATTTAACGCGTATATTTACGTTTTTCAATCTCATATGTATTTCTGGAGTTATTCGGCCGTTTCCAGACTTTTCGGACACCCTGTATATGTGTGAGTGTGCATATATATATAAACCTAGCGCCCGACTAATCAAAAAGTATCAATGATTCTTAACATCATGAAATAGTGTGGTCATTTAAAACTCATTTTCAGAAGGTAAAAATATGTTAAAGTATATATGTTAAAGCTTAAATATGACCACAGATGATATTTTATACGCTATCCATTTGAAAAGCGTAATGTAAATACGCAAAAAACATAGAGATACTAAGAGATAATACAGATTCGTTTCTTTTTTTATGTTTATGACATTTTTATTATGTATACAAATTTACAATAAGCAAGATTGAAAGTTGTTAACTTTTACCTTTTGAGCAAACATTTTATGAAATTTTTAAAGAGTTTAGCGCAAACTTTGGCTTTTTCTCCACGACAAACATTCAATTGTAAAAATAAGTAATGATTTGACAATATGGATACAACAAAACTACAATAATAGCAAATTACTACAAATCATAATGGTAAATTAATCATCATATTTACCTGAGAGAGCAAACAGAAACAACACCAAAGCTAACAGACTACCATAACACCAATAAATAACAAAAATAACAAACACTGATGCACTACAAGTCATCCAGCATTTTTTCAAAAAATAGATTGCAATGCTAGCAAATATCCTTAAATTTTTTAACCGACCAATCTTTTGAGAGGAAGTAATTTTTGTTGGAATGTCGACTGCTATAGGTTTTCTTTGTAAATGAAATGAATCATCTTTTTTGTCTTTATACGTTCCTTTCATATTTTACGCAATATCTTTAACAAAACGCAGGTTTATTTAGTGAGATTGTATCTAGTTGTTTCACAGCATACTGGATAGCATCTTGAGTAAATCAATATACATGTTCATTTTCAATTTATTTCCTATTCTTTGCTTTAAAAGATACTTTTATTTACATTATAGGTTGGTTGATTGGTTGAGAACACTTGAAGCCTGATGCGTTTATTTACGAATACACGACATAAGCATATACTGCATTGGAGTATAGCTTCTTCATGAGTGTCAAAATCAAAAAAGTTCTTCAGGAAAGACGGAAAGATGACGAAAGATGTAGCCCGCTCGTAAAGGAGATTAGAGCCTTTAATGATTTCTTGATAGATATAAAAAAAGAGAAAAAAAACTTTAGATTTATTTCAATTTAATTTTCCAGTTGAACTTGAGAAACAAAAGTTTAAATTACGGATTTTGAATGCCTATTTTATCTGCGTTAAGAGCTCAGATTGCTCGTCTCGCTATCAGAGAAAATCTACCTGGATCCCAGTCATGGAGCTAAGAAGGTATATGGAGGAAACATATAATCTAACATCATGGTGAGCCCTGACGCCAAAAAACCAGTTCTTTCCCCCTCTTTCATATCCGCCATGTTTGACTTTTACCGTAGTTGACTTGCGCCGCGAGGAGCTTCCTCAATACGACAATCGGTAGCAGACGGAAAAAGGCAGCTTACCCAGGTCAAATATGGCGGCCGCGGCGTTGTAACGGGGGGGGGGGGGGGTAGAAAAAGCTTCAAGTGACTCACATATGTCTCCTCCATATACCTTCTTAGCTCCATGATCCCAGTCCTTATCTCCTTCTCCTGTATATATGATATGAACATATATGTTCATATCATGTTAAAATAATAATAAGAAAAAATTGCAATTTATTTTTTATTATTAAGAATTATACAAAACAATTGAGAAATAAGCACATTAACTTCTTTAATTATAAATTCAGGTAAATACTTCGTTACTCTTAAGGGTACCCTAACACACGTGTGTTCAGCACAACCATGGAAGAAGGAATATGAACGGGAAGGAAAACGAAGCCCCTTTCCCCTTAGGAGCAGGGTGATCGTCGATGCCACCAGGGCTATAGAGATACTAAGGGCTAGCCCATCCCTTTGAAGAGTCCTTCGCCGCTCTGAATCCACCCCCTCAAAGCAGGAAGGCCCGTGTGACGTCAGCTGGTTCCCGTTCAAGAGAGATAAGAAAGTGTTAGATGGTCATTTTCTTATGCGATTGCATAGAAAAAGGTTCTAAAATTCAAATATTGTCTCGATCTTAGTTTTTATTAAAAAGGCTGCTTAAAGTTACATATTTGTGAATTAAAAGGGTCATAAACCCGATTTAAAAATGCCTTCTTGTGCTACCGCTACTTGCAAGAATACCTATCGAAATAAAGATAAAAATGTTTTGTTTCATCGGCTTCCTTAAGATCTTGATTTACAGAGAGAATGGCAAATTTGTAATGGCATGAATTTGTAAAAATCAACATAACATGAAACTGATAGTCTGAATACTGGTTTATTTAAAGTTTTAATTTCTTATATATTAAAAATACTTTGAGTGAAAATTTTTAAAACTTACTGTAAATGGAATAAAAGAAAATCTGTGAAATAAAACCAATCTGTAATACAAAATATTTATTTATTTATTTTATTTTTTTTGTTTATTTAATATATTTATGGTATAAAATTATCTTATAGAAAAAAAATTCACTCATTGAATTAAAATTTAGTATAAAAGTCATTTACAATTCAAGAATGAAAATTTATTATTTTTTTAGAAATGTTAAAATTATCTTATAATTTAATGCCTGTTTTTATTATTATTATAATTATTATTTTTAAGATGAAATTTTATGATATAAATGTGAACATGCATTAGTCGTTTTGCTAAAACGTAGAACAATGAATTTTATAGCTGTTTACAGAATTTAGAAAAATTGTTTATAGAACCTAAAAATTAACAACAATAATAATATAATAATCAGAATAAAGAAAAAATATCTATTTTAAATTTGTACTTCCAAAGCCTTCAATTTATTTTTTTTATGTTCAATGTTTATAAATAAATTATTATATTTCTACCTATAGTGTAAAATTCATAAAAAAAATTGCATGTATTTTATTTTTTAAATACTTGATTTTCTTTCGTTTTTTAAGTGCGTTCGTAATTATGTAAATACGTAGCACCTATAGTGGTCGTTCAGTCCGTCTGTCTGTCTGTCCGCATATAACAACGCAAAAACTACCCAACCGAATCGTTTGAAATTTAAAATACATAATTATTACATAATTTTGTCGAGTCATTTCAAATTTTATGAAAATCGGATGCATAGATCAATTACAGGGGCAATCAAAAGTATTCCATTACATTACGGTTAATGGAGAAAAAAGTTCCAAATGCATTTTAATCGTTTGAAATTTGAAATACATAATTATTATATAATTTCGTCGAGTTATTTCAAATTTTTTGATAATCGGGTGCATAGATCAATTACAGGTGCAATCAAAAGTATTCAATTATATTATGGTCAATGGGGAAAAAAGTTTCAAATGTATTTTATACGTTTGAAATGTAAAATACATAATTATTACATAATTTTGCTGCGTTATTTGAAATTTTATGAAAATTGGATGCATAGATCAATTACAGGGACAATCAAAAGTATTCCTTTACATTACGGTCAATGGGGAAAAATGTTTCAAATGCATTTTAATGGGGTTACACTCACTCGAACTTAATAAAATTTATATGCAACTATAAAGTACATATTATAATATACATTTTCCATAATTTGTGGTGCAAAGAGCATTTGTTATTGATTTACAAGGCCACACAAAAGTATTTCATTACATAATGGTTCAGGGAGAACATTGTTTGATGAGTGTTTTAATTGTAATTCACTATTTACAATTTTATGAGATTGATATATGAGAGTAATATTTTTAAAACTTCGTTATCGTACGAACACACCTCATTTGCTATGCTTCACGTGCAATTTCCAACTTGTTTTCTTTAATTGTGTGCATCTTAATTTTATTTTAACCCGTCTGCGTCCGAAAGTTGAACATTGATCTTGAAATTTAAGCATTAGCTGAATTTTGCATTTCCAGTGCAAAGTTAAACCGATATCAAAAATCAATTTGGGCGTATCTCTAGTTTGCTTATTATGATATTAACGATAGATAAATTAAATCTATTTAAGTTGATTTTGTAATGCAACTAATGCAATCAACTAACTCAAAAAGAAAAAAAAAACATTTAAAGTCCAATTAATTTATTAATCCTTTTTAAAATTTTAATTTTTTATATGAAATTTTATGTATTGAAGTAAAATACGACTAAAAAAACACATTCAAAACCACGATTTTCCTTATCCTATCCTCACATTAGGAGAGCCAGGGGAACCAAACTACGTCATCATCCTTCCCCTTCTGTCTTCACTTTTTGGAGATTATTGGGCTCCCCCTGCGATGCCACCGGATTTCTCTGAGGTTCACCTATATCCCAGCATTCCCTGAGGAATGGCAACTGTTTGGCGCATTTATCGCTTATTTGGCCTTTCTTACACTCAAAACGAACAGGGACGGGTAGGTGCTGATTTCTGCGGCGAGAGGTAAAACAGATGCCAAGTTATCGCCAATCGAAAAATTCGCCAAGGTTGCTGGCAGTTCAGGGTCACACTTGTCCCAGAATTCTCGGCTTGCCTCGGCTCGCCTCCGTTGACCGGTTTTCCTTAACGTTTATATTCTTTGTTCCATGAGCACAACTTACCGGTCACTTACCGATTGTAGTACGAAATGAAAATCAAGTCGAAGTGTGACGCAATGACCTAAGATACCTACTAGACACCACACTGGCAACCTTTTCGTAGGCCGACACGTTTGCCTTCCGTCACGTGACGGAGGGCAGATTAAGCGCGCCAAACCCGTTTTTCTCTCGCCAAAATCTCCCCGGAATATTTTCACCGCATTCCCGCCGAAACTCACATTCTTATATTTGTCTTGAGTTGACCGCACTTCTGCTTTTCTTTTTAATTTACCCTTTAACAATTCTTTTAAGAACTTATTATTTTAGCTGCAAAATAATAAGAACTTATGACTTGAGTTGAACTGCAAACTACTAATATGCTGCAAACTACTTCCCTTACTTTAAAAAAAAAAAAAAAAAAAAAAAAAAAAAAAAAAAAAAAAAAACATGGAAACATTAAAAGAATTGAATATATTTTTAAATATAGTCAGTGTGTTGTTTCAAGTTTATTTTTTAGGTAATCATTTAAATCTATCTTAGACCTAATTATCTATCTATTTAAACCATCTAGAAATTTTAGGATTAACAAAGCACAAAGGTGATGTCAGATATCACTAGTAACAGAAAAATTTGCTTAATTAAAGCATAGCTCGGCAGTGCTATGCTTTATTTATTTCCAGTGTGACTCCGTAATGTTATTTTAATACGGAATTTAACATTGAACGAGTTATTTACTAGACATTTTCCCACATTTTTTACGCGCTTCCACAAATTTTCTTCAAAGGATCTAATTGTTTAAAAAATAATTTCCTCCAATCAAAAATATATACAGAGGTCAATGGACATATTTCCTGAAGCAATTAATCATTTTTACACGTGATAAATAAAAAATAAAATTGATTTTTTTTTCTTTTGTAAGAATTAAAAATGGTATATTTACGACGTCATATTAGAAATGAAACGGAGATTTGCAAACATTTTGTACAAATACAAGAATCGTCAACAGAAAGCAAAATGAAGCATGATTTTTAAAATAAAAGGACATTTTCAAACATTGATCAAGAAGCTTCTAACAGAAGAAATATAGAAAATAAGTAAATTAAACTTTTTTCTACCTATTCTCTCTGCAAAATAATAGAAAATAACTTAAGTATATATATGTAACTGGTATTTGAAAGTGAGTTTTTTGACACATTGGCATAAAAAAAAATTGCACCAAACCCAGTGCATATATGACATTTCCGCCGGGATTTCGTACTTATACCACATTTTTAAAAATTTCTTCGTCTTATATGTTCGAAGAAAATCAAAGTAAATTTAGGTGAATAAAAATTTTCACAAATAATAGTATTTGAGAATAATAGTATTTCATTTTTGGTATGTAATGAAACTAGTAAATCTGCAGAACTGGGTCTTCAAACATAGCAGTTTTTTAAGGCTAAACCGCAGAATCGTCAACTACTTGGTATAAGACTTTTCGGCGCTGCAATAAATTCGCCAATTCTATCAACCCAAATATTCAAATCCAATGTAAACAAGTATAAACAATGTTTACAAATATATTTTTTTAATTCCCGATTTGGTGATTTTTTTTTAAATCGTGCCTAAATTTGTAATGTTACAAATAATTAATCATTGGATAAAATCAGTTTTAAATCAACGGTACTACTTGGTTAACTCGTCGATCAAAAAACTATCGCCAAACTATAAGATAAAATGCCAGTAATGGATGATCGTGAATGTCACATTCAATGACATTAAATACCTATACGTATTTAGAGATGTCATCAACTGATTTTATTTTCACTTTTTACTAGTGTTTTACCCATTTTTTTTGTATTTTTGTTATAAAAAAAATGCTAATATGTATAATTTGGCTGTTAGTTTGGCGACTTACATAATTTCGCGGAATTGGTTGAAGGGATAACCAAGTACCGAATTAACTTGTATTAAATTCATTATTCCAATGATTTTAATATGATAAAACACTACACGATTTAATTTTTAAAATATCGCAAAGAGTTTCTGTTGAAAAATAGCTGTTTTTTATACTTTAAGTTAATATTTTTATAGTACTACTAGGTTATCCCGTCGACCAAAAAATTATCGACAAACTATAAGATTAAATGCCAATAATGGATGATCGTTAATGTCACATTCAATAACATTAAATACGATTCACGTGTTAAAATGTCATTAAGTTATTTTTATTTCGACTTTTTATTTGTATTTTTATTAATATTCTACTAATTATTTGGTTTTTCGTTATTTAAAATACAAATTATGTCAACATGTATAATTTGGCTATTAGTTTGGCGATTTGTAGAATTTGGCAAAATTGGTCGACGGGTTAATAGAGTAGTACCATTTTTATAAAACTTTTGATTCATTATCTCTATCAGTTAATAAAATTTAAGCACATTTTTGGAATATTCATAATGCGTAACCTTTATGCACAGATGTCTAATACTTACCATGTTGGCGCAGTTTTTTTCTGAAGCCAATTTGGCGAAAATTTCGCTTTCAAATACATATCACATATATGTTTTTTAATTATTTTCTAATATTCAAAAAGGAAAATAAAGATAAATAAAAAAAAAGTTTATTAATAACTATAGAACAAACGATCTACATATTTTTTTAAATAAAAGTAATAGAAAATAAACAATTTATTAGTAAAATAAATAACGATAGCCAGGTTAGCATGTGAGGCATATAATATCCATTTTGTTCCAATCGCGCCAATGTATTGCATATATGACATCTATCCCTAACTTTTCTACGCTGAACCCTGCCCAGAGCTCCGATAGCGGTTTGAAGTTCTGTCGATGTTAAATTTCATTTTGGGCAGAATTTCAATTCAAACATAGATTTATTTATCAAGAAGCTTCTAAGTGAAGAAATATAGAAAATAAATAAATATGACGTCATACAAAAAATAAAAAAATAAATACTATTTTATTGATACTATGTCTTGAGGTATTGTTGGAGGAATATTATATCGTCTAGAGGTGAATGTCTAGAATTATACTAGACATTTATGACGTCATATTGGAAATGAAACAGAGATTTTGAAATATTTGGTATCAAAACAGGAAGCATGTACATAATTCAGTTCTAGATGTAAAAAAAAGTTAACGATTTGGAAATGGATTAATGAAAATCTGTGCAAAACCCAAATGGAAAAATGAAAATCTACGTAGATACCACGGAGATAGATAGAGTTTTTAATTGGGGATGGTTTTGGAGTCTAGGTATCATGATCGGTATAGATATGGAAAAATATATCAGAAATTCCTACGTAGGGGAAAACGTAATAGTTAGTATTTCATCAAATAAAATTTTGTTCAAAAATCGAATTTAACTTTGAGGCCCTTTCGCAGTTCTGCAGAATTGCTAAATTGTAACTAAAGTGCTTCAACACTCGCTCATCCTCTTGCACATATGAAGCCAACATGATGTTTAATCTTGAATTAGTTATACACTCAAATTTTTCATCACTATATTCTTTTTTAGCATAAAATGGAGCTATTGCAACAATTTAATAAGAAACATGGAACTTACACTGTGAATATGCACTAATATAATTTTTTGCGTGAGAGTAAGAGAAAGAGAAATATGAGCACCCCAGACGTTCTCTTGAGCGTACCCCCCCCCCACACACACACACACACTTCTAGCTATGTCCCTGGGTAAATTACATCAGTAATTGTGATACGATACCACATAAAGGAAGTCCTGATGATGGTACCCTCAGTTCATTTTGAAATGAGCTCATCTGAATGCAGTAGTTATTAAAAAACTTGAGATATTAAACAAAAAAATAATTTGCAGAACAAATTAAAAAAACAAAATTTATTTCCTGCTCTATTTAAACCCGAGAAGGGACAGATATTAAGATATTTGATTTATTTATTTCTACATCTAGTATTAAATTTTTGTATCAAATAATTTAAATTATGTGAACATTAAAAAAATAAAAATGAAATTCAAACAACATGATACTTAAAAACCCTAAATCCTAGATTCCATTCAAACGAAATCGAAATAAATCTTAGACTTTTTTCCAAACTTAACTTGCAAATATTTGTTTTGCAGATTTTGTATAATGTTTACGGTAGGTATAGATAAAAAGGATAGACACATCTAAAAAGCAAATGTTCAGAAAAAGTCTAAGATTTATTTCGATTTCGTTTGAATGGAATATAAGATTTAGGGTTTTTAAGTACCATGTTGTTTGAATTTCATTTTTATTTTTTTAATGTTCACATAATTTAAATTATTTGATACAAAAATTTAATATTAAATGTAGAAATAAATAAATCAAATATCTTAATATCTGTCCCTTCTCGGGCTTAAATAGAGCAGGAAATAAATTTTGTTTTTTTAATTTGTTCTGCAAATTATGTTTTTGTTTAATATACTAGGGGGGCCCCGCCCCCCTGCTCGCTATGCTCGCCAACCCCCCGCGTAATCGCTTCGCGATTCCAAATTATTGGCTACCCCTACTTGCTGCGCTCGCCAATATACCATGGTATGAATAAGCAGTTGCAGACCTTTCAAATGATGTGTCACACGACTGGTGTTGTAAAGAAATTAAAAATGTGCCCCCCTGGGGGGCAGAGGGGGAGGCGACACAAAAGACATCCATAATATGAATAAGCAGCTGCAGACCTCTCAAATGATGTCACACGACTGGTGTTGTAAAGAAATTAAAAATGTGCCCCCCCTGGGGGGCAGAGTGAGGGTGACACACAAGACATCCATAAAATGAATAAACAGTTGTAGACCTTTCAAATGATGTGTCACACAATTGGTGTTATAAAGAAATTACAAAATGCGCCCCCTCTGAGGGCAGAATGGGGGGGTTACACACAAGATATCTATAATATGAATAAGCAGTTGCAGACCTCTCAAATGATGTGTCACACAATTGGTGTTGTAAAGAAATTAAAAATGTGCCCCCCTGGGGGCAGAGTGGGGGATGACACACAACACATCCATAATATGAATAAGCAGTTGCAGACCTTTCAAATGATGTGTCACACAACTGATGTTGTAAAGAAATTAAAAATGTGACTCCCCTGCGGAGAGCAGAGTGTGGTGGGTGACACACAAGACATCCATAATATGAATAAGCAGTTGCAGACCTTTCATATCTTGTGTAACACGACTGGTGTTGTAAAGAAATTAAAAATGTGTCCCCCCTGGGGAGCAGAATGGGGGATAACACACAAGACATCCTTTAAATGAATAAGCAGTTGCAAACCTCTCAAATGATGTATCAAACGACTGATGTTGTAAAGAAATTAAAAATTTGGCGAAATATTACAGTTATCGCCAAGTTGGCGTCACTTTTGACAACTAATTTTGGTCGCCAAATTTGGCGATATATCGCCAAGTTGGCGACAAACTTGGCGATTGTTGGCGATGGTAACCTTTCCTCTCTTTATGGTAACCCATATGGCGATGCATAGACGGAGCCCTTTCCTGATTGGTCTATTCGACTCATGGAAGGAGTGGACAACCCGGATTCGTTAGTTCCGGAAATCTTCCACATCAGCATCATTCCACGAGTCATTCCTTTTAAGGCTAGTTTTTTTTTACTATAGAAGGATTAACATTTGGACATTGCCAACTACAACTCCATTTTCTGAAAAATTCTTTGCCTTCGTAAAACTATATGTATCTACTGATTGATTTTATATAATTTTAAATATACTTGCAAAAATTAATGCATTTTTATTATAATATTTCGTCAAATAATTATGCCAAAATGAAGTTTTTTAAACAGAAATTGTGAAATATTTTGGGTTATCTTATTTAATATCTTGTATTATTAAAATAAAAAAAAAAATACTTTATGTATCTTTTATACTGCATGATGTATCCCAAGCATTTTATAACATTAAAAGAAAAAATTACAAACAGAATATTATACAATCTTTCTTTCCTTTTTCTTAATTTTCAGTCGGGAGGGGGGGGGCGATATAAAAATAAATCGGAGAAAAAAAGTTATTGAACCATGGCCATATTTAGAAAATTAATTCGTCTAGCTCACTACAGAAATTAAAAATTACAAATAAAAATTATTTTATCTTGCACTATTTTAATGCTAAGTTCTATAAGAGTTAAATTGATTCTTGCAACTTTATCTTTCGGGTGTGCATATTTGACACAAATAAAATCTCACAGTAGTAAACATTCACAACAGCTTGTAGTTTCGCTTCTATGTTTACATTTATTTTACTGCGAGAATGAAATCTGAAAGTTGCCAATAAAGCGATCACCGCCAAAAAACAGCATCTTTTCGCCAAAGATGTTGGATTCGAAACCATGCCAAGATAACAATGGGATTCGGCGTCTACGTATATTAGAAAGTCAATGGTGTGACGTCAGCTACAGTTCAACGGGATAGTTTTCATTGGTGCCACAATTCGCTTTCGTACTGCCCTACAATCGGTCGGTAACATTGGTTACTTTGGTAAGTTGCGCTGAACACGCCCTTGGAATATGTAAACGCCGAAGCAAATTTATCAAAATACATCTTTCAAAAGATTTTTAAACAGAAATTTATGATTAAATAAACGTAAACTCAAAAAAGAACAAAAACAAAATACGCTTTAAATTATTAACCAATCAGTAGCCCGTATTTTCTCCCCTATGGGATTGGCAAAAATGCAAACCGGGAGGCTGCAGCACAGACAACCATCTCATTGAGTTCACGGCTAAAATTCCAACACTGGTTAAAAATCGATTTGCATATTAAAAAGTAATCAGTCTGCCAAGTCATATCTGGTAAAAACCACATTAAAACCCGATTTTAGAAGTTCACTTGTAGGTTAACCATTGTGTTTCCTGCACCCAAAAGTATGAAAAATGGAATGGAGTATTGAGAGTTGAAAAAGACCATAGTAAATCTTCGAGTCAACCGATAAAATCGGATTTTTAAATGTTTCCACCAAGGTATGACTTGGCAGACCGATTGCTCTTTAATATGCAAATCAAATTTTAACTAATTCTGGAATTTCAATCGTGAACTCAATGAGGTGATTGTCTGTGCTGCCGTCTGCCGATCTAAGATACAATTTTTGCTGTTGGGCGAAATAGGAATGACGAATCATAATCCTGCATTTTTACGAATTTTTCACTGTTTGCAAAAATGCAGGCTTCTGATTGGTCTGTTTAATTTCATTAAAGAGTGAAAAATCTATCTGGATTCCGGCTTAAATGCCCCTCGTATTTGACTCAAAAATAGAAGTTAATTAACGTTGACAGATGGCGCTGGTATTTGGTGTATGTTATTGCTGTATTTATATAATCTCATAGAATAGCCTTAAAAAATTATTATCTTTCTTTATTTTTCGTGCTTTTTAAAACAAAAAATTCAATTGTAAATTATTACATAATGTATTTCTAATAATATACTATCCTGTTCGCACTGAGAAAGTAAAGTTACTTAACTTGAAGTTTTTTGAAGCGGTCGTACCCGGAATCAAGATTCTTGCTTAAGTGAGCTTGCTCTCTTAACTATGAGTTGAGTGGAAATATGCCTTCTGAATATTTAATTATTATTTCTGAACTTTAGAATATTTAATTCTGATTATTAAATTACTGGAGTTGAGTCCTACAAATAATTATAAATTATTTCAAATTGTTATTTGTTCACCCCAACAGGTGTTTTTTTTTTTTTTTTTTTTTTTTTTTTTTTTTTTTTTTTTTTTTTTGTAATCAAAGGTCCAAAATGGAAAATGTTGAACCTGTTATTTTCTCCCGCAAAATAAATTGGGAGCATGACGAAATTAATTTTTTAATTGAAATATGGCAGGATAATTACTGTGTAAACAAAAAAGCAGTTAGAAGTTGCAGTTACAAATTTCAGAACTTATGCGCATGCCCAAATGTCAGTTTGGCCAAGTTAAGTCACTTACAATATTTAGCAAGTGCGAAGAGGTGAAGCCCAATTCCGGGTATCCCGCTCCAGAAAATTTAAGTGACTTAAAGTTAAGTGACTCAAGTATCTCAGTGCGAACACGGTATACCATACTGCTGTGTGCGTCACTGCCGAAAGTTTTAGCCTATTAGTTAGTGAACAAAGAGATTCCTATAAACTGCATGATTTTTCAAATAGATAGAGAAGATTAAAATGTTTCAAACCTCAATTTGTAAATATCTTGATTTTCGTGGTGACTTTCGTAGAGGTAGGTTACTGTTTGGCTTCGTGCAATAAGTTTTTGTGTCTCCGTTTGCTACTAATCATTTCAGGTCGAGTTTTTTTAAAAAAATTTCCTTTACTTGGGCTCTTGCCATATTTATGGTGACTGATTTGTATTGTGTTTTTACCTTTATTTCGTATTTTGTGCTGTTTTGTGTTGTTCTTTCCCTGCATAATGTTGCGATGGTGGTTGTGCTTTCTTAACTATGCTATCTGCATTTAATATTACGGATGCGCATAATATTAGAGTGCTAATGATTCGGAAATACGTGTACATGAAGTTCTCAGCCCCTCAGATCGAATTCAGTATGTCTTTGGTAATGGTCTTTCTCGAATATGTATATTTTTGAAATCACAAGCGAGGCATATCCCACGAAATAACCCTAAAGCTTTGAAAGCCGTATTTGACGATAAAGTTGGTCATTATGCTTCACTAAAGTTTCGTTTTACTGGAACTGGTAAACTTATTGCGGCGCGAAGGCCGTTGAAGACATTAACAATTTATTAGGTGTTTCTATTTAAACTTATGTACAACAGTAAACCATCAATTCTTGTTTTATACTGCATAAAACTAATAAAAGTATTCGCTTAGAGGAACTGGCACAAGAACTGCAAGTTGAAAATTCTATTAAGATTAAGAAAGTTCGTCACTTTTCTGAAAAAAACAATTCTACTACTTATTTAACTGAAACCATCCTTGTAACTATATACGGCACAATTATTCCAGACAAATCATACTTTTTTACATGATGGAGAGGGTGAGACCCTTTTATAACAAATTATGTCAATGCCTAAACCGTTGGAGGTTTCATCACGCCACAGCTAAATGTAAGAACGAGACTGTATGTCGAAAATGCAGTGGAACCCATGTAGCAGTCTCCTGCAGCAGTGCTGATATCATATCTGTCAAGCCCATCTGTCTGCCGCCCATTTAACTTCAGATTTACAATGCCCGGCCCGCTCCAAGGAAATGGAATTTTCGAAGTATAAAGCTGACAACTATCTGCCTGTAATTGAAGCACGGAGAAGATATATCAATGTGTCAAAGCTTAAAAGCTACGCAGAAACTAGTAAATCTGGTATTAAATCACTCCCTAATGTTATGCATGAAACTGATCTTGAGCAAGCTCTAGAACTGCTTTTTTTCAATGTATTCAAGAATCTATGCTTCAAATAATGCAATAACAAACTCAGCTTTGCAAGCTATTCAAGGATTGATCAACAACTCTATCACGACCGCTTGTCTAGGTACGGTCCAGACTACAGTTCCTGTCCCAGAAACGGCTACTGCTACTCCTCCCTCAGCACAGAAAAGTAAATTTAAAAAGCAAAAATTGGAGAATCGTGTTCTTTCGTTAAAGAACTCTTTAAGCCAAAATCTAACTAGGTCGAGCAAGAAAGTGCTCATTTCAGCATCTAGAACTGTGGACGACCTGTATAGTGACGGCATGGAAGAGGTTTAACGATCCACACCCCGCTTGAGTTTTATTTATTTTTTCGGTTGTTGCTTTCCTCCTTTTTGCTTTGTTGTGTTTATGATGATCGTTTATCTTATTACCTTTTTATATTTTACTAGAGGGGCTCCGCCCCCCTGCTCGCTACGCTTGCCAACCCCCCGCGTAATCGCTTCGCGATTGCAAGTTGTAGACTACCCCTGCTTGCTGCGCTCGCCAATACCCCATGGTATGAATAAGCAGTTGCAGACCTTTCAAATGATGTGTCACACGACTGGTGTTGTAAAAAAATTAAAAATGTGCTCCCCCTGGGGGGCAGAGGGGGGGTGACACACATCCATAATATGAATAAGCAGCTGCAGATCTTTCAAATGATGTGCCACACGATTGGTGTTGTAAAAAAATTAAAAATGTGCCCCCCTGGGGGGCAGAGTGGGGGGTGACACACGACATCCATAATATGAATTAGTTGCAGACCTCTCAAATGATGTGTCACACAACTGGTGTTGTAAAGAAATAAAAAATGTGCCCCCCCCTGGGGGGGCAGAGTGGGGGGGGGGGGGTGACACACAAGGCATCCATAATATGAATAAGCAGTTGCAGACCTCTCAAATGATGTGTCACACGACTGGTGTTGTAAAGAAATTGAAAATTTGGCAAAATATTACAGTTATCGCCAAGTTGGCGTCACTTTTGACGACTAATTTTGGTCCCTAATTTGGCGATTGTTGGCTATGGTAACCTTTCCCTCTTTATGGTAACCCATACGGCGATGCATAGACGGAGCCCTTTCCTGATTGGTCTATTCGACTCATCGAAGGAGTGGCCCGCCCGGATTCGTTATTTCCGGAAATCTTACACATCAGCATCATTCTAGGAGTCATTCCTTTTAAGGCTAGTTTTTTTTTACTATAGAAGGATTTCTTCCTTTATGGCGCTACTTTCTGCGCCTTAGGCGTATTAAGAATAAATATCAATGGTTAAAATATTGCCACTTTTAGAAGGCCGAGATTTTCACTTTTCAGGAGTTTTTTTAAAGAGGGTGACTCTTTTTCTTATCCAGAAATGGTGATTAATAGACAAGACAGAACTAGTAGTGGTGGTCTTGTTATTGCTCTCAATAACAAATTTCCTTCTGTTCTAATTGATTTAACCTCTTTTAGTACCCAGAGTGGTGAAGTCCTTGGGGTTAAAATTTGGATCAACAAGCGCTGGATGACTATTAATATCTATACTCTCGAGGGAAGAGTTAGAGAATTATGGCTTCAACGTCTGACCAATAAGGAAAGGACAGCTGACGTCACTGTGGACGAATTACTGTGGATCAGCGAGAAAAACCTGTCCGTTCTTTAACGACTGACACTGTACGGATGAGCTATGGCAATTTTATTGGTCTAAGTTTGCCAATGTATAAGTAAGTATGATGTGATTGGGCTATGTCGTCCAGATGATTCTTACAATGATCGTTATGACAAAAAATGTAGCAGTAGATTGGTTGACAGAAGTGTTTGTTTGTAAACATGCCCTTTCCTTATACTGTCATTCATCCTCTTCTTATTCTCGGTGACTTCTACCAAAAACATCAAGCTTAGGGCAGCACGATTAACACACCAGGCTCTGGAGAAATCTTTACCTAGCTCGTCAACAATAATGTGTTCATTTTGAAACCAGCCAACTCACTCACACTGCTTTTTCTGACTCTCTTTCACAGATTGACCTTTCGTACTCAAACGCTGACATTTTTAGAATTATAGACACTTATGTTCATCCTGACCTTTTTGTTTCTGATCACTGCCCGATAATTCATAATATTACCTACACTAAGTCTACCTATTTACATACCTCTACAAACTGGGATTCGGTTGAGGCTTGCTTTATAAAGAAACCTCCACTGTCAGTCACTGACCTCTCTCGATCATTTCCATAAGAATTTTATGATGCGGTCAGTCAGTGTTCTCGCTGACATTTGACCAACATTAGTAATTTGGCTAATTAAAAATAAAAAAACATTCGCCAATTGAAAAAAGTATTAGCAAAATAGATTGGCTGTGTAGCACAAAAAAATTATCTTTAATAATTTAATAACCCCCCCTTTTTTTTCAATATGTTCTAAAATAACCCAAGTTTTTAAACTGCGACAATCATTGTTATTAATCTAATTTTAAAAATATGGATATATTAAAAATATGGAGGTATGCGTATGTATGAAAAACGAAAAAGAAAAGAAAAAAATCAAAAATTGAGCACTAGCAATTTGGCGAATCTAATCGCTTGTTTACTCGCCAAATGAAGAATTTAGTCGCAATTTGGCGCAATGATGAGCGACAGCGAGAATCCTGCGGTCAATCGTTCGTAACTCGATCAAGCGTATGGTGCAGTGGCGCTATAGTTGATGGGATGCGTGTTGTGCGCGGCTTCTTGGCTAAAAAAGGAAATTACTGTGACTGGTTAAAACCAGATCATCGAGATACTTCTGGAAACTGTATAAGACTTATGCCGCAGAGCTTAAGTGCTAAATGAGTGTACCGAGAACTTGAATGAGTGCTGAATGAGTGTCCCTCCACCATTAGTCAGTATTTCAATTTGTATATGTGTGAGTTCTATCAGCTTAGCAGCTATTGTATTATTACAACGGCAAATCGAAAAACGATTTTGGAACCTCTTTTGCTGTTGTAAATATAATTGAAAATACTTCCAGCGCTTACCTCATTCATCATTTAAACTCAATTTTTACTGCTAATGTCCCGGCAGCTGTAATAAACATGTTTTTATTGTTTGTTTACACACTCAAATTGCTATCATTGAGAAATTTTTACATACCTTCAAGTTAAATAATTCCCAACGGAATTTCATTACGTTTTCAACTGACGTACTTTTGATACTGAAAGAGCAATTTTACATGAAGCTATGAAGTCTGTCAATTCGACTCTTGTTGATTGGAATGACTTTTCGAACTGTGTTAATTTTAGTCGTCAATGTTTTAGCCTGTTTATCAATCTCTTCTTCAAGAGCAGACGCTTTTAGTTACTTCTTTGTTTTTCTGTCAGCTTCTTTCATTTAAGGGCAGACCTGACCGTATGTTCATGTGGCGGGTGTTGATAATTTGATTTGGTGCTGTGGTCTTGTAGTTCGATCTATGCACAGATTTTGCTTTTTTGGTGATGGTGTTTTCTGGGAATGGTTTATCTCTTTGCTTTTAGTGCTTTTGGCTGGTGATGTTATTTGTTTTGTTTTTTGTCTTACTGTGATTTCTTTGCTTTCATCTGTTCTCATTGCTATAGTTCGTTGTGAGCTATGTGATCATTTGAGGTGATGCCGGGGGAAATGCAAGAAAAACTTTCTAAAGAAAAAAAAAGTTCGCAGTTGCGATTAATATGCAATTTCAGGTAATACCGATTTAAAAAATAATGGAGCGAAAATAATGGTGACAGTCTTTAACTAAGGCTATATTTTATGTCGGTTGCCACTACCCCAAAATGGGCGTAAGAGCAAAAAAAACGATCTAAAAACGCGATTTTTATATTATTGAAGAGAGTTGATTCATGAAATTTGGCAGGGTAGTTAGGGGCCGTTCATAAATGATGTCACGCTTGAAGGGGGAGGGGGGGGGGTTCATGAAATTGTGACAGTTTGTGACAAGGGAGTGGGAGGGGGTAAGAAGAGATGTGATATCACACATATTGCTTGAAATAAAAACATTAAAACTCGATATATTAAATTATGAAACATGAAGTTATTTTAAAATTAAAATATTTTGTGTTCATAAAGATAAGATTTAAATACAATCTGTTTCAAATTCCAAAATACTGTTTTCAATTGCTCTTTCATATTAAAATTTTATAACTATTCTATATTAATTATTTTTTGCTATAAATCTTTTGTTGTGAACCTTATTTCATACAAAATTAGTACACGAATAATTTTTATTGTTCAGCTCATAAATGTGATTAAAACACTTAGTTAAAAGTTTAAAAATAAAATTTGAAATATGATCTAATACGTAGTACTTTGCTTGAACTGCAAGTATGTGTTTACGTAATATAGCGTGACATGTGACAAGAGGGGAGGGGGGAAGGGAAGGGAGTAATGTGAAGCGTCGTGACACTCTGTGACAAAGGAGAAGAGGGGAGTCATAACTATGGAAAAAAGCGTAATGGATATCATTTATGGACATCATTTATGGACGGTCCCTTACTTATTAGATATAAATAATACCTAATAAAATTTCTTAAAAAATTAAAATTTAAAAACTATGAAAGTGCGCAAAAAGCATTCTAAATGACGATTTGTGAGCAATCTTAGAAAGTAACTTAAAATTTGGCATGGTAATTACTTCTAAGAAGTAAATGCCTCCAAGAACAATTTCGAAAAGAATTCGAAATTTAAAAGCGGTGAAAATGCATGAAAGGCGTTCTAAATTGCGATTTCTAGGTTCACAGGGCTGCCACAGGCGAATATTTTTATATTTTTTTCGCCCCAGTATTTTTTTTTTTTTAATATATATTTTGAAGTAGTTTCTCTTACAAATGTTGACAAAGTGTAGTATTTCTGTTTGGAGAAAGTGGTGCCAGTTAGAATTTAAAAATAATCGCCTGGGGCAGCCCTGCGTTCAGAAAATATCCAACTTATTAAAAAAGGTTGCAAATTGATGCTGGTATCACTACCTCTAGAGATCATTAGACGATCAGCTTGAAAATTCACAAGATGTTTAATTTTAAGATGTAAATGCGTACTAAGAAGATGGTTTCTAAAAAATTCAAAACTTCAAATGAATATAGAAATAAATGCACTGATTGTGCAGAAAAGAATTATTCTTAAAAGTATAATTTCTTATAATAAAATTTAGGCATATAAATATCACTTGGCATATTTCAACTATTACGTGAGCAAAGCCGCGGGGTTTGCAAGTGATTAATAAAATTTGTAATATAAGAACAGATTATTATTATTTTTTAACTTTACCTTGTGTATTTTATTATATAGAAATCAATCAAACTACCCAGGAAGCACTTTTAAAAGGCATAAGAAAAAAAGGGATTCGTGGTGTTCAAAACTTCCTTATTGAAATGAAGAGCATTTTTTTCAATTACGCGAGTTATTAAAAATCTATTGCTTTCTGTCTTCAATGTTTGATTAATCATCTTTGTACATAAAATAATGCTGAAAATATTAATTTCATTTATTTTATTAATTGAAGTGTGTCGGACGCTCCTCTCAGTCCACATAACATCGAAGAATGTCCTAGGTAGTTTTAGCTGCCACCACCGATATTAATGGGTGATATCGGTCACCTGCTGTGAGGATTGGGTAAAATAACACTGACGCTGTTAATGAACTGAACTAACAGTTTATTTAAGATATAGATATGTACACAAGAAACAATATTTACAACTATCTACAATTACAACTCGGATATAGATGATCCGGTTCAACATTAAATTAACTACAATAAACGTTGGTTGTGTACCGTTCAACTTACACTTTCTTCCTCACACTCAACGCACGTTAGATACGCTTTATCAGAGATTACTGCAGAATCTCAATACACAAGGGTACTAGGCCTCACTTCTCGGCCTATAACACTATCCACCGGGACGCCTTGTCCCACGCTCAAAATATACACTATCCAACAGGACCACAAATCCTGAGCGACCTATCGGTCTCAACGCCAAGCGAGAACTGTCTCCAACCTCTCAGTCCAGAGTTGACCTTGTCAGAGATCTTCCTTCCCCCAGCAGGGCCTCTTAGAGTTCCTCCATTGGTTCAATTCCGCACTCCAACCTTGAGTCATGACATCTCCTGTTTACACATCACTCCAATAGCTAGATGACAGCTGAGGCACGCCCCGCGGCCATCACTTTCATTCATCAACGAGTGCGTCATCTGCACACCTGTGTCAACATCTGTCATTCGTTATTAGATAAAAAAAAAAGAAAGAAAGGTATTTCGAGCTTCACGGATACACAACCCACAATACATAAAATATTCAAATAAGGAAATGTTATTCCTTTCTAATTCAGGGCAGATGTCTTCTAGGAACCTGACACCCCCCACCTTAGCGGAAAATATGCCTCTTAGGGGCTAATTTTCCCCAAACATATAATAATATTACGGAAGAGTTCAATAGTCTCTTTGCAGATTTCTTCATTCTAAATATTACATAGGCATTTTCAGGTGTCTGAACATTTTCTACTGACATCTCTACTGAACCTTATACTAATACTACTATTGCATAAACAATACACATGCTAATTTACTATTATAAACACAAAACTTAAAAAAAATATTTACACACAAAAAAAAAAAATTAGACGTGTGATGACATCCTTTAAGGTTGTCTACTATTTTGACATTGATACTGATGGGCTAGTAACTGGTTGTTCTTCCCAGCTCTTTCTCTGTAGCCTCGAAATTGCATCAGCATTCAAATGTTGAACTCCGGGACGATGAGAAATGCTCAGGTTCCAGCGTTGCAAGGCTAGAGCCCACCTAGTAAGTTTGGGCGACCTTGGGGTTGTTTCCGTGAGAAATTTTAATGGATTATGATCAGTAATGACCTCAATTTGAGATCCATAAGTCCACTTTTCAAACTTCCGCAACCCGAAGAGAACACTCCAAGCCTCTTTCTCTATACTCGGCCAAGCACGCTGAGCCCCTGACAATTTCTGACTGGCAAAAGCTATAGGTTTAAACTGACCTCTTTCATCTTTTTGAGTTAGACAACATCCTACTGCAAGGTCGGAAGCATCGGCGTGAAGCTGATATTCCCGGCCTACGATAGGTGTAGCCAAACTCGTCACTTTACACAACTCATCGTTAAGAGTATTAAATGCTTTTTCTGCCCTTTCATCCCATGGTACAGTATTTTTGACATTTCCTTTGGTTAATTCGGTTAAAGGTATAGCTATCTCAGCATAATTTGGAATATAAGATCGGTAGAATCCCATTAATCCCAAAACTGATCTAACTTCCTTTTTAGTCTTTGGTCTCTTTAAGTCCCTTATTGCTCCGATTTTCTCCTCATCAGGTGCATGAGTTCCACCCCCAATAACATGACCTAAAAACTTAGTCAATTTCTCTCCAAATTTACATTTGTCTAGTCTAATCGTAAAATTTCTATTTTTCAACTCTTCAATGACAGCCCTGACATGCTCACAATGCTCTTCCCAGGTATCGGAGAAAATGATGACATCATCAATATATGCTTCTGCATACCTCCGATGACCTTGGAGAACCTCATTCATGTCTTTTTGAAACGTAGCAGCAGCCCCTGATAATCCAAAAGGCATTGTACGCCACTGATAAGTTCCGTTATGCGTCGTAAAAGCTGTCAGAGGTTTACAATCCTCAGCCATTTTAATTTGCCAATAACCCCTCAATAAATCTATTGAAGATAAATATTTAGCCGCCCCTGCGGTATACATAATTTCTTGGGAATCTTTCATCGGGAAGGTGGGAACCTGCGTTACAGAATTTAAAGCTCTGTAATCAATACACATTCTGACAGTTGCATCTTTTTTCGCAACGCAAACAATTGGATGACTAATTTCAGCATTCGACGGTTCGATTAGATTTAATTCTAATAACTCCTGAATCTGCCTATCCACTTCCTCTTTATAAGCTACCGGCACGCTATATAACTTTGGTTTTTTCCTTTCTACACCGGGTTTCAGATCAATACGATGTTCCCCTACTTCCGCTGGTTGTACAGGACCCATAAACACTTCTTTATTTTCCCTCAAAATGGACTTTAAATCTTTGACTTGACTATTAGATAGCCCTTTTATTTCAAACCTCTCAATATCCCGTTCTATCTCTTGATCCCGGTTCAAAATAGGAATCTCCCCAACTTCTCCAAATTCCTCATCACCTTCGAAAACAATATTAACTATATTACATTTAGCGATAAATTCTCTTATCTTATTTTGGTGCACATGCTTCCTACTCCCGTCGGCTAACTCAACAATAAACGAATGCTGGTTTCGTTTTTCTACAATAGTTGCCGGCCCTTGCCACCTAGAATATAACTTATTAGTCGAATCGGGGATTAACAGTATAACTTTATCGCCTACCTCAAACGTTTTTTCTTTTGACCTTAAATTATAATGATACGCCATTCTATTTTGTTGAACCTCAGACGACAATTTTGCCTCATTTGCGGCTCTTTCTAAGCGGTTCTTAAGTTTATCCAAGTACTCATGAATCGGCGTAGTATCTAACTGCGCTCCCTTATTTTCTCCTGCCCAAGACGACTTAAGAATCGATAACGGACCCTCCGGCGCTCTACCATATAATAACTGGAAAGGTGCGATTCCCGTCGTAGAATTTGGGACTTCCCTATACGCCCATAATATAAATGGTATTTGTTCATGCCATTTTTTCCTTCTTCCCTAATCGTATGATGTAGCATACGTTTAAGAGTCTGATTAAATTGTTCCACAAGTCCGTTGGACTGTGGATACTGTGGAGTCGAAAATCTTGGACTAGCCCCTAACCTTTTCTCAAATTCTTTCGTTAAGTCGGCAGTAAAATTGGTTCCATTGTCGCAGGCTATTACATTAGGAATTCCTGTTCTCATAAATATTTGAAGTAACGCCTCACACGCGGTTTTAGTAGTTAAACTTTTTAGAGGGATCGCATCCGCCCATCTGGTATGCTGATCAATTAAAGTCAGTATATACCGATGCCCTTGTGAACTTTTAGGATCAATAGGCCCAATTAAATCAACATTAACAACCTGAAATGGAAGTTCCGGCCGCGACACTGGGGAAATAGGAGCTCTATCATTTACTTTAACCCCTCTAGTCAATTGGCACTCTAAACATGATTCACAAAACTGTTTAGCTTCTTTTGCCATTCCCTCCCAATAAAAAGAATACCTTATTCTCTGCAACGTTTTCTTGGCTGCATGATGCCCTCCAAATACCGATGAATGCGCTAATTTTAAGATTTCTTCCCTTCTTACCTTGGGTACTACTAATTGCGCTATAGTTTCGCCTACCAATTTCTCTTTATGATACAATAATCCGTTTACAATATAATAATCCCCTTTTTCCTTTTTAGCTAATTCCCAAGCTTTCTCTAATTCTTTACATTCCAACTGGGATTTCTTAAACATATCTGAGTTACTAACAATAGATTCATTATTTTCCTCCGTTTCAGTTTTTTCTGGATCCTGACTTTGTACATTTTGCGATCTCGCGTCTATTACGTAAACATTACAGCTATCGTTACTTACATCTTCCTTTTCATTCGAGTTATCAATAATAATTTCGGAACTTTTTAATTCTTCGGACTCTATCAATGGCTCCTCAAGATTGACACCTGACAACTCATTAATCACCTCGGGATGTAAAATTACTTGCTCATTAATATTATCAGTTACTGCGCAAAGTACTTCCTGATGAATAATATTAGTTTGCCCGAATTGCGGAATAGCTAGCGGTAGTTTAACTAACGGTGATTTAACAGCTTCACCAAATAACCCTTGTAAATAAATACTACCCGCTCCCTTTAATTTCTCTTCCGGTACTAAATCTTTATGAACAACACTAATCTCACATCCAGAATCAACCAATCCCTTTGCTTTTTGCCCATTAACACTAACTTCAATTTTCTCAAGTTTATTTAATTTCTCACCAATAACATTAGTTTTCTGCTCGGCCTTTGCCGATATTCTAGCCACAATAGCCCCATTAGGTAACTCTTGATTTTCTTTCACCATAATCTTATGAACACCTGCTTTCTGGTCTCGCCCTTTATTGCCATTATTAGTTCCCTCATTACCCACTTTATTACAAAAACGTTGGTAATGACCTCTCAAACCACACTTAAAACATTTAGGCCCTGAAGCATCATCCGTCTTCTTAAACTCTGTTTTCCTATCCGGAAAAGAATTACACTCATTACTACCATTTTGCCTCCAACTACCCCTAAATTTATTATCCTCCCTCGGTCTCATTTTTTCATTGCTTACGTACTTATCTTTACCTTTAAAGCTTTTATGCATAACCGCATAAGACTTATGTTTAGCATCAAAATAATTATCACACTCTTTAGCAATTTTAGGAGCTTCTAACCATTTACCCTGGTGAGTTAAACTAATATATGCTGCAGTATCCTCATCTAGCGTACTCATTAGCTTATCAGTAACTATTAACTGGTTGACCTTTTCATAAGTGTCCGCACCTCTAATTTTACAATAATTTTCCCACGTAGCTATTAAACGCGATACAAATAATACATGGGTTTCGTTCGGATTTCTCCTAGCTTTCCGGAAATTTTCTAAACATGCCTTCGTCATGTTCCCTTAGGACTAACTCCTTTAATTCCTCATAATTCTCCATTTGTTCCTTAGTGGTATAAATTAACAAATTATCCGCCTTATCTCCTAACATATTTAGTAGAATTTCGGCCTGCTGGTTTTCCGGTACATCTTTAGTTTGGAATGCCCTTTCTAAACTGTTGAAAAATAAATTCCATCCCTCAGTCCCTTCTGGTACTTTGATAGATAGAGTTTTAACACTTTTGATCAATTTTTCTATATTACTTTCATTATTAGATTCCCTAACATTAGAATTATTTGCCGAACCTTGAACCCTTAGTCTCTCCATTTCTAATTCATGTTCCATCCTTAATTTTTCTATCCTCTCTTCTCTTTCTAACCTTTCGTGTTTTTCTTCGCGCTCTAACTTTTCCTGTTTTTCTTCACGCTCTAATTTTTCTTGTTCTAATCGTTCTGCAACAATAGCGTCAGATAATTCCTTAATAACCCCCTCGTCATACTCATCACTGTCCATTATCTTTTTCTTAAGCTGAATTCTGGTATCATCTTCCGCGAATTCAACACCCAATTCTTCAGCTATCACCTGAAGATCAACCTTTTTCAGTTTTAATAAGAAAGCCATACCTTCACCGATTGTTATTACCACCCCACAAGAATAGTTAAACCTACCAAATTAATATTTCCGAAATTTCTAACTTAGTACAGATATTTCTCCACTTATTAAACTAATTAATACCCTTCAGATAATCAATACATTTCATTTCTAATTAACCTACTGAATACTCTAATTTTCCTCAACCATTGATATCACACAATTTACTTCCAATAAAACAAAAAAGTAAAACAATAATTCGATTTGACTGCTATGCAATATAGATTCCAATATATACACTTAGATAACAACATACAATTTATATAATAATACTGATACGTTGAAATTGAATAGAAGTATTGATGTCAATCAAAAAATCCACATAAAGAAAAATTGAAACACATGCATACATAAATTTCTACAATTATCCTCATAAAATATTTCCGAACTCAATACTGGTTCTTACACTTAAAACAAATATACTGAAAATCTTTACTTTTATTTTTACTCACTATGGCTCTCTTTTGAGCCTTTTTTTTTTTTTTTCACTATGGCTCTCTTTTGAGCCTTTTTTTTTTCCTCACTAGTATTGGCCAATTAAAATTTTCATTTGCTTAGAATTTTGATAATGTAACTCTTAAAATTTAAACAGTATTGCTTCATTTAACAATTACTTTAACAATAATTTAGATTTAATGCATTAATTTAGTTCACTAATATCATTATAAATAGCATATCATTATCATCTCAAATTATTATGACCTTTCTTTAAAACAATAGCAATATGGTTACTAATTCTTTACACCTATCTGAACACAATTATTTCATTGCACATAAATTACATAGACAATTTACTTAAATTACTATTAATTATACAACAATACAATTTGGTTCGAGATGTCAGAAGAAAGATATGATCAAAACACCTTACCTTATACTTTATTTGGTGGGGTACTCTTCTATTCACAGATAGCTCCACGATGTAGCGATAATCAGGCACAACACAGTTCAGTTTAGTTCTTTCTAATAAAGATACGCACAACACTTTAGTCCACACTAGACGATATGGCACGATACTTTATCACACACTCGACGATCCGGCACGATACTTTAGCACATACTCGACAATACGGCACAACACTTTACACACATTCGACGCTACGGCACGACACTTTACACACATTCGACGATACGGCACGACACTTTAGCATACAATCGACGATCCGGCACGATGCTTTAGCACATACTCGACGATATGGCACGACCACACGAGAATTCCACTGGATACTCTGGCATTAACAGACTGCAACACGGCTCGCTGGTCACTGGTTTCAGGCGATTCTATCCCGACGCTGCCAACAATTTGTCGGACGCTCCTCTCAGTCCACATAACATCGAAGAATGTCCTAGGTAGTTTTAGCTGCCACCACCGATATTAATGGGTGATATCGGTCACCTGCTGTGAGGATTGGGTAAAATAACACTGACGCTGTTAATGAACTGAACTAACAGTTTATTTAAGATATAGATATGTACACAAGAAACAATATTTACAACTATCTACAATTACAACTCGGATATAGATGATCCGGTTCAACATTAAATTAACTACAATAAACGTTGGTTGTGTACCGTTCAACTTACACTTTCTTCCTCACACTCAACGCACGTTAGATACGCTTTATCAGAGATTACTGCAGAATCTCAATACACAAGGGTACTAGGCCTCACTTCTCGGCCTATAACACTATCCACCGGGACGCCTTGTCCCACGCTCAAAATATACACTATCCAACAGGACCACAAATCCTGAGCGACCTATCGGTCTCAACGCCAAGCGAGAACTGTCTCCAACCTCTCAGTCCAGAGTTGACCTTGTCAGAGATCTTCCTTCCCCCAGCAGGGCCTCTTAGAGTTCCTCCATTGGTTCAATTCCGCACTCCAACCTTGAGTCATGACATCTCCTGTTTACACATCACTCCAATAGCTAGATGACAGCTGAGGCACGCCCCGCGGCCATCACTTTCATTCATCAACGAGTGCGTCATCTGCACACCTGTGTCAACATCTGTCATTCGTTATTATAGAAAAGAAAGAAAGGTATTTCGAGCTTCACGGATACTCAACCCACAATACATAAAATATTCAGATAAGGAAATGTTATTCCTTTCTAATTCAGGGCAGATGTCTTCTAGGAACCTGACAAAGTGGAAAAGTTTTAATTCAAAAGCTTCAAGCATCAATTCTACAGATTTATTTTAAAATCCTTTTGTTTAATATTTAAAATATTTAGCTCACTGTTTCATTTCTTTCATTTATCAAGTATTATCAAATACGGCAAGTAATATATCAAATACTTTTAGGAATTTTAATTAATCTGGGATATAATCTCTCTCAATTATTTGTTACTTTTTATATCGTTGATAGATTAATACAGGGTTGTTTGGTTTAAACCAAGTTGGTTTTAACCTTTAAACCAAGTGGTTTTTAAAAAAAACCATGCTGTTTTTTTTTTCACCTGGTTTTTTTATTATTTTACCTAAATGTTTTATTTTGCACATTAATGAAAAATGCAAAATCCAAGTTATGAAGAAGTTACAAGAAAAGTTGTAGAAAAATGATGAATTAATAAATTTCTAAAATGACAAACATTTTTAATCAACTCAACTTTTTATGTAAGCTATAAATCTACATGGCAGAATTACTAAATTTTCTAAAATTAGCTGGTTTGTAAAAACTAATCAGTTTTCTTTCTTTCTTTTTTAAAGGCCTATATATGTATATATAGCCATTAATTGTAAAACATATATATTCGCTCGAGTCGAGTTAAAAATGCACTTTTATTATTTAAATTGCTTGATTAGTTAAGATTTACTAAGGATTTCATCATTCCAGAAAGTCTCAAATATGACATTCTTAAGTGATTTTCCCCATTGATTTCTTTTTGCTATGTATGCTATTGAATAATTGGCAAAGATCTTTTTTTTTTTTTTTTTTTTTTTTTTTTTTTTTTTTTTTTTTTTTTGCTGTGTGGTTATTGATTTTAATAGGCTTTTTTTTTTTTTTTTTTTTTTTTTTTGCATTCCTACATTGGGATTGGTTTTTTTGCATTATGATTTCATTCTGTTACCAGCTAGGTTGGCAGAGTTCAAACCAATTGTTTTTTTAGAACAAATCTAATGTAATATTTTCTCATTTTTGAAAGTTAAGTGTTTCAAATTATTGGATGAAAGTAATTTCTATTTTAAGTCTTATCTCAGTAGTCACCATAAGACATAATGAGTCTAGTCATGGTCATGTTAGTATGCATGTAGAATGCAAATTTCAAGCATTGATGAACATATCTGAAGCTCTAAAAAAACACTTAAATTAAGTAAATTTAGCAAAGATAAAATAGATGAAAAATATGCAATATTTAGATTTAAAAAATGTTTTCCTTTGAGAAATGCAGATGTACAGATAATGACATAAAATGATCTTTAAAATTTCAGTCAAGCTCTAAAAGAAAATTTTCTTGATTGGGGGGGGGGGGGGGTATTATCTTTTAAGAATACCGTAAGAATTAAGTAAGGCGCTAATGAAAGCACCTGTTTACATTTAATTAAAATATGCAAAATATAGATTTTTCTATTCTATTCTAGAAATCTTCTATTGCATAACCAAACTTATTACTTATATCAGCCAAGAATATTGGCAGAAAGGGGGGGGGGGGCAAGACAAGGTTTGCTTGAGACATATTAGAAAAAAAGTCTCTTAAAAATGCCTAAAAAGATGTAATTTTTAGTTTAGACATTTAAAAATACTAAGTGTTATAATAAAGCATGTAGTCCGATGGCTGTTTAAATGCTTTAGTGGATGACAGTATTTATAAAACTACTTTATACTTTAAGATCAATGTTTTTTAATTGTCTAAAAAGCTGTTAAATAGGTATTTTTTGTTTATTTTACTGTCATCTTTTTTTCCTCTTTTAACCAAGTAGTTTCAAAGAAGTGTCGAATAGCAATATACACAATATACTTGAAGTGTGTAAAGACTCTACTGCTAAATTCAAATCATTCCAAAAATTCTTTTAAAAAAGCTTTATTTTTCAATAAAAGATAATTCATGTAGTCTTCTAACAAAAAAATCAGACATCACATATAACAGGTATTTCAAAGTAATTATTTTGAATAACCATTTGAAAATAATATATGTGAAGTTTTATATATGAATCTATATCATATATTTATTTATAGTGCTAGTAATCAAAAGATTGTTTATTAAGATCTCCAAGGTATCAATGTTTCATTATGTAGAACATTTTATTTATGAAATATAAGACATGGCTTTTTCTAAAAATGTTTATATTTTAAATGACTTCAATTTTCTACATAATTGATTGTATATTAAACAATTATATTGATTAGAATTATTTTTAAATCCAATTATTTCTTATATATTCAAAAATATTTATTTTTGTTGATAAATACGCATGTATATGTAACAGGAAAACACATTTAAAAAAAAACCGGTTTAAACCAAAAAAACCATGGATTTTGGTTTTTTTTTTTTTTTTTTTTTTTTTTTTTAACCCGGTTTTTTACCAACCCTGGATTAATATAACGTTTAAAAAATTCGAAATATATACTAACTGTAACTATTAAAATTTGATTTCCTAAACAATACCTGAAGATTGTCCATTACTGACACATTTATCCCACATTAACTTTGTTTATTATTCTTATTATTTTACCATGAATAAATACATATCTTAGTATATAATAAATTTTAATTGAATCAGCTACTTATACATTTTGCAATAATCTTTTAAAACTTGCTCATAGTATTTGATCTGTTAATTAAATTTCATGTGCAACTTTTTGGTGTTTAATAAGTATTTTTACTTCATAAACATTGTGTGCTTCATTTTTGATAAAAATTTATTTACAAATGAAGATAATAAAGAATAAATTAAGATAATGAAGAAGTATAAATTAACTTATATTTACTAGCAGGCTATGCCCACTGCGCTTGTCTTTTTACGTAAACGGAACTTAAATAACAAGAAATAGTGAATTTGACTTAATTTGATCATGTAATTTAAAGCAACACGGACCTTCACCTGGAATATTCATTCGCATTGATGCAAAGAATGCAAAAGCCATCGCGCTCTATAATATCTTATGCGTTGGACAAAATTTGGGCTCATGAGAGGCAACTCTTTTAATTAATCATTTTTAGTGGAGTTTGTTAAGGAAACGAGGCAGTTATGACAAAAGAAATTAAAATATTCTTTAGTCACATCACTACAAAAATATATTGAACATTACAATGATTCCAGAGATTGACTATTGAATATAAATAATTTTCGGGCTATTAATATTCGTTTATTAATTTTTAAACTATGGATTTATCACCATGACGATATGTGTTGTTCACAACTTCACTGTACATTATATTATATTTCACAACATCAGGGCATAAAATAACAAAGAAAGTAGGCGACACTAGTTAGTGTCGCCCAGTACCAAGATATTGTCGCCCAGTGACAAGTTGTGATGCCGCGTGTGTTGTGGAAGTTCACATAAAATGGTGAAAGTTCATATAAAGTGAACTTAGTCAACAGGGTCTCAACTTCTCAGTATTTTTTAACAATGCTATAAGGTAATGGGCTTAAATAAGTGATTCTTAAATGAAACTTTTTAAACCTGACGTAGTTTTCCCCAAACATTTTTTTCTTTTTTTTTTTTTTAATATTTACGCGAAAATATTTTTACCATTAGAAAGGAAATATTATTTGCACTGTCTTATTTTGTTTTTTAGCTCACAGGCTATCATAGCCTGAGAGCTTATGTGCCCGCCCGTTCTGTATGTATGTGCGTACGTTCGTACGTACATAACGCGATAACTCATGATAAAAATATCCCATCCACTTGAAATTTTGTATATAGGTATAGCCTGATAAGGCGCTTCCCTGATTAGTTTTTGGAGTTCATTCGATATGTATAAGAGGGGGAAAGTGGGGCTCATGCCCCTCCCCTTAATTGATATGAATGGGTTTTTCATGCAGAAATATTAGTTTTTGTTCAAAATTTACACATAGGATCATTCTGATGAAGCGCTTCCATGACTGGTATTAGGTGTTCATTGGATAAATATAAACAGGGGGAACGGGGGTTCTCATGCCCCTCCCCTTAATTTATATAAATGGGTTTTTCACGCAGAATTGTCAGATTTCGTTCAAATCTCTGAATAGTTTTGGAAATTTAATGGTTATAAAAGAGAAGGATAACTCTTCTTAAGTTATACAGGGTGTTTCAAAATAACGTGGACAAATTGATATGACAAATCAGGCATACGACAAGGATAAAAAATCACATAGGAACATAGGGCCGCAAACCTCTTGCTGAGTCACAAATACAGGGTGTTTCATCCTAACTCAATTTGGGTTGACGATAATAAATTTCAGAAAAATTAAATAAATTATAATAAAACATTTAATAGACATTCTAACTTTTGTTTTAAATGTGATAACACCAATTAAAAGGGGTAGAAGTTTTCTTTATACGCACCAGCAATACGCACTTGGCACCTCACATTTTGAACTGATCATCAGTTTATAGGGTATCATCGATTGCTTGACCAATATGTTTTTCCAGATCTTTTCGCAACGTTATCACATTTCGCACAAAATTAAGTACATATCGTTCCATTTTCATTACGATGTTATTATTTCGCTGGAAATTATTACTTTCAAACAGGTTGTAGCTAGAAAGAAACACCCTGTATTTGTGACTCAATAAGTAGTTTGCGACCCTATGTTCCTATGTGATTTTTTATCCTTGTCGTATGCCTGATTTGTCATATCAGTTTGTCCACATTATTTTGAAACACCCTGTATAAATGGGTTTTTATTAAGAATTTTCCGATTTGCTCTAAATTTCGGATATGGATTTTTTATATGATAAAGCATGTCCCTGATCAGTTTAGAGGGTTCAATGATTAAGTATAAAAAGTGGAAAGGGGGAAGTTGATCCCCCCCCCCCTTCTTAATATTTTTTTTCAAACGGAATTAATCCTTGAAAATATAAGGCTGTAATGTACAATTAGTATGCGTAGCCTGTGAGCTCAATGCCATCAGTTTAACTGGGCAATATTCTTTTTATTAAATCTGGCGCAATTTTTATTTATTTACGACTTTTAACGCATATTAATGAATTTACTATTGCACAATTTTCTTTCTCTTTTAATATTCACGTGTAAATATGATCATTATGCTGTAATTTTCAACATTTTCCTTCTTTTAATATGTAATGTTAATTTAATTTTAATTTGAAAGTTTTTTCTATTTTTAATAATCTCGTGTCAATAAATTTTTAATTTGAAGGAACTTTTATTCTTTGCATTCTTTTAATAGATGGCAATAATTAAAAAAAAAAATTTCTTTTTTAAAATATGTAAAAAATATTTCTCGAAATACTGAAAATTTGAATTTAAAATTAAAATAAATCCACATAAAATTATTAAAAAAAAAAATAAATGCAGTCTGCACACTGGGAACTTTTAATATATAAAATGATCTAAAAATAATTAAATTCTTATGTATGGTTTTTGCTCCCAACTTTTTAATGGAACGATTTTGAATAACTTAAAATTAAATATCTCTTAAAATAATTATTCGATTTTCAAATTGCCTACACCTTCGTATTTATCAACATTTTTGTATGATACCACCAATTTTCATATTTTTGTATGTAACAGCTCTTAGAATATTTACGAAGAAATACCTCCTGTCACAAAAAATTCATTGTCGGCGGTGGTGACAGCGTTAGTTTCTTTTTCTTTTAGAATAGATAGATTAAGTGCAAAACTTGCTTTCTGCTTAGTTCTACTCTTTGCAAGAGTCAAAAGATATTTAACTACCATAAGCATCATTGATTTGGTATTTTGGAAATGTTAAAAATGTCAGCATAGTATTTTAATATTTCATGGTTTTAACACATCAAGAGAAATATGCATTTTCATGATTATTCCACTTTGGGTCTAAAACTGTTACTATTTCACTAAAAAAAATATTTAATGATTCAATTGAATTTACTTTTCAGAATTTATTCGAGTCTCTTTTTACCTAATTAGTCTCACTTATTATGGTTATGAACAACAAACAAATGTACAACTAACAAAGACTAACATTTTAGCAATAATTTAGATGATAATTTCTCACTTAATGTTTTAATTAGGCATGCGAATTCGGTAGATTGGATCTTATATTTGGTACATTACTAACATAACGATTAAAAAATTGTTTGAACTGAGAATGAAGCCTTTTTATTTTTAAGTATCACTTACCTATAAAATGCGGGGTTTACATAGTTATGTAGTTTATTAACCAGCAACAAAAGTACAATAAACATAACTAATAAGGTACAGAAGTTAGTCAGTCATTCAATATTCTTATAATTTAGATTTTTATTTCCGTAGGAGAAGAAATAATTTATCAGCATTTGTTTGGGACTAAAGACCAAACCAATTGTCGCTCAGTGGATATTTCTTAAAATATGCTCTGCACAACATACATCTTCTCCTGGCAGGCCTATTAAAATTTTCCCATCTTTGGATTCCAGAAGAGAAAATACAGTTAAAAGTGTAAACAATTATTTACGCACAAAGCATGGTATTTATAATAATCATACTTGAAAGAAAAATGAAGCATAAAAAATGTGGATATTTAAAGTTGAAATGTGTGGCCAAAATTGAAAGGACGATTATTTTTATTGCCGTTTCATCTTAAAGACCAGTTTCAAGCATGTAACCATAAAAAAAAAAAATCATCAATGACTAATACTGGTAGATAAATAAAAATTTAGTTTGCATTCAACAAAATCTTCTTAATCTTCCGTAATCGTATTAAGACAAGGTTGTCGTCAAACAAAACATTAGAAGTGTTTGCAACGATAGATGTAGCAGAACTAGTTTCAAAACAAAGATTACGTTCTAAACAATTTTGTATTACATTATGCCAAATTGCTATTGATAAAATAATAGTTCTTTTATCAAAAAGTTACATCTTAAGTAGAATTGAGAATGACAAATAGCATTAGTTATGGAGAATTTTTAGTAAAAATCTTTTTGGTGAATATTTAAACTGCAGATTTTCTTTGCATCATTCTAATGAGTATAAAAAACAGAGAGATAAATAGGATTACTATTTCTTGTACAATTAATAACAAATTATTCTTCAAAAGGTGATCTAAGTGATCCCGATGTTGAAAATAACCATTAATTTGTTTGCTAAGATTAATTGATATGATTGTGTGTCAGACAAAATAGCTTTATAATGATCTAAATTTTATCTAATAGAACTGTTAGGCACTTTTAGTCGTGACGTAAGCTATGTAAATTTATTTAAAAAGAGATAGAACTGACTTCCTATTTAATATAAAATATTAGCATTGAATCTTAAGTATCTAAGTTAATAAAACACTTAGCTATAGGTATAGCTGTAAAATAGGTGTAGCTGTGTAATATACAACCGAAATATAGGAAATAAAGCAAAGTAACCGTTTGTTTTAGTAGCGCTTGACATTATACTGAAAGCGTCTCACAGTAAGTCGTGTCATATATGATATATTATTTATTATTATTATTATTTCTTGTCTTGAATTTTTTCTTGAAACGGAAATATGCTGATACATTTAAACAAAGGTATTATACAGTTTTAACGAACTTATAGAAAAAGTCTTGAATTTTATAGATCGAAAATGTTAATTTTCTGCTCAGAGTGTCATCGTCCAGCGAATGTATCGTTCATCCACAAGAATAGTGACATATTTCGACAAAATTTCACGGGAGAGACAAAAGTAAACAGATTTTACTGCAACATGGAATAAAACACTTACCTCTGCATGCAAGAGTATAAAAAACGTGCATAAAAGCATAAAATGTTTAAGAATGAAGACGTAGGGTGAAGTTTGGTGGTTTAGAAAATTTTACCTCTTTTCTAATAGTGTAATTTATCCTCCCCACACAACCGACCTCCCTTCTGTGATCAAATGGACATATAGCGTAATAAAAAATTGACAACTACACATATGAAACTTTTTGTATCGCATCTATGACAAACCTATATTAGTGTAATGAAACGCAAAAGGAATTATGGCGAAATTTGTTACATTTCTTGCGAGTGGATATGAATTTTTATTGGCTCATAAAAAAAAGTACATGTGTACTTGAAACTTCTTGCTTTGTCTTTAAGGTGTAAAATTTGAGATAAAAAAAGTATTAGAAAATTAATAAAAATAAGATTTGTATAAAGATTAAAATATATACATAAATTATTTCACATATTTTTTAATTTGAAATCCTTAATAAAAACTGCCATTTTAAAACAAGATGAAGAATGAAAGTGGCTAACTCGGTCGAGATCTTGGTTTCCTGTACACATGCTCAGACACATCCAAATCGGTTCATATCTATTGATTGCCAAATAGCATGCTATCGCATGATAAATAATGGAGTATAAATATGTATCAACATTTGAGCACAGTGTGGTTTAGGGGTCTGGGGATGAGAGAATAGATACCAAAGTTTTCCGGAACTGCTTTCCTCCAAACGGCTACGATAGGTAACCGCTTACTTTTTTAATAGAAACTACTAAATATGCGCTTTTTTTTTTTTTTTTTTTTTTTTTTCAAGTAAGAGATTGAAGTCAAAGTGACCAATGAGATATTAAAATTGCAACATTTTAATTGTAAATTGTGCAAACACTCGAAAAAGTACAATAAATTCAATGCATTTTTTATGTTCATTAATTAAAGTTTGAAAAATGTTTCTCAAAATAACCTAAAAATAGAGTCATATTACAAGAACCTATGAAAAGGCCTAAACAGCCATGGCTAATTCCAGTATTGTTATATCCTTTTTTGTTAGGACGGTAGCTTAAGAGGAAGTTCGTGACGTTCGATCACATGATCTTTGTATATCCAGTATCCTAGGATAGGGGAAAACAACCAAAAACTTTTTCAGCCGATTGGGTCAGACGGAGATCTCATGATGTGATGCCATGAACTCCGTCTTAAAGCGGGAGAAACAAACAAGAGCTTTTACGGCCACGACTGAGGTCGTCCGTGGACCAGCTTTCAGCACCTTTTCATTATATTCCTTTGTTATTATGTGTAGATAGACATAATAACAATTTATGCAATTTTTACTTCTCCATGTAAAACACAGATCACGTAAAAAATCTCCTTCCCCCACCACCACTCATTCCTTCCCGAAAGAAAATTCTGCATAGTATTCTGCTTTAAAGGCATTTTGAATTGTAATAAGATCAATTTCATTTTTATAAAACCATTAAAAAATTATACTAATCAAAATTTTCTAGACGCATTCACATTAAACCATTAAGTTATACCCAGACAACAATGTAAGCAGATAGTGGAAGTAGGATATCAATTTACTAACAGGAAAAGCCACATTTTAGAAAAACGTCATTAAGCAATCGTTTAAATTAACTTATTCCAACGTAGGTGAAAAAATGTAAATTTGTTTATCATGTATGAAAAGGAACACTATTATAACTCAAATTATTCTTTTATTAATTTTTAGAAATCTTTATAGAAACGAATATAGACTTATTCACAATATGACAGCAAAAAATACATAAAATTCACAAGCGCTACATTTTATACTTTCTCAACACCACCAGCGTTACATATAGGGTCATAATATTCTGCCATGGGATTCTTCGGGGTCATACACCTTCTCGATGTAATAAGATACATACAAAAATCCATCTTCATCGCTGTTCTCTTCAAACAAGTCGCCCATTTTAACGCTTAAATAAAAGAAAAGAATAATTGATAATGTATTACTTAAATTGTAAGAATAAGAAAGATTTTCAGACAATCATAATAATTAAAAACATAATGTAGCAATGTACAGTAAACTTCCTCTAATCCGTCATCCTATGGTCCGTCACGCTGACTAATTGACGAATCAGGCACAACTTTCGAAAAAAAAAATATTTGTTCCCTGAAAAAAAATCCGCAACCTTTGTTGCATAATCACTCAACCATTTTTACGGAATATCTCCATTCGGACCTTTGATAATATTCCATAATATTGTCAAGTGATCGTTTTCTATAAAAGCTGTGAAGTGACTATGCAACAAAAATTCCGATTTTTAACAGCGTTTAATCACTCCTAATGTTTATAATAATTTCATGGAACTTAAGAGTGAAAAATTATATATTAATCCATTACAAAAGTAGTTTTATTCTCCATTTCTGCCATTGTAAAATTTTGATTTACAATGAAAACCTATGGACTCAGAGACGTTTGGAGATTTCCCAAAACATGATTTTCTGGATAAGGCGAGTTTTGAAACTCGTACGTCCACACATTTTACACGTCTACATTTTACATTATTGAGTAATTTTTTTAAACTATTGTTAAGCTGTTTAAAGAATAAAAAACATGCTTTATTGTAATTTTTTTTCTTAATTCTAACTTCTAAATGTTTTTCCCCAATCATACTGTAATCCGGAATAAGTGAAGTCCGAACGTGCCGGATTAGAGGATGTTTACTGTAAATAGACGAAACTCCGTAAGTACAGTAAAATTTGCTAAGCCTGATCTCGAGCAGCTACATTTTCAGTCACAAATATTTATATTATCATTATGGTAGATTGTTGTAAGAATTGTAATAAAAATCTCATCACGAAAGGGTTTCTCGCTAGAATCACTAAGTATCTTGCGTTAATGGGGGCTAAAAATGCTCTGGACACTAGTATTTTAAAGTAATTTGTCCTCGCGTTACATAATGGCAGAATCATCTGCGATTAAAGATGGTGAAATAATCTGAAAGGAATTAGTGGTGTCCACCAATGATGATCGATCACTTGCGATTTTAAACGTTTTGTAAATATCTAGAGAAATACATGAGAAATTATCCTGTTCAGATGTGTAGACGAGACAGCATAATAGATATTATACAGGGTGTTCACTCTCAATAGTGGCCAGTGGCTAATTCCTACTATAGTGACATATAGTTCCAGATACAAAATTAAATCAGGTAAAGAAATATTTTAAAAGCGATTTGGGCCAATAAAAACATTTCTTAAAAATTTGCGAAGCTTAAATTTTTTATTAATTATCTTTTCCTGCTCCAAATGCGAACTGGGAGCAGAAAAATTTAATGGTAAACCTACGAGTCAACCGCTAAAATCGAGTTTTCAAGTACTTGCCACCAAGATATGACTTGTCAGACCAATTGCGTTTTAATATGTGAATCGAGATTTAACTTATCCTAAAATTTCCCCCGTGAACTCGATGAGGTGGTTGTCTGTGCTTCCGCCTCCCGCTCTACTAGCTTTATTAGAAAAATATCTAATTGGGAAAATAATAATATGCTAAAAGCAATAATGACTTTGTAGTAATGTTCTACTACTTAAAAAATTAAAAAGATTGAAACATTTTACTTATTTTATCATTTTTTCTTATTGTTATTGTTGTTGTCTCCTCATGTATCCGTAACTTGACACAGTTGTTTATCGGATGAAGATCACACTTTTAAAACAAGTTTTGGAATTCAACAGCAATAAATGCTCCGCTTCGAGGAAATAAATATTTTATGACGTAATTTGAAACTGTACTTCTTTTTCAATATGTATCATGTGAGAGAAGGATTCTCAAGGTTTTTCGCTTTATTTTCCTATCATTAGTTTGCAAATATACTTCACTAACATGAGGAATTATCATTCATGCGATTCAAATAGATTTAACGGTTCGTAATCACTTATCAAATGAAAGCTTTTCGGAACGTTAATAAGGTCAAAGTAACAAATTTTTAAGCGTAATAATTAGAAATCGACCGAAAGTTTTTTTTCGGCGAAAGTGATGTTGAAAATTCCGCCTGGCCGAAACTATCTGTATTCCAAAAATCTTGTTTCTTCCTTCAGAAATTTTAACCCTTTCGGGGTCTGAATTTTTTTTTAAGTCTTTAAAAAATATTACTTTTACGTTAATAACATTCACACTATCTATGGAAGTAGTTTAATTATTGTTTAAAAAATTTTTCATTGTCTGAAAGATAATGAATATTGTTGTTTTTCGTACTGTACAATTAATATTCATATGGCAATAGGCTCAGGAAGAATTTTTGGAGATGTTTAGAAAATATTGTATTATTGGGAGATTTAACTTATATTACATTCACACTATCTATGGAAGTAGTTTAATTATTGTTTAAAAATTTTTTCATTGTCTGAAAGACAAGGAATATAGTTGTTTTTCGTACTGTACAATTAATATTCATATGACAATAGGCTCAGAAAGAATTTTTGGAGATGTTTAGAAAATATTGTATTACTGTGAGATTTAATTTATATTACAACTTTCTAATACTTTTTGCGCTTTATTACACCTTATACTTTCAGAAAAAAGTTTTATTTTAAATTTAAAGAGTGAAATATATATTTAAAATAAAAGAATCGCAAACGGCGCATAGATAATTAAGAAAATTATAATAATTATTATTAATACTAAATGCCTAAACATAAATGAAGTCATATAATATATGCATAGATATGTATTAATCTTACTACATGTAAATAGTAGCAAAAGTATTTCGTAAAACAAAAAAAATACTTCATTAAAAGACATGTACTATTAATAGTACTCCAGACCCGAAAGGGTTAAATATTATTCATTGATTTCAGACGTATCAGCTCAAATTAAATACTCTTTATTTATGGTTATGAGTTTTACTTTTTATAATCATCAGTCATGTCTGACTAAAGATGTGAATACAAATTATAAAGCAAAAAATGAATATGATTAAACTTTAAAGACGCTTTTCACGCATTCATTAAAAGCTGAAGACTTAACCGTAATCGAATTTCTTCAGTTTGAAACCGCAGAAGAGTTTCGAATACGTTTTGAGAAACTTCTAAGTATAACAAATGATTATTTACGAAAACCATTGTAAAAATCAATATAAAAGATAAGATAAATCGAGGTATGTATATGCAAACGTTTTTAGATGCTTTCTTATTTATATAAATACGTAGTACTTATATTCGTCGTTCAGTCCGTCTGTCCGTCCACATATAACAACGCAAAAACTACCCAATCGAATAGTTTGAAATTTAAAATATATAAATGTTGCATAATTTTGTCATTTCAAATTTTATGAAAATCGAATGCATGATTAAATTACAGGGCCAATCAAAAGTATTCTTTTACATTACGGAAAACGGGGAAAAAATAGTTTCAAGTGCATTTTAATGATGCTATACTCTTTCGAACATAATGGAACTGATATGCATCTATGAAGTATATTCTAATTATACATTATGTACAATCCGTGGTACAAATAATATTTTTTACTAGGACTTCCCTCAGAGGGATTAGTCTGAGCGAGATTGCTGAGAATACACATTTAATAACTTGCGATAAGTAAAGAAAATGAGACGTTACCTTTAATTGGTCATTCATTGTGATAAAATATGATGAGAATAAGCATATTGAATCATAGAATTACAAAATCTTATATATAAAGCTGCATCCACTTTTTTTATAAAAGAAAAGCAAACCATGCATGGATATAAAATTGGAAATATGGAAAATGTTAAAAGTAATACAGAAAATGAAACACCAAATTTTCCTATATTGGAAATATAACTCTTTGAAATGATGTCATGAGCATAAACAGAAGCTTCGCACCGATTTGAGAAACTATAAATAACATGAACTATTATGTTTGAAGAGAATGGAGTGTATTTTATATGGTGTGAAATCCGTCCGAATAGTTTATTAGCTGCTTTTGGCCAAAAAATGTTGTCTTCACTAAATTTTAATCCGATTAAAAAAGTACCGTGATTAATTAAAATGTTATAGGCAGAGCTGCCAAGTCTCCGGCATTTTGGATACCGGTATTTTAAAAAATAACTTTTCCTATAAGAAAATTCTGCTGTGCAATAAGCGGGGGCTTGGCATCTCTGTATAGGAATCTTTCGTAATCTTTAACCTTGAAAAAAGCAACGACCATTTTTCGGGTATAAAAAGTATTGCTAATTGTTCCATTTTGCATACAAGGTACTGATTGTAATATTGATACATCTATGGTGATAAATTTCCAATAATTTTACAAATCCCATTTATTTCATTAAAAATATAAATCTTTTATTCATTTAGCTTAAAATAAATGGTTTTTAACTTATTTCATAATACTTTTGAAATATCACTTTTCATTGGCCATTTGGTTATCCCGTCGACCAATTTCGCCAAATTATACAAACCGCCAAACTAAAAGCCAAATTATACATGTTGACATAATTTTTATTTTAAATAACGAAAAAACAAATAATTAGAAAAATATTAATAAAAATATTAATAAAAAGTTAAAATAAAAATCACTTAATGACATTTTAAACACGTGAATCGCATTTAATGTCATTGAATGTGACATTCACGATCATCCATTATTGGCATTTAATCTTATAATCGTTTGGCGATAATTTTTTGGTCGACGGGCTAACCTAGAAGTACCGGCCATTTTTAGGTGCGTTCGTAATTATGTAAATACGTAGCACCTATTGTTGTCGCTCAGTCCGTCCGTCTGTCTGTCTGTCCGTCTGTCTGTCTGTCTGTCTGTCCGTCTGTCCGTCCGCATATAACAACGCAAAAACTACCCAACCGAATCGTTTGAAATTTAAAATACATAATTATTACATAATTTTGTCGAGTCATTTCAAATTTTATGAAAATCGGATGGATAGATCAATTACAGGGACAATCAAAAGCATTCCGTTACATTACGGCCAATGGGGAAAAAAGTTTCAAATGCATTTTAATCGTTTAAATTTAAAACGTATATTTATTGCATAATTTTGTCGAGTCATTTCAAATTTTATGCAAATCGTATGGATATATCAATTACAGGGTCAATCAAAAGGATTCCGTTACATTACGATCAATGGGGAAAAAAGTTTCAAATGCATTTTAATGGTGTTACACTCATTTGAATATAATAGAATCGACATGAATCTATGAAATATGTACTAAAAATACATTTTGTTTAGTCTGTGATGCAAAGAATATTTATTATTAAATTACAGGGCCGCACAAATGTATTCCACTAAATAATGTTATACGGGGAAACATTGTTTGGGGGGTGTTTTAATTATATTAAACTACTTCGCATTTTATGAATAAGATATACGTTAATGAAGTATAATAAGAATTACTCCCTGCATATTTACAGGAACACAAAGATTTCGACCACTATACTGTATCCAAAGTACACTCTACTATATCAGCAAGATCTGAATATTTTAAAACTTCGTTATCAACGAACGCACCTCATTTGCTACGCTTTACGTGCAATTTCCAATTTATTGTTTAAGAAATGGGACATAGCTTATTTCACTGTCACTTTGGGGGTGATGATATGCTCAAATTCATTTGAAAGTGTAACTCAAATTTTGATTTCAGAAATTAGACCAAAGAACATAGGTATCTCAAATGTCTACGTTCGTTTGTGGCAGTTTTTAGGTGCGTTCGTAATTATGTAAATACGTAGCACCTATTGTTGTCGCTCAGTCCGTCCGTCTGTCCGTCTGTCTGTCCGTCTGTCTGTCTGTCTGTCCGTCTGTCCGTCCGTCCGTCCGCATATAACAACGCAAAAACTACCTAACCGAATCGTTTGAAATTTAAAATACATAATTATAACATAATTTTGTCGAGTCATTTCAAATTTTATGAAAATCGGATGGATGGATCAATTACAAGGACAATCAAAAGGTTTCCGTTACATTACGGTCAATGGGGGAAAAAGCTTCAAATGCATTTTAATCGTTTGAAATTTAAAACATATAATTATTGCGTAATTTTCTCGAGTCATTTCAAATGTTATGAAAATCGGATGCATAGATCAGTTACAGGGACAATCAAAAAGATTCCGTTACATTACGGTCAATGGGGAAAAAAATTTAAATGCATTTTAATCGTTTGAAATTTAAAACATATAATTATTACGTAATTTTATCGAGTCATTTCAAATGTTATGAAAATCGGATGCATAGATCATTTACAGGGACAATCAAAGGTATTCCATTGCATTACGGTCAATGGGAAAAAAATTCAAATGCATTTTTATGATGTTACACTCATTCGAACATAATAGAATTGGCATGAATCTATGAAATATATACTAAAATATGCATTCTGTACAACCTGTGATGCAAAGAATTTTTATTATTAAATTACAGGGTCATACAAAAGTATTCCACTACATAATGTTATACGGGGAAACATTGTTTGGGTCGTGTTTTAATTATATTTAACTATTTCACATTTTATGAATAAGATATACGTTTCTGAGGTGTAATAAAAATTACTTCCTACATATTTACAGAAACACAAAGATTTCGGCAATGATACTGTATCCGAAATACGCTCTACTATATCAGCAAGATCTGAATATTTTTAAAACTTCGTTATCGTACGAACGCACCTCATTTGCTACGTTCACTTGAAATTTCCAACTTGTATTAAAGCATTTAAAAAATGGTTGTTAATATAGACAAATATAGACTTCGGTCTGTCCGCATTTTATTTTATTATTAGTATTATTTATAAATGGTGGAGAAATATTCATACTTAATCCATAACGTACATAATATATGACTCTGTTATTACATAAGTGACCTTTTTATTATCATAAAAATTATGTTTATACTGATTTTTGTTAACTCAATCGGAAAAATTTTGTGCTTTGAGCAATAGATGTCCGCATTTCATTTATTTATTTATTTTAACAAAATTCTTTGTATTTAGAGGAATTTTTATTTGAATAGGAAATCCTAATGTCGCTGTTAATAAAGAAGAAAGTTACAAAAAAAAAGTTGCAAAACGAGTAGACGCATACTATCAAATATGGAAAAACGACGAATCCAAAAAAGACGTCATATGAAAATCATCTTTTAAAGCAAAAAAACGAGGTCTGATTATCGAGCCTACTGATTACAAAATGTGCATTACATTAAAAAAAAAATACTGCAAATATTGATTTTCTTTTTTCTTTTGTGCAGTTTTGGCTTCGAAAGGTGCACTATGTTGCAAAAAGATATAAGCGACTATGAAAACACACTTGGTAAATGTTCATGCTCAGTTTTACAAATAAATATGGCACATATATGCCCTATACACACCGAGATACCTAATTGGTGCCAAAATGGCGTTCAGTTGCCTCACATGCTGGTTATCATATAAATGTTATAATAAATTGTTTGTTCTAAAAATATTATCATTTATTGATTGTTATTTTTTTTAATAACAGAAAATGTTTAGTTTATTCCTTTTTTTTCATTTTGAAATAAATAAATAACGTGTTATTATAGTATGCTATATGTATCTGCTAATCAAAACTATGTTTTCGCCTAATTGGCATAAAAAATCTTGCCAAACCCGGTGCTTATATCTCTAGTATATTATCTCAAGTATTTTATTTATGTATACTATAATTGTTTTTACATACCACTTACTTCTTCTTGTATATAAAAATAGGTAAGTGGCTCCTTTATGCAGTATAAATTGTATAAATCTTTAAAAAATAGCCCCCGTTGCCCCTTTTTTGGATCGAATTAAAAAAAAAAAACAATATCTAATTCCAGTATTGCTCCCAGGTATGCATACATATTCCAAATTTCAAAGTTGTATGCCAACAGGAAATGGATGAAAAATGGAAAAATATGTCACATATGCAGCAGGGTACATAATTGGCGTCAAAATGGCATTATTTTACCTGAGATGGTAACCCGGCTTTATTTATTTATGATTTGTTTATTTACTCATAAAATGTTTATTTACTTTCATTTCCTTTTTTTAATTATATAAAATATTTCTTTTTATAGTTTTAAAATTTTAAAATGTTTTATTAAATCCAATATTTCTGAGTGCGTAAATGATTACGATTTACTCCATGTACTGATTCGGTTAACTACGAAAATATCCAGCTGATGAAAATCACGCACACCAGATTTCTGTGACGTATGCAAATAAATTGTGTTTTTTTATCAGTTTTTTTAATATAACTTTTATACTATTTGGAATTAATTTTTAAAAGTAGGTGCATTCACCAGATTACCTTCATAGGTACCTTCTGGTACAAACAGAATCAAAATCCGACGAGTACTTTTTGAGATTTGCTTGACGAAAGAATTTTTTTGATTTTTAATATCGTTACGTATCTCTGAGTATAAAGACTTCGCTTCGCTCAGACAATTAATTTACAAGGTTATACAAAAATATTCCGTTGCATAATGGTATAGGAGTAAATATTGTTTGAGGCGCGTTTTAATCATATTAAACTATTTCTCCGTTTATGAAAAGGATATACGTTTCACTACAAGTTACTTCCTAATATAATAGAAAACTGATAGTATTTACAGGGATAAACAAAATATTTCAGATACTGCACGGTATCCGAAACACTGAATACTATTACATCAAAATATAAATATTTTTAAAAATTCGTTATAGTACGAAAGCATCTCATTTGCTACGCTTGACGTGCAATTTCTGCCTTTTTTAATTAAATAATCATTTTGTGTCGCTGACAAAATTAATAATAGAATTGATGATGGAATTAAATTTTATTTTACGTGAAATAAAAAATTTTGGTCAAAGTCATAGACAGCCAACTTGGGCCACAAGTATAATTAATAAATAAATATGTAGTATATTTATGGATAATTAATTACTCAAAAAAGAAAACTTTGATATTTTCGTTTTCGTTTTCAGCTGAAAATAGGAAGATTACCGAAACTTATTTTCGGATTCGTTCATTGGTTGATCCTTGGTAATAATTATTAGAATAAGACGCAGACTCACGCATTCATGTTTTCGACGATTTTGGTTCACTTAACGTATTAACTTAAGTCATAATTCATGTATTTGTTAGCATAAATTTATTAATAATTTTCATAATTAGAAAAAATATGTAATATGTTTGGGTCTATGTATTGTATCAAATTGTGAAAGAGAAATTTAATTATGGTTTTTTGCGAAATTATAAATTAAAGTTTTTCACATGAATTTAATGTTAATATCATGAAATCTTGATCTATTCTATCACTATGAAGATTTAAACAAATATACCTAAACAATTTATGCGTTATATAGATAAAATATACATTATAAACAACTTCATATGGAATAAAACGGTAGTTTACCGACGTTTGTGCATTAATTAGAACTAGAGTTACATCATCGCCCAGTTTTTTTTCGTGGGGTGGAGGGGGTTGATACCGTACATTACATTGACAATATTAAACAGTTATTATTTCTTATTTTTATAATTTATTTTTAATAGTTTAAAAGATTTTAAATAAGAAATCTTTAAAATGGTAATATTCAATGCAAAAAAGTCCTGCCGGCAGTGCCGGGAAGAAGAGGTAGCTTTCATATACTTATATATTTATTTATTTATTTTAAATTAAGTTATATTATTCAAAAATACTAAGCTCAAATTAGTGGAACCTGATTTTATAAGATTGAATACTGGTTTTTGTCAAGACTAAATATTAATAGGAATTTTTAGAAATTATCTTTTATTCAACCTGGTTTTAATTTAAACGATTTAAAGAGTCGCCGAATTCCACGATATCATGAAGTGTATGCCATTTTAAAGCAACATGATGGATCGTTCAGATCAGATCGTTTCAAAATATCAACCATAAGAAAAATTCAAAGTGCTATAACTCAATCATTTTTCAAGATATAGACAAAATAAAAAGTGTTCTGGAATTGTTGTTTTAAGTTCTAACACGTAAAAGATAAATATTTTTCAACTTTTGATTTTTTCGCATTTAGTTTTAAATTTTAAATTTTTAAAAAATGTAAAATGGCCGCCATTTTTGAAACAAAATAGCGGATGATGCTGGCCGACGAACTCGGTCGAGACATTTGTATGTACTATTTACATACCAAGTTTCATTCAAATCGGTTCATAAATACGCTTGTTATCAAGTGACAAAAATCAGATCGTTTCAAATTGTCAGCCATAAGAAAAATTCAAAGTGCTATAACTCAATCATTTTTTAAGATATAGACAACATTAAAAGTGTTCTGGAAACTTTGTTTTAAGTTCTAACACGTAAAAAAAATATTTTTCAACTTTTAATTTTTTTCGCATTTAATTAAAAATTTTTTTAATTTAAAATGGCTGGCATTTCGAAACAAAATGGCGGATGATGCTGGCCAATGAACTCGGTCGAGACATTTGTATGTACTATGTACATACCAAGTTTCATTTAAATCGGTTCATAAATACGCATACGCGTGTTATCAAGTGACAAAAATCAGATTGTTTGAAATTGTCAGCCATACGAAAAAATAAAAGTGCTATAACTCAATCATTTTTTAAGATATAGTCAAAATAAAAAGTGTTCTGGAATCGTTGTTTTAAGTTCTAACATGTAAAAGAATATTTTTCAACTTTTAATTTTTTTTCCCATTTAATTTTAAATTTTAAAATTTTTTAAAAATTTAAAATGGCCGGCATTTTGAAACAAAATGGCGGATGATGCTGGCCAACGAACTCGGTCGAGACATTTGTATGTACTATGTACATACCAAGTTCCATTCAAATCGGTTCATAAATACGTTATTTTGGGGTCTAGGGGTCATGATCGGTGAAAATATATCAAAATTTTCTGGAAGTGCTTTCTTCCAGACGGACGGCTGCAATAGGTAGCTTTTTACTTTTTGTAATGAAAGCTACCTAATAGCATGTAGTTAGAGAGCAAATCCAGATTTATTGTTTAATAAATTGTTTTACCAGAATGGTGGCAATAATTTTGCTGTGCTTGCACTATAAGAATGTTAATGTTTAAATATTTAACATTTTTCCATTTTCGGATTTTCAACCGGATGTGTACATTTTTAGGTGCGTTCGTAATTATATAATACGTAGCACCTATAGTTGTCGTTCAGTCCGTCCGTCTGTCCGTCCATCTGTCCGTCCGTCCGTCTGTCCGTCCGTCCGTCTGTCCGCATATAACAACGCAAAAACTACCCAACCGAATCGTTTGAAATTTAAAATACATAAATATTAGATATTTTTGTCGAGTCATTTCAAATTTTATGAGAATCGGATGGATAGATCAATTACAGGGACGATCAAAAGTATTCCATTACATTACGGTCAATGGGGAAAAAAGTTTCAAATGCATTTTAATCGTTTGAAATTTAAAATACGCAATTATTACATAATTCTGTCGTGTTATTTCAAATTTTTTGATAATCGTGTGCATAGATCAATTACAGGGGCAATCAAAAGTATTCAATTACATTATGGTCAATGGGGAAAAAGTTTCAAATATATTCTATACGTTTGAAATTTAAAATACATAATTATTACATAATTTTTTCGAGTTATTTCAAATTTTATGAAACTCGGACGAATAGATCAATTACAGGGACAATCAAAAGTATTCCATTACATTACAGTCAATGGGAAAAAATGTTTCAAATGCATTTTAATCGTTTGAAATTTAAAATACGCAATTATTACATAATTCTGTCGAGTTATTTCAAATTTTTTGATTATCGTGTGCATAGATCAATTACAGGGACAATCAAAAGTATTCAATTACATTATGGTCAATGGGGAAAAAGTTTCAAATATATTCTATACGTTTGAAATTTAAAATACATAATTATTGCATAATATTTTCGAGTTATTACAAATTTTATGAAAATCGGATGCATAGATCAATTACAGGGACAATCAAAAGTATTCCATTACATTACGGTCAATGGGGAAAAATGTTTCAAATGCATTTTAATCGTGTTACACTCATGCGAACTTAATAAAATTTATATGCAACTATAAAGTACATATTATAATATACATCTTACATAATTTGTGGTGCAAAGAACATTTGTTATTGATTTACAAGGCCACACAAAAGTATTCCATTACATAATGGTATAGGGAGAACATTGTTTGATGAGCGTTTTAATTGTAGTTCACTATTTACAATGTTATGAGATTGATATATGAACGTAATATTTTTAAAACTTCGTTATCGTCCGAACGCACCTAATTTGCTACGCTTCACGTGCAATTTCCAACTTGTTTGTTTAGTAATTGGTTGATATAGCAGTATCAAATTTCTACTGTTCTCCAAGAGTCACTTTGCACTGCCATATAACATACTATCACTCTGAAAAATATCTAGATGATATGGGCAAATATTACTTCATTTAAATTACCATTGGAATTTGCTCAGTATGTCTTTAGTCTTGTATTTTGATTAAAGTAAGACTTTTGTGCTTATTTTTTGGAGTAAATTATTTTTTCCAGAATTTATATTCCCATGCTTTCAAAAGTCTAAATGTAAAGCATGGTCAGTCTAGTTAAGTTTCTTATTTTCAACCACACATCCCTTGGGGAAAGGAAAATATATTTGTAACTAACCTACATCCTTGTACTTCAAAGTTTTCAAAGATATTCGCACTGCTTTTATAATAGCTTAGAGAGTCATTCTAAATCTGTTTACACTATTAGGTTTAGATCTCTATCTTAATTAGATTCCGTACCAACTTATATTAGTCCAAGAGCTGGCAACACAAAAGCCTAAGATATCGATCACAAGATAAAAACATGTTATTTTATGGAAGAGTAGTAATACGGGAATCTAATGGTCTATGTCTGCCGAAAGTGAAGTGGTGCATATGCCTAAAATTAATACCACTAGCGGTTCACTTGTGAGTTTATCATTGTGTTTGCCGTACAATCGTTTCATACCTTTGATTGTAGGACAACCACAATAATAAACCTACAAGTAAACCGTTAGTGGTATTAGTTTTTGGCTTATGCACCACTTCACTTCCGACAAACATGGATCATTAGACACCACTATTACTACTACTCTTCCATAAAATAAAAAAGTTTTTTCCTTGTGCTAGATGCCTTAGGTTTTTTGTGCTGTCGGCTCTTGGACTATTTGTTAGTCCTAAAATAGCGTCCTGATAAACAAAAAACAAAAAAAATATATCAACAAGTTTCACTGGCAGTGTTTTATTTACCTGCTATTGGGTATATTTTCTCCGACACAGAGATGTAATTTCATGTCGGGCGTCAGCAACAACTTTCTCTTCACAAGCAATTCGAATTCTCTATAGGTCTGGCATCGTGGTATCATAAATTTCTCCTTCTCCACAGTAGGAACTATTGAATTCGTTGCTCTTTCCAAAATAACCTTGCAAAAGAAAGAAGAAAAAAAAAATCAGTGGATGGAAAATACGTATTTTACTTTTGGGAAAAGGAAATGCTTATTTTTTCAAAAATTTCTGTAACACGAATTTAGCAACAAATTAAACCAGTAGCAAGCAAAGTCAGTTTTATAGGTCACATTGGAATCCAATATTGTATCCAATGGAAGTACAATCAAAGAAGCACCAATATTTTTTCAATTAAAATATCTATCAAGAGATATTATCGAACTATTTGAAATATGCAAAACCGGACCGAACTTTTAGTTTTTGCTGCGGGCCAGTCCTGAATATTTCGGCCCATGCAGATGTCTAGAGTTAGACTCTTAAATTATAGAAAAATTCTTTGAATGCATTGTTCTCCACATAATAGAATCAATGACATATTTCCTTTGATTTGTTAGCTTTTAACACATTATAAAATATAAGTAAGGTATTTTAATTTTGTAAAGGGCTTCTGTTTCCGATGAAAGAAGTTTTCTAACGAGCCGAACTATAATGTTTTCTAATCAACATTACAAAATTTTTAATAATTGGGGAGACGAACATTTAAATTTTGTGCGACTAATGACGATCATTGGTTAATTACAAACAATCCGTTCAAAATACTACTCGATTATTTAACTTTTTCACTATTTGCGATAGCGTATGCTTATCAATTTTGCTTTTAAATATTTACCATACTTTCAAAATTGAAAAAAAAGTACTCTGAATTGCTGCTTTTTAATGTTTGTTGTCCAATGCCCGATTCGGTGTGCCCAAATGCCAAAATTCGGCGCTAATAATTGCAAATATGCTAAAAAAATAAAATATCTACAGCTTTGGGATAGGGATATTTTCAAAGTAAAAAAAAAAAATTAAATAAATAAATAAATCTATAAAACAGACTTACTGGTACACTTTTTGGAAAAAGTGAACGAATATTCTCTGATTCTTCTTTTCTAGTCTCTGTAAGCAAAAATAAATAAATAAATAAATAAATAAATAAATAAATAATCGACAAACTTTTTAAATTAAAATTTTTCATAAATGAAAGCACACAAAAAATATACCTTAATCAAAATTCTGAAATTAATAATATGTTATATTAAGTACGTTGTTGATCAATTTTGATTATATATTGTCTTTTGAATATCTTAATTTTGCAAAAGTTCCTGTTTTATGCGTTAAACTGGATTATATTATTTATTTCTATGGAGTTGAAACATACCACTCCGATGCTCATCCGTGCATTAGTTCTTGATGTATAGTTATTGCGAAAATCGTGAAAAATGCAGCATATCACGGATACTTACACCAAAAAGTAATCAGCGCCAATTTATGTTACTGTAAACTAACTGCATCTAAAATTTTGTGAAATTCCAGTTCTTGGGCCATTATTTTAAGATATTTTATCAAAGTTTTAAAATTAATATTTTGTTATTACATAAGTTGTTAGAAATAAAAAGCACGTTTTATTTATTTATTTATTTATTATCATTTATTTATTTATTTTACCTGTTAGAAATAGTAACTCGTGTAGATTACAAAAGTACTCATGGTCAAATTAATGTAGGAAATAATATTTAATTAATGAAATATTGCTCCCATTCATCCACAAAAAATTACACTTTTTAAATGTTTATACGTGACAAAACTGGTAAATTAGGAATATTTTCTTTTTGCTGTAACAAAATCATTATAAAAAAATTTAATACCTCTATCTAAACAACTGAATTATTATGAAGAAAAAAAAATATTACTTATGCCACGTCTGCGCTTCATTTAAAATGCTATTTCGTCAGTGAACGTCGGAATTATGTATAACAGGGCTGTCCAACGCGGCGCCCGCGGGCGCCATGGCGCCCTTTGAGGGATTTCTTGGTGCCCTTTTGAAGGCTGCAAGTTATGAGCATTTTTAAGAATTAAATTCCTATTTAAAGCATGCTTTATTAAAATTTCCTGAAATATGCTTGCGATATTTTTAAAACTTCTTTCCCGCATCAAAAATTAATGTTGTTTCGATGGTCTATTGTCTGTTTTAAAGACGGGAAAAGGTCTTGTCATTTCCTCCCTTAGAACTTTCAGATATTAGGTATTTTTTTTTTAATTTATAAAATTGAGCGAAATTATTTCCATTCTCTTTCAGGCTCTCTTTAGATCCACCACCCATTGATTGGTCACTATGTGATGCCTGTCTTTGTTTCTGTACTTTTTATATCAGCAAATTTACTCCTTCAAAATAAATCAAGGAATATTTTTGCGTCCTCAAAAAACCTAACAATATCGCTGGTTATAATTTTATTTTGATACTAGCAGCCTCCGCCCGCTACGCTGGTCAGTATCTCTAAAATAATCTTGAATCAAACGAAATATATTTAAATAAACAATCTTAATATCGAATCAAATACCCACAATTTTTGTCTGATTTATGTAATCTTACATTGGTCAGTTCAAAGTTCATTTTGACGACAAAATACCTCTAAAATGACTAAATAACTGACAAATTACAAAAGTACTAAAGTAATTAAGAATTTTTTGATAGGTTTTTTTTATCTTGAATTTCACTTGAATTGCTTCTACCTGAATTTGCTTCTGAGGTATGGTGAAATATGTTATTATTTTAGACCATCCGATGAACATCGTAAAGGAAAGATTTATATATATATATATATATTTTGTTGCAATTGATAAGTGCTGCAATGGCGCCTACGGTGGCAATAATCTACATACTGTTAGCAAACATATATATATATAGATAGATAGATAGATAGATAAGGATTCAATATTTCAAGGTTTTTGCGCCGAAGACATCGCCAAATTAGGAAAATGTGAAGTATCTCACCAAGTACTGGATTTAAAAGAATTTGCTTAGTACCATTCAATTAAGCATGAAAAAATGCACTAAAATATGCACAAAAAACAAAAACAAATAATTAGTAAAATATTAATAAAAAGTCGAAATAAAAGTCGTTTAATGACATTTTAAACACGTGAATCGTATTTAATGTCAGTGAATGCGACATTCACGATCATCCATTATTAGCATCTAATCTGTTAGTATGGCGATAATTTTTTGGTCGACGGGATAACCTAGAAGTACCGTTTTTTTATTAGAATGAATAATAAATTAATTGCAAATATTTTTTCATGATAATGATTTTTCTTTCACATTCAAAATATTTCTTTTTTAGGTACTTCTAGGTTATCCCGTCGACCAGAAATTATCGCCAAACTATAAGATTAAATGCCAATAATGGATGATCGTGAATGTCACATTCAATGACATTAAATGCGATTCGCGTGTTTAAAATGTCATTAAGGCGTTTTTATTTAGACTTTTTATTAATATTTTTATTAATATTCTACTAATTATTTGTTTTTTCTTTATTTAAAATAAAAATTATGTCAACATGTATAATTTGGCTATTAGTTTGGCGATTTGTATAATTTGGCGAAATTGGTCGACGGGATAACCTAGAAGTACCACTTTTTAGTGATGGTAAAATAATTGCAGATGAAAAAGATATAATAGTAAGGCTAAAACACGATTTAATGACTGCTTGGCATATGACTTGGTGGAGACTCGATAAGTACGCTAATTCTATCAACCTAAATATCCATATAGAATGTAAACAAACAATTGGTATCATTTGTTTATAACGTCGATCAATTTCGCCAAATTATACAAATGGATAGAATTTTTATTTTAAATAACCAAAGAATTAATAAATTACTAAAATATTAATAGGAAAAGAGATAGGAACTACTTTGATATACCCCCCCCCCCAAATCGTAAATTTGGCGACTTTTTTTTCTCGCCAAGTAAAATACCCATTAAGTTAAATTAAGTTAAATACAAAAAATAAAATTAATTAAAATTAAGTTAAATACATTAATTAAAAATACATTAATTAAAAATAATAAATTAATTAAAAATACATTAATTAAAATTAAGTTAAATACAAAAAAGGAATACCTAAAAATACGATGAATACATAAAAAATACAAATGAAGGAATGAAGCTGAGTAACAGCAAACCTAAAAGGTCCGTAGGAAAAGTGCGTAGGAAGTGCCAGATTTGGCGCGTAATTTTTTTTTTTTTTTTTTTTGGGGGGGGGTATATCAAAGTAGCACCAAGAGATAAAATATCGAATTAAAATTAGTTGACGACGTAACAATTTGCAAAACATATTTAATGTCAAAAGAATGTGACATTTACGATCATCCATTATTGATATTTAACCTTATACTTTGGCGACAGTTTTTTGGTCGATGGGAGATCAAGTATTGCCAATAATGTAATATTGCCAAAAAATGTAAACAAATTATATAAACAATAATATTGCCAATAATATTTAGATGCAGATATCATCTACGGATCACGTTGGCACGATTACAACAAAATTGCAATTTTATGCCTCACGTGGTAATTCAGTAATAGTCGTTTATTTATCAGTAAACTATTTCATTATTTTTCTTTTCTATTTTAAAATCATACAAATTGTTTTGTTCCATAATTTCTAATTGAATTAATTAATTTATTATTAATATTATACCAGATTACGTTTTCTTGGCAACGGGAAAGAAAAATGGTTTTTTTTATCGGAAAATTTTTAATTGATTCTGTATGAAAAATAATGAAATTTTGAATTATTAAGAAAAATATTTTATTAAATCAATTAAAAATTAGCCTATGTTCACCGGAAATAGTGTAGCTTTCCAACGGTGAAAGAATTTTTGAAATCCGTCAAGTAGTTTCGGAGCCTATTCAATTCAAACAAACAAACAATCAAATCTTTCCTCTTTATAATATTAGTATAGATAATAGGCAAGATTTCATTTTCTGGCTCCTTCCAATAACTTTATATATATATATATATATATATATATATATATATATATATATATATATATATATATATATATATATATATATATATATATTATATATATATATATATATATATATATATATATATATATCCCCTCGCCGAAAAACGCATAATTCGAAATTTACAACAATTTACAATTATTTAGAAAAGGTTTTTTTTTTTTTTTTTTTTTTTTTTTTTACATAGTAATATTTCAGATCCATAGGGGGTCTTATGCTTCTATAGCGAAGTTAATTTACATATGTGTATCGCTAGTAATGCTCTTGGATAACTTTGTTGCATGTTTTGAGCAATGTTGATATTGGCGCCCTCCGCTGTTTGTCAAAAGTTGAGATGCGCCCCTGCTGAGTAAAAGGTTGGACAGGCCTGATGTATAAATTAATGGTGGTATTTTTTAAGTACATTAACAGCTGTGAAACAATGCACCACAAATAATTTCAATAAAACATTAAACGGGCAGAGAGACAAATGTCGTTAAAAATTCTAGAAACAAAATAAAAAAATGAAATTCCAAAGGCATTCTCAAAGCATTTTCTCTGAATTCCAATAAATCAAGAGCTCAGGTTATAAAAATGGTATGTGAAAAGAAATGAATTAATCCTATGGTTGATAATAATCAATGATTCTTTTCTGCAATCTGTTAAATTACATTTGAAAAAATAACAAATTATTGATATTTTAATTTAACAACAAACGCAAAATGAGATTTAGAATTTTATTGTACACGAGGTGGAACCCGTCGAACTTCGACGAAAGAAAATGTTTTAGAAGGAACTATTTCATTGATTTATAACAACGTACAAAATTAGCTACAATAAAAAATGCATCTTATATTGGTCAGTTTAACTCTAAAAGAAATATCATTTTAAACTAAAATTAACAAAATACCATTTCTATAGAAGTCAGCTGTCCAAATTATTAAAATTATACTTTAATCGCATATGTAATTAGTAAAACATGATAAAGATAAGTTATTATGATGAAGTTATCAATTAAAAATATTATGCTTGGTAAAAATGAAAAAAAGAAAAAATCAAGTTGATACGATTATAAAATTTCACGTGATATCTAAACCCGTCATCATTTTCCTCGTCTCAAAATTTACATGCGAAATTTTAATTTCATTTTGTTTTTCAATTTTAAGAGAAAGTGGCGTATTTCTGTTGCCACAATTACAAATTTCGCACAAAAACTATAAAAAAATTAATATCTCAAAAATAAATTGAGATACAGCTTTCAAACAAATTGCATTTAAAAGTACATGTTTTTCTCTTATACGCCGTTGTAAAAATTGAGAATGTGTGATGTTTAGATGTATAAAAATTGAAATAACAAAAGGTGCAAAACCGAATTGCATTAGAAAGTGTTGCCATTAGCAAAATGACGTATGCGTTACGCACAGATACGTTTGGCCTTTATAATATAGATTTTCTCAAAATGATGATTGTGTCACTTACCACTTTTATCACCTGAGTTCTTCAAATATATTAGTTTTTCTAATGATACTTCAGTAAATATTTCTCTTCTAATATTGTTGCAAACATCAATTACCGTTTGCTTGAGATCAACTGCAAACTATATTATCACTCGTGCTTGCTCTTTCGCATCATATACCACAGTATTCATATTTCAAATTTGATACACGACCCCCCCCCCTCTTCTTTTATAATAGTCAATTTTCAGTTATTGATTCAATTTTCAACACTTTCCAAAATAATAAGAATTTGGTTTGTTTGTTTATGTTTGTCCGTATTCTAACTTATGTAAATATTACTCGTATTGCCATGAAATTAATGTATGTTATTGAGGTTTACTATGTCATGTTCAGTATTAAAAATGAAGTGTGAAACATTCATAGTTAATTTACAGGGATAGCAAAATAATTTTATTATATTACTTTCTATAAGGGATAATCATCAAAGCGCATATGCATGAACAAACCTGAAGAGGTTAAACGTATAGTGGGACAGTTATAAACAGATAATGTGACACGACAAGATTACTACCAGGGCCGTAGCTAGAAGTGTACGATAGGGGGGGGGGGGGCTCAGGAAAATATAGGGGGGCTCAAGGGAATGTAGGGGGGGCTCATATTTTTTTGTTCTCGCTATAATGCAGAAAGATAAATTAGTGCATATTCACATTGTAGGTACTATGTTTCTCATTAAACTGTTTTAATAACTTCATTTTATGATAAGAAAAGAATAGGATGATGAAAATTTTGAATGTATAATTGTTGCAAAATTAAACATCCTGTTAGCTTCATATGTACCAATAGGATGAGGGAGTGTTGAAACACCTATTTTAGATACAATTTAGTAACTCTGCAAAACTGTGAAAGGGTCTCAAAACTAAATTAGATTTTCGAACAGAATTTTATTTGAATAATCGGAACATTTAGTGACCTTGGAACTTTTTCCAGGGGGGCTCAAAATATTTTAGGGGGGGCTGAGCCGCCCATAGCGCCCCCTTAGCTACGGCCCTGATTACTACTTTTCAATAAGTTTGGAATACTAAGCTAAATTTTCTTCTACCTTGCAAAGAATTCGCAATATATGACTATATATTTGCCTAGTTTATTATAAATTTGATAAAGCGAGGGAATCACTTGCACGACAAGTTGCCTGCAAATTAAAAATGTGATGGCTTCAGCATTATTTTGCTGCAGTCTTGTTATAAACTTTCCATCTTATCTAACAAACAGAAAAATAGAACAACGGAAAAATATATCTGCAAGATTTCTTTAAAACTTCTTAATTTCTGTATATTTAAAATAATCTGGATAATATTTTGAATTCCAAAAGTTAATCATTTTTGTTACTTGCGGCGCCGCGAGAAATTTTTCAACTCACCTCGAAAATATGAAATTACTCATAATACCTAGCTTTTTAATTTTGAAAGTTTTCAGAGGTTTAAATACATTGAAGTAATAATGCATAGGTATTTATGAATTTTTTTAATATCAATTTTACGACGAAATGAGAGGAATTTTATTATATATTAATATTATTATATATTATACTATATTATTATGTAAGTAGAAACAGGTATATTAAGTATGGAGGTATTTAAAAAAGTGTTCATTAATCGTTGCCCGTTGGTGCACAAATAAAATCGACTAATAAGGAAGTTTTCTTTTTCAATCTAATCTTTTAAACTTTAATTACAGAAGATATTTAATTTACTCACGAATAAATATTAGATCGGTAATATTTAGCAGCATTGTTATTTAAATCTTAAATTATCATTATCAAGAGAAACTGGAATTAAGATTCAGACTTACGCCAATTTGCCTAGTTAGATAAAACAACAAGAAAAGTTCGATGCCTGTGTGTTTACTAATGCTTTGCTCTTTAACAGGCGTCGTGCCAGAATCCTTTCTTAGTTTTCTAGTTCGTACTCTAAATAGTTTTAGATATTTGAACTCTTTAATTCTTTCGTCTCCCGCATCCAGAAATGAGCTTATAGAATTCTATCTAACAATATGACACGTGTAGCCATTGTAGTCTAAACTTTCATTGTTTCGAATATCCGAAAAGTGAATCGAATTTCTGTATCGAAAACCAAAAATTTAGTCTTTATCATCGAGTCTAAATATTTCATTAAAAATTTATAAACAAGGATACTTCATAAAAACATTTCGCACCCTAGGATAAAACTATTCAAATGTGCTGCATTTCACTTCTTTCCTGAAAGTTGAAGAATGCTTGTGTAAGGCATATCGCATCTCAGATTCAGGTATGTATCAAAATCATATTCTCGTAAGTTATTTTAGTTTTAATCTAAATCTTTACCATTGCTTTCTCTTTAGTCTCATAATGATTAAAACGAATACTGTATCCTTTTCCAGCACATTCACCACTTATGTACTTTTATAACACCAATATTTTTAAACAATAATCTCTTTGGTAGTTTTTTAAAATAATATTTGTAGTAGAAATTTATTACAAAGATTATTGCATAACATTATTAACAGTCAAAATGGAAATCATTAAGTACCCTGGTCTTTATGTAAGGTACCCTGGGGTAATAACGCCACGTTAAGGTTCTACCAATTTTCACGGCTTAGTTTTAGATTGTATTTTTCAAACAAATATAGGATTTCATACAGCAACTCATTGACTATCTGTATAAAAAAATAATTTAACAGATATGTATTCATAAAATGTAATGGCGTAATTTCTTGACCAATGCTATTTGGCGTTATTACCCACCTATATGGGTAATAACGCCATGCAAACAAAACTATGAAATAAGATGGAATAATTGCATGTAGATTGCCCAATTCTAAAAATACAAACTCTACAAACTTAGAAATTGACAAATTGCATTCTAAGCTATTGAAAATGTTCATTTTTTGTGAAGGTGTAAGAAAAATAAAGGTGTGGTGTGTGTGGGGGGGGGGGAGGCAAAAGAATATCAGACCGTAAGTTTCTTTTTGCTTAAAAAGGACCGTTTAGATAGAATTATTAGAAACATTGCACGGTTTTAACTGTGTTTATTTGAATCAGTATTTAGGATGTAGTTCGACCACTGTTGGGAATCAACAGGGGTATTAATGCCAAGGATTGGCGTTATTACCCCGGTATAGTTAATGCGCAGTACATTTTAAACTAAAAATTATCTCGAGAAGATATCCGAAATCTTCTACAACATTTTGAAAGTACATGAAATGCACTACAAATTTATGTAATTAACAAAGTATTTCCTGATAAAAAAAAATAGTCTTCACATCACAAAACGTATCTCGCAAATTTTAGATCAAGTGTAAATTTTAGTTGCTTGTAGAAGCAACAAATGGAACAAATGAACTTTCAGCTGTTTTTTGCGATTTATATGATTTAAAACCCTTCTGCGCAGAGCACATGGGTGTCATTTACCGGATTAGTTCATAATTACGCATAATATTAGCACTTGGCGTTATTACCCTGCCTGGCATTACTACACCAGACCACCTTATTTATTTATAGATTTTTAGACATTTCATAATTTAAAATTAGCCACTTAAAAAGCTAAATTTTTAAAAGCTAGACACCTTTTTGCTCAGCTATTACTATTTGATGATGCTTTTTATAGGCCCCTTATTTAGTAAAATATCTTCGTATAAACGTTAAAGCATCTTTTTGCTTTATATATATATATTAGTGCATAATTGAAAAACGGCCGAAAAAATATCAAAACTTTAAAACATTTTCTATATTAAAACGACGTTGTGAGTCTCTTTATATTTAAATTAACAAAACAACTATTCTTATGATAAAACTTTCTCATAAAAAATTTCTTGTTATATAAATCATAAAATATATGTTTTCAATGGTCTATAACTATTTTAAGATTTTCCTTAAATTTTATTAGTTTTCTATCACAGCATATTCTCTTTACATAAACAAAATACGATTAAATACCGTTCATAAATGGATGGTTTAACAATGGAATTAGCAGAATCTGAAATATCATTTAGTCATAAATCATATAATCAACTTAAAATATCATTTAGTCATAAATTATATAATCAACTTGAAATATCATATGTTTTTTTTTTTAAACTTAATGGAATTCACGACACAAAAATCTTCGAATTTTCAAAAAAGTTTTATTGCATTAAACATTTTTCTATTTTCTTTATGTTTAAAATGACGTTTAAATCATGTTTTTCTCTTTATCAGAAGAGGAAATATTAATTTTTTTGTTCTGGTTTGTTTTCAGAATCTAGCTTTCAAGCAATGATTTTGTGAAAATGCATTTTTCTTCACAATGGGTTTTTTAACAATTTCTCGGAGTTAAATTGTAAACATAAATTCTTCAAACTTGGAATATGTCTTTTTGACTGTTTTACTTTTATTTTGGTTCAGGAAAATTGAAAAAAATATATTTCTTTGTAAAAATATGATTTTTTTAATAAAAATTTCAACTTTTTTCAAATTTTTATTTTAAATATTTTGAATTTTTTTAATTAATATTTTTAAAAATTCTGAATTAAAATTAAAAAATAGATACTTCTGTTTATTTAAATGTAAAAAAATTGAAATTCTACAAATAATATTTTGAGCTGTAATAATTTTAAACTACCCCACTTTTTAATAAATTTTAAAATATTAAAAAAAATTATGAGATGTTTTATCATGTGAAATAATATGATTGACCATAACAAAAAATTCAAAATTTTAACTAGGTAAATAAAAATAATTAAAAATGTGTCCCGGGTCCTCTTAATATACAAACGCATACATACATATGGAATTCAAGCGAGCCATGGTAAAAATTATAATTATTTTTTTATATTTAGCTCCTTATTTAGAAAATGTTTGCCTTTTAGAAAAAAGGTGTCATACATTGTTTGACTCTATAGGTTATATCAAAGAATTTGAATTTATCGCTTTTAGCGAACAAAGTTTTCAACTTTCATCCGTATCTTACATTTAACCACGTTATTAAAACAAAGGAAAATTCATAAAAAAAATTTAAAAAAATGAAGAACACTGGGAAAAACAAAAACAAAACTGTAATTCTTCAGATGTAAAGTTAGAGAAATATGTTTACTTACTAAAATAGCACTGTATTAAAAAAAAAAAAAAAAAAAAAAAAAAAAAAAAAAAATGTAAATCTACAAAACTAGTTTTTGCAAAGCTACACATGTCTGTAGCTTTAAAAAATAATCAACAAAAATTACAGAAATCTTACTAAAATTTTATTTGTAACAGAGGTTGCAGTTATGTAAAAAGTTCTAGGCATCCCAGTTTCCTAAAACATTCTTAGCAACCTTACAGATTTTTTGATTTACAGGGAAAATCTGTATCTGTTACATGAATTTTTTGCTGTTGCCGTAACATAAAATGTTCTAGAAATCTAAATTTCTTAGAAAACTTCTAGCAACTTTTCTTTTTTTCTTTTTTTTTCTTTTCTTTTCTTTTCTTTTTTTTTTTTTTGACTGTTTTTTTATTGAAGCAGCCAGGGAATATAGCATTGTTTTTAATTTCTTCTACTTCACTGTAAAAAAAAAAAAGAGAGAGAGAGAGAGAGAGAGAGAGAGAGATAATGTTTTCCGATACATAAAGTGCATAATCACCGGAATGCACATAAAATTTGAAAAATGTAAAGCTTAAACTTTTTTAGCAAATTATAATCCGGATTATATGGTAATTAAAATCATCCAAGGAAAATGAAATCCAGAAATGTCAAATATTTGATGCATTTTAGGTTTGTGGAAAATCTCATAAGTTTTTAATTCAGAACGGGGATGTTATATCGATATTCTGGATATATAGGTTTGACCATGAAGTAAGTATTAGGATTATCGTTATCCGGAAGTTAGGTACCTTGAAAATGTCTACCTTATTTGCCTTGTGCAGGTCACCTTAGTATTTCTCGTAACTTCTAAGTGAGTCATTTTACAGTCTAATTATGCATTTTAGTAGTTTATTGATAACGCTGAATAAAATATTGTTGCTTTTGGAGATACAGCAGAATGCTGCATTTTTTATAAATCGCCTGATATGATATACAAACTATTTATAAGCACTTATAATTTTTTTAACATTCGATGAAAAAATGTATAAATGTTTTTATGAAATGCTGCAAATTTCACTTTCTTAATACCAGTAATAAAAAACGTTATAGGACACAGAAAAATATTCGCATCGAAAAAAAATATCTTATCGGTATTAGTAGATAAATGTTTCTATAGGGTTTTCTGTGACTCCAAGCTGATTCCTTCATGAAGTTCCTAACTTACTTGTCAAACAGCTGATAGTTTGGGTAGCCGTTCATTGGCCTCTGGTGTTTATCATTTATGCTGTTCATTTGAAAACAAATGAAAGTACTTGAAGAATCTTTTATATAAATCAAATTCCGAACGTGATTATAAAATATGCCGAATAAATATGACCGCCTTCGTGTTTAAAAAGGCTGAAGGATTTTTTTCTTTTAATTTTAAATTATCTTTAAAGATTAAAAACATTTAAGATATTTTGCTTCATTGGATACTTCTCTATAAGAGTGAGGACCAGGTGTCGCTTAGTTGCAAAATTTTTGGGGGATTCTGTTTTAACAAGAATTAAAATTATCTATTGAAATTTTAAAAAATACTGAATCTGTATAACTGACAAGTAAAAAAAAAAAAAAAAAATGCAATATTTATAACTTTGAACACAATAATTTCTATATTGATTTCAAAATCTTGATAAAAAAATTGATGCAAAACATTTATATCATTAATATTTTTCTTATGAAAGTATTTTCACAACACGATTAAATTTTGCCCCGGACCTATGCATTTAATCTAACAATGGCCTACTCTTACATTCGTCGCTTATGAAGATGCAAATATATATATTGCTTTTTTATTAAACCATGCACCCTTGATGAGTAGTTTAATGAAAAAGCCTTCTACTGTCCATTTATCCATTTACCTTTCATAATTTTGGTAATCTGCCTTCTATATCACTTCAAACTTCAAACGATTTTAATAGGATGATTGTAAAAATACTGCCGTTCATTGGTTTCATTTGGTTTCATTTGGTTTCATTGGTTTATTGTATGGTAATCTGAATTACTTTGGTTATATTTATAAAAGTATTTTATATATATATATATATTTCTATAAAATATTTATTTTATAGACTATATAAATCTGTAAGAGGCTAAAAATCTGTAAAAGAAAAACATCTCTGTAAGTAACGCCAATGTCATATTGACAGTTGCAACATCTGATCAATAAATTTAGTTTTTATTGCAATTTCTGTGTGTTCCGTAAATTCTAAACATGGTTCAATTTTGGTTTTTACACCATAGAATATAAAAAACAGATGTTCTTTAAATTGCAATTTGTTTGAAAACTGTATTTCAATTCACTCATATGTTGGAATTTTTAAATAATTTTCCACCATTAATCTTTCAAAATCTATTTCTATTCGCATGCAGCACGATTACAAAAGATTAATCCGTTTGACATTTAAAGCAATATAAATAGTTCAGTATTTTTTTCTGGTACCGAAATTAAAATTTTGTCAATTAATATATAATAAAGAATAGAATAAATAAAATACAAATTTAGCAGTAATCTAATTATGTATTTCTTTGAAATTACTCGAATCAAAAAGGCTGCAGTAGTAATGATGACTATTAACATCTGATTTGCGGCAAATAGGAAATACCGCTTTTAATACATTTCAGAACCTTATTTGAATGCATAATTTTTTTTTCATATAAAAGTGCTTATTTATGTTGTTAGTGGTTAATCTAAAAGCAAACATTAAATGTAAAATATCCAGATTTTTTAATTCTAGAAAAAAAAAAATATATCATGCATTAAGCTTAGATTATGAAATACTTCCAGCACTTCCTGAAATTTTCAACAAAACTTCGTTATTTACAGAAATAAGGTTATTGCCTATAGCTAAATATGCATTCCAATACTTTTGAACAGCTCTGTATTTGATCTGTACTTATATCTGTGATAATTCATTTACCGATTGAATAATCGTGTTATAAATTAATCTAATACATATACAGTATTTCGGAAACAATATACTATTTGAATTCTTTTGTGTGTCCCTGTAAATACTATGCATGATTATATCGTATAACTTATATTAAGCCTCAGCTATGTAATGAATATATCGTCTAACTTATATTAAGCCTCAGCGGTGTAATGAATATCGTCTAACTTATATTTATTCTCAGCGACGTAATGACTATATCGTATAATTTATATTAAACCTCAGCGACATATATCAATTTTATTATTCATAAAATAGTTTAATATAATTAAAATCGCACACAATCCCCCCCCCCCCCAATTACCATTATGTAATGGAAGTCTTTTGTATGGCTCTGTAAATGAAAAATAGCTTTTTTTTTTTTCACCGCATATTTTAGTGCACTTCGTAAGTGCATATAAATTTTAATACGTATGACAAGATGCAACAATCTTTAAAATTCATTTGAAACGATTTTTTTCCAAGGCCGCAATGTAACGGTAAACTTTTGACTGTCCCTGTAAATAAACTAATTATGCTAGAAACTTCATTTGAAATAGGATTCGTGCTAGGGTAAACGTCAATAACTAGCTAGAGTAAATGTCTAAAAATTTCAAGGCAATCAGAGTATATTTACGTGAGTTAGAACGCGGACAGACGTACAAGACGGCCAGACAAACTGAAATCATAAACACTTTTCAGCTTTGTTGGAAAGTGCTAAAAATGGTCATTATTCTGTAAACCGATAAGCACGAATTAGATACACTAGTTAGTTTTAAAACAAAAAATATAAATACATTCTATGATAATAATATACTTTACCAAATGATTTGCGTTTCTTGTGCTTCCATTGCTTTCTCGCGATTGGCATAAACGGGATGCTACTAGTGACAGAGTCGCGAGGACTGCCGCTAGGAAAAAGACCTGAAGCTAAGGTGTCGTGTCTTGCATTAAGTTGTGTACTTTTGTAAGCAAGATGTACACGTCTTGCGCTGCTATAACACGAAACGTACGACACTTTGAGAGGTAGGGTTACCCTAAGTTTTGAGAGAGAAGTGTTCTCGGGAGTGACTCCGTGAAAGGTTGATTTGAAAAGGCTGTTACGAGGCGGAACAGTTTATAGCTCTACGCAAAATGTTATCTAGTAATATCAGAAATCCAATTGTTGCGTTAGTTTCATCAGCTGATAAAGCGAAGCCTGCCTGCTTGAAGTCACGATAACAGTAAACAACAGCAGCAAAAAAAATTGATTTGATAGAGATCGAAGTTTGATGTATGGAAAACAATTAAATGATAATAATTAATTGTCGCTATCGAAGTCAGACTTAGTACCTGTAACAGAATATGTTTTGGTGTTTTATTGCAACAAAGGATTTAATAAAAAAAATGATAAATATAATGTTGGATTACTTTTGAATTTAAATTATTATCCAACACGATCAGATATACTTATGACCTTATAAAATTTACCTTTCAGATAGGGGGTGATAGTACAGTAACTTCATCAATATTTTATCTTTTTTTTTTAAAATATATTAACAGAATAAGTGCATCGTGTTAGAAAAACATAGAAAATATAAGATATATTTCAATAGTATAATTTCATACAAAAGGTAAAATGTTCTAATATATCTTACTTTTTAAAATTTTCTATTGTAATTTTACGACTGAAGCAAATTCATTACTGAATCAAATTCTGACTATTCCTGCAATTTAAATTTTGACTGCCAGACGGATCATATGTACCCGAGGGGTACATTCAAAAGGATTGCTCACATAAAAAAAAAATAAAAGAAGACTGAAAATTCTATAAATACGTAACTTTTTCAAATACACGACTTTTGTAAATGTGTAAACCTTTTCTGTATACGACTTTTTCATAAGTTTGCAGAATTTTCAATTTTATTTTTCATTAAAAAATTATTTTGAATGCATCTGTCGCTCTATAGGCGGAGGGTTGAGTGAACTGGAATAGTTAAGCATGAGGCCAAGTGTTCATATTAATGCGTTATTGTAACCTTTTCTACCATTAATAGTAGACTAAACCAGTGCCACTGTATTCGTAAGGAAAAAAAAGAGCGAATGTATATGCTATGGATAAGGCGTATACCGTAGAGAGTATACGCAATACCTTTATCTCAGAAACAGAGAGTATGCAGAGTTACTTTAAAAAATCCAGAAGATATTTTCAAAATATCGCTATATGCTCTCTTTTACAGGACTTTTTTCAACGCGGGAAAAGTAACATTAGTCGGAAAACATTGAGGTTTCACTCCTATCCGAAACCAGATTCTCGATTACATCTTTAATAATAATGAAGATTTTTAAACAAAACTTTCGGAATTTTCACTTTGCTGAGTGTGAAATTTAGACTTATTCTGAAGAGTTGTGGAAGTGTCCACGGTTCATGTCCAAACAGCGCCGAACTAGACATCTATTTTAGGAATCTAGTTAGTTCACATTATATACTTCATCACTGGCCAGATTACTGTGCACTTTATATAACTGATTGTCATCGCATTTCACATAAAGCAAGGTATGTCTGCTGAAAATTTTTCTAAAATAGATTTATTACAGTTAAAGTTGTGAAGAAAAATACTTGATCCGAATAGAAAGAAACTCTTTGTATTTTTGACTAAATAAGGTTGTGAATGCCAAAAATTAATTGTTGTAATTTATTCTTCCACATTTTAAAAATAATTCCAAATAAAGTTAATCATAAGTGATACACATCAATTTCGAACATGCTATGACAAATCTCAATAAAATATATCAATTACATAGGAATTCGAGTGTATTATTGCGAATTAGTGCATGATCAAACAGACAGGAAGACTGGCAAACCGAAATCATAAGCACATTTCAGTGTTGGTAAGTGTTAAAAAAAAGCGAGGTCGGGGGACACGCGTAAATATTCTTTTTTAAATTTTAATATGTGAATGAAAATCGCGTAACATTATATAATTTATTACTTTTTAGTTACTGAGGCTAATGCGCATAACCTTTTCAGGTCCGTTTTTTCAATTTTTAGAAAAATAACTTAGACGTTAATAACATTAACCCTAGTTATCCAAATAGGTAATGGAGTTTAATGCATATTCCATTCCACTGTCTGAAACATAATGAATGTTGCTGCTTTGTGTGCTATTTAATTCAGTTTCATAGGGCAATAGGCTAAGGAAGAATTTTTGAAGATGTTTGGAAAATTTCGTATTACAACAGGGCTTAACAGATATTAAAACTTTCTAATATTTTTTGCTTTTCATCACATATTATATGTTTAGAAAAGTAGCCTATATTTTAAATTTTAAGGATGAAATAAATGTTTAAAACAAAATAATCACCAATAGTGCAAAGAAAATTAAGCAAACTACTGTTGTTATTATTAAAAACAAAATGTCGAAGTTTAAACGGAGTCATAATAAGAAATGCACAGACGTATACTACCTTTACTACATATAAACAGCAACAAAAGTATTAGATAAAACAAAATAATACGCAAATAAAATACATGTACTATTAATAGTACACCAGACCCGAAAGGGTTAATTTCAAAAGGACGAAATGCAGCCTCTCAAGAAAATTATATTATTTTTAGAGAAAATGTTAATTTTCATTCATAAGGCTGAGAATCCTATACCCTCCCCCATCCACATACACACACACACACGCCGAAAAATGAGAAGGAGAAAGAGAGTTTTCGTTTTCCATTGATGCTATTTGGTGTAAAAGTATTTAACCCACGACTGCTGTGACAAAAATTGTCGCAAAACTACTGTGAACGGTCTGTCAGACCGCTTAATCTAAAGATGAATAAAATGTTAAATTAACTCTCAGAACACTATTTTTGTATTAAACTTTATGTATAGGACTATTATAAATACAATATAGCTATTCAAAAGTCTTTAGAGATAGTAATAGGGCTCCAAACGAAACAAAATTTGATCAATATATGTAGTTAAACTAAGAATTACGGGTTAAATTCCAAAAATTAAAATCTCAGCGGTCTGTGAGACCGCTAACAGTTAATTGGAATTTAAAACCTTTACTTTAAACTTAACAGATATTGTTTAAAATTCACATCATGGTTGAATTCTTAAAACCTAATCTTTGACTATTTTAAGCAAATGAGACAAGCTTACTGTTGAAATAGGATTTAAATTACGAGAATTCGGAGAAGCCGTGCTATGGCTCATTTTCCGACTTGGTCTTATTTTCGGGGAAACACTCTCTTTAATAAAAAGAAAAAATCCAAAGAATATCCAGTATAAAAGTAAATTTTTACAGGGAAATTTGCAAGAGTAGATTTTACGTGCAGAGAAAATTAAAATAGATAATGTTTATGACTAGAAGCGTCAGCGATATAGAGTAGCAGGTGACAACATGAAAATCATACGTCATAGAATACCCACATAAGTCATATGAATATCTTAGGATAAGGTGCCAAAAAAACTTTTAGTAGTGGGTCTGTCTGAGTACATCTTGGCGAAAGTGCCCGGCATATTGCCAATAAAAGTTGTTTTCACGGTTACCCTTTCTTGTTTCTACGACTGAACATCACAAGGTATTTGATTGAGACATTGCAGAGTAATAACAATGTAACAGCACAATATTAAAGTTATAACTATAATATCAAAGTTATAACTATAAAAGCAAAAGAATTTTAAAATAAAACTATATTTCGCATGTTTTGTTGACAGTTTTTATCTGTGTGACAAAAAGTTTAAGATTATTAAACACCTTTTAATTTTTAAATTAATACTAAGTTTTCTGTTACTAAGTACTTGCATTATCACAATACTTATAAAATATATTGTGAGTCAGAACTCATGGGCAAAGCTTTAAGGAATAATAGACTACTGTAAAATAAACAATTTTCTTCATACAATGCATGGACGTATCTAATTGCTAGAAGGCACTTTCTAAATCTGACTAAGAACGTCTTTGCGCAATAAATGCTACCAAATAATTGTTGAAATTCGAATGAAGTAATGCTGTTAGCAAAGAAAATCTTAAATTAAAATATAAGAATAAGAAAAGGCAAATTATAACAAACAAGAACGAAAAATCAGATGTGAAGCACAGATTATGAAACATTTTCCAATGTATTCAGAATGTTATCACAAAACGTTCACATTTAATGAGGCAAAATATGGTACCTATAAGTAAACAATTTCTTAAAAGTATAACACATTTGAAAAACCAATTTTCGCAATTCCCATATGTAGTAGAAAAAACATCAGAATTCTTTTGCGAAATCTCGTGTATCATCTAAAGATTTGCATACATATATTAAATAGTACACTAAAATTTAGTTCAGTTAGGGTACTCACAACGGAGCAGAAAATTCCTCTTTAGTAATTTCCGTCAATAAAAGGATATGTAATCAAGATTTTTTTGCTTTGCCTTGTATATGATCTGTTATAGAATTTATACATACCAAGTAATAACAGAAAAAAAAAAAAAAAAGAACAAACGCGACACGAACGCGACATGATAAAAAACTAAATAGGAGCCACATGAATTATTCTGAGGGTGTACCCGATAGAGGTCTGCACGAGCCGGAATTTCCAGGCCCGGGCCCGGCCCGGTCCGTTTAAATTTTTGTATTTTAGGCCCGGCCCGTACAGAAATCAGTGAAACCAGGCCCGACCCGTTACAATTTCTAAGATTTCTAAAAAATTCAGATTTTTATCATATAATTAAGATTCCTTAAAATAATACTGCTTACATATCTACGGAATGATTTTACAGTATATTTTACTGGAAATACACATTAACAGCATCAATGATTACTTAGATATTTAGGCTTTCAACATTCGAATAAAGATTCATTAAAAAATTAATATGGCTTGGAATAAAAGAAAAAAGAAAGAAAGTTAAAAACATCGTAACTTTTGAAGCTGTTTAATAAAAGAAGGTTTATAAAAATATTTCTATATCATTTTATTAAAGATTTTAAATCCAAATTCATTCTTAAATTCAAAGAAGCTCCTTTCTGATATATTTTTTAATTCATTTTTTTTTTCTCAGAAATGCATAAGTTTAGCAGGTATCTTTATTAAGAAACTATATAATCGGATCCATTTTTTGATACAAGCAATTTAAGAATACTGCAAGCAAATAAAATACTGTCATAGTTAGCGTTTTAAATAGAATTTCAGGAAGTGATAGCATGGGAAGGGAGAAAAACCTGCAATCATTTGAGAAACTGTTATATATCTCAACAAGGTTACACAAGTATTTTATTTACCAAAAATGAAAAACTCTATTCGATTCCTAATCCCTTCAATAGTCAGGCTTATCACTTTTATACTTTTACAATTTAAAATTAATCAGAAAATATGTCAAACTTTCGCATTATTGAGAAATTAATTTAAAAATCATTAAGAAGTATATATCTAAAGATTAAGCTAACATAAGTTCTTTATCACTGTTAATAATTTTACAAATCATGTTGTCCGCTTTACAGATCTTGAGAACAATTAAGTCTAGTTCCGGTCCGGCTAGTCTACATGTAGAAAAATAATGCAAGCTTGATATCGGGCCGACACGAGTCAGCTAAAAAAATTTTAAAACGGATTACACACAATGTAACTCTCCGATGCCGATCTCTACACTGTACATTTTTATACTAATGCTGTCAAACTAGTATGGCTCGTGACGCACATTTATACTTATTCTCGTTAAAACCATTTCGTTGAAAATAGCTCATATTTTATTGTATCTGCTTAAATCTTGCGAACGGGCCGGCAGGCCCGAAAATTTTTTGATCGGCCCGGCCCGTTTATGTTCTTTGTCGGCCCGGCCCGTTGAAAAAACTATTCTAAATCTGCCGGCCCGGCCCGTTAGAAAATTCAAAACGATTCCGCCGGGCCGGGTACGGGCCACGGGCCAAGCCCGGGCCCGTGCAGACCTCTAGTACCCGACCCGCGACAAGAAAATTAGAGTAGTCTCAATCCGAAAAAGGAAAATTAGGAACCGGATATATGACTCTATTCGACGATGTCAAGGCGTCTGCTCTTAGAGGTTTGTCTATATTTGAATATTACAGGATATAAATTTGCACATTGTTCTGTATAAAAGATAAAACTGTTATTAGATATACAATTATAGATTAGAGATCGATCGAAAAATCGTTTTCGTTTTCGGTCCAAAATCTAAGTTTCGGCGAAATTGCTGCCAAAAATTCTGCCGGACCGAAACTCGACCGAAATGTTTGTATTCTGAAAATCTCGTTTCTTCCTTCGAAAATTTTTAATATTATTCATTGATTTGAGCTGTATCAAATGAGGCACTATTTATTTATTGCTATAAACTTCCCCGTTTCTAATTATGAGGCATGAAATTCTAATGATTCTAATTATGAGGCATGACTGATTCAAGACCTGAAAGCAAATTATAAAGCAAGGAATGACTGAACTTTGAAGATGATTTTGATGTGCTCATTAAAAACTTCAAACTTAACAACAACAGAAATTTTTTAGCTTGTAGCCGAAAAAAGTGTTTTAAATGCTGCTAGTTAAAAAAAAGTAAAAAAAAATCATACATGAGACGGTTAAATACAGAATTTATGAGCTTGCTAAAAAATAAATCAAGCAAAGGCATAAAAAAAGTGTTTTGGGAAAACTTTGAGAAATTTCTGTAATACATCGAATCAAATAAGCTTATATTAATTCCATATCCAAAAGTTTTTGTTGTTCTTTCCTAAAAAATACTGCTAAAATGTAAACACTTTTTTAACATAAATAATAAGTAATATTTAATTTTTATGTTAAAACTATTTTCGATAATTTAGATGCAAATTTGTTTTTTAGAGATTTGAGGAAATTATTGAGGAGGATGTTGACGCACAGAAATGATACCGATTTGACAACTTTGAAATGCATGTGCGTCAAACTTATCATTTCATCTCATTGTTTAAAAAAATAACAGTGTAGTTTATCTAAATTATAAAAATAAATTATACCCTTAATTGTCTCAACATATTTTCTTTAAAAAATAATGCAATAATGAACATTTTATCCTTATCTTACAGTTAATAGAATCAGTGGATCTTTCGTTAAAAGATAATCTTTAAACAAACAAACAAAAAAAATTAAATAAGTGTTTTTTTGTGTATGTGTGTGTTACTGTTGTTCGCTATTAAAAATTTGAGGTAAACTAACCCGCAATTCTGCTGTTTTCACTCAAAACGATTACATTACCGCAACTAAACTTTATTTTTATCGTACTGTCAATAATATGGTAATATTGAGTTCAAATACAATTGTGTGATTGTTTTCAATGAAAATGGTCAAATCACTTTGCAGTTTCTTGCGAATTTTTAACAGCATTGTAATATAGAATGTTTCAGCATTTCTCAGTGAAATATATTTTAAATATTCCTTTTATAAAGTTTGTTATTGAAATAAAACGCCGCCAAAAGATTTAGGAATGTGAAATTAGCTTAAATTAACTAGCAGTTATTTAGATACTTTGAGAGTGCATGAACACCTAGATCCAATATTTGCATGTTCTACTTTATTTTATTATGTCTTCCAGCTATTTACTACTCTTATCTTATCTCCGTTTAATGTTTCATTCTTAATTTTTGCTTTTTTTGTCGTGTTGAATAACAAAAGAAGTAAATTAAGTAAAATTCATCAATATATCAAGATATTCTATCAGCAGCTACTCTGACAATAAATTGACCTTCTTTACTTTGTGTATTGGCATTATCCATCTTTTCTCACTCGCTTCTTTCTTTATTTTTGCTATTTTGTGGTTTTGCGTCTGCATTTTAGAGAGATATATACTTCAAAGTTTTGTTTTATCTAAAATTAATATAAGACATACTGGTGATGCCTTAAAAATAGCATATTAGCTTAAACCTCTTTACTGATCAATATTTTTGAAATAACTTTCAAGTAATGCCTATTTTTTCATGTCTTTTACATAATTTTTAATCTTTTTTCAACAGTTTTTCAAAACAGAAAATTTCGGCTAATTGAATCAGGAATGCTCTGATTAAATAATGCAAAATTTACGATAAACATTTACTGGTGAGAATAATAAATAATGATTGGAATATGGATTCCCATACGTGGTACGACCAAATCATGATTGGCAAAAACACGTTGCCCGTATTACGTACGGGCATATCAGGGAAGCGGTCAAACCAGCTGAAATTTGTTAAAGTACTGCGTGTGATTCAATTATCCCTTACTTCCTATACAAAAATTCGATACTTCGCTTACTTCTGTTAGTGAAATACGCTTGTTCACCTATATGGTTTGATACTATATATGAAGACCCCAGAAGCCAAGGGGTATAAGTGACAAAATTGAAAAAAAAATGAGTTAAGTGCACAGGGTATCTGGAAATATGCTTTTTTCATTTCAGGTAAAGAAATATAGGTCATTTTCTTATTATTTGGGGAGTTACAGAGATAAACCACTTTTTTCGAAAAACAAACAATATTGATTAATTGTACATTTAAAGAAAATTGTACTCTATTTTTTTAACAGTTATTGAAATGAGAGTTCAAAGATTAGAATGCAACAAGCAGATGTTTCCTATTTCAATTTAGTCAATTGTTATTGATGTTCCAATTTAACATCAATTATTATCTTTAAACTCAATTTACCTCAAATCGACATTTTGTCACTTGTACCCCTTGGCTTCTGAGGTCCTCATATATATACTTTCTTTCTATCATTCCTTTAATTTTTTGATTTCTTCATTCGGTGTGCATACTTGGCGGACTAACATACATTTTAAAATTTCGTTTTATAATACCTAACCTTACACAAAAGGTTAACAATAGTTAAAGAACAAAATATTAATTTAAATAAGTTAAAAATCAAAATATTAACTATTAAGTGATTGTTAAAGTACCTAAATCCGATGCTAAGATGATCTTATACGACTTATGGCTCGATTCTATCCATCCTGTTTATTTATTTTTGTTATTTTTTCTGTCAATTTGTGCTTTTCGGAGGGACATATATTTTAAAAATTCGTTTCATAATATCTATCCCTGAAATAAAAGATTAACAATCGGTTAAAGAAAAAATATTAATTTAAATAAATCAAAATTTATTAAAACATTTAGTTATTATGTACTGGGGCACATGTGAACAGTTCTCTTAAATATAGCTTTTCTCATAACTGGATTAATTTCTATGAACACAAATTACTGAATGTAGTAAACAAAACTTTTATTTACACATGGGAATTTTTTTTAATCATTTTCATAATTCTTACTTTTTTAATAGCGTTTTGAAATTTAAAAAAATTCACATGTGCTTCACTAGCGAGGTAGTTGTGAACACATATGGGGCACATATGAACACAGGGAAAATATATCTTTTGACATACTTTTTATTCTGTTGGTTGTTTTTCGCATTCATTGATTATAGTGAATGTTAAATTCATTATAAAGAACAAAATATGCATAAATTTCTAAAGTTTCTGGATGATATGTCTAAGCACAAGATTATAAAATAAAAATGAGTAAATTGGAGGAATAGGGAGGATTAGATGATTAATTATTGTTTCAATAAAAAAAAATAAAGAGGTAAATTTGAAAAAAAAATAAAACTTTTAAATTTTGCTTAAAAGCTTATGTTTCTAGGAAATTTTAGGGAGAGGGTATTTAGATAACATTTAACGGAAATCTGCCAAAATACGAAAGATTCTCATCCTTATATTTGAATTATTTATTTCTAATATAATGATAAAGAAGGAGTTTTTAATGATTTCAAAGATGATTTTTTATTTCTAGATTATTAACCTCCCCCTCCCCCCTAATTCCTTGCCTTTAACACTCACGCACACGTGTAACTTCTTTTGCTTTTGAAAAAGAGAAGGAGGGTGCTTACGATCGGGATATTATGGTAGTTAGCATTTTAAAAATTATACTTTAAGATATTACTCATATCTATCTCCATTCAAAGCATCATATACAAAACCATTTTAGAGATGAAAGTCATCAATGCAAATTTAGAAGAAATCAAATAGAAAAGTTTGCTAGTTGTGTAAACGAGATTACTGTTTTTTATGTACTTGTTGACGCATGTCTTTGTGAAAGTTTCATTACAAAATCATATGTTGTATGACGAAAAATCTTCTCTTTCAGAAAAATTATGGGTAATTGAACTGTTATTATTTCTCATGAAGTTAACTAAAAGGAACGGAATCACAAAATGATTATTGGTGCATTCATGTACAGTTCATATCTACCCCCAACTAGTCTGTTCACAAATGGACACATGGCCACTAGAGTTAAAATGACAAATCATTAACATGTCTCAACATTAGAAGAAAAATTTTTGTTTTCATAATATATTTAAAACATTAAAATTCAAATAAACGAATAAATAAATAATGTTATTCCCTTAGCAAGTTGGAATTAAAATTTTACTTTTGAGACTTATAAACAGTGCTTTGGCTTCTAAAGACAAACAAAATGTCAAAACGCATATATATATATATGTATATATATATATATATATATATATATATATATATATATATATATATATATATATATATATATATATATATATATATATTTACCATATGCCCACATACAGTCATCGTTAATAATTGTACCCACTTTCAATCATTTCTTTATCATTGTGTTTATTCGGTGTCTTCGTTTCGGATGCACATTTATTTAAAAAAATATTTTTATTATATCTATCCCTGAAATAAAAGATTAATAATTGTTAAAAAATAAGATATTAGGTTAAATCAATCAAAATTTAATAAAACATCAAGTTATTGTATTATAAATTATCTCCGATCAATAAATGCTTTTCTCCGTCATTCAATTGATACTATGTACCCACTTTCCATCATTTCTTCAGCTCTGTGATTTCTTTACTTAGGTGTCTTCGTTTCAAATGAATATTTATTAAAAAAAAATACGTTTCACGAAATCTCTCCCTGAAATAAAAGATTAATAATTGTTAAAGAATAAGATATTAGCTTAAATCAATTAAAATATATTAAAACATCAATTTATTGCATTAGCTCTTACCTCCGATAGTGATATGCTTTTCTTCGCAATAAATGTATTGATACTAAATATCCTCTTTCCATCTGTTTTTCTGTTTTGCGATTTCTTTATTTGGTGTCTTCGTTTCGGATGAACATTTATTTAAAAAATTCATTTTATGAAATCTGTCCCTGTAATAAAAGATTAATAATTGTTAAGGAATAGGATATTAGCTTAAATCAATGAAAATTTATTAAAACATCAATTTCCTGTATTGATTCTTACCTCCGATAGTGATATGCTTTTCTTCGTAAAAAATGTATTGATACTAATAACCCTCTTTCCACCAGTTCTTCAGTTTTGTGATTTCTTTATTTGGTGTCTCCATTTCGGATGAACATTTATTTTAAAAATTCAAAATTCATTTTATGAAATCTGTCTCTGAAATAAAAGATGAATAATTGTTAAAGAATAAGATATTAGCTCAAATCAATCAAAATTTATTGAAACATCAAGTTATTCTATTAGCTCTTACCTCCAATAGCGAAATGTTTTTGTTATTGTATTGATACTAATAACCCTCTTTCTATCATTTCTTCAGTTTTGTTATTTCTTTATTTGGAGTCTTCGTTTCGGATGAACATTTATTTTAAAAATTCGTTTTATGAAATCTCTCCCTTAAATAAAAGATGAATAAATGTTTAAGAATAAGATATTAGCTTAAATCAATGAAAGCTTATTAAAACATCAATTTATTGTATTAGCTCTTACCTCCGATAACGAAATGCTTTCCTTCGTAATATATGTATTAATACCATGTACCCTCTTTCCATCATTTATTCAATTTTGTGATTTGTTTATTCGGTGTCTATGTTTCGGAGGAACATTTATTTTAAAAATTCTTTTTATTATATCTATTCCTGAAATAGAAGATTAATAATTTTTAAAGAATAAGATATTCGCTTGAATCAATCAAAATTCATTAAAAAATCAAGTTATTTTATTTTCTCTTATATCCGATAGTGAAATGCTTTTCTTCATCATATGCATTTATACTAGGTACCTGCTTCAAATCATTTCTTCAGTTTTGTGATTTCTTTATTCAATGTCTGTTTCAGAGGAACTTTTATTTTAAAAATTCGTTTTATGATGGATATCCCTGAAATATAAGGTTAATAATTGTTAAAGAATACGATACTAGCTTAAATCAATCAAAATTTATTAAAACATCAAATTTATTATCTTTTACCTCCGTCACCGAAATGCTTTTCTCACAAGGAAGGTCTCCATACGGGCATACTCAGAAAAATCTGAAAAAATTACAGAATGTTCGTCTCATATAGTTATATATGTTTATAAAAAAAATTTCGGCGGAACCTCCTTATAACGTCCGTAAAAAAATAATAAAAGTCATATGTATTGATATAATGTACTCTCTTTTCACCATTTCTTCAGTTTTGGGATTTCTTTATTCGGCGTCTATGTTTGGGGGGGACATATATTTAAAAAAATCGTTTTATGATATCTATCTCGGAATCAAAGTAGAAGATTAATAATGGTTAAAGAATAAGATATTAGCTTAAATCAATCAAAATTTATTAAAATACCAAGTTGCTGAATTAGCTCTTAACTCCGATAGGTAAGTACTCTACTTCGATTTATGGTTTACCCTCTTTGCGTAATTCTTTATTTTTGAGATTCCTTCATTCGGCATCAACATTTCGGATATACATACATTTAAAAATTTCTTTTCTACTATCCCTAACTGGAACAAAACATTAACAATTATGAAAGAAAAAAATATTGGTTTAAATTAACTGAAATTTAGCAAAATATTAACTTTTCTGTTATTGAATATAAGCTCTTACCTTCGATGCTAGAGTGCTCTTGTTCGCCTCATGGTTTGATTTTATCCACCGTGTTTCCATCCTATTTCTTTGTTTCTTTTTTTGTAATTTTTCTTTTCAACTTCTAAGTTTCAGAGTTACACATATTGTAAAAATTCAATTTTTACTATATATCCACGAAAGAAAGATTAGCAATATGTTAAAGAATAACTTTTTAACTTAAATCAGTCAAAATTTATTAAAACATAAAGTTATTATATTAACACTTACTTCCTTAGTTAAATACTTTTCTTCGCCTTATGTTTTGATACTGCATACCCTCTTTCTATCCTACCTTTTTGTGATATCTGTATTTGGCGTCTACGTTTCAGAGAGACATACATTAAAGAAATTTCTTTTATAATATCTATCACTGCAGCAACAAAAGATTATGTATATCAATTGTTAAAAAACAGAGCATCTGTTTAAATCAACTAAAATTTAGTACAATATTAACTATTAAATAATTATATAACTACGAGGGTAATTCGGAAAGCAACCTCCGTTTATGAATTAAAAAAAATCTAATGAAAGGAAACATGGTTTATTACTCACGTATGAAAGACACGTTCTTCAGCTACTTCTCAACATAATTGCCATATTAATTAAAACAATTATCATAAAGGTAAATCAGCTTTGAAATTCCATCGTCACAGACTCTGCGATTCAACTGCGATTATTTTTAAATTCAACTCGCACCACTCTTTTAATCCAAAGAATTTTAACATATTCTTTTATTCATACTGACAAATTCCGAATTGCTCTCGTAATATTTTACCTGACCCACTGTTTTTTAAAACATTTTTGGTAGTGCATTTATCAGAAAATTACATAGAAAAATATGTTAAAATTCTTTGGATTGAAAGAGTGGTGCGAATTGAATTTTAAAATAATCGCAGTTGAATAGGCCGGCGGCAGAAGTCTGTGACGATGGAATTTCAAAGCTGATTTACCGTTATGATAATTGTTTTAATTAATACGACAATTATGTTGAGAAGTAGCTGAAGAACGTGTCTTTCATACGTAAGTAATAAAACATGTTTCCTTTCATTAGTTTTTTTTTTTTTTTTAATTCATAAACGGAGGTTACTTTCCGAATTACCCTCGTACTTAACTCCGATGCTCTTGTTCATCTTATGGTTTGATTCTAACCTTGCATCCTGTTTCTATATTTATTTTCGTTATTTTTCTTTCACCTTCAGCATTTCGAAATGGCATTTATTTTAAAAAGTCATTTTATAATATCTATCCCGGAAATAAAAGATCACCGATGTATTAAAAAATAACTAAATTAACTTAAATCAAACAGAATTTTTAACCCTTTCGGGATGGGCAGTTCTTAAACAAATTTTATTCGGTTAGTTCCATTTTTTTAATGCTATCTTTACATGTATAATTAAGAAAATAAGGTATATTTATATATTTTTTATGTTATATATATTTTATATATTTTATATGTTTATATTTATTTATATTTTATATCATTATATATATATATTCCTTTTTTACTGGTGCTAACCAAATTTTGTACACACATTTTGAAGGTGCATGTATGCACCCATGGTCCCAAATGAGTAAAAATATCAAATAATTGTATTAGCACTTACTTCCGTTATTGAAAATCTTCTCTTCATATACTTCCTTTTCATCATTTTCTTATTTTTGTGATTTCCTCTTTCGGTTTCTACGCTTCGACGAAACAAATCTTTTGAAATCCGTGCTATTGTATCTATCCATGAAATAAAAGATTGGCAGCATGTTAGTATATAAAATATTAATTTAAACCAATTAAAATTCCTAAAAATGTTAATATAATGTATTAAGATTCATCTATGATATAAAATGCCAGGGCCGGAACTATATACTTGGGGGCCCCGGGGCAAAACCTCCGGGGGGCCCCCCAGGGAGGGCAAATTGAAACTTTGCCCTGGGCATAGTTTCTTTTCTCGCACACCGCTGTTTAAATGTACATAGTATGATAAGCCCAAAAATGTAGAATTGGGCAACTCTACTCGGCAGGCACTTGGCGGCGACGCCATTTTTGCCGATCCCACTGAAGTTGGCATAGGGAAAAAAATACGGACTTCTGATTGGTTGAATACTTTAAAGAGCATTTTATTTAGGTTCATTTTTGAGTATATGTAACTTAATCATGCGTTTCAATTTAAAAACCTTTTGAAAGATGGATTGTGATCATTTTTTTCGATTTTATGTATTTATTAATAGACTAGCTGACCTATCCGGCATTGCCCGGGATCCGTCATGATAACCTTAAGCAAACAATTAACACTTTAGTTCTACAATTAGTCGAAATTAAGCATAGGATATGGATTGTTCGTTAAATAATATTTTAACGTTTTAATAAAGAAATGCATAAAAAAATGAGTAAATGCTTTAAAAAAGGCCTTTGGACCTCAATAAAAACATCAGGGTGTAGGTCCTGAAATAAGAGTCCAAAACTCAACTTTAAATATATGCATTGAGAAGGTTTGATAATAAGTGGGTGAAATATACATGGAGAACAAAAATTTCAAGGTGCCTAAGCCGAGACCATAGGGAGTCTCAGGCTTTTAAATGGAATGTAAGAACATGGGAATAACTAAGTGAAAAAATAGTTCCAAAAATGAAGAATGGATTAAGAAAGGACAGTTTAATAGCATTTTATGGTACAAAATCTTCAAGGGGCCAGGAACTTATTTCGCATGTAGTTGGGTATAAAATATTTTTGTAGTTATTAAAGTAATGGGAGGACGCTAAAGCAATGTGAAAGAAAATTGCAAGCAATCCGGATCATTTTTAAAAAAATTGCACCAACGGCCCCAAGAACGCGATTAATATTCAAAATTGGTGGTAGCTAGACTATGACGGTTTCTTAGTTGCTGATGGATTTAAGAAGTTGTTTAAAAAAAGCGAATTAATTAAACCATTTTAAAAGGATTTATAATAAGGGCCCAAAAAGGACAACTGACAGTTAACCCTTTCCGGCGCAGACAAATTCTGTTCGTAATAAAATGAGAAATTGTCGACTGACACCGGAATTTATAAAAGACCTTTTTAGAAATTAAGAATTCCCTGATTTAAGCTGTCATTGTAAAAGTAAAATTTTACTAAAATATTATTGGTGCCGTTTGTAAGTTTGGAATTAAAATTAGGTGTTGCCGGAGTGGTAACACTGCGCCGGAAAGGGTTAAAAAAGGGCCCTAAGCCTAACAAGATTACATGTTAAAATATCTTAGTATACTTAGCTCTTTAGATCTACAATTAGTCAAAATTAATCATAGGGTATGAATTATTCATTTTAATAATATTTTATCGAAATGCACAAATTGATTCGGAAAATGTTTAAAAAAGGGGTCCTAGCCGCGGATGAAGATATGAGAATCTTGTTCCTGAAAGAAGAATCCAAGATTCAAATTTAAAAATTTTGCACTGAGAAGGGGAGAAATTTAAAGAGTGAACTATGTTTGCCTCACAAAATGTTCAGGGGCCCTAGACTGAGCCCTAGACTGATTCCACAGGAGGCCAAAGTGTCTTATATGGAATATCAAAACATTAAAATATCTAAATGAATAAAGAATCCTAAAAATGAAGATCGGATTAAAAGGAAACAATTTATAAACAATTTATTGTTACAAAAACTTCAACGGGCCCCAAGGAGCCAGGAATTTAGTCTGCATGTAGTTGGGTATAAAGATATTTTTTGTAGTTATTAAAATGATGGAAAGACGCTATAACTATGTTAAATAAAATTGAAAGCAATTTGGTTCATGTTTAAAGAAGTTGCACCAATTGCCTCAAGAAAGCAATTGACAAACAAAATTAATGGTAGCTGAAGTCTGAGAAACTCTTTTGTCGTTTATGTAATAGGTAGAGGACATAAAAAGTTGTTAGAAAAAAAAAGCTAGTGAATTGGACCATTTTTAACCGTTAACACAGGTTTTTAACAGTTAAAACCAGGGCCCTAATATGAAATTATGTTAAAATATTTTAGTACATAGCGCTTTAGATCTTTAATTAGTCAAAATTAAGCATATAGTAGGAACTATTCTTTGGAATGATATAATTTTTTAAATGCACCAATTGATTGGACAAATGTTTAAAAAGAGGCCCTGGGGTCCGAATAAAAACATCAGGTTTTCTGGATTGGTCCTGAAAGAAGAGTCCCAGGCAACGTTAAAATTTTGCACTAAGAAGATCAGAAATATAGGAAGTGAAATATGTTTATTTCACAAAATGTTGAGGGGCCCTGGGCTGGACCCTATGATACCACAGGGGAACACAGTGTCTTGTATAGAATTTCAAAACATTAAAATATCTAAATGAATAAAGAACCCTAAAAATGAAGATCAGATTAAAAGGGAGCAATTTATTGACAATTTATTTTACAAAAACTTCAAGGGGGCCTGTACTGGGCCCCAAAGGGCCAGGAAATTATTTCGCATGCATTGGGTATAAAAATATTTGTGTAGTTATTAAAATAATGGGAAGACGCTAAAACTAAGTTGAATAAAATTGAAAGCAATTTGGATCATTTTTAAAGAAGCTACACCAAGGGCTCCAAGAAAGCGATTAAGATTCATAAATAGTGGTAGCTGAAGTCTAAAAAATTTTTGTTGTTCATGTCTTAGTTGGAGGACCTAAAAAGTTGTTAAAAAAAAGCTAGTGAATCCCACCATTTTTAAGGGAGCTATGATAGAGGGCCACATAGGGGCCAACTGACAAATACAATCAGGGCCCTAACATGAAAACATGTTAAAATGTTTAAGTAGATAGCGCTTTAGACCTTTAATTAGTCAAAATTAAGCATTGAGTATGAATTATTTGCAAGAATAATATTTTTTTAAATGCACCAATTGTTTGGGTAAGTCTTAAAAAAAGGGCCCCAGGGCCCGAATAAAAATATCAGGGTGTTGGTCCTGATATAACAGTCCAAGATTCAGCTTTATAAATTTGCACTTAGAAGGTGAGTAATTTAGGGAGTGAAAAATGTTTAGCGCACAAAAAGATCAAGGAGCCCTGGGTCCGCTCTATGATTATCTAGGGGGCCCCAGTGTCTTATATGGAATGTAAAAATTTGAAAATATCTAAATGGAACAGGTATCCCAAAAATGAAAATCGAAATTAATGGAAGCAATTTATTAACAATTTACTATCACAAAGACTAAAAGGGGCCCTAAAACGGGCCCCATGAGTCCAGGGTCATAACTGAAAAGTAAAAAGGCGAAAATATCTAAAAGGAGAAAGGTACCTCAAAGCGGAAAAGATTAGATAAAAAGGAGTCAAGCTATTAACAATTTGGCGCATAAAAATTGTAAGGGGCCCAGGGCCCTGGCCCTTAAAATATTAAAAATCTGAGCCTCAGGTGCATCAGGACCTGTCTTGACTATCTTCACCTAAAATTTCAGACTTCTACGTGCGGTAGGTTTTGCTAACCATCGCAGTCATACACTCACACACACGTACGCAGACATACACAAACAGAGCGTTTTGTTAACTTATTAGTATAGATAAGAAGAAAGATTTTCTAGAATTTTTTAGATGCTTTTTATATTATTCAATCGATTAGAAGTCCATATTTTCTTCCTTATACTAGCTTCGGTGGGGTCAGCAAACATGCTGGCGCGACATGACACATTCGACTCGACATTTTGCTGCCTGTTGTAGAACTCCTTTTGCATGCGAAGCGTAAGGAGTGTATTGACGGATACGCAAAAACATCTATTCTAGCACTTTCTTTTTTTTTAATTACTAACTTTTAGGTATGTGCTGGGCCTTTTATAGGAATTTAACACTAGAAACTAAAATCAATAATTTTTTTAACCATCAGTTTGGGGCCTCTCAGGCTCGGGGGCCCCGGGGCAGTGCCCCGGCTGCCCCGGCGGTAGTTACGGCCCTGTAAAATGCTGTACTTCGCTTTTTGCCTTGATGCTGCAGTATGATTATATTTATGCCACCAACCCTCTTTCTATGTATCACTCTCCCATAGTCTCTTATCATTCGAATCAACAAATATTTACAATTTTCAATGAATTGGCTAAAGATTAATTCATGAAGAATAAAAATGATTATGAGGCCTGAATGAATGATTTACTTACAGTATTAGAATAAACTTTGTAAAATAACTACAACAACAACAATAATAATTAAAAACAAATAAATAAAAACTCGCTTAAATAAACAAAATTATCCAAAAGAAAAATGCTTCTTTAACAAATATGCGCCAAATAAATGATGTACTGTGAAACCTCCCTATGGGTTGTGAAACCTCCCTCAACGATCATTTTTTCAAGAAACGAAATTTATTCCCAAAGGCTGAATATTAATTTTATCTCCATTCAAAGACCATTTTAGTTGAATTCCCTCGATGAGCGACCAATTTCTTTGAAGTAAATGAAACAGATTCCGTTTTTTTTTTTTTTTTTTTTTTTTTTTTTGTTTTTGCTGATCGCTTAAAGAAAGTTTTATCTGGAAAATAATTCCGGAGAGCACATTATTCTTCAAACTTCTAAACTAAGTTTAGACTTTTTATTATTATTAGTCCGGTAACTTTTAAGCATTTAAACCCATTTGTGTCTTTTTAGGCAATGATTTTAACTCTAATGATGAATTAATAATGACGCTCAATAAACTTCCCTGCTCTATTTTGTCAAGAAACTCTCTAAGAAATAGATAAATTAATGAAATCGTCGTAATTTGTTCATATCCAATAATAATAATAATAAAATTTAAAAAAATGCATTTATTTACTGAATTTTAAAAGGACTTGGAAATAAATATTAAAAAAGATAAAACCGTAAAATCAAAGAAAACGTCAATATTCATTTTTTAAACTCTGCAGTAACTAACTTATGTAAATAACTTTCATTTTGCTACTTAACTTTTTATCATTTTTTCCTAACGTTAAAAATAAATTTTAGTAACTTTAATTGTTATATTTTTTCAATAATTAAAATGTAGATTTAAACATGGTCTCTATTAACAGACCACGTCTCGAAGCGACCAATTTTTATTGGAACGGACTGTAGTCCCTTTAGAGAAATTTTACTGTAGGATATTTCGGAATACTAATACAACATAGAATCAAGCACGAAAAATAGACAGATGGTTTTCTCTAAATTAAAACGAAAATTAAATAATATTCTTGGTTTTTAGCTCACAGGCTTTCAAAGCCTGAGAGCTTATGTGCCCGCCCGTTCTGTATGTATGTACGTACGTGCGTGCGTGCGTGCGTAACACGATAACTCATGATAAATATATCCGATCCACTTGAAATTTTGTATATAGGTACATTTTGATCAGAAGCTTCCCTGATTAGTTTTTGGAGTTCGATATCTGTAAGAGTAGGAACGGGGTGCTCATGCCCCTCCCCTTAATTAATAAATTAGGTTTTTCATGCAGATTTATCAGTTTTTGTTCAAAATTTAGATGTAGGATCATTTTGATGAAGCACCTCCGCTATTGGTATTAGGTGTTCATTGGATAAGTTTAAGCAAGGGAAACGGGGGACTGATGCCCCTTCCTTTAATTTATATAACTGGGTTTTTCATGCAGAATTATCAGTTTTGTTCAAAATTTAGATAAAGGATCATTCTGATGAGGCGCCTCTATGATTAGTATTAGGTGTTCATTGGATAAGTATAAAGAGGGGGAACAGGAGGCTAATCCTCCCCCCCTCCCCTTGATTTATATAAATATGTTTTTCATGCAGAATTTATCAGATTTCATTCAAATTTTAGACATAAGGTCATTTTGATGAGGACACCGCCTTTATTTGTTTTGCGAGCTTACTGGATAAGTCTTAGAGGAGGGGGGAAGGGAAGTAGCCCCCTTAATTAAGGTTAATAGGGTTTTCCCGCAGAATTTACCGATTTGCTTCAAATTTTGGATATAGGTTCATTCTGATAAGGTGTTTCCCTGATTGGTTATGGAAATTCATTTTATAAATATAAATGAGGGATCAGTGTAATTACTCTCTTAATTCATTTAAATGTTTTTCCTTGCCAAATTAACCGATTTGCTTCAATTTTTGGATACAGGTTCATAGTGATAAGATGCTCCCCTAATTAGCTGTGCGGTTCTTCTCGTTAGTTCTTGTTTAAAGGGTACTTGCGATTACCCCTTCCCACCCCCTTAATTTTGATAAATGAGTTGTAGAATTGTCCGATTTGGTTTTAATTTTGGATGTAAATTCTTTCTAATAAGGCGAATCTCTGAATAGTTTTGGAAGTTTAATGGTTAAGTATAAAAGAGGGGGATAACTCCTCTTAAATTATATAAATGTTTTTATTAAGAATTTTCCGATTTGCTCTGAATTTTGATTATAGATTTTTTTATATGATAAAGCATGTCCCTGATTAGTTTAGGGGATTCAATGATTAAGTATAAAAAGGGGAAATGGATGGAGCTGTTTCCCCTCCTTAATTTGTTTTTTGAACGAAATTAACCCTTGAAAGTATAAGGCTGTAATGTACAATTAGTATGCGTAGCCTGTGAGCTCAATGCCATCAGTTTAACTGGGCAATATTGTTATTATTTATTTTTACTATTAAAGATATGTGTTTCGTTTTCGCAACATTGTATTCGTGATTTTTTTTTTATTACCGCGAATATTTTTTCAGTATTACTATCACACATTGTATATGTGACTTATTTTTAATCTCTTACATCCAGACGGTACTTTTAAGTACCGTTAAAGAAAATTCACTGTAAAATTTAATAAAAGTATATTGCACTTTTCATGCAAAATAATTTGCTACATCATATTTAGAAATAACATTGAAACAGTCGAAGCTAAATATTTTTTTATTGTGATTGTTTTCTCAATCACTTATCTACACTCTAAAAAATAAAAGTGTAAATTAGACAAATTTACATATATATGTGTGTAAATTCCTAAAATTACACACCTGACATGAAAATTACCCATTTTTTGCAAAGTTTTACCTGTTTTTATGTGCATTTTAGCTTAACAAACTAAGTGTGTATTTTGTTATTACTTGAAAAACGTAAATAAATGTGTAAATGCTGAAAAATGTCTGAATTTACACAAATTGGTAAGTTATTGTAATTTACACATAATGATAAACACATAGGTAAGAGTGTAAATTTCTAAAGTCACCTACTTGTCATAAAAAATACCTATTTTAATGTGTGTTTAGTTTATGGCATTAAGTTTGTAAGTTTGTTATCAGTGCATAAACTCATAAAAATGTGTAAATGTAGATTACTCCTGAAATTACGCTAATTATTGTGTTGAAAAAATTATAAATGCGTGAATTTTAAAGTAGACGTTACGAAAGGGATAGGAGCTTGTGAACTTTTATCCATTTCAAAGTTTAAATTGTAATTTTAGTTTAACTTCAGTTCGCAGTGCAATTGATGGTTGTATTCAGGAACTACTTCAACCCCGAGTTAGACGCGAATCTAACATATAAAACTGTAAAATCGTAATCTTCGTTGACTTGGCTTCATCATGTTTAAGTTGAAAATTAATGGTGGGTCCAGCTGATTGCAAGCGCTCTCGTTCAGAAAAATATAGTATATAATAAGTTATTCTCTTATAAAATATAAGATATGTAATGTCATACGTCCGTATTACCTCCAATTCTTTTTATCTGATTTGTTTATATTTATGTATAAATGTATATGATACATGTTGGATTGTTTTTTACGTATAAGAATTTTTTACACGTATAATTTACTTGCCTTAAAAAATGTCAACATTGCATAACTCCTGCTAAATGTCTATTAAAATAACAACTGTTGTATCTAAAGTCATTTATTTCTTGAAAATTTTTCATCTTAAAAAGAATTTATGAATGTATGTTAACAGTAGCAAAATAAACATTAATATCTTTTTTTTCGGGGGGGGGGGGGGGAGGTGTTAAATTTTGGTTCGGTTGTGTGGAAGATATTATAGTTTATTTATAAACTATTATACAAATGTATACCACATCTATAAATTATATATTCTGATTTATAAGTTAAACAATTCATCTGAGTTTTATTTATTTATTGATTTTTTTTAAATTATGAAACTTATAATGTTAACTAAGTTTATCATCGATTAAAACTATAGCGTTGCTTTTGAGTTTCTACGTTACATTTCCTAATTTTGAGAAATTAATTTTTTTAATTTTTTATCTTAATTACATTAAATTTTCAGCTGTGTTTTAATTTGAAAATATTACATCGGAAGAACTATGTTCCACTAAAATAGTCATAGTAAAGAACACATAATTTTTTCTTGTTAATTATAGATTTAATAAAAATACACAGAAGTAAACTGCAAAAGGGCGCAAATACGTTGATTTAAAATAACTCCAGATCAAAAATTCTGAAGAAAATTTAGATTAAAGTAATGGCTTTTTCTTCAAATATGCTTTTTTCCATTCGATTTTGCCTATTATTACAGAACTTATATGACATAAAACATATGATTGTATGTATATAAAAAAAATATAACAGTTGTGTCATAATGAATATTCAAAATCGAACTTATCATTCTCTCCCTCCCCCTCTACATAAATATCCCCGTTGGGTGAGTTTTATACACTTAAGATACAAATGTAATTATCAAATAAATTCTACGAGCTTTAATTTCGAAAATTTATAAGAGTCAATTGATATTTGGATATAGACACAGTATTTCTCGTTTTATTTTTTACTACAGCTGATAAATAAAAATACACATTAGTTTGATAGCTAAAATTTTAATTAGAATATCTGAAAATTTCATTTATGAAGATAGGATTAATTTCATTAATGTTAAAATATATTTGTATTTTTTTTCCTTTTTTAAGACACAAATTTCTAAATGTAAATGTAATGCAAAAGATGTTACTTTAATGATTCAACAGCTTTTTTGATAGTCCTGATAATATTTTATATGGCAAATTCTTTGTAATGATGAATATTTATGAAAAGAAAGCAATTCAACATGTAATATAGGTGATTTATGTATATACAGTTGGCAAAAAAAGTATTTGTACACTTCATTTTTTTAAATTATAATGAAATTAAATAAAAGATTTAAGCAAAAAATACTGTAATACATTAATTTAATGCATCATAATATTATAGAAGCAAAAACAAAATTAAACGAATCGATTTTTTACATAATAATAAACAAATATACAAAAATATAATGCAAAAAAAGCATTTGTACACTATATTAATGTAATATAATTAATGAAAATTTAGTAAAATGATACAAATTAATATTTTGTTTGAATTCATTTAGCGTTTATGACTACTTCTAGATGGTGTGACATAGATTCCAACAACTTTTTTGTAGCGGTCTGGTTAATGTTATTCCATGACACAGTAAGAGCTTCTTTAAAACTGTTTTGTACTGATACATATTTTTTTTTTTCGGATTTTTGCATCCAATAGCATCCGGAAAATTTCTATTGGATTCAAGTCTAGAAATTTTAGAGGAGTTACCAGTCGTCTTCGAGTATTGTCGTAACCATGTGCTGGTAATCACAGCAGTATGCTTTGGTGGCTATCCTGCAGAAAGTGAAAAGCTTTTTCTACGCATAATTTCTTGGCACAGTTTAATAAATTATGCCGCGACACATCAATGTATGTTAAACCTGTCCTTCCATTGTCAATAAATTTAAAATGTCCTGCTCCATTAGAAGCTATACACCTCAAAACTATAATATTCCCCCCAACATGCTTGATAGTTTCAAGTATACGTTTTGGATTTAGAACAGTTTTATTTTTACGCCATTTTTTTCGAATGCTTGGTGGTAAAAAAATTCCGAAATTTCCCTCATTAGAAAAAAGTACTGTTTTCCGAAAATCCAATGATTTACTTCTGTATGCGAAAGCGAATACTATGCGTTTTCGCCTATTTGTTTCGCTGATGAATGGATTTTTCCTTGAGGTTCTTCCTTTTAAATCTTCATTGAGAAGAATATTTTTTATTGTTTGAGGTATTACTCTGATGCGAGAAGATGTCGCAAGGTCTCCAGCAAATTTTTGAACCGAACGCATAGGATTTTTTAAAGCTTTTTTAACAACACTCCCTTTTTCCCTCATTGTTAGTTTGCTGAGAAGTCCTGGTTTTCATTGAATTTCGATGCTTTTAATTTATTCATAGTTCCTCACTATACATCCAATAGTTGTAAATGGTAATTTAATAGCTTTAACAAATTCTTGTTGCGAATTTAAATTTTTATTATGCTCAATCATAGGATTTCATATATCTAGAGGTGCCTCTCTAGTTTTATGTTCTATACTCAATTATTTCAAGAGCAAATTAGATTAAATGTGAGACAAATATAATATGAAGTTAAAAATTAACAGCTTCTGTAAAAGTAGTACTTTGAACCATAAACACTATAAAATACAGTACATATCAGGATGGAGAAATGTACAAATACTTTTTTTGCAAGAAATTTTTAAACTTTTCCTATTAGAAAATTATTTTACATCTTTATCGAAATTTTCTCTTGTGTAATTTAAAACGCACGGTAAACAGACTGTATTAAAACTATTTTTGACAAAATATCTGTTTTTATTTAGTTAAAAATCAAAAATTTTCGAGTGTACAAATACTTTTTTTGCCAACTGTATAAACAAATCAGCTAAAATATTTGCAGGGAATATTTGTGTGTGTATGTGAGATGAAGTCTACATACCTTTTTTCTATTTGTTTATTGTATTTTAAATTTTACTTTTATAACTGTATGTAACACAGTACCTTCAATAAAATTGACTTTGTATCTTGAGTCTGAAAAATAAAAAATGAAAAATTGAGTCTGAACTCTGAAAATAAAAAGTGTGGAGATTGCAAGATTACCAACTATGATTATTCCATCTGATTAGTCTAAAATCTATCATTAATTAATTAATTATTTTTCTTTATCTTAATTTTTAATTGCATGTTCTGAATAATATATAAATGAGGGGAATATATAAAATTAAAAAGCAAGGAAGAATATAGAAAATAAAATAGCAGTTTTTATGCGTATATTTAGAGGAGAGTGGGGAGGAATGGGACACTTTTTACAAAAATAATAAAATCAACTTTACTTGACACAAATACAAAAACTTTGATTTATTGAATACAAAATGAAACATTTTCTAATGTCCTTGAGCAATATAGAAACATAATTTAAAGAATCAATTTTATAATTAAAGAAATTGAAAATTTCACAATGTGTCCCATACTTCCCCACTAACAGAGAAGTAATATTTGTACTATGATGGTTGATGAGGAATATCAAAAACTAATGTCTTAAATGGCTATATGCTGAATTTTAGATCCGTAGCTACTATAGTAGCATAGTTTTAAAGGGAGGGGTAAAGTTCTAAAAACCTATTTATAGGGAGTTTTTAAGAGGAAGGGAGTGAGTGTGATAGGCTGATTTGGAGCTTATGATGCTACACTTGTGATAGTGGATGAGAAGTGTGTACATCACTATGATCCCGAGTCCAAAGAACAGTACTTTTATCGAATCCATTGTCACAAATCTAGCCCCATAAGCTAAAAATCAGATTTTCAACTACACCCCCCCCCCCATTTTACTCTTCCTTACAAAACTGTATGAATATTGCAGCTACGGTTCTAAAACTAAGTATAAATATATCGATATTCTACATCAACCCATTGCAGTACAGATATTTCATATACACTAGACACAATAGTTATTGAACCTCCATCGAATATGCGTATTTTGCATATTACGCAAAGAACTGTGTAAATTACAATAACACAATAATGTGTGTTTTTTGTGCAATACACATTTAACAGTGTAATCACAGAAGATTACACAAATAAATGAGTTAGAATATTACACAGATATATGTGTATTCTTGCGCATATTACACGTTAATTTGGGTATTTCATGAGTAATTATTATAACTTTTACTCACTTAATGTTATCATCAAATTACACACTGAAATGTGTATTTTGAAATTTACACATTAGGTGTGTATTTTGGCAATTTACACACAAATTTACACATATAAACAAATCGTTTTTGTATCATCGATTTACACATTTTTGTGTGCAAATTTACACTTTTATTTTTTAGAGTGTAGGTGTAGCTATTATCCTATTAAAAAATGTTATACAAAACATTTGCAAATACAAAACACTTCAATGTTACAGATGAAATAACAATAATTATGAAATAATTATTGAATGAAATAATTATTTACACTGTTCTTATAAGAATTGTGAGATTTCTATGACATTTAATTTTTTAAATAGTCTAATTTTTCTTGCAAATATTTTGCAAGAAAGAACTCTGATTTATCGATTTATTAAATCAATTTTACTTTAAAAATTATTAAAAATCAAACCAATATTATATATGCTGTTGTAGATATTTTAGACATTAATGTAAATAATTATTCAGGTGAAGCAATTTTCGTATTCAAAATTGAAGATATAAACGGTTAAGAGAAAATTGTTAAATGATTAGAGTTGTAAAACTAGTCGTTGGGGTCCACTGTAATACTTATCCATCATGGATATGCATAATATAAAATATGTATAAACTGTTTATAAAATGCATCGAAATTCCAAAATAAAATTTAAATTGTATATTTAGATATTTTTAATACATAGTAAAATCCTATTACTGAATTGCGGGTATTACATGAATATCCCGTCGATCCATTTCAACAAATTATATAAATCGCCAAACTACTTGTAAATTATACAAATTGGCCTGATTTTTATTTTCAGTAACGAAAGAACAAATAAATTAGTAAAAGATTAATAAAAATAGAAGTAAAACGTAAAATTAAATGTCATTTGATGAATAACAAATACTTGTAACGCTTTAATGCCAAGTGAATAAGACAATTTTTTTCTTTTTTTTTTTTTTTAATCGACGGGATAATTAAGTCGTACCGAATTGCGTAAAAGAAATTTCCTTATGATTCCAGAAAAATTAAACATATTAACTAACAGTTTATGGTTTCGGATTAAGCATCTCACTTCCAATTAAAATATATATTTGAATTTAAATATGAATCAAATACAGGGTCATAAAAAATCGAAGAATGTGGAAAATATGATTACAAATATTTCGGCAACTAATTATACGATTATCTTCGTTTTTCATGCAAAATTTATGTTTTTATTTATTTTTTTTTAAATGCCCTCTTAAAAAAAAAAAAAAAAAAAAAAAAAAATCGAAAACTTTAATGTACTTTTCATCAAAACGAATATTTCAAGAGCCTGAAAAAAAAAATCAGTTCCAGGTAATTGAGGTTACTGGTATTCAATAGGCTTCTTCTCTTTGTTACGTACTAAGAACACACCAAATTTCAAGTCTCTATCTCAATTTGTTCGGGAGATAGAGAGTTTACAGACACACAGACAGATAGAAAGACGAATAGATACAGAGATAGACAAACAGACACACACACAGACGGACGGCAATTTTTTTTAAATATGTTTTTCGGAATTTTCAGTATCTGAAACGTGTAAATCCGTCAAAAAAATGTTTCGACTTTCAAAACGATTGCAAGATTTACCCTATACTACGTATGATGGTTGGTTTGGTTTATTTTTGTCGTCCGATTATCTACGCTAGGGATATAGGACCAGGGGGGAGTGCCCTTCGTGGGGGTCTTTCTAAGGGAACCTAACCCGTATTTACGCAAGGTTCGAAGAAAACCACGAAAACTCCGAACGGTTAGGCCGACAGCCGCGATTGGGTTCGAACCCAGCACCTGCCGTCTACCAGTTGAGAGGTCCGTACCTCTCGGCCACTGGTGGGGCACTACGTATGATGAATAAGTAAAATTGGAAATATGAATGAAATGTGTTTTGAAAATTCTTAATGATAAAGTTTGGATCATGTTCATCTATGTACTATAAAAAATAAGTAATTAATTAAAATTCAGCAATTCAAGATACAGATATTGTAGCAGTCAAACTATAACGTGTAGTAAATGTAACGTATATGCTAAATAGTAAATAATTCGAAGATTTTCATATTTCAAAAATGTAGTCAATTTTGACTGACGTTTGAGTTTTAGTAACACATCATATCTCACAAAAAAAAAAAAAAAAAAAAAAAAAAAATGCAATAGAGTTTTATTTTCTCTCTTAATTAGTCATTAGTATGTATAAAATGTTTTTTTAGCATCCGATGCTATTTCTTTCAGACAAGCTAAAAATGTCGTGTCATCAGCCCTGAATTTTCTACTGAACCGATTTTGATAATTTTTTTTTTAAATGAAAGCTATTTATTTGTAGTTGTGCCCATTTTAGCTATTTTTTAATTTATTTCCATTTTTATATTTTATTTTTAATTTTAAATGCTTTTTTACGATATTTCTTCAAAATGGTGGCAACTTAGTTTAGCTTTTCTCTCGATAATAAAAATTTATTTTCCATTATTACTTTCCACAAGTCTGAAACTTTATTTCATCAGTGAACATCTCCTCGCATTTAAAAGAAAAAAGTTAATTGTTTTCGTAAAATTTAACCACAATAAAATGATTGCATATAATTATGCACTAATTGGGGTAAAAAAAAAATGTATTTACTGAGAAATAATATTAATAATGTAAATAAAATAACAGAAAATAATTTATGATAAAAATTAATGTCTAAAGCAAAGTAAGAAATATTTCAAATGAGGAAAATGATGGCATTCAGCAACCAGATAAAATGAATTTACAATATTATTACGGACGCCTTTTTCATATTACTAATAACAGTAACTTTTAAAAAACATTTGAAGAGAAAATGACGTCACTATTTAAAACATCGCATTTTTACTCATACGATATTACATTTCAATATTTCTTTTTATTATGGACACTGAGATTGAGATTTTACTTTCAGATGACTTCAGTTAGTGAAAATAATGTCATAGTAAAAATAAAATTAGTTTTTTTTTTTTTTTTTTTTTTTTTTTTTGTAGTGCATATAAAATAAAATTTCTGGATTTCGCCGGCACTCAGATTACAATTTTAACTGAAGATGTGAAAATATTTGCATGCAAAATTGTAACTGGAAAACTTGACATTAAGTTTGGAAATATATTTATTATATATTGATTCAATAATGTAATTACTTTTGCTTTTTCTTTTAAGCCAAATCGATCGGGTCTTTCAAATATTTCATTCGTCGAATTCGACGAGATTCTACTCGTTTTATTATTAAAATGCATTTCCTTTTTCCTAGAGTCTATAAAAAAGCGTTTAAACTAAAGAAAAAATCCGTTTTTGATGAATCTATTCAATGAAGAAGTAGTACGCCAAATTGCATCTCTTTATTATTCCGCAATTCCAATGTCTCAGAGAGAAATTGCTATTCAATTGGGTATTTCACGCCGTTCTGTTTGCTATTATATTGATAAACACAAGAAAAATAAAGTTAGTTCATTGCAATCTAAACGGAGTCTCCCTTCTAAAAAACCTCTATCGATATATATATATATATATATTTTTTTTTTTTTCTAATCGGAGGCGAAACTGAATTCTGCAATGTCAGAATCTACATTCAACTTGTTTTTTTTTTCTTTTTGCATTTGCGTCAAATATTAGAAGATATAGTCCTTAATGGGTTAATAAAAGCAAATAGGAACAGAAACATCCTGTTTTCAAGATATTAATGAAATAAGGAATAACTCTAATTAAACCATTTTTAAACTTATAAACATAAAAAGCAATATAGAAATATAGTAGTACCATTTTTTTTCTTTTAGTCAGAGAGATTTATCTTCTGTTAGTTTATTATTATTATTATTATTTATGTTTCATTATTTTAAGTTATTTAGAAAGAAAAAAATTGACATCATTTTTTTTTAAATTATCAAATGTAAGGAAAATTTGTTGATTAAATTTTAAAGTCCTGGAAAGGGAAATGCCCTTCTTATATTCCTTCCCTTACCGGTGCCTTTTATAATCTTACAAATGACTCAAAATTTTAAAATCTTTATATATATACAGTAAAACCTCTAAATAACGGACACCTCGGGAACGCAGAAATTGTCCGCTATTCGGAGGTGTCCGCAATTGGGAAAACATCAGAGATTCAAAAATCGCTAAGAAATGCTTAATGTTTCATTAATTTACTTTTATATGTCCTAAAACCTCTATCATATAATCAATCAGAAATTAAAATTATTTTTAACCAATAAAATTGAAATAAATTTGTGTACACTTTTATCCACTGTTTATTATATTCTCGTGAAATAATCTGTTACAAAAGTTTACTTTTGCTGGCGATTATATGTAATTTGTTTTTCTATGTGACGTTATTGGACATATTAGAGTTCCGGGCGAAAAGGGAAGGATTTCATTTTTTGACCTTTAAAAGCATAAAATCTCAAAATATTCTTGAGTGACATATTTCAATGCTCTGGGAGGTTTTCCTCCCGATGTTTTCCCCTGAATTTAGCACTAAACGGGGGGGGGGGGGAGATTTTCCCTAGCTCTTTATCTACATTTATCTGTGACCACAAAATTTGTGACGCGTTGTCCTGATAAATTCAGAGGCCTTTTTTCTTTTTTTTTCTTTTTTTTTTTCTTTAAAAAATATTTTTTCATCCTTTATCGCCGAATAAAGTGTCCGCTATTCGGAATGTCCGTTATTCAGAGGTTAAACATACAAAAATTTAGGTTTTGGGAGTGGGGATTGGAAAACTGTCCGTTAAATAGAGGTGTCCGCTATTCGGGAGTGTCCGTTATGGAGGTTTTACTGTATATATATATATATATATATATACATATAATATTTAAGGGTAATGCAAGCTCTTAAATGTACTAAATTTTTATTATTTCCTTCATCTAATAATCCAAACACACATTCTTCATCAAATTTTTCTTTGATATTCAATAGCAAATTGAGATCCAAATACAATTAGATAAAAAAGATTAAACTCTGATATTATCACACAGTTATTGAACAATGGAAAGGAATCTCAGCTGTTTTTCATCTGTTAAATGTCGAAAGATTACTAATTTTCATTTTCAAACTAAGAATTCAAAGTATTTCTAACTTATTTAGAAAGCCTATATATTTCGTATCATAAATTTGATACAAGTTAATAAAATAAATATCTCATTGATGAGATAAATCTATTGTTGATGTCTAACAGTTGCGTTATTAATAATTTTATTCATGAAAGAAACTACATGATAAAAACTATTGTTTCGAATTCTGCAATAACATTTAAATGTGATACATTCTTGTCATACATTGTTGCAAAAACAAAGGCGTTTGTTTGTACTTAGCAGAAATTACCTTTTTAATGGGGAAAAAACATACGCCTTTTTGTTAAATTGACATTTGGTACAACAAAGATTTTTTTTTTTTTTTTTTTTCAGAAAGTATTTTTATTAATTTTTATATATTAACGTTTTTCGACGATTCAAAGCGATAAACAACTCTGTCATTTAAAAAGAAAACTGAAAATATTTTAATTCGAAATCTAAGCCAGGATGATTACTGAAAGTATTGAACGTCCATTGCATAAACCGTACAACAGTATTTTTTTATAAATATGAGGGCAATAGCAGTAGTGTATTGACAGTGAACAGTTGAACCAATCCCTATTTTCATATGCTATTATCTTTAACATTCAATTTATTCGGTTTTTATTTACTTTGCAATTATACATTATAGACAGTATAAAATATTTGGGAAAAAACATTATTCGCAGTTATGTAGACCAATATAAAAATGTACACGATCATAATAACACAGTTAAACATACATTTTTCCTTTCTTTTTTACAAGTGTTGAATGTCCTTGGCGCTTTTCAGTTTTCCGACAACGCTATGTCGCTCATATTCGGGCCCCACCAGTGGCCGAGAGGTTCGGACCTCTCAACTGGTAGACAGCAGGTGCTGGGTTCGAACCCAATCGCGGCTGTCAGCCTAACCGTTCGGAGTTTTCGTGGTTTTCTTCGAACCTTGCGTAAATACGGGTTAGGTTCCCTTAGAAAGACCCCCACGAAGGGCACTATCCCCTGGTCCTATATCCCATTAGTGTAGATAATCGGACGACAAAAATAAACCAAAAATAAACTAAACCGCTCATATTCTACACTAATGCGAGCACATTACGTGAAAAAGAGCATTGATGCTGATATTGTTATGCTGATAGTTTATAATCTTTCTGATGAATTAATAGACATAGTTGATAATAGAATGGAACCAGACATATTTTTACGATGGTTTGCAGCAAATTTAGCATGATGTGAGTATATAATATGTTATGATTACATCATATGATATAATGATATGATTTTCCCTTTTTCTTCTTCTTTTTATGCATATGTTTTTTTCTAGAAGTTTTATTGTTTTTATTTTTTTCTTATTTATTTTTTTAAATAAAAATAAAAATTTAAATTTGTATCGTGCATTAAACTGTGTTACTATGAGTGGTTAGGATGGATTTAAAATTTGAAACTTTATGTATGCACCTCCATGTTTTAGCAGACATTTTTGAAAACTTTGAGCATTTAAGCTGATATTTATTAAGCCAGAACTTATTTTTTAAAAATTCAATGTCTAGGGCATGTTAAAAATCTAGAAGTTCTTTCTAACGATGTTGGTTAAATTTGTCTAGATAAATGCGCGAAAGTTTTAAACAATATTAAAATAATGGCTAAAGATTTTCAGAAGCAGCCACCCATACTAGATTTATTTACCAGTTTTTACTATTTAACTGGGACCAGACCCAATCCGGATTATCGAAAATCCGGATTATCCGGAGAATAAGAAAAAAATGGAATAAAATAAAACATACTTACAGAAATCACCTTTATATTAAACTTATTGAATAATTACAGACAGTAAAAATGTTTACTTTGCTTAATTCTTCCGAAAAGATTTCAGAAAAAGTTTTTTTTTAATTCAGAATATGATGATGAAACAAATTAATGTTATGGAAATTAGCCAATCGCTTCTCAAACTTAAAAAAAAAAAAATGACCAAATCAATCCGGATTAACGGGGTCCGAATTTACGGGGTTCTACTGTACTATTTTTATAATAGAAACAAATATGTTAAGCAGAAAACAAAAAAATATTACAAACTCTTGATGTATTTTTCTGAAAAAAAAGTCACTGTGACAAAAAAAAAAAAAAAAAAAAAAAAAAAACGAAGCAACACGTAAGGTAGACTGAATAAATCCTTTCAAATTATATCTTTGCACTCACTGAAATGCGAATTTATACATACATCACTGAACTCCAAAAGAATTCAAGGGCAAAAATAAGGAAGCTCGGTTCCTTCATTTCTAAGCTGGCATTTTAATTTAACAACATGCAAGAAATTTTCTTTAATGTGATTTGGAAAATCTTTCCAAAATAAGATGGTGGATGAAGCTGGCCAACAAACTCGGTCGAGACATTAGTACTCCTATAATGCACATAAAAGTCATTCAATTTGGTTCATAAATTTGAGAGTTACAGCATGACAAAATTCAGATATATATATATGTATATATATATATATATATATATATATATATATATATATATATACAGGGTGTCCCTAAACAAATGGTATATACGCTAGGGGGTGATAGAACACATCAATACGAGTAATAGTAAATAGGAAACCAAGGGTCCCAAACGTTTTCCAAAGGAGATAGCCGCCATTAAAGTTTGGGGTCCAAAATTTCAAATACACATAAAAAACGGAAAATTGGTCGATTGATTTGCGGTTTTCACTAAAATTATTCTTTATGTCAACATTTTCTTAAAAATAAATTATAAAGATAAATTTCAAAAAATGCCGATAGAGGGCGCTTTAAACTTTGGAGTAACGGAGAACTATTTTTTGCCGTTATTTTTTGCATCTCATTAAATGTTTTCGGAAGCTTAAACTTAAATTTTGATATCAAAATCTGACAAGTTGGGCGTGATTAAGTAGCACAAACTGAACTGTGTTTAGAGGTTCAAATTTCAAATGATTATAAAAGACGGAAAAATTGGTCGATTCTTTTGCGGTTTTTTCTAAAACTACTCTTTAAATCATATTTTCTTCAAAATAAATTTTAAAGATAAATTTAAAAAAATGCTGATAGAGGATGCTTTAGACTTTTGATTAGTGAACAACTACTTTTTACGGTTATTTTTTGCATATCATAAAATTTTTTTAGAAGCTTAGACATAAACTTAAATTTTGAGATCTAAATCTGAATCGTTGGGATCGTTGGGAGTGGTTAGGTAGCGCAAACTGAACTGAGTTCTAGGGGGGGGGGGGGGGTTAAATTTCAACTCCTGAACACAGTTCAATTTGCGCTTCGTAACCCCCTCCCATCGATCACAACTACTTTTTACGGTTATTTTTTGCATATCATAAAATTTTTTTAGAAGCTTAGACATAAACTTAAATTTTGAGATCTAAATCTGAATCGTTGGGATCGTTGGGAGTGGTTAGGTAGCGCAAACTGAACTGAGTTCTAGGGGGGGGGGGGTTAAATTTCAACTCCTGAACACAGTTCAATTTGCGCTTCGTAACCCCCTCCCATCGATTCAGAATTTGAGTTCAAAATTTAAGTCTAAGCTTTTGCAAGCATTTAATCAGATTAAAAAAATAACGGTTAATAAAAGTTGTACGTTACTCCAAAGTCTAAGGCGCCCTCTATTGGCATTCTTTAAAATTTATTTTTAAAATATATTTTTCAAGAAAATACTGACATAAAGAAAACTTTTAGCAATAACCGTAAACAAATTGACCGATTTTTCCGTTTTTTATAATCATTTGAAATTTGAACCTCCCCAGTTTAGTTTGCGCTACTTAACCACTCCCAACGATTCAGATTTTGATCTCAAAATTTAAGTTTATGTCTAAGCTTCTAAAAAAAATTTAATGAGATGCAAAAAAAAATAACCGTAAAAAATAGTTGTTCGCTACTCCAAAGTCTAAAGCGCCCTCTATCGGCATTTTTTTAAATTTATCTTTAAAATTCATTTTGAAGAAAATACTAATTTAAAGAAGTTTTAGAAAAAAACCGCTAAAGAATCGACCAATTTTCCCGTTTTTTATAATCATTTGAAATTTGAAACTCCCTACCCCCCATTTAAAGCAGTTTAGTTTGCGCTACTTAACCACTCCCAACGATTCAGATTTTGATCTCAAAATTTAAGTTTATATCTAAGCTTCTAAAAAAATTTAATGAGATGCAAAAAATAACCGTAAAAAATAGTTGTTGGCTACTCCAAAGTCTAAAGCGCCCTCTATCGGCATTTTTTTTAATTTATCTTTAAAATTTATTTTGAAGAAAATACTAATTTAAAGTATAATTTTAGAAAAAACCCGCAAAAGAGTCGACCAATTTTTCCGTTTTTTATAATCATTTGAAATTTGAACCTCTAAACATAATTCAGTTTGCGCTACTTAACGACGTCCAACTATTCAGATTCGATCTCAAAATTTAAGTTTATATCTAATCTTCCGAAAACATTTAATGAGATGCAAAATATAACGGCAAAAAATAGTTATTCGTTATTCCAAAGTCTAATGCGCCCGCTATCGGCATTTTTTGAAATTTATCTTTATAATTTATTTTCAAGAATATGCTGACATAAAGAGTAGATCTAGTGAAAACCGGAAATCAAGCGACCGATTTTTCCGTGTTTTATGTTTATTTGAAATTTTGGACACTAAACTTTAATGGGGCCTATCTCCTTCGGAAGACGTTTGGGACCCTCAGTTTCCCATTTAATATTGTTTGTCTTGATGTGTACTATCACCCCTTAAAGTTTTGCCCAGTAGTTTAGATACACCCTGTATAAATAATGTTAAAAATAAAGAAATGGGTCTGAAGGCAGCCTAACAGATTGCAAAACTAAATAAAATCACAATTTGTTTCTTATAGCTCTTTTTTAGCGAGATATGTGTTGTATTAAAATGGGTGGCAGCAAAAATGTACAAAATTTACAAAAATGAAAACATAAATTATTTTTCTGTGTGTTAAGATATCATATGTAGAGTTCATTAGCGATAAAAAATCATTAAATATACTTTTTTTTTCTAATAATGTTTCTTATTTTTTTTAGATAAATTTGCAAAATTTCAAACACTATTAAAATAATTGCTAAAGATTTTCAGCAGCAGCCATCCATACTAGATTTATTTACCAGTTATGTCTGTGCATACAAAGATAATCAAATGTCACTACTTTTTCAGTAGACGCTATAAAAACATGCTTAATTCAGCCATCTCAAAGTGCACCGCTATCAAACAACTCCCCTCGCCGAGTTACTATTTTTGTAATAGAAAACAAATATGTTAAGCAGAAAACAAAAAATATTACAAACTCTTGACGTCTTTTCCTGAAAAAGAGGTCACTGTAACAAAAAAAGAGAAAAAAACGAAGTAACATGTAAGGTAGACTGAATAAATCCTTTCAAATTATATCTTTGCACTCGCTGAATGCGAATTTATACATACATCACTGAACTCCCAGAGAATTCAAGGGCAAAGATAAGAAAGCTCGGTTTCTTCATCTCTACGCCGGCATTTTAATTCAACAACATGCAAGAAAATTCGTTTATCCCTTTCGGGTCTGGTGTACTATTAGTAGTACATGTGTTTTAATATAGTATTATTTTGTTTAAACAATTACTTTTGCTATTTTTTACAGATAGTAATGTTAATATATGTCTATGCATTTAGTATATGACTTCATTTATGTTTAGACATTTAATAATAATAATAAAAATAAATGTTTACTTAATTCTCTTTGCGTCGTTTACGATTCTTTTATTTTAAACATATATTTCACTCTGTAAATTTAAAATAAAAGTTACTTTTCTGAAAGAATCCGATGTAATAAACTGAAAAAAGTATTAAAAAGTTAAATTATTACTTAAATCTTGTTGTAATACAATATTCTCTAAACATCTCCAAAAGCTCTTCCTTAGCCTCTTTTCATATGAATATGAATTGAATAGTATGCAAAGCAACGACATTCGTTATCTCTCAGACAATGAAATGTTCGTTAAACACTAATTAATTTATTTGGATAGCTAGCGTTAATGTTATTAACATAAAAGTAATTCTTTCTAAAAAGTGAAAAAAAATGTTAAAAAATTTAATGTGATTTGGAAAATTCTTCCTCGTCTTGAAGATTACACGTTTAACCCTTTGACTACGAATTTATGTTTTATTGAAAAATGCTTAATGTCTTCAGTCCTCGTGTCTCCTGTTGTAAAGACATTTTTAAAAAAAATTCACGTATATAAATAATCTTTAAAAATTAAATAATTGGTCTGAATGGAGCCTAACAGATAGCAGAACTAAACAAAATCACAATTTGTTTCTTATAGCACTTTTTTAGCGAGATATATGTGTTATATTAAAATGGATGGCAGCAAAAATGTACGAAATTTACAAAAATGAAAACGTAAATAATTTTTTTGTCTGTTAAGATACCATTTGTAGACACCATTAGTAATAAAAATTATTAAATATATATTATTTCCCTTTTTCATTGTCTTTGCAATAAAATAAATAAATAAATAAATAAATAAAACATAAAAAATTTCAAGAAATTATCCAAAAACTTTTTAGTGAATCATTCCCCTTTTTGAGTGTATCACCTCACGTATCATCAAATTTAAGGTGCAAAAAATCATTTTTTTTTTCGATGTTCAATATTTTTTAGTTATGAGTTTGATAATATAAATCCATAGCTCAATTTAAAAAATACATGTAAATTAACCCTGGGATCTGAAGAGGTTAAACAGGCGACTATTTTTTTGTTATATTCATACCACATTTTCAAAAAATATTCTTTGTTGTACACTTCTAAGACAATTTGAAGAGTACAACCATTTTTCAATACAATAAATAATTGTCCTAATGGATAATATAAGTGGCCACCAGTCGCAAACCTACTGTCGGTCGTGGAACGTAAATTTCCCGACGTTGTTGTCAATTGTTTAAGGAATACACACCTGCAAACAAAGGTATGACCAAAAATGGAGTTCCGGTGTTCCTACCTCTGAATGAAAAAATTTTCTATAGAATACAATGTAATAAACTCCCGTCTATCGAGTTCGCGACTATCCGGTCCTCCGTACTATACGGCTTATTAAAAGTATTATATATGAGGAATGTTGCAGGCGGCCAAGAAAGATAGATTCCCGTCGAAGTGGCTGCCAAAAGCATGAGAAGACATTCCATACATAGTAACTTCAAGGTCTTGGAACCACAGACTTCTTATAAAGAGAATTACTATATGAGAACTATATGAGAATTACAATATCATAACTTATATGAGAAGTCTGTGCTCGGAACATTCTTTTGGACTTAAAAGATAAACACAAGCCCTTGTGGGAAACTGCATTGGGAGATGAGACGATAAGTTTTTTTCATTGCTGAAAATTATACCGGGCTCTGACGATGTCAGTGCAGAAGACATGACAGAAAGGATGGCAAACGACGAATTTTATGAATTAATTGAAAACGATATTGTAGAATTGTTGAGAGAGGAAGAAAAATATTAAAAGGATTGCAGGAAAAATCTCATCCCACATTCACAAGGGCTCAAGACGATTAAGGCAGCACTGCAATACATTAGACAGCAGCGAGGCTAACGAAAAAGACAGGCTACAGCGGTGCATCTCAAGTATCTTTTTTTTACAGACCGCTAGAATGACGTAGTGCTCTATTCGTGCACCCGCATTGGTGTATTAGAACATCACGTGACTCCAGCGGTCTGTAAAAAAAGATACGTGGAATGGACCGCGGTAGCCTGTCTTTCTCGTTAGCTTCGGCCAACAGGAATTGACGCCACTTGATATCATCTACAGGAGTAAATAGAGGGACATTGCGTTTGGAGAGGGACACAGGGAGAAGCAGTGTTCCATTAAGGACTTTTTCAAAAACTATAAACTGTAAATTTTGACTCTTATCTTATGCATAACTTTCCATATTTGTGCAATCATTTTATTAATAAACAGTAAAAAATGATTTACTCATTTTTTTTAGGATTATGTTTTATGTTAATGTTTTGCTTATTTTGAAACTGTATGTACTGTATACATAAAACTTATCTTAATATGTGTACTTTAATACCGTTTTTAATATCGTGGAGAGAGAGAGAGGGCACGAAATTATAAAATATATGTAAAACTCCGGCCTATCCGGATTTTTTGTTATCCAGCCTACCCTTCTGTCACATTAAGCCGGATAGTCTACTGCACATTTCTTTTTATGTAAAAAAAAAGAAAAAAATTTTTTTTTCAACAAAGCAACCATATTTACAAAATTACTTATTTACTGAAAAAATATCCTTTTTAAGCTTTAAATAATTGAACAACGTTTTTAATTTTTCTATAATTGTGATAAGTGGTCAATCTTGAACTAATTGTTACTTTATGACAGTGGCATTTATTACGCTGTCCGCGGGCCGCATGCGGCCCTTGAGTTCATTTCATTTCGCCCGCATGTGAATAAAACATATTTTTGAGCTTATTTATAGAGTATGCCTCATATTTAGCATTTTGTGCTGAAAAACATTTTGAGTTTTTATGAATCAATATATTCACATAAATAGGAATGCATTAAATTAAATAAAACGAAAATTAATACAGAACTTTAAAAAAAATTCGAATAGCTTCTACAAAGAACTTGGAAAATATTGAAAAAGTATGAAAAAACTTAATAAATTTCAGCCAAGCTTAATAACTACGAATTCATATTTTAATATATTAGTAGTTCATTACAAACACGACGCTCGAAATGTGCAAAAATGTGACGCTTGAGCTCACTTCTGTAGCAGATTTCGGTTTTTATTAAAATTTAGTGAGTTACAATGTTCCCTTATGATGATCTTTCCGCAGATGTCGAATATCGAAAATCTACCTAAAATTGCAATTTTGACAATATTTTTTATAAAATTCCTTATATATATAAAAAAATAGAAAGCTTTCTTAGTTTCTTGGTATCTGAATAGAACCAGCAGATTTTTAATACTTACGAATGTACAATCAGTGAAAAGAAAGTTAACCCCATTCCGCTATTTTATCGGCTACAGACACGGAGAAAAACGAAAGTCGACAGTCGATTAGAAATTATATCTCGATGTATGTTCAAACAAAAATGAAAAATCATTCGTCATACTCTTTCTAACATATAATTCTAACACATAATTCTAACAAAACGTCACCATTTAGTAAGGTGAAAGATGCAGTCTAAATTACAGGGCCCGATTATGACTAATTGGGGCCCCTGGGCAAAGATACATTAGGGGGCTCCTTTCGAATCATTACAACGTTATTTAAATAGAACTGAAGGTCACTCATATGTGTATGAGTAATACATAAAGGAATTTTCGCACCTTGAATATAAATAGAAAAAAATTCCTAGCTCCGTCAACTTTAATTAAATACCTTAATTAAAAAAAATTCCACCTTTTTTATTCCCATTAGTACAAAACAAAGCTCTTTTGTATAACTTTAGCAATTTGTTATTACCTTAAGGTGAATTATTTAAGACTTTACGATGAACATTACTTTAAGATGAATTTAATAACTTCAACATATGGAAGAATTGGAATTGGAAAAAGAAAGTAAACATTTTATAATTTAATGTATGGATTTGGGGGCCCCTTAAGATTTGGGGCCCATGGGCAAAGTCCCGATTTGCCCATGCGGTAATAAGGGCCAACAATTTGGAAAACCTAAAACGCATTTCAAAACCTAATTTTAGTAATCTCTATCCTTATTTGAAAAATAAGCTGCCCTATACATGTGATTATACGTAATGATTTGTATCTAAGCTGCATAGTATGCAAAATTTTAATTTCGTTTGAATTTCGAAACGCATAACACATTATGAAAAATTCCTATAGACAATTCCATCAATAAGCAAAAATATGTTTGAATTCTTTTCTCCAAGCCTCTGTAAAGATCTTTAGAAGTATACAAACCAAGTAATATGCAAACAAAAAAGTAAAATCATGCATCAAGCATAGATTATGAAACACTTTCCAACACATTCAGAATGTTATAATAGAACCTAGTTAGATAAAGTGAAAAGTGATGTCAAAATAATAATAATAATTTGTAAAACACATAATCTGTATTATAAAAGACAATCGTGTTCGTGAGTAACGTTGACGTCAGTTTGCGAACGGCAACATTTGACGATGAAATTCTTGAGGGGTTGGCTCGTAGGATTATGATTGTGTCTGTCCTACAATCATTTCATACATTTATTTGATTGTAGAACAAACACAATGATAAACCTACGATGCAACCACTGGTGGTATTAATTTTTGGTTTACACTGTTAAAAGTGAAGGTGGCAAACCGGTGCCATTTGGGACCCAGAGGTGAAAAGGCCCTAGGGTTCATTGGAACCCGGGGCATTTGGAACCCTAGGGTGCCATAGGGGCTTGGATATGAGGTTGCAGTGCCGACAGGTCTTTTACTGCGTGATTGGAGCTAAATAAGGTGCCATACACTTCGTATTGGCAGCAATGTGGCACCTCATCAGGTGACTGGAACCATGCGCATGTGCTGTGACGCGTGTCTATCTGTTTTCTGTGACGGCAAGTAAAATCTATGGCTATGAGTGAATGAAGGTGGGCTCGATGGCCGAGCGGTTAGAACGCTGAGCTTGTAATCAGACGTTGTGAGTTCGAATCCTTCGACGGCCAAAAGTCGGTTTGTATATTTTTTAATTTTTTGTTATTGGACACTCTGGATTAAGGATGCCATCTTTTCACCCTAATTAAAGGTGTCATTCTGGCTCCTTTAGGGGTGTCACCAGTGAGACAAGCCTTTCACCCCTGAAAGGTGCAATGTGTCACCATTAGTTTTAACAGTATATGCACCACTTTACTTCCGGTAGACATGGAACATTAGATTCACCTATTACTAAACTTCCAAAAAATAAAGTTTTTTTTTTTTTTTTTTTGCTCGATACTTTAGGTTTTTGTGCTGTCGGCTCTTGGACTATTATTGCAATAAGCCTTTGTATTGGATATTAGGACAGCCTAAACTGCCATAGGCTCATTGCAATGGGCATAAAGAGGATAAGAGCTGTATCACACGGAGAAAGATTTTTCTGCAAGCATTTTACAAAACATGATCGTTCATTTTGCTGAGTGTTCGGTAAACAGGTTTTTCAAACTTCTCGCGGGGTAATCTAATTTCTCGCTCCGCTCCTATTGGTCAGTTGATCAGCGCTGAATGAATGGCCAACATTTTCCGTGCAATAGGGGAAATGTTCGCTAAGCAAGAATAGCAAGCAAATTCTCCCCTATATCAAGGTCAGGCAACTTTTTGCTCACTATAATGTTGTGTTGGGGAAAAAGTTCGGCGAATAGGGCACGTGTGATACCGCTAGAAGGAAAAAGGAAAAAAGAAAGAAAAAAAATAGGCTGATTAAGAAAGAAATGGTCACTTTTTAATTAGCCTAAAGTTGCGTAAGTTCTTTGCTATAAATGTGAAAAATATAAGACTGATAAGGGGGGAAAAAGATATCTCTCTAATTTGTCCCCCAACTCTTTGCAAACTGCTTAGCCGGATTTCTCAATTAGCCTACTACATATATATTCTCAAAAAAAAGAAAGAATTCAGATTTGAAATTCTCTTTTTCGTTTTTCTTTGAAATCATAGTAAATTTCGGATTAAAAGTCAGTTATTTATTATTATTATTATCATTATTGTTGTTGTATTTATTTTTATTATTATTATTTACAATGCCATGGGATAGTTCATACTTTAGCATTGCGAAACATGTTTGTGAAAACTCCGTTAATCAGATGTCCAGATGTTGATATCCCATCGTAAAAGTACTATTTCAAACATTGTACGTATTTATCACATAATTCATTTCTCCTTATAACTTGTTATTTTCAAAGGGATAACTCAATATTAGCCTTACGTTTCATTAAACTTTGTGGATTTCACTTACATAAAGTTTTCTACCCAACGAATAAAAGAAAATTCAACCTGTAAGTATTTCTTGATTGCATCATGGTAGTTGAAAATTTATTGAATAAATATTTGTAAATTCAGAATTTTTTTAAAGAAACTCATGCTAACAGAAAGGATTTTTTTTAGTATTTTATAACACTATTTTTGAGATATTAAATGGTTTTATGAAGGAAAACGATTCAATCAAGAAAAAATGCATTCACTATGATATAATTTAAAGTATTTTCATTTTTTAAAGCAAATTTAAGTACATTTTAAAACCGTTACTCTCGTTCGATCTTGATTTTTTTTTTTTTTTCAAAAATAAATAAATAAATAAATTCCCTTTTTCTTTTGCATGTTCTATAACTACAAAAACCAGGTTGCCAAAAAGTAATTAGTTAGGAAAAAAAATGTCATTTACATATGAAATTGCAATAAAAATTGTTGTTTAGTTAACATTATTATTTATTTTTTAATAACTACTTATATTATTGTTAATTTGATCCCTTGTATCATAAAAACACCATCCAGTATGTAAATAAAAATTAAGTAAACTGAGAAATATACATTGAGTTTTACAATTTGAACCTATAATTATATTGAAAAAGCACAAAATGGAGAAAATGAATTCAAAATGTGTAAGTAGTTTAACATTTTAAAACAAATTTAAGTAAATTTTAAAACCATGCTTTTCCTAAGATCTTGAACTTTTACTCTAAAATCTTTTTTTCCTTATTTTTGTTTAAATTCCGCTAACTTTAAAAAAACAAAAGTTTTCTAAAAAGAATTATTTTAAATGAAATTAAATATATTTATTAATTTATTATTTAATTAAATATATTTTTATTAAATATCATTCATATGTAAATTTGCAGTAAAAGTGACTGTTCATTTATATAGGTTTCGTTCATCTGATGAAACCCTATTCGTCTCTGTCCTCTGTCTGTCTGTCACAGAGTCTGTACACAAAAACTATTCAAGGCAGAGCGTTCAAATTTTGTGTACCTACCGCTGAATACCTCTTGTCACACAACAAAGCATAAAGGTTTGAAAAAGACTGTTATTTTAATTAAATTATTTATTTTAATACCATCAGTTTATTTTTTGAAGGTGTTTTCTCTTCTAATTGTTGCAAAAATTTAAATAAATTTAAAAATTATTATGTATATAACAGAAATTAATGGATTAAATAAATCACGTCGGAAACGTGTTTGTTTTTATTTTGGTATTTAATTCTAGAATTGTTTTAACTTCATTCTAAATCTTGTTTCTTTTTTCTCGAGTTTTGGATCACTCGAGACAACAGCTCAACAGCTATAAGTCTAAAAAGTCCTTCCGGCAGTACCGGGAGGAAGAGGTAGCTTTCATATATCTTATTTGTTTATTTTTTTATTTTAAATTAAGTTATATTATTCAAACATACGAAGTTCAAATTAGTGGAAACCGATTATATAGGATTGAATACTAGTTTTTGTCAAAACTGAATATTAATGGGACTTTTTAGAAATTAGTCATTTTTGTTCAAGCTGGTTTTATTTTAAGCGATTTATAAGGTCGCCAAATTCCACGATATTATGAAGTGTATGCCGTTTTAAAACAACATGATGGATAAAACAAACCAATGAGCTAGGTCAAAATCTTAATTCTGGTGCACATGCACACTCGCATCGAAATCGATTAATACATACGAGTACTGTCGTGGACAAATTGATTTTTAAAAAAATGTCACCCACATTAGAAATTCAAACTGCTATATCTCAGGCGTTTTTTAAGGTAAAGAAAACGAAAAATACTCCATAATTCATGTATTAAGATCAAACACTTCAGAAAGAACTTTTTTTCGATTTCTAATTTTTTGTTTGTATATCATTATACATTTAAAATATTTTTGACAAACTTAAATGGCCACCATTTGAAACAAGAAGGCGAATGAAGTTGGGCAGTGAACTCGGTCAAGACATTGGTATCTACTATGCACACATGGAGTTACATACAAATCAATTTATGCGCGTTATCGCGCGACAAATTGCACGCCGTTTCAAAATGTCAACCACACTGGAAATTGAAAGTGCTATAACTCAGTCATTTTTCAAGCGATAGATGGAACAAAAAATGCTCTGGAATCTTTGTAGCAAGTCAAACACACAAAGGAAAAATATTTTTCAATTTCTTACTTTTTTGTACCTAACTTTAAAATTTATTATTTTTTTAATTTAATATTCCGCCATTTTGAAACAAGATGCCGGATGGAACTGGTCAAGGAACTCGGTCCAAGCATTGGTATGGTAAAATGTACATACCAAGTTGCATCCAAATCTGTTAATAAATACGCATTTAATCACGTGACCAAAATCTGATCATTTCAAAATGTGAGCAACACTAGAAATTTAAAGTGCTATAACTCAGCCATTTTTTAAGATACAAACAAAACAAAAAATGCTCTGGATTGTTGTATCAGGGTCAAATGCATACAAGAGAAATATTTTTCAATTTCTCACTTTTCTGTACCTAATTTTAAATTAATTTTTTTTTTTTTTAATTTAAATGGCCGGTCTTTTGAAACAAGATGACGGATGGAACTGGATAACGAACTCGATCCAGGCCTCAGTATGTACTATGTACACACCAAGTTACATCCAAATCGATTCATAAATACGCGTGTTATCACTTGAGAAAAATCAGATTGTTTCAAAATGTCAGCCACACTAAAAATTCAAAGTGCTATAACTCAGTTATTTTTTAAGATATAGATGAAATAAAAAGTGTTCTGGAATCCTTGTTTTAAGTTCTAACACATAAAAGAAAAATATTTTTCAACTTTTAATTTTTTTAGCATTTAATTTTAAATTTTAATTTTTTTTTAATTTAAATGGCTGCCATTTTGAAACACGATGGCGGATGGTGCTGGTCAAAGAACTCGGCCGAGACATTTGTATGTACTATTTAATACCAAGTTTCATTCAAATCGGTTCATAAATACGTTAGTTACAGCATGACAAAAATCAGATATATATATGTGTGTGTGTGTGTGTGTGTGTGTCAACATTTTAACGGAGGGTGGTTTTGGAGTCTGGGGATCATGATCGGTGAAAATATACCAAAATTTTCCGGAAGTGTTTTCCTCCGGACGACTGCAGTAGTTAGCTTTTTACTTTTTTGTAATGAAAGCTACCTAAAAAAATCCACCTCCAAACCATATCAGAATTGTATTTTTTGCCACGGCAAAACACGTGAAACGGAAAGAAAAAGAGAATTTTTTTACTAGGATTCGATAATCGCAGTACAATTTTTTTTTTTTTTTAAATTATTGCTTTTACAAATTTGGTACTTCCGCACGCGGTTGTTATTTCATGTGCTGATTCATAAAATTTAAATAAATAAATGAATAAATAAAAGCGAGACCACAAATTTCCAATTTATGTTTACATCTACGGTATCTATTTATTATAAAGGACAAACGTATCTGTGCGTAACGCATACGTTCTTCTGCAACTGGCAGAAGGACGTATGCAAGGGCGTATTTCAAATTTTAAATGAAATTTAAGTTTTACAGTTTTCTGTACTGCAAATTTTCAAACTTCTAAACATCGAACATTTTCAATTTTTACACCGTCGTATTTGGGGAAAATGTATTTTAAAATGCAATTCGTTTGAAAGCTGATCGTCTTTTTTTAGTTTTTAATATTCTAACTTTATTTAAGGCTGTTCAGAGCAGAGCAGCACACTGCTCTGCTCAACAAATGTAAAACGTTTTGACACGTTCATTTTTAATGATAAGATATAAAATTAGAAGGCGAAGCGATGAAAGTGATTTGGGTATCGAACTTTGTTTTTAAATTTTAGATAAATAAATTACCTATTGAGTTACAAGCGATTTTGATCATGTGACAAAGACGTTTTTCACCCTTCCTTGACTAGTCATTATTTTTTCGCGAGAAAAATATGCATCAAAATGCCCACTTTGATAAATTTTCTGAAAGATCTCTTGCGTTTGAAAGAGAAAAAAAAAAAAAAAAAACTCCGAAAAAACAGTTTGATTAGATAGTTTCTGAATTGCTAGCTTCATGCATTTCCAAGCAAAAATAAATTAAAGTTAATGTCTTAAACAGTCCCTTTTGGATTTGAGAATAACCCTTAAGGACTTAACAAATTGGATTATATATTCCTTCTTTTAATTGTTGCTCACTTTTAATTTAATGATGAAAATGATTTTACTGTATATATATATATATAGTTTATATTTGGACCTCGCTATGAAACATTTAATTAAGGATTTAGGTAATCTTATTTGTCAATGTATCCTCTTAATATGTAAATTGGTATAAAAATATTTTCTTATTATTTTCTTACTGTTAATTTAAACATTATATTTTTGAGAGAAAAGGGAATCTGGAATTCTTTTACATATATGCACGTGTTAGTCTTTCACTTTGTTACACTGCACTGTAAAAAAAAATTCAAGAGGTTACTAAAAATTGTTTAGTAAATTTGTATTCCACAGAATTTTTTAGTAACCATTACAAACTTTTTTTTTGCAAGTGAAACAAGCATTTCTTTTGTAAACTGAACAAAAGAATTTTTTGTATAACTAACTGAAAAATTTTTAGTATGAGCCACCAAGCAAATTTTAGTAATAGCTCCAAAATTATTTTTAATAACCATTATGTGCGCCCGAAGGGCAGGAGCTTCCGTCGAACTGCATCCAGACTTCTGAAGCGGAAGATTTTCTGCAAAACCGAAATAGATGGCAGCACGAAACATTGCTACCTGCTCCGACAGGATTTTCATAATCCCTTTATTAACGAGTACTTACACTACATACATTCGGGGCGTAGGCCAGTATCGAACCCGGGACCTTTTGGCCTGGAGTCCGTTACTACAACCACTATGCTATCAAGGTCACACGAAGTGACTTTTTGTAATAGCTATTAGAAATATAAAACTATTAACTCTATTCGTTGCTAACTTTTTTCTAGTAATTCTTACAGATTTTCTCTTAACCGACTAAGATTACTAAAAATTTTTTAGTATTTACAAGGATCACTAAAGTTTTTTTAGTAGATCGACCTTTTTTTTTTTTTACAGTGTGTATCCACTTGAATTGAATTCAAGAGTCAAGTCTCTCTCTTTCCCTAATCATAAATTCATCGTCAATAAAATTTCATAAGAGTATCACGTTTACAGTTCATGCTTATCAATAAACTAGATAAAAAGTATTTTATTTTTACCTTTCGTTATTTGTTGTCAGATATTTTAAAGAGACTGTAAATATTTACACTCATCTCAGCAACAAACTTCGAACTTCAGATGGTACCACAATCATTGTGGCGAGATAATGTTACGTTGTTTTAGCGTTCCAGGTCAACCATCTTTTTTTTTTTTTTTTTTTTTTTTTTTTTTTTTTTTTTAACTGAAATAACATTTATACAAGGTTATTGAAAATTAGTTATATGCTTGGCCGCCCCAAACTTTTCTATTTTGTATTAACTAGGGGTTCCGATTCCAACTCTATTTCCATGGGTTACAAAACATAGGTAGAAACTTTTTTCTTTCTTTCTTTCTTTCTTTTTTTCTTTTTCTTTTTTTTTTTTTTGAAAACTTTAATAGATTTTTCTTTTACATTTAACACCTTTTTTTAATTGCCCACTAACTACAGCAAAAAGTTTTTTCATATGAAAAATATCAATTAGTTATTTAAACAAAATTTTGAAATTTGTTAAAGACGATTCATGTTAGCCACGTGACACATAACAGCAGAAGATTCTAATAACCCTAAAGGTTTAAAAGCGCGGTTCGATTACATATCTGAGAAATGTTGTTTACATTTATAGTATTTCATTTATTTATTATAGAAGTACAAAATTTTGTTATTGAATATTAGTCGGAAACAAATACTCAACCACTGATATTGTTTTAAATGCAAAGGGGGTAACTTTTTATAATCAATCAAACTGCACGCTATATATATATATATATATATATATATATATTATGTAACCATATTTTAAAAATGTTTTAAAAATTATGAAAAATTATAAATTGAGTTGAAAACTTCCAAGTAATTGCATTTAATAGAACCTACTTCCCCCAATTCAATGGTGTAAAAACTGAAATTATTCGATGTTTAGAAGTTTAAAAAAATATATTAAAACAAAACTTATTAGAGAGTTATTGCTGTCAAGCTGATGTCAGCGTTACTCACTGACATATTTTTGCTTTATAATATAAATATATTCATATAAATAGTCCTCTTACATATACTAACAGTTATTAAGTATAGTATATTCTTTTAATTTAACCTGGAATCACAATGGCGTTTTTACAGTTCAACAGAGCCTTAGTTGGATATTCAGATACTATGATAAATTCTATCCCATAGATACCGAGACATACAATGAGTAAAAAAGGTAGATAGACTTTTTTAATTTACTTAATTGTGATTTATATTTACAGTTTGATTTTTTTAAGTATCATTTTATACAAATCCCTTTGTTAGACATAAAAAAATAATTACTACAGCAATTAATTTTTAGGAAAATAAATTTGGTTGAATATCGCACTGTAAAAAAAAAGTAGAAGGGCAGTTCTGAAAAATTTAATTTTTTGGACGCTTTTGCTATCGCGAAGGTAAATAAGCATTGCTATTTCACTGTTTTTGTCAAAAAATGTATATATATATTTTTTTGTTCATTTTTAGATTGATTTCTTTTTAGAATGCCTAAAGGAATATTTTTAAATAATTCTCAAAAAGGAGAAGCCATTTGATAATATTTTAAATAATATTCATTTGATATACTCATTTAGAAAAGAGGGTAAAAAGTACGAGGGAGATAATAAATTGCTTTATGTTACTAAAACTGCAATATCAAACTATCTTAGAAATCCTGAGGATCATGGTACTAAAAATAAGATACGAAGACCTAAAACACTGACAACTTGTGATGAAAGAGACATTATTCGAATGTAGAAAAAGGAAGATTCTTACAATTTCAAATTCCGGAATATAAGCAGGACTAACACATGTGTTACGTCAAACTGTATATAACTGTATTAAAAAAGTCCAAAGTCTTTATTTTTCAAGAAGAGACAAAACCATCCAAGCAGACAAAAATGCATGTTGCTAAACGCTTAGCTTGGGCGAGAGACATGATGTCTTGCACCACAGAATAGACTTCTGTCATTTACTCAGATGAGAAAAAGTTCAATTTATATCATCATGATCGATATCAGTTCTGTTGGCTTTGTATCGAGAATGAGGAAGAATTTTATTCCACTTGACATATGGAAGTAGAAAGCTTGATGGTCTGGTTAGCAGTCAAGTATGATGGAAGAACGAATCTCATCATTTTGAATAATAGACAGAACCATAAAGATTACATTTGATTGTTGGAATCAAACTTTTCCTTATAAACATAAAATTGGGTGGAGCAGATTGGATATTTCAACAATTTAGAGTAGCGATTCACATTCCTATTAGAGTTGAAATTTGGCTCCACAGAAACAAGGTCTGTGTTTTGCCATGGCTAGCTAAAAGCCCTGACTGCCCTGAAAACAGTATAAATTTGTTGTTGAACTTTGGAAGGCACTTAAAGATGTTTGTGACAGATTTTACCAAAATAAAATACAAGAACTCTGTGATTCAATGCCAAACAGAATTTTTCTAGTCATAAGACAAATGAAAACTTCTATTAATGCTTTAATTTTCATATAAAATACTTATCCTTCTACTTTTTTACAAAGTTTCATGTAAGCAAAATAAAATATAATATGCAAGTCAAATTCTCTTCATAATTTATTTTTGATTACTATGATTTTATATTCATTTAGTTGTAAAAAATTATGCGTATAAAGAATTTTGCAATAATTTAATTAGTTGTGCTTTTCTTAGAAAAAAATTCTAGTGTCCTTCTACTTTTTTTTTACGCAGTGTAGGTATCACGGAAATTGTAAAAAAACAGCACAGCAGCGCTATCTGTTGAACAATATACACTGAATTTAATTAGTATCAATTTATTATTAATAAGCTTATTTGAATACAAAATTCGACAAAATTCCATCCTATAGATGCCGATATATAGTTATTATGGAAGCATTGAAAAAATAGCATGGCAGTGTAACGATTTACGTCTTTCCCCTGGTTCCGATATGATAGGCAGCACGATGACCTCTCATTTTCATGATAATCATCTATTTATTTCAGCATACTGAATTAACAAATACTCTATAAAATTTGACAAATAAAAAACTTATAACTTATACACATAAAAATCAAACAAGTAACAAAAACGTTCAAATCCTCGCTGAAATCAGTCACTATCCCGTTTCTCTCCACTCTCCTTTTAGAACTATTGATGTGGGCATATTTAACTGTAGTATTCGCCTTATGTTTTGTGAGTTTTTTACGAAGCTGCTTATACCTGCTGTTTGTCAAATGAAGCTATAGTATATATTCCTTACTTTTTACCCACTTATAGCTTATACCCATTGCATATATCTTATATCCTCTGTTTTTTACAACTACTGCGCTGGTTGTACAGTGATAGATTCATATATTTATCATTATAAAAATAATTAAAATAATATTTCCGCTAAATTAAATTCTATTACCTTTTCTAGACAGAGATAAAATTTTAAATATCTTTGTTCTTTTTTTGACTGAATTTAGTATTTCTCATATGTTTCTCATCTTTGCTAAAAAAAATTTTCATTGAACAAAAATAATTTAACTGTTTCACACATTTGCTTCTGTTATGATAAAAACAAGTAAGAAAAATCATGCGTTAAGCACTTTCCAACACTTCATGAAATCTTTAACAAAACTTCGCTATTCAGAGAAATAACATATTATTGTCCATATCTAAATATGTATTCCAATACTTTTGGAAAGTCCTGTATTTGATGAGTCAGTTAATATATGGACTATATGATGGTAAAATTTAGTTTAACAGGAAAACGTCTAACTGGTTGAAAATTTCCTTTCAGCAATTTATACTAATAGATGGAAACATACTTGAATACTTTTGTTTAGTCCTGTAAAATACATGGTACCTTTAATACACGAAAGTATTTTGCTAAAGTTTAGTTTAAAAATGAATTCTCTTTAAACTACTTAAATCAAATTTCCTGAAATTATCATCCAAAGGCGACCATGTATTGCGTGACCCTGTATATCATTTTATTTATATTCTACAAACATCTCTTAGTAAACTAAATAAAGTTCATCGTACAAAGGCATAACATATTTAAAAACCACTTTTAAGAAATTACGCTCATATTCAGTAACCTTTCCGAGATCTTTTGTGCAACCCTGTATTATATATTGTGTAAAAATTAGCATATATATATAAACCATACAATATGCATAAATTTAGTGAAACTTAAAAGCGTATATCATAAATAAAAATGCATTACATCCATCTAACAGACATTTTCCATAATATACAGGACTTCAGATAGAATAAACTATTTGAAATCTTTTGTGTGTCCCGGTAAATGCTATGCACTACGTATTATGCGTGAAATAACTCATAAAAATCTTCAGCAACGTATATCAATTTGATTATATATGAAATAGTTTACCATAATTAAAATATGTCGCAAAGAATTCCTCTCCTTTATTATTATGCATTGGAATTCTTTTGTGTAGCTCTGTAAATGAATAATAACTATTATTTTCATTGTATACTTTACAAAATGCATATTTTAATGTACTTTGTAGATGTATATAATTTTGAAGATGTTTGACAGGGTGTAACATTTTTAAATATCAATTGAAACGATTTTTCCCCATAGTCCGTAAATGTAATGGAAAACTTTTGACTGTCCCTGTAAATAAACTAATCATGGTAGAATCTTCATTTTTGAATAGGGTTGTGCTCGGGTAAACGTCATTAAAGTCCAAAAATTTCATGACAATCAGAGTATATTTACGAGAGTTAGAGCGCGGACAGCGGCCATACGGACAGGCGGCCAGACAAACCGAATACATAAGCACTTTTCAACTTTGTTGGAAAATGCTAAAAAAAGAAAACCAGGAATGCCATGCTTTAGGAAATTTTCCAATGAAAATAGCATTATTTTTTGTGGAAAAATGTATCTAAGTTAAAAGCACGAAATTTCGCTTATTTAAAGAAAGATTCTCTTAAAAAATACCGGTGCCGAAGAATTTCCTGAAAATTTCCTGAAGAGTGGCAACCCTGAAAACACATCTCTTTGTTTCCATTCTAACTTGTTTCGACCATATACACTATATTGCCATTGATTATGGGACACTTGCGATTTTAGACATTTTACTAAATATCTAGAAAAATGCATGAGGAATCATCTCGAAACTTTTAGTGTATAAATATAATAGTATACGTCATACATCTCCGTGGAGAATTTTTACCGAAACTCTATAGGGGACCGTCAACAAATTAAAAACGAATGAATATCTTTTGAATAACCCTGTCAAAACTAATGGCACAAAAGCGCTCAAACTCTAGATTATGATTGAATGCCTTATTGTAATACACTGTGTTCATTTTTATGCAAATAGCATGCATACTCGCAGAGTAATTAAGGTTTTTATAAAAATGGCCCCAAATTTTTCTAAGTTTTTCCCTTATAATTTTCAGAGTTCTTAATATAAAATATTATTTTTTTCAAAAAATATGACAAACAGCATTGCACACAGTACCCTGTAATCAGAATTAAAAAAAAATAAAAATTGTATGAAAAATGAGTAGGTTTACTAAATATTTTTTTACTGCGCATGCGTCAAAGATATCAAAATTTCATTTGCATATTATGTTAGCTAAATGTATAGAGCAACATTTGTAAAAGTCTCAAAATTATAGCTTGAAAATTCTGAAAATAATCGTCTATAGAAAAAGGACAAAATCCGTTGTTTCCAAAATGAAGCAAAAAAATGAGGGATTTTATCCAAAAGTAGTCGTAACATCCCGTATTGTGTACTCTATATTGACACTAATCAATGAATATATGGATACAACCCCTCTTGTTTTTGCTTCATTTTGAAAATAACGGATTTTCAACTTATTCAATTGACGATTATTTTCAGAATTTTCAAGTTATGATTTTGTGACTTTCACAAAAGTTGCTCTATACATTTAGCTAACATAATATGCAAATGAAATTTTGATATCGTTGACGCATGCGCAGTAAAAAATTATTTAGTAAACCAACTCATTTTGTATACAATTTTCATTATTTTTTAATTCTGATTACAGGATACTGTGTGCAATGTTGTTTGTCATATTGTCTGAAGAAAATCTTATTTTATATTAAGAACTCTGAAAATTATAAGGAAAAAACTTGGAAAAATTTGGGACCATTTTTATAAAAACCTTAATTACTCTGCGAGTATGCATGCTATTTGCATACAAATGAACAAGGCGTATTACAATAAGGCATTCAATCATAATCTAGAGTTTGAGCGCTTTTGCTACATTAGTTTTGACAGGGTTATTCAAAAGATATTCATTCTTTTTTAATTTGTTGACGGTCCCCTATGGAGTTTCGGTAAAAAATCTTCACGGAGATGTATGACGTATACTATTATATTTATACACTAAGAGTTTCGAGATGATTCCTCATGTATTTTTCTAGATATTTAGTAAAATGTCTAAAATCACAAGTGTCCCATAATCAATGGCAATATAGTGTATAAAGAAAAAACAAGTATTAAAAATCGTACGTCAAGCATTGATGATGAAAAACTATCGAATACTCAAAACTTTCGAAAACATCCAGAATACTGTAACGTAATTTCCCCAATTAATAAGATAAAGAATTAAGTCTACGTAAACAATTTGGAAAATGCATTTAAAATCTCAACAATAGCAATTCCCATGTATAGTAAGAATTCTTTTAGGAATTCTTGTATATGATCTGTAGATTTATATATATATACTACACTCCTGGTCAAAATTATAAACTCAGAATTTTTTTAATTTGTTTACATCATAATATAAATAAACTTAGCTTTATATTAATAAAATAATGATGAATATTTATAATAAGACATCTAGATTTAATATAACTTATAAATAAAATGGAGTAAGTAATTTAAATAAGAAAATACATAACTTTTAAAAAATAACATTATGTGAGTCCTGGACAAAAATATAAACTCAAAGTTACGAATTTCAATATTCTGGCACATTTCATATAAATAACTGCATTTTATGATAAAAAACAAATAAATGGAGTCATTATGGATGAATACATTTCAATATATCAATACATGTTTTAATTTTTCCCATAAAATAACATTATGTGAGACCTGGACAAAATTATAAACTCAAGGCATGAATTTCTATACTCTGGTATTTAATATCTAAATAATAAATGTGTTCTGTGATAAGAAACTAATTCAATGAAAGTATTTTTCACATTTGTATTAAGGCAAACGACATTTATCATATTTTCAATTCTCTCCATTATTTTATTAAAGATCTGTAATGGTGTGAGCTGGTTCTTTTCAGAATGGTAAAACTGCTTTGGCTTTTCTTAATGGAAAACAAACAGCAGAAGACTGCGAGTTATTGCTGGCAGATAATCTTTTGCCATATGGACCATTAATCGCTGGAGTAAACTGGGTATTTCAGCAAGATAATGTAGAAATACACACAGCAAAAAATACAAAAGAGTGGCTGCAGCGCTGGCATGTAAATGTCTTGAATTGGCCAGCCCGCAACCCTGACCTAAACTTCATTGAAAATTATTGGGATGCAATGGATCGAAGAGTCTAACGCGATGGACGTCAATATCAAAACACAATTGATTTAAAAGTGGCTATATTTTCAGCCCGGAACCAGTACTCTATGGAGTAGTTGGAAAATTGCATATTCGAAGTCATTCAGAAAAATGGCGATTAAACACATTTTTGAATGTATGCGTTAATACTTTGCACCAGGATTCAAAAGTACGTTCACTTCTTAAACTCTATAATTTTATGTTTTCAGATTACACATGTACTATACTCAGACTGTACTATATTACTCATCATTTTTGAAAGAAAATCTTAAAAATGCTTTCATATATTCAAATATATTCATCCTTAATAACTCTATTTAAAAGTTTATTATCACAAAATGCATTTATTTATAATAGAAATTCACAGCTTTGAGTTTATAATTTTGTCCAGGTTTGACATAATGTTATTTTATGAGAAAAATTAAAATATATATTGATGTATTGACATGTATTAATCCATAATGACTGCATTTATTAGTTTCTTACCATAAAGTGCATTTATTTATATCAAATATGCCAGAATAGAGAAATTCATAACTTTGAGTTTATAATTTTGTCCAGGTTTCGCATAATGTTATTATTTTAAGTAATGTATTTTCTTATTTAAATTATTAGCTTCATTTTATTTATCAGTTATATTAAATTTAGATGTCTTATTAAAAATATTCATCTTTATTTTATTAATTTAAAGTTAAGTTTATTTATATTATGATCTAAACAAATTACAAATTTTCTGAGTTTATACTTTTGTCCAGGAGTGTAGATACTATTTCAAAATTTATATCAATTAGGAAACACATAACGCAGTTGAAAATTCCCTTACAGCAATTTCCTTCAATAAATGGAAATATTTAAAAAAATCTTTTTTGCACGCAGCCCGGTATAGTATCTAGAAAATCTATAAGAAGCAACTTTTAATTCACTTATCAGTAATGTTTCTCCTTGATGCACACAAAATAAGAATTGGATCAATGATAGTAACTTGCTTCAATTCGTCTTTTGTTGCATGTTTCGTTTCTGACACATCCAGAAGTCAAGGGATTAAAGTTTTCTGCAGTACACTTTCGCACAGCGAATGACACTCATATCCAAAGGCTGAATCATGCTCTTGCAATTCACGAGAGAAAAAAAAAGTTAAATTTTGTTTAAAGTTGAAAAATCTTGTGGGTGTGCAAGATACTGATCTATGAATAAGAGAACTTTCGTAATTTCTTTTTACCATTTTCTTGTCGAATTTATGAAGGAAACGAAGAAAATGTGCGATGTCATCTACATTGTTTTATTGCTTGTGTAATTGCAAGGAGGCTTCTTTACTTTCTTAAATCAATGGGGATTTGTTTGATTTGCTTATAACCAATGCCGGTATTTTTTTTCCCGAAACGTCGCTTTTCAAGACAACAAGACAATCTCTGCTTTTTTTCCAACCTTTTCTCTGCTCTTTTGCCAATCCCAAAACTTTCTTCTATCTCATAGATATATCTTAATATTTCGAACAGTAAGTACGCATGTTAATACTTTAATATAATTAATTCAATACTATACTAACTTTGATTTTCATCTTAAATTTCTTCTTCAGTCAATTTAATAGGAGCAAAAACGAGTTAATGTGGATCATGATATTTATTAAAATCAATAGTTTTCCCTTATTCTGTTATTATCAGCTGTTTGCAAATAGCCGGCTTAGGAGGACGCGAGTTTCCGTCTCTGCACGAGCCGATGGAAAGTAAAATGATGAAGAATCGCGAAAATGATACGAAAAATGCTATCACAATGCTCCTTTCCCACGGAATATTTCCAAATTTAAGGAAGATCTACTGGCTATAGCCAAAAACATGCAAAAAAAATTTGGTTCAATTCTGTGCATAAATTTATACACTTTTCGGTGGTACAACATTGAAAATGGCACAAAAATTGCTATTGCAGCTCTCCCTTTCGGCATATTTATTTTCAAATTCAGGGAGAACGTACTAATTACAGTCAAACGCTTAGAGAAAAATTTGGTTCAATTCTATGCATAACTTCAAACACTTATCGATTGTACAATATTGAAAATGGCACAAAAATCGATATTACAGCGTCCTTTTCCGACAGATTTTTTTTTTTTTTTTTTCAAATTCAGGTAGAACCTACTATCCATAGCCAAACACTTACAGAAAAAATTTGGTTCAATTCTATGCATAAATTTATACACTTTTCGGTGGTACAACATTGAAAATGGCACAAAAATTGCTATTGCAGCTCCCCCTTTCGGCATATTTATTTTCAAATTCAGGGAGAACGTACTAATTACAGTCAAACGCTTAGAGAAAAATTTGGTTCAATTCTATGCATAACTTCAAACATTTATCGATTGTACAATATTGAAAATGGCACAAAAATCGATATTACAGCTTCCTTTTCCGACAATTTTTTTTTTTTTTTTTTTTTTTTTTTTTTTTTTTTTTTTTCAAATTCAGGTAGAACCTACTATCCATAGCCAAACACTTACAGAAAAAATTTGGTTCAATTCTATGCATAACTTCATACAATTTTCAGTGGTACAATATTGAAAATGGCACAAAAATTGCTACTGCAGCGCCTCCATCCGGCGATTTTTTTTCTAATTCAGGGAAGGCCAACCAGCTATAGCCAAATACTTATACAAAAAATTTGGTTCAATTCCATGCTTAACTTCATACACTTTTCGATGGTACAATACTGAAAATGGCACAAGAATCCCTATTACAGCTCTCCTTTTCAACGGAGTATTTCAAAGTTGAAGGAGGACCTACTTGCCACAGCCAAAAACATACACTAAAAATTTGGTTCAATTCTATGTATATCTTCATACTCTTTTCGATAGTAGAATGGCGACATATGGACACACACACAGACACACGCACGGACAGACAGACATTTTGTAAAAACATGTTTTTTGTAATCTCTAAATCCTGAAACGTGACATCGAAAACCGGAAGTCGAAAAAAAATTTGATTACAATACTTTTTTCTACTGAAGATAGAAGAAAGTAAAAATAGACCCTTACGTCATAATTGTATAAATCTTTCGGTTCGTATCCATTTAATAAAGTAGCCAAAAATAACTATTGTTAATTCCTCTTTAAGCTCGGACGTTCAGGCTCATAGAAAAGGTACTATGAATTTAAATTAGACGAGCGTGTGTACAACAACTTTAACATAAGATAAGAGTACTAATCATGAAAAATCTTTGAGCGAACTTTTTTATTAGTCATGATAATTTGAATGACCATTTGCTCATCGAAATCGTTTAATGGCGAGAGACCATTCCTCAAAATCTGGTCCTTAGGTGTTGCTCAAGTGCCACCAGTCTTATTTTCTTTATATTAAACCCTGATTGTAAACTAGCTGGTACTAAATCTAACAAGGAAGGTCTCCATTGGGGGCATACTCAGAATTTTTTGAAAAAAATACGAATTAAACTACTTATGTAGGTAATAAAGGATCAGTGAAAATTAGCGGCGGAATTACATTATTAGATATGTAAAAAAATAAAATAGTTTGGAATAATTGGCGTGAAAAGCTGAAAGCGACGCGGGATTTGGCGAGCAGTGCATTTCCTCGCCAAAAGCAGACGATTTTAACGAATCTGAAAATTGATTTTGACTTCACTGTTAAAAATCTGCAGCATTTACTGCAACGCCACTCCACTACTTTTATAGAATATCTCTCTTCTGACCAATGAGAATGCTCCATAGCAAGGTGAATTGACCGTTTTCTATAAAAGCTGTGGAGTGACGCTGCAGAAAATGGTACAGATTTTTAGCGGTGTTATAGCTTGTGCAACACTGTTAAAAATCTGCTGCATTTTGCTGCAACGCACTCCACCGCTTGTATATAATATCTCTATTCCAACCAATGAGAAAGCTCCATTTCACGGCCAAGTAACCGTTTTCTATACAAGCAAGGGAGTGCGTTGCAACAAAATGCAGCAGATTTTTAACAGTGTATTTTTCAATTTGGAACAATTTTAATCAATTTAAATTGTGTTTTAAATCATAAAATATATTAATTTCATTTTGTTATAAGTACATATAAACGTATATGACAAAATTACACTTAAAGTAAAGTAAAAATGCAAAACTAAAATTACTTAAACTAAACTTATTTAAATAAATTGAACATAGAAAGTTTTTTCTTTAAAAAGTATTCGAAGCGTAAAAGCGTATTTTTCAAAATTTCGTTTTTTCGCCAACCGGAGATAAATCGCCAAATAAACGAAATTTTTATTATTTTTTTACGGACGTTATAAGGAGGTTCCGCCGAAATTTTTTTATAAACATATATAACTATATGAGAAGAACATTCTGTAATTTTTTCAGATTTTTCTGAGTATGCCCGTATGGAGACCTTCCTTGTAAGTAACAATACGAAGATGATCAAATATTATATGCTGTAGAAATAAAGAAGTTGCTAGAAGAGGGGATTATTGAAGCCGGAAATTCTCCTAGACATGCTCAAGCAGTCGTATGAAAGGGCAGCATCACTATTCACATATGGTAAGGAATTTCAGGTATAATTTCAAAAATCCGGCATTCAGAAATCCCACAACTTCAAAAATCCGGCATTAAAGTAATCTTTTACTTGCCTTTTCTTTTATACTTCTAACTTACGGTAGAATGAAAAATTGCACGATAAACAGGTGTTTCTTTTCTAAAATTTTGATTTTAATTTTTTTTTTTTTTTTAGAAATTGTATGAAGATTTTTAAAAACCAGGGAGTGGTCCTTATAAAATAAAGCATTTACATTTCTCTATCGCAGAAAATGTGGGTCGATAAGAAAGAACTTGTCTTTTGAAAGATTTTGTCTTTTATAAAAACCTTATCTGCTCATTATGGAATTGGATCGTTGACAGCTTGTGACATTAAAAAAAAAAAAAAAAAAAAAAAAAAAAAAAAAAAAAAAACAGAAGCTAAATATACTGGAATTTTATACAAAAAGTGACATCCTAAAGTGGCGTTAAAGTGAAAAGCACTCATGAATAAAAAATTTAAATTGTTTTTTTTTTTTTTTTTTTTTTTTTTTTTTTTGTTACATAAAAAATTTCAATTCAAGTAAGATTTTTTTCTCATAAGTATCACTTGATTAGTAATTAAATTTGGACTAAAGGCGCTATTTAAAATATGGAAAGTTCTTTTGATATTCATTTAAAAACCTGGAATTTTCAAAAATCCGCCTTTGTCTCGGACCCGACTAAGCCGGATTTTTTAAGTTATATTGTATTCTCAAATGATTAATAGTTTCATAAGTCTCTACGTCTACGTCGATCTTAAGTGAGGCACCGTAATCCCAGCCTAAAAGTCATGAACTTTAAACTTTTAAGTTTCAAATCAAATTTATGTATTATAAATGAAATGAGTGAAAATATTATATTATTATAGTTTAAATAATTAATGAAATACGAAAAAATGCCATAGGTATAATATTTGGTGATTTACTATCTGCGTTAGGCTAGCATAAAATACTGAGTTCTTGATTTATCAGCACAGATGTCATATATGCACCACATTGGCACGTTTTTTTTTTAACGCCAATTTGGCGAAAGCTTCGTTTTCAAATACCAGTTACATACATATTTTTTTAACTAATTTCTATTATTTTAAAAAGTAAATAATAATAAATAAAAAAAGTTTAGTTAATAATTATAGAATTTTAATAATTTTAAAAAAGAAAGTAAAAGTAAACAAACAGTTTATTAACAAATAAATAACAATATCTGGGTTACCATTTGAGGCACATATAACTGCCATTTTGTTCCAATCGCGCCAATGTGGTAAGTATATAGCATCTGTGCAAAATAGGGGCAAAGAGGGCGGTCGCCCCGGGCGCAGAAATTTAGGGGGCGCCAAATTTATATTACCAACGTCATTTTTGGCCTGTCACAAGAAAAAGTTGGGGACGGTCGGGCGTCAAATTCTAACTTTGCCCGGGCGCAATTTTCTCTTCGCACACCCCTGCATCTGTGTCTATTTCTCTAGCAAAATCTTCTAATTTGGCAGAAAATTGAGCAATTAAAATAAATTATGAATAAAAGCAATATGATTTAATACTTAATATGCATTCAAGGGAGACCAAACTGGTTGCCAAGAACGGCCAGTTATATATAAAGACTTTTATTCTCAGTTATAATCTTTTACCTTTTGGAGGGAACATTTTTTGTTAAGCTTATGCCTTATCATCTATGCTAATAAAAGAACAAAACGCTCTGTCTGTGTGTGTGTCTGCGATGGCTATAAAGATAAAGATATAAAGACTTTTATTCTCAGTTATAATCTTTTACCTTTTGGAGGGAACATTTTTTGTTAAGCTTATTCCTTATCATCTATGCTAATAAAAGAACAAAACGCTCTGTCTGTGTGTGTGTCTGCGATGGCTAGCAAAATCTACAGCATGTACGAGGCTCAAAATTTTTTTGAGAGTAGAACCAAATCTCTCCTGAGATCTGAGCTTCAGAATTTCGAAATTCTATTTATTAACTGAGTAATTAATCAAATTCCAAAGCTCACTCTCATAAAAAATCGCCTTTTTTCTTCTTTTTTTCCTTTCATTTTCTTATGGTTGGCTGGTTGCATAAAATTTTCGCAGAAATAATTTAAAAAGCTGGGACAGACCTTTAAAATTCATAGACTGGCAAACTGTCAGTTTAAATGATGATTTTTTATCACAGCTGTTGTACGCCATGGAGGAAAAAGATAGTAAGTGAAGTAAACAGCAAAAAAGATTTGCAATATGAAATCATTTGTCGCTCAAATTTTAATGTCCCAAACAAAAGCATGTGGAAGGGATTTTGTATTAATAAGACGAATTGAAAGAAATGAATTACAGCTGAAGCATATTTTACGAAAAAATTATTATTTTTTAAAATGGTCTTTTTTTATTGTATTATTTATTTTAAAAAAATGTTTGCTTTTAAAATAATTGAAATCGGAAAATTATAAATAATTAAATGTCAAAATAAAATTAAATAAATTATTGAAAACATTTGATTTATTTTTGTATTACTAAAAGTTAGCTTTTTTTTTCAGAAGTTTTTAATACTTTATAACGTAGATGAAAAATGTTTATGATTTAACAACATATTAGGTAGCTTTCATTACAAAAAGTAAAAAGCTACCTATTGCAGCCGTCCGGAGGAAAGCACTTCCAGAAAATTTTGGTGTATTTTCACCGATCATGACCCCCAGACCCCAAAACCACCCTCCGTTCAAATGTTGACATATATATATATATATATATATATATATATATATATATTATATCTGATTTTTGTCATGCGATAACTAACGTATTTATGAACCGATTTGAATGAAACTTGGTATGTACATAGTACATACAAATGTCTCGACCGAGTTCGTTGGTCAGCATCATCCGCCATTTTGTTTCAAAATGGCGGCCATTTTAAATTTTTTTAAAAATTTAAAATTTAAAATTAAATACGAAAAAATTAAAAGTTGAAAAATATTTTCCTTTTACGTGTTAGAACTTAAAAAAAAAAGATTCCAGAACACTTTTTATTTTGTCTATATCTTACAAAATGATTGAGTTATAGCACTTTGAATTTTTCTTATGCCTGACATTTTGAAACGGTCTGATTTTTGTCACGTGATAACACGCGTAATTATGAACAGATTTCAATGAAACTTGGGATGTACATAGTACATACAAATGTCTCGACCGATCGTTGGCCAGCATCATCCACCATTTTGTTTTAAAATGGTGGCCATTTTAAATTTTTTAAAAAATTAAAAATTAAAAATTAAATGCGAAAAAAATAAAAATTGAAAAATATTTTTCTTTTACGTGTTAGAACTTAAACAACAATTCCAAAACACTTCTTATTTTGTCTATACCTTAAAAAATGACTGAGTTATAGCACTTTGAATTTTGCTTATGATTGACATTTTGAAACGGTCTGATCTGAACGATCCACAATGTTGCTTTAAAATGGCATACACTTTATGATATCGTGGAATTTGGTGACTCTCTAAATCGCTTAAAATAAAACCAGGTTTAATAAAAGATGACTAATTTCTAAAAACTCCTATTAATATTCAGTCTTGACAAAAACTAGTTTCAATCTTATAAAATCAATAATTTTATAAGATTATTTTCACTAATTTGAGTATTTTTGAACAATATAACTTACCTTAAAATAAATAAATAAATATATAAGTATATGAAAGCTACCTCTTCCTCCCGGCATTGCCGGAAGGACTTTTAATAATTCTATGTCAATATATAAAATATATTGATGAAAACATTCTTTTAAAATCATGCATGAAAACTTAAATAAAAAATATTTATCTAAAATCTAGATTTCAGAGTGCAGACGATTTTTTAAGACATTAACAAAAGAATGTTAACTTTTCAAGCAAAATCTTAAATGATGCTTCTATATTGATATTTCAAAGTCATATGATAAAAATAATCAAATAATTCTTGCCTATGATTGTTATATTTGTATCTTTTATGCATTCCGATCGTGTATTACAGCCAATAATGGCACAGAACGTTATTTTTAAACGAAATTTTAGTCATCTATTCAATAACTGTTTAAAAGGTAAAAAATAAAAACAAAGAAATACGGGTTTAAAGCAGTTTGAATTGATCGGCGTGACAAAGCACATGGTTTTGTTAGTGCTTATTTGGACTTAATGTAGCAGATTTTAGGGTTACATTTTTGGCGTCACCCCAAGACATTATACTTCCACTCAATTAATTTCGTTTTACTGTATGCTTGTACGCAGATTTTTGGCATTTCGAACATTAGAATGTATGAGTCATTAGCTGTGTTGCAGTAAAAAAAAAATCATACAACAGTTTTCTAGGAGTTTATTTTTTTATCATTGATAAAATTTAAATGTATTCTATTCAATTTAAAATTGTATTATAGCTTTAATTTGTTTTTAAAACAAAAATAAAATAGCTGTTTGACGTACAATTGTTCGAATCTGCAAACGATTCATACACCATAATAAATTATCAAATAGCAAAGTAAATTATTTATCAGAAATAGCCATAAAAAGAATAGTAGCAAAATTGATTGTAACCTTAATGTTTAGACTAATTAACACATAATCCAATTCCAACCAGGAAAAAACAGACCACACTCCGATCCGTGATAGACAAAATTTCCGTGAGTATAAACCCGACCCGACCCTAAAAATTCTGTTTGAAAAAAAAACTATGGATTTGATAACTGACCCGAACCAAATCTCAATCCTGTAAAAATGTTCAAATGAAGCATAATCCGATCCAAACAAGCAAAAATAATTTTGGGGGGCATGAAACTTGACCCAAACCTAAATATTTTCTTTAAAAAAACTCGAAATATCACCCGAACAAAATCTGAAACCGATAAAAATATTCCAGAGAACTATAACCCATCCCAGCAAGACAAAGTACTTTCCGTGGTCATAGACCCGACTCAAACCTAAAAAATTCCATTTGAAAAATCCTGAAATTTGACCTAAACCACATCAAAATCCGACCAAAATATTCGAAAGAACCATAACCGGATTCGAGTAAGACAAAATAATTTCCGTGGACATGAACTCGATACGAACCTAAAACTTCCATTCGAAAAAATACCTAAAATTTGAATCGAACCAAATCTGAATCTTACAAAACTATTTCAAAGAACCGCAACCGGATCTGAACAAGACAAAATATTTCCATGCACATGAACCCAGTTCGAACCCAAAAAATTTCTTTGAAAAAATCGCGAAATCTGAACTGAACCAAATCTGAACTTGGCAAAAATATTCCAGTGAAACATGTCTTTATTCGAACAAGACAGAATAATTTTCGTGAACACGGAAGAAGACCCGAACCCAAAAGTTCTATTTGAAGAAAAACCCGAAATCTAAATTGAACCAAATTTGAACCCGATAAAAATATTCCAAAGAACTATAACCCGATCCGAGCAAGACGAAATAATTTCCATGGACATAAACCCGACTCGAACCTAAAAAATCCGATTTGAAAAAATATTAAATTTGACCCAAACCACATCTGAATCCGACCAAAATATTCGGAAGAATCATAACCGGACTCGAGTATGATAAAATAATTTCCGTGGACATGAACGAGATCCGAACCTAAAAATTCTATTTGAAAAAATACCTAAAATTTGAATCGAACCAAATCTGAACCTGACAAAAATATTCCAAAGAACCGTAACCGGATCCGAATAAGACAAAAAATTTCCATGCACATGAACCGAATCTGAACCTAAAAAATTTCTTTGAAAAAAATCTCGAAATCGGAAATGAACCAAATCTGAACTTGACAAAAATATTCCAGTGAAGCATGTTATTATTCGAAAAAAGCAGAATAATTTCCGTGAACACGCAAGAAAACCCGAACCCAAAAATTCCATTTGAATAAAAAGCCGAAATCTGAATTAAACCAAGTCTGAACTTGACAAAAATATTCCAGTGAAGCATCTCTTTATTCGAATCAGAGAGAGAAATTTCCGTGGACACGCAGGAAGACCTGAACCCAAAAATTCCATTTGAAGAAAACGCCGAAATCTGAATTTAACCAAATCTGTTCCCGACAAAAATATTTCACAGAACCATAACTGGATCCGACCAAGGCAAAATAATTTTCATGGAACTGAATCCGACTCCAACATTTAAATCTAATTTCAAAAAATACCTGAAATCTGAATCGAACCAAATCTGAACCCGACGAAAATATTCTAATGAATCATAACCAAGATCCCAACAAGACAAAATAATTCCCATGGACATGAACCCAATATATGGTTAGGTAACATTTGGGTTACGATTAGATTGCAATTACATTACGGTAAGTCTTTGATTTTATTTTATCTCACGTTAGGTTACAGTTAGATCACGGTTAATTTAAAGTTAGGTTAAAGTTAAATTGCATTTATGTTATGGTTGAACAAGGATAGGTTACAATAAAGTGACGGCTAGGTTACATTTATGTTATATTTAGGTTACGGTAGGGTACTGTTAAGTCGCAGTTAGGTTACAGACAGGTTACGGTTACGTAACAAAAATTTACGGTTAGGAATTTGCCCACAGAGTAAACATTACGCATGCTTTGATTAAAAATATACACTTACTTTTGTTAAATGGCTCTGAAATTATAATATTATATACGAACCTTTTATCATCGAGTATCGATTTCATTCACGGTATAGTCGGATTTAAGAGTGATATAATTAGTTTGAAATTCAAAATATTTCATTTGGGATTTCTATGTGAAAAAAAATAATTATTTACGTGACTTAACAGTGATTTTTACGGATAAATATCAACACTTTAACATGAAAATAACGCAATCGTTGGATACATGTTCCCTCCCGCGTTTCTCATTGCTCATTTTAAGTGTTTTTAGCTCACAGGCTATCATAGCCTGAGAGCTTATGTGCCCGCCCGTTCTGTATGTACGTTCGTAAGTTCGTACGTTCGTGCGTAATGGTTGAACAAGGATAGGTTACAATAAAGTGACGGCTAGGTTACATTTATGTTATATTTAGGTTATATATTATTTTTCATTATAAAAATATCGAATCCACTTGAAATTTTGTATATAGGTATATCGTGATAAGGCACTTCCCTGATTAGTTTTTGGTGTTCATTCGAAATGTATAAGAGGGGGGGGAACGGGAGGCTCATGCCCCTCCCCTTAATTGATTTAATGGGTTTTTCATGCAGAATTAACAGTTTTCATTCAAAAATTTAGATATAGGATCATTTTGATGAGGCAATTTCGTGACTATTATTAGGTGTTCATTGAATAAGTATAAACAGGAGGAACGGGGATTCTAATGCCCCACCCCTTAATTGATATAAAAGGGTTTTTCAAGCAAAATTGTCAGATTTCGTTCAAATCTCTGAATAGTTTTGGAAGTTTAATGGTTAAGTATAAAAGAGGGGGATAGCTCCTCTTAAATTATATAAATGTTAAATGGGTTTTTATTAAGAATTATCCGATTTGCTCTGAATTTTTGGATATAGATTTTTTTACATGATAAAGCATGTTCTTGATAGTTTAGGAGGTTTAATGATTAAGTATAAAAAAGAGGAAAGGAGAGAGCTGTTTCCCTTTCTTAATTTTTTTTTCCCAACGGAATTAACCCTTGAAAATATAAGGCTGTAATGTACAATTAGTATGCGTAGCCTGTGAGCTCAATGCCATCAGTATAACTGGGCAATATTCTTTTTTATTAGAGCTTAATATTAATTGTTGTTTTTTAAACCGATTTTTCACACAGTCAGCTGCCACGTATTTCAGACAATGCATTTCTGCATTGTCTCATAATATTGCCTCGAGTTAATGATTAAATCATAGAAATTTCAAGTTCGTTTAATATTGTTAATACGGACCCGGGCAACGACGGGCGGGTCAGCTAGTTATAAATAAAAACTTTTACTCTCAGTTATGTTTAATTATTTTAAGTTACTGAAGTAAATAAATTTTACCTTTTTTTTGTAAAAATCATCATTGATAAAGAAAATTGTGTTTAAAAATAAGAGGGCCATTCCAACAAGTCGGAAATTGTATGTCAAACGGGGCAAATGAGGAGATTTCATGAGAGGTTAAGAAAATAGAAGTGAAAAATGCATAGTACACATAAGGTTCAAGGGGCCCAGGGACCGGGCCCTAGAGTCTCAATCAAGATTAAAATAAAAGGGAACAATTTATAAAAAATTTACGGCGCATAAACTTCAGGGTCCCTGAACCGGGTCCGAAGGTCTTAACAATAACTGAATGGAGATTGGTCCCAGAAAACGAAAGAGATCGGATACAATACAGAGGGGGTATAATTTGTTAACAATTTAGGACATAAAAACATAAAGGGACCCAAGAAACTTGGACCTCTAAAAATTAAAATTTGAGCTGCAAGTGCATTAGGATTCATCTTGGGCTATCTTCAACCAAATTTTCTTACATCTACTTATGGTAGATTTCACTAGCCATCGAAGACTGGCAAACAGACACATTAAAACGTCTGAATTCAACACTATAGTGTTGAATTCAGAAGTTTTTCTCCTGGAGAAATTTTTGTGGCAATGTTGCTACACTTGGCAAATTTAATTAAAATTTTAATAAAAACTATAATTACGCGCCATACACACCACAATACTTTCTCATGAGAAGACATGAGATGAGAGAGAGAGAGAGAAAACTGTAATTCATTTCCTATTTTTGATAAAATTTGCAAAAGTTACAACTATAATTGGGAATATTACAAAACTTTTTACAAATAAGAACTGTATTACATTTTCTAAGTGTGGTAACTTGGCAAAATTATAAAACGAGTTGGCAAATATGAAAATTTGACTTGGCAATATAAGGTCTTCTCCCCCACCAATAAAAAGTCTTAGCGATGGCCCTGAATGTAGTATAACTTCTATGTCAGACCAAGAAATCAGAAACACTAAACATTTTCAATAAATTTTCATATAAAGTCCCTCTATCGAGTTCTACAAATGACATTTTTCTTCATTTCAGAATTTTTATTAATTCTGATGCAACAGTTTCAACTAGTTTCAACAATTTCATTTACATTCATTTAAAAATCGTGTACTCACTCGATCGTATTAAGTGTTTCTTTGGAAAGAAACAACCAATAAAATGCTTTCCCGTACAACTAACGAGTTAGCTCCACCTACCTCAAACTGACGGTGGATTCCAAGAAAAAAAAAAAAAAAAAAAGAAAAGTTGAAATCCTGGCATTTGCTTGTGCTTGGTGTTGGTAAACAAAGAACTTTAATATTAGAAAAATGAATTTGTCTGAGTTTAATCGAAAGTGTTGTATAGTAAGTTGTTAAAGGGGTCAAAATTGTACTTAATGAATGGTGTTTTATTTAAATAATAATTTCTTCAATGTTTCGTATTAGTGATGCTATTTTTAATTATAGTTCTGATGTCTTGAAATTGCTGGCTGTATTTTAAAACATCCCCACTTCCTTATGCAGTTTCGTGAATGATTTACATGATCTGAGGTAAGTACTTAGTAAAAATTATAAATAATTTCAAAACTCAAGTAATATTAAAAATGTTTTGTTTATCTGTAGCTGTCTAACTGTTTTCTAATTTTGATCATTAAATGTGCAGTAAAACTTGATTTTAGTTGATTTTTTGGAGAAACTTTAAAGTGAAGTAATCTTTTCAAATATACTATATTGAATTATTTAAAATGATAGTTTTTATCTTTCTCCAAACGCGTATTCAAAACTTCCATAGACGACTATTAGATATATTGATTGTAATAAACAAATTGATACTATTAATTGGATATTTTAAATACAAAATAATAATAATAATAATAATTTCTAAATAAAACTATAGAACTGATGTTTGAAGCCCCTGATCTGCAGTTTCAATCATTTTATTACTATAACTTACATTAATATAACTTTTTTTTGTTGTTGTTAGAGATAAATAAGTAGAAAATATATTTTTAACAACTTCTGCAACTTTATTGTTTTTATTTAAGTCGGCAAATTCCTATGAATCTCTCCTTGAGTGTGCCCTTAAACAATATTTTCTTCTTCCTGATTGTTTGATAGCCAGATTATAAAATATGCACGGCAGAGTTATATACATTAAAGAGGAGAATAAAATATCGAAGTTTTGTTAACCACTTAAAAGCAGCTACATTTATAAAAGTTTTTGTGTTATTACATGTTGGAAAGTGTAATTTAAAAATTAAATTTATTTAGGTTTTCAGTTATGTCAAAATAAAATGTTTTATGCTTTGTAAACATTACTGAAATCGCATTTTTAGTAATGTCTACAAGGGGTGTTTGTTACTGGAAAATGTCAAATTAATCATCCCAATAACGGATACCCTTCTCTTAAAATCTTAAAAAATATATACAGGGTGTCCGAAAAGTCTGGAAACGGTCGAATAACTCGAGAAATACATATGAGATTGAAAAATGTAAATATACGTGTTAAATATTTTTAAATAAGCTACTCAGTGATACCAAATTTGACCTTCAAAACCGACCCCCTGGGGGTCAAAGGGGGTCCAATTTTGAAATCTTAAATTATAACCCCCATTTTTTATTGCAGATTCGGATTCTACGGACAAAAATACACAACTTTTGTATTTGATGTTTATTTCGAATCCTCGTTTATCACGGTGTATTCGAGCATATTAAATCGATACATTTTTCGGCTTTTCCAACGGGATTTTCCCTAATCGACAGGGCCGTAACTATAAACTTGGGGGCCCCCATGGAGGGCAAATTGAAACTTTGCCCTGGGCATAGTTTCTTTTCTCGCGTACCATTATTTAAATGTACATAGTATGATAAGCCCAAAAATGACTAAAAAATGTAGAATTGGACAACTCTACTCGACAGGCACTTGGCAGCAACGCCATTTTTGCCTATCCCACTGAAGTTAGCATAAGGAAGAAAATACGGACTTCTGATTGGTTGAATACTTTAAAAAGCATTTTATTTAGGCTCATTTTTGAGTATATGTAACTTAATCATGCGTTTCTGTTTAAAAACCTTTTGAAAGATGTATTGTGATTTTTTTTTTTTTTTTTTCGATTTTATGTATTTATTAATAGACTAGTTGACCCATCCGGCATTTCCCGGGACACGTTATGATAACCTTAAGCAAACAATTAACACTTTAGATCTACAATTAGTCAAAATTAAGCATAGGATATGAATTATTCGTTAAATAATATTTTAAAGAAATGCATAAAAAAATGAGTAAATGCTTTAAAAAAGGCCTTTGGACCTCAATAAAAACATCAGGGTGTAGGTCCTGAAATAAGAGTCCAAAATTCAACTTTAAATTTATGCATTGAGAAGGTTTGATAATAAGTGGGTGAAATATGCATGGAGAACAAAAATTTCAAGGTGCCTGAGCCGAGACCATAGGGAGTCTCAGGCTTTTAAATGGAATGTAAGAACATGGGAATAACTAAGTGAAAAAATAGTTCCAAAAATGAAGATTGGATTAAGAGAGGGCAGTTTAATAGCAATTTATGGTGCAAAATCTTCAAGGGGCCAGGAACTTATTTCGCATGTAGTTGGGTATAAAATATTTTGTGTAGTTATTAAAGTAATGGAAGGACGCTAAAGCAATGTGAAAGAAAATTGCAAGCAATCAGGATCATTTTTAAAGAAATTGCACCAACGGCCCCAAGAATGTGATTAATATTCAAAATTGGTGGTAGCTAGACTATGGCGGTTTCTCAGTAGCTGATGGATTTAAGGAGTTGTTTAAAAAAAGGAGTTAATTGAACCATTTTAAAGGGATTTATAATAATGGCCCAAAAATGACAACTAACAGTTAAAAAGAGGGCCCTAACAGGAAAACATGTTAAAATATCTTAGTTACTTAGCTCTTTAGATCTACAATTAGTCAAAATTAATCATACGGTATGAATTATTCATTTTAATAATATTTTATCGAAATGCACAAATTGATTCGGAAAATGTTTAAAAAAAGTCCTAGCCGCGGATGAAAATATGAGAATCTTGTCCCTGAAAGAAGAGTCCAAGACTCAAATTTAAAAAATTTGCACTGAGAAGGGGATAAATTTAAACAGTGAACTATGTTTGCCACACAAAATGTTCAGGAGCCCTAGACTGAGCCCTGTGATTCCACAGGAGGCCAAGGTGTCTTGTATAGAATGTCAAAACATTAAAATATCTAAATGAATAAAGAATCCTAAAAATGAAGATCGGATTAAAAGAAAACAATTTATTAACAATTTATTATTACAAAAACTTCAACGGGCCCCAAGGGGCCAGGAATTTATTTTGCATGTAGTTGGGTATAAAGATATTTTTTGTAGTTATTAAAATGATGGAAAGACACTATAACTATGTTAAATAAAATTGAAAGCAATTTGGTTCATGTTTAAAGAAGCTGCATCAAGGGCCTCAAGAAAGCATTTGACAAACAAAATTAATGGTAGCTGAAGTCTGAGAAATTCTTTTGTCGCTCATGTAATAGGTAGAGAGAGAACATAAAAAATTGATAGAAAAAAAAGGCTAGTGAATTGGACCATTTTTAAGAGAGCTATAATATGGCGCTCTGTAGGGACCAACTGACAGTTAAAACCAGGACCCTAATATGAAACCATATTAAAATATTTTAGTACATAGCGCTTTAGATCTTTAATTAGTCAAAATTAAGCACATAGTAGGAACTATTCTTTGGAATGATATAATTTTTTAAATGTACCAATTGATTGGGCAAATGTTTAAAAAGGGGCCCTAAGGTCTGAATAAAAACATCAAATTTTCTGGATTGGTCCTGAAAGAAGAATCCCAGGCAACTTTAAAATTTTGCACTAAGAAGATCAGAAATATAGAAAGTGAAATATGTTTATTTCACAAAATGTTGAGGGGCCCTGGGCTGGACCATATGATTCCACAGGGGAACACAGTGTCTTGTATAGAATGTCAAAACATTAAAATATCTAAATGAATAAAGAATCCTAAAAATGAAGATCAGATTAAAAGGAAGCAATTTATTGACAATTTATTATTACAAAAACTTCAAGGGGGCCTGTACCAGGCCCCAAAGGGCCAGGAAATTATTTCGCATGTAGTTGGGTATAAAAATATTTGTGTAGTTATTAAAATAATGGGAAGACGCTAAAACTATGTTGAATAAAATTGAAAGCAATTTGGATCATTTTTAAAGAAGCTGCACCAAGGGCTCCAAAAAAGTGATTAATATTCATAAATAGTGGTAGCTGAAGTCTAAAAAATTTTTTTTGTTGTTCATGTCGTAGTTGGAGGACCTAAAAAGTTGTTAAAAAAAGCTGGTGAATCCGACCATTTTTAAGAGAGCTATGATAGAAGGCCCCATAGGGGCTAACTGACAAATACAATCAGGGCCCTAGCATGAAAACATGTTAAAATGTTTTAGTACATAACGCTTTAGACCTTTAATTAGTCAAAATTAAGCATAGAGTATAAATTATTTGCAAGAATAATATATTTTTTAAATGAACCAATTGTTTGGGTAAGCGTTAAAAAGGGGGCCCCAGGGCCCGAATAAAAATATCAGGGTTTGCTCCTGACGTAAGAGTCCAGTATTCAGCTTTAAAAATTTGCACTAAGAAGGTGAGAAATTTAGGGAGTGAAAAATGTTTAGCGCATAAAAAGATCAAGGGGCTCTGGGTCGGCCCTATGATTATCTAGGGGGCCCCAGTGTCTTATATGGAATGTAAAAATTTGAAAATATCTAAATGGAACAGGTATCCCAAAAATGAAGATCGAAATTAATGGAAGCAATTTATTAACAATTTACTATCACAAAGACTAAAAGGGGCCCTAAAACAGGCCCCAAGAGTCCAAGGTCATAACTGAAGAGTAAAAAGGCGAAAATATCTAAAAGGAGAAAGGTACCTCAAAACGGAAAAGATTCGATAAAAAGGAGTCAAGCTATTAACAATTTGGCGCATAAAAATTGTAAGGGGCCCAGGGCCCTGGCCCTTAAAATATTAAAAGACTGAGCCTCAGGTGCATCAGGACCTGTCTTGGACTATCTTCACCTAAAATTTCAGACTTCTATGTGCGGTAGATTTTGCTAACCATCGAAGTCACACACTCACATACACATACGCAGACATACCCAAACAGAGCGTTTTGTTAACTTATTAGTATAGATAAGAAGAAAGATTTTCTAGAATTTTTTAGATGCTTTTTATATTATTCAGTTGATTAGAAGTCCATATTTTCTTCCTTATACTAGCTTCGGTGGGATTAGCAAACATGTTTGCGCGACATGACACATTATTTTGCTGTCTGCTCAGGGGTGATTCTCGTCCGAAAATTCCGAAATTTCCGAAAATTTAAGGCATCCTCTTCCGAAAATTTGAAATTGGGTTATCAGTTCCGCATAGTTGGTAACTTGTAAGATTTTGCGCGCGGAAAAAACAATTGCGTAGAAATGCAAATTTCGTGATAGGATCGCCGAAATAGCATACATTTCGTCAATATTTCGTGGAAAAACGACGATTTCTTCAATGTTTTTGTAAACGAACTTTGTCAAAAGATCGATGAAAAACGCGAATTTCTTGTGCGGATCGCGGAAAAAACGGCAATTTCACCAAATATCGCAGATAAAACGTTGATTTCTTCTGAAGACGGCGGGGAACGCCGATTTCGTCTAAAGATTGCGGATATAACGCCGATTTCGTTAAAAGATCACGGGAAAAAACGCCATTTTCGATAAAAGATCACTTAAAAATATTTTGTCAAAAAAATATTTGAAAAAATACGCTGATTTCGTGAAAAGATCACGGAAAAAACGCCGCTTTCGTCAAAAGATCGCGGGAATAAAACGCAATTTTTGAGAAAAAAATCGCGTAAAAAAGCAAAATTTGTCTAAAGATCGCCGAAAAAACGCCGATTTCGTTAAAAAGATCGCGGAAAAACTGCCGATTTTGGCAAAAGATCGCAATAAATCGCCGATTTTGGTAAAATATTGCTGATTTCGTCTGAAGGTAGCGGGAAAATGCCGATTTTGTCCGACGATCGCTGGAGGGGGGGACTCACGACCCCCCCCCCCCCCCCCCCGCCGATTTCCGAAAATGCGATGCGAATTTCCGAAAAAAAATTTTCATCCAGAATCACCCCTGTGTCTGCTGTAGAACTCCTTTTGCATGCGAAGCGTAAGGAGTGTATTGACAGACAAGCAAAAACATCTATTCTAGCACTTTGATTTCTTTTATCACTAACTGTTAGGTATGTGCTGGACATTTTATAGGAACTTAGACTAGAAACTAAAATCAATAGTTTTTTTAACTATCAGTTTGGGGCCCCTCAGGCTTGGGGGCCCTGGGGCAGTGCCCCGGCGGTAGTTACGGCCCTGCTAATCGAAACTAATTGGGGAGAATTTATGACATCAAATTCCTCGTCTTATGCAAGAATAGCGTTTCCTGAAAATCACCGGTGCTGATTATTTCGATAGTACTACACACAGTTAAAAATTTGACCCATTTGCTGTAGCGTCACTCCACAGCTTTTATAGAATATCTGTTTCATGACCAATGAGAATGTTCCATAACATAGTAAAGTACACTGTAAAAAATTGACACTTTTACTGCATCGTCACTCCACCACTTTTATAGAAAACGATTACTTTACTGTGTTATGGAGCACTCTCATTGGTCACAAAAGAGATATTCTATAATAGCTGTGGAGTGATGCTGCAGCAAATGGGTCAGATTTTTAACAGTGTAGCACTATTGAAATAATCGTCACGGGTGATTTTCAGGAAACGCTATTTCTGCAAAAGATGGGAAATTTGACGTCAAAAATTCTGCCCAATCAGTTTCGATTAGGGAAAATCCCGTTGGAAAAGCCGAAATATGTATCGATTTAATATGCTTGAATACACCGTGTTAAACGAGGATTTGAAATAAACATCAAATACAAAAGTTACGTATTTTTGTCCATAGAATCCGAATCTGCAATAAAAAACGGGGGTTATAATTTAAGATTTCAAAGTTGGACCCCCTCTGACCCCCAGGGGGTCGGATGCGAAGGTCAAATTTGGTATCACTGAGTAGCTTATTTAAAAATATTTAACACGTATATTTACGTTTTTCAATCTCATATATATTTCTCGATATATTCGGCCGTTTCCAGACTTTTCGGACACCCTGTATATATATATATATATATATATATATATATATACTTAGCCAATAGTATATAAAATTCAAGGTTTTCTATTGCTAATCAAATCATGCAAGAAAATAAAAAATATATAACTTTATTAAATGAAGCCAGCTCTTAGCATCTTCATTAAAATTTCTACTGAAAAACAGCCAAACTTTGAAACAATGTTTTCTCCATCTTGACTGGTTTGATTAAAAGTATCAACAATGACCCATATATATAAAACATACAAGAGTGAATTATAAAAAAAAAAAATTAAAGCTAAATATTTACAGGCCTTGCAGCATTCCTATAATTCCTATAAATTTGAAAAAATTCCTATTTATCCTATATTTCCTATTTTTTCCTATATATTTCAGCCTTCCACCCTCACGATTTTTTTTTTTTCTTATAGGCCGCAAAGTTCCGTAATTCGGATGTGATTTTTCCGCGACTATATTTTTTAATTTTGCTGAAAATGTTAATTTCACCAAAAGATTGCTAAAAACTTTACTTTTCATTTAACGATCATAGTAAAAACTTAAATTTTGTAAAAGGATCTCTAAGAAAATGCTAATTTCATCAAAAGATCGCCATAAAAACACATTTTTTGTCAAGGGATCGCGAAAAAATGCACATTTCGTCGAAAGATAGCTTAAAATATGTAATTTCGTCGAAAGAACACATAAAAGCAGAAAATTTCCGAAAATTAAAAAATATCGGGCATAAAATATATCGCAAATTTTGACAAATCGTCGCTGAAAAAAAAAACAAGTTCATCAAAGAATCGCGGGAAAAACCAAAATTTAGTCAGAGGATTGAAAAAAAAACACGAAATTTCCTCCAGGGATAATGGAAAAAATGAAAAACGCATCAAAGAATCGCGAAAAATGGCAAGTTTTCTCAAAAGATCAGAAAAAAAGGAGGGGCAACTTTCGACAAAAGGTTACATAAGAAAATAGAAGACATCGTCAAAAGATCTCGAAAAAACCCACACATTTCATCAAAAAATCACAGAAAAAAAAGGTAAATTTTGTCAAAAGATTCCGAAAAAACTCCCTCAAATTTCACCTAAAGATCTTGAAAAAAATAACAGCTGATTTCATTGAAAGATCTCAAAAAAAAAAAAAAAAGGGGGGGGGGTCAGTTTTTGATTGTTCCAAATATTTCAGTGAATGTGACCCCTGTAAAGGCAAATACTATATATGGTGATGATTCAGAAAATAATTATAAAAAATATTATAAAATATAGTCTGAAAAGAAAATTGCATTACAACTCCTGAAAAAAGCATTTTAATCCTGCAGTGTGTTAAAAATTTCTAAAATAGTGAGGAGTGAACTTTAACTAGTTTACTTAAGTTGTAGTCTTTACAATGTTGATGTCTGTGTTAATACATACAATAGTGTATTAAAACACGTATAAATGCATTTGCTTGTAAATAAAAATTACTATAAAATTCCTATATTTTCTTGAAAAAAAAAATCCTATATTTCCTTTAATATTTTAGAAGAAAGTCACTTCCAGGTCTGTATTTATTAGTTATTTTTTTATGAACCAAAGATTTTATTTTATTCATTGGTTCTATTCATTGATATTTCATTCATTGATTCAATGAGTTTATTATTAATCTATTTGATAAAACAAGCCTCTTTACAAAAAAATATTTGATAAAACAAGCCCCTTCACAAAAATCTATTTAATTAAACAAGATTCCCTTCACAAAATTCCTTTCAGTACTTATGTATTAACGCCACAGCAGCAAAAGTTGCAATAAAGAGCAATCTTGTTCGCACGTGCTCAAAAAAATGAGCAAATAATAAAAGCACCCAAAAAGCATGAAAAAACACTAAAATATCTCTCAAAAAGTACTAAAAATGGCAGTAAAAATTAGCAAAAAACAAGGCAACAAGGAATACAAAAGATAACTGCTTGCTCTTGCGAACAGCATGATTGCACTTTATTGGCACATTAGCACAATTTCTGCTGCGGTGGCGTTAATATGTAAGTACCTTCCCAGCGTTAGAATTCCTAAAAAAAAGTCACTGGACCCAAGGACCAGTAAGCATGAGAATTTACTGGTCCGCAGACATCATGACTGGTCCGCTACATAAAATTCTATTAAATAATTTTATCACTTAGAGTACATTTTCTGTACTTTTTAAAGAATAAGATACAAATTTAATTATAAAATAATGCTCATTTAAGTGTAGAAGATAACAAGTATCACTATTGTTTGCATTTCTTTTAAAATGGGGCAAGACAGGTTTATTGAAAAAGGCATTTTTGCTGAAAAAAAAGGAATATTTTTGTTGAGTAAATGGGTATTTTGCTTAATGAAATGGTGCTTTCAGGAGTCACATTCACTCAGAAAGATTTGGAGCAATAAAAAACCGATTAGGAAGCAGGAAAATCAGTTTTTGGAGCAGCAACAACAATTTTGAAGCAGGAAAATTAGTTTTTAAAACAGAAAAATTCTCTCCTGGCATTCACTTATTTATTTTTTTTCTCGCGACTTTTTGTTGAAATTTGTTTTTTCGTGTTATTTTGATGAAATTTTTTATTTTTATTGACGAAATATACCGTTTTTCGCGATATTTTTTGACAAAATTTGCCATTTTATAGCGATTTTTGAGGGAAATTTGTCGTTTTTTCGCATTTTAGGATAAAATTGGCCATTTTTTCACGAATTTTTTTACGATATTTGCCGGATATTAGTCATTATTTAGCGCTTTTTAAAAAAAATTTGTGGTCTTATCGCAATCTTTTAAGGAAATTTTTCGCTTTTCGCGATTTTTTTTTTTTTTTTTACAAATTTCGCGTTTTATCGGGATTTTCGGATAAAATTGGTCTTTTTTCGCGATTTTTTGAAGAAATCTGTCTTTTTTTTGCAATTTTTTGGAGAAATCTGAAATTTTTCCGCAATTTTTGGAAAAAATCTGCCGTTTTTCGTGATTTTTTTGAGCGAAATTTGCCATTTTTTCGCGATCTTTCGAAGAAATCTGCCTTTTGTTTTGGGTTTTGGAATGAAATTAGCCATTTTTTCAAGAATTGTTTGACATTTGCCATAAATTAGTCATTATTTCGCAATTTTTTAGCAAAATTTGCCGTTTTTTCGCGATCCTTTAACGAAATTACGTGTTTCGTGGGACGCGTAAGAGCTATTTTTTGCGTCCCATTGCCGAATTTTTGAGTAATTTACACACTATAGCACGTCCGTGGCATCGCTGATAATAATTTAAAAAAAAATCTTATGTGCGATCGGTTGCAGTTTTCTCAGGGCCTGAAAAAAGGCACTGGTCCTGCGGACCACTAAATTTTTCAAATTAGTGGTCCGATTGAATTATCGGTGGTCTCGGACCAGCGGACCACCGAGGATTTCGAACGCTGCTTCCTTTCAATAAACAGGCCTTTGCATAAAACGTTTTTCAATAAAATAGAGCCCTTCGCAATAGTCCATTCCATATAACATACTTTTCATTTTCATTGATTATTTTTATTAAAATGTTGAATAATTAAATAAAATAGGCTTAACTGGAAAGAAAACTTTAACTGAAGAATTTAAAGAAGTTATTTTTTTTAATAAACATTTTGTTCAGATTTGAAAAACTGTATTTCATCTTTCATGACAAAATGTTATTTTTTGCAAAATGAGCTCCAAAGAAAAAAAAAAAATCTGTATTGACTCCTGTATGTAATATGTGTGCAATATACTAGAACGGGTCATTAGAGTATGGATGTTGTAAATATTTTTTTTTAATTTTGATATTTTGTATTTTGAATTTCAACTTGTTAAACTTATTTTTCAGTGATGAGTTGCATTCAAGGCTAATTAGAATGAAGGTTTTCTTGGGTTTTATCCCAGCTAATTGAATCTGAAATAAAGTTGCTTATCAGTGTTTTAAGTCATTTAATTGAAAAATTTATTTAAAAAAATATATATAGTGAACTTTTCTACAACCCTTTAATTCCCATGATAGAACATGTTCTAGAAATTATGTAGTTCAGAAAATCTGATTTTACATTAAAAAAATTCAGTACTACTAGGTTATCCCATCGACCAAAAAATTCTCGCCAAACTATAAGATTAAATTCCAATAATGGATGATCGTGACTGTCACATTCAATGGCATTAAATACGATTCACGTGATTAAATAAAAAGAATAAAAGATTAAATAAAAAGAAAGAAAGATTAAAGAAAGATTATATAAAAGTTAAAATGTCATTAAATGATTTTTATTTCAACTTTTTATTTGTATTTTTATTAATGTTCTACTAATTATTTATTTTTTCATTATTTAAAATTAAAATTTTGTCAATATGTATAATTTGGCGATTTGTATAATTTGGCAAAATTGGTCAACGAGATAACAGAGTAGTGCCAAAAATTCAATGGCTAATTTTGTTTTATTTAAATACAGAATATTCTGTTATTAATTAAAGCAAATACAGTAGACTCCTTCAAATTCGCACATAATTTTCAGATGTAAACAGTGAAACATTCAGTTCAGATGTAGGGACAAAATTTGACTTTTTAAATTTTGAATCAATTTCATTTACATTTGAATTTGTAATTTTTGTTAATATTGCTGAATTCGCGTTTTTTCATAAAGGAAAAATAAATTTATTTCTGAAAAAATTCAAGTTATTGCATAGATCATGGTATCATAATCTTCCTACCAAATATATTTATGAATAAATCAAGCTTTTTTGGTTATTAAGTCTGGCTAAACTTGAAATAAAACTTCCTTATTTTATGGTTTTCATGTGAATTAGTAATGTATCTTTATGAGGAAAGTTTCATTGAATAATTTAAGAAAAATACATTTCATCTTTATAATGAATATTTAATCATACATTATTGATTAAGTTCATTTTGCTTTTAATATTTTAATCATTTTAAAAATTATCTAAATTTTTATTATGTTAGTTTATTAATTATTTTATTGTTTTATTTTATTGTAAGCATTCAATGTAATTTCCAATACTTATTTATTAATCAAATGAATTATTCAAAAATGTAAACAAAGCAATGACCAGAAATCTGCAAAATTCAAAAATCCGCACAACCTCTAGTCCCAACCTATGCGAGTTTGAGGGAGTCTACTGTATTGTTGTTTTAATTTTCTAGTGGGAATTAAGATATACGAATTAAAATGTCTCAAAATATCTCAGGCAGTTTGGGATCCAGAGGGTTAACAAAGTCCTAACAAAGTTTTCAACCTAAAGAAATTTTCTGCTGAATCTTGACTTTGGGCATCATTAACATGTAAATTAATCTCCATATTAGAAAAACATATACTCTGGATAAAAAAGTTTATTCCTCTTTCTGGCATGTAATGTAGAAAGGCATGTAAGGGGCTGCCCATAAATGATGTCACACTTGAAAGGGGGGTGGGATTCATGAAATTGTGACAGTTTGTGACAAGGGCATAAGAGGGAGTCAGAAGAAATGTGACATCACACATTTTGGTTAAAATTAAAGCATTAAAATTCAACAGACTGAATTATGAAGTACAAACTTATTTTAAAACTAGCAGACCCGCCCGGCGTTGCACGGTTCTGAGATAATAATATCAGAGTTTCCCCCAGAGGGTTCCATGGGGGCGCTCCGCCCCTCCTGCCTTTTAGTTTGAAAAATAGCGCCCCTCTTGCCTCTCATCCAAAAACTAGCGCCCCTCTTGTCATTCATTCAACAAAATAGCACCCTTCTTGCCCCACATTTGAAAACACGCAGCCCTCCAGCGATGATGCAAACGCGCTACAGCGCGTAACATACGCAAAAAATCGGTGATGGAATGCAAAAAACAGCCCTCATACGCGTCCCATGGGATGGGTAATTAGGTAAAAAAATGGCAAATTTCGTTAAAAATCGCAAAATAACGACTACTTTCCGGCAAAATTTGCAAAAAATGGCTAATTTCGTCACAAAATTTCAAAAAACGGCAGACCGTGACAGATTTAAAAGATCATGGAAAAACGATAACTTTCTTCCAAAAATTGCAATAAAATGGAAAATTTTGTCAAATGAGTCGCAAAAACGTCAACTTTCGTCGAAAAATCACAATAAAACGGAAAATTCTGTGAAAAGTTCCATTTTTTCACAATATTTTAAAGAGATTTGTCGTTTTTTTCGCGATTTTTTAGCAAAATATGCCGTTTTTTGCGATCTTTTAACAAAATCAGCGGTTTTTTGCGATTTTTTAACAAAATTGGCCGGGTTTTTTTGTGATCTTTTAAGAATATTTGCTGTTTTTTCGCGATCTTTTAACAAAGTTTACCTTTTTTTATTTTTTATATTTTTTGATGAAATTTCTGTTTTTTCATGCTTTTTTGAACCGCTAGATTCTCGATTCAACTCTAGAAAAGTGCCCTGAAAAATGTAAATGTGCCCTAAAAATTATAAAAAGTGCCCTTTGCAGAACAGTAGCGCCCTGCCCTTTTTTAAACCTGGGGGAAACTCTGATAATATTAAAGGAACATGAAATTTGTGATTTTACTGATTGAACTCAAATTACGTGAAATTACATTGTCTGAAATAGATGGCCATTGACTGTGTGAAAAATTGGTTTAAAAAAGGAACAAATAATGTTTAGCAGTAAAAATGTTCAAAAGGACTGCAATGGGAAAGGGGAGAGGAACTACTCAAGTAATAATTAGAATTTTCAAAATCTGAGTGTCAGATACATCAGGAGAGACTTTGGGGTACTTTCAAGAAAGTTTTGAGCCTCGTAAGTACCGTAGATTTTGCTAGCCATCGCACAAAAACATACATGCATACAGACAGAGCGTTTAGTTATTTTATTAGTGTAAATTACTGTGGATATTCAAAATAATTCCTTTACTGCTAATTCATTAGTTTTATGGTTTTCGCCTTTTTTACATGCAATTTAAAATAGATAAGATCATGATGCATACAAAAATCTGTAATATTGACAAAATTGACTAAAAACCAATGCTAAATGCACAAAAAATCAATAAAAACCACATCGGAAATCGTACTGAAAATCGCAATGAAAAAAAACCAACTGAAAATGAAAAATCATGCCAGACAAAATTTAGTTTATTAGGTTTTGAAACAATTTTATTTTTATGATTCTCAAAAATAACCTCAAACTGTGAAAAAATACTAAAAATCGCTAAAAATTCATTCGCACGAATTCCGAATAAACTTTATTGAAAAGAGGGAAAAAATACTTTGTTGAGTGAAAAGACTGAAACCGTATTCCTTTCCCTAATATGGAAAAATTGCCTCGAAACATAAAAAGAGCGCTAAAAATCACCTAAAAAATTAAATAAAAAAATTCTAGTCAAAAAATCAAAAATTGGGCTTTGAGGTGCAAAACTGCAAGTATAGAAGTATCTTCTCTCCAAATTTTGTAACTCTACATGCAGCGGTCTCTTCAGAGCAGTGCTGACACACACACATACTTGTCTCTTTATTATTATAGATTACTGTGAATATCCTAATTAATAACTTTATTGCTCATTTGTTAATTTTATGTTTTTTGCTTTTCTTACATGCAAATGAAGAATTGATAAGATCATGATGCATACAAAAAACTATAATTTTGACAAAAAGACAAAAAATCAATGCTAAATGAAAAAAAAAAAAATAAATAAAAAATAAATAAATAAAAAAAATTTCTAAAAATCACATTGAAAATCGCATTGAAAATTGCATTAAAAATCACTGAAATTGAAAAATCATAGCAAAAAAAATTTAGTTCATGAGGCTGAAAGTTTGAATCAATTTTGTTCTTATCGTTGTCAAAAATTAGCCGCAAAATGTGAAAAAGCACTAAAAATCGCTTTTAAAAAAATCTCTAAAAATTCAAAAATCACCGCAGGAATTCCAAATACATTTTATTGAAAAGAGAAAAAAATTGCTATATTGAGTGAAAAGAATGAAACCATATTCCTTTCACTAATATGGAAAAATCACCTCGAAACATAAAAAGAGCACTAAAAATCGGGCTTCGTGGTGCAAAACTACACATATACAGGTATCTTTTTCTACACGCAGCGGTCTTTTCTGAACAGCGGTGACACATACACATACTTGTTTTTTTATTATTATAGATTACTGTGAATATCCTAATTAATTTTATTGCTCATTTGTTAATTTTTTATGTTTTTTGCTTTTCTTACATGCACGTCAAAATTGATAAGATCATAATGCATACAAAAAACTATAATTTTGACAAAAATGACAAAAAATCGATGCTAAACGCACAAAAAATCACTAAAAATCACATCGAAAATCACATTAAAAATCAATGAAATTGAAAAATCATAGGAGACAAAATTTAGTTCATTAGGCTGAAAGTTTGAACCAATTTTGTTTTTATCATTGTCAAAAAATAGCCGCAAAATACAAAAAAAAACCCCGCTAAAAATCGCATTACAAAAATTCGCTAAAAATTCAAAAATCACCGCATGAATTCCTAATAATCTTTATTGAAAAGAGAAAAAAAAAATACTACATAGAGTGAAAAAAATGAAACCGTATTCCTTTCACTAATATGGAAAAGTCACCTCGAAACATAAAAAGAGTGCTAAAAATTAAATTAAAAAATTCTAATCAAAAAATCAAAAATCGGGCTTCGAGATGCAAAACTACACATATGGAGGTATCTTCCTCCAAATTTTGTAAATCGACATGCAGCGGTCTCTTCAGAACAGTGCTGACACACACACATACTTGTCTCTTTATTATTATAGATTAAAATATTTTGTGTTCATAAAGATAAGATTTAAAATTAAATATGTTAAATTCTATATTTCAAATTCCAAAGTACTACTGTTCAGGGGTGCAGAAAATGTTTCTACTCCCAACATTTCCCCCAATCCACAAGAAAATTTCCCCAACATTCCAAGGTTTGTTATGAATAAATGCGGTATTAACGTACGTATAGAAAGTTTATTTTTGTATATATATACCAACTTATGCGCAAGTATATATGCTAGAGGCTATTCTGAATAATAATTTAAAAAAAATCTGAAATTTACGTATAAAGCGATTTTCTGACGAAATTTGCGATTATTTAGCAATCTTTTAATAAGTTTTGCATTTATTTCCCCTTCATATGATAAAATTCACTGTTATTTTAGAAATCTGTGACGAAATTAGCTGTTTTACGCTCATATGATGAAATTCGCAATTGTTTTGTGATCGTTTAACGAAAGTTGCGGCTCTTTCGTGATCTTTTTACAAAATTTGCGATTGTTTTCTGATTTTCTGAAGAAATGTCCATTCATTTCGTGATCTTTGCACGAAATTTACGGGTTTTTTTCGCGTTCCTTTGACATTTGCGATTATTTCGCCATGTTTTAACAAAAATCGCGATTATTTTGCCTTTTTTGACGAAATTTCCTGTTTTGCAATCTTTTGACGAAATGTGCCTTTATTTCCCGATCTTTTGTCAAAATTTGCATTCATTCTGCGATCATTTGGCAAAAGTTGCACTTCTTTCACGATCTTTTGACGAAATTTGCGGTTATTTTGCTATCTTTTTGTGACAAAATTCGCGTTTTTCTGTAATTCTTGAACAAAATCCGTGGCATTTTACTGTCCGAATTTTCAAATTGATAACCAATTTTTTTTTTATATTTCCGGGACCGATTACCTTAAATTTTCGAAAAATTCGGAAGAGAATCATTCTTGAGTACAATCCATATTATTCTGAGATGATGAAGGTCGCCATAGGTATCTTTTTATTTGTAGAGATTTTTTTCTTTTTTTGAAAAAAAAAATGGAATTAATTGTTAAAGTCGAAATTAATTGTATATTTTCTGAAAAATTTCCCCAGGTGCTTAAAATTTCCCCCGATCCTAGATCGCCGGATCGGGCATATTCTGCACCCCTGCTACTGTTTTCAATTGCTCTTTCATATTAATATTTTATTACTAATCTATATTACTAATATTATTTTTTGTAAACCTTATTTCATGCAAATAGGAATCATTTTTATTTTTTAGCTCACAAATGTCATTAAAACACATAGTTAAAGTTTAAAAATAAAATTTTAAATGTGATCTAAAATGTAGTGCTTTGTTTCTGAACTGCAAGTATATGTTTACATAATATAGCATGACATGTGACAAAAGGGGGTAGGAGAGTCAAAAATTTGAAAAAAATGTGTGACATCATTTATAAACAGCTCCTAATTCAGATGCTAAAATTGCTGTTGCGATGGATGATGAATTTATATCTACAGATTATGTAGTAAGCTTAAATTTATGGTATTTTTGATTAGCCAGGCTCCAGTTACATCTACATACATCCATACTAATACTAATATTATAAATGGGAAAGTGTATGTGTGTGTGTGTCTGTTTGTCCATCTTTCACAGCAAAACAGAGCGACAAATTGACGTGATTTTATAAGTGAAGATATTTGAAGGGATGGAGAGTGACATAGGCTACTTTTGGTCTCTTTCTAATCCCTCCCCTCCCCCACACACACTTCCCTGAAATTGGGAGGGTGGAAGTTTGATGATTGATTCACATTGATTTAAATGCTTTTGATTTTTGACTATTCATGTTTAGCTTTGTGATTTTGTATTGTTGTCTTGGTTTGGTTTTCCGATTTCTGAAAACAAACTCTATTTTGGATTCTGTTTTACCGTTGTTTTTTGGATCAGATTAATTCATTTAGTTTAGATTTATAATATTCCTGAACTTTTAAAGAATAAGACAAGTGGTTTTGGATCAACAAGCTTTGGTTTTGGAGTTATTTTTAGTTCGTGAATTGGTTTTGTTGTTTTTGGTTTAAAGTAAATATATATAAAAATAATAAGTAAAATTTATTTTCCCCTTATCCCTCAAAATTTCTAGGAGTTTTTAAAAGGTTGATTATATAGTTTGTTGTATTTAACGCAAACAAAGCTGCGGGCAAAAGCTAGTATCTATCTATCTATATAAATATATATATATATATAATACCATTAAAAGTAGACAAGATTCACCAACGGATTTTATCAATAAAACAATAAACCAAAACGAAGAATTAAATTGAATTATAGTAAACAATATTAACCATTTGAAATTAACCATTGAATTTAATAACTTATAGCACATTGAACATGGAAGGAAAAAAAGAATAATATGAATACAATTGAAATTTGTAGAACCAAAGCAGAATCTTCAGGTCCCAAATACTTTGGAACTACAAATGGAGTGTGTGGTTTCATCTTCGTATTTGCCATGAAAAAGCAAAACAATACGAATTTGGGACTACCATCACACAAAAACCAAATTATTAAACAAGGAACAAAGATATTTTACAAAAAGGAGTTGAAAGTAAGTAAAAATAATAGTTATCCATAACAAACAAAAAAGATAAAGCTGAATGGAAATATAATTGAACCGGGGAAAAATAATAATCGATATTAACATAAAATTAAATTAATAAAATGATTAAAATTAGAATTAAGAGATAACATTCATATTAACATATAACTTAAAATACATTATTGTTACTTTAATCAGTAACATTTATTGTGACTTTACATGGTAAAAACTCATTATCTTAATATAGGATAATAATAAAATAATAATAATAATAATAATAATAATAATAATAATAAATAAAAAAATAATAATAGTAATAATATTATTAATAATAATACCAAAAATTATATCAATAACATTAAAAATAATTTGATATTTAAAATATAGCTATTTAACTATAGATATAACTAGACGAATATCCATATATTGGTGTAAATAAACAGTTTAAAAATTATGTTAAAATAAATAACCCACTCTCAATTTTTTTTTTTTTTTTTTTTTTTTTTTAAATAAATAATTAACCTTTGCGTTTTTATCCAGACAACACCACCCTCCTCCGTACTCTAACATCTACCCACCCAACCAACCTATATATATATTTTTTTATTACTTTTTAACATTTTTAATTTTTTATTATTATTTTTATGTTTTATAATTTTTTATACATTTTTTATGCAAAGAATTAATTATAAGATCATGTAATATCTAATTATAAATTAAAGAATATATGAATTTTTTAGGATAACCATTATTTATAGCATCATATACAAGCTTTTTAATATTAGTGTTAATTAAATGGGAAGAACATAGACATTTTATTCTATATAAATGGTTAAGTATTATATTACGATATACAGAATTATGAAGACATGATTTAAAATTAGTAAAAGTATTAACATTAAAATTAAATTCTTTCCTTTTGTCATAAATATCAGTTATAAATTTGTTCTCTTTTAATATAATTTTAATATCTAAGAAATTGATTGTATTATTAAAAAGTAGGTTTTTTGAAAGTTCTAAATTAGAAGGATAATCAACATGGAATTGAGATATACAGGTGTTATCAGTATCAATTAAAATTACATCATCTATATATCGATATAAATGTATTGTATTATTTAAATAATGACGTTCATAGTAATATAAGTATAAGTCAGATAATACACTAGATGTACTACCACCTTGTGGTATACCAACATTTTGAATATATATATTGTTATCATGCATGATAAAATTATTATAGATAATGAAATTAGTTAAGGTATGAAAATAATCAGAATCGATATTATGTGATATATCCAACTCGTGTTGATATTTTTTAAAAAGCTCATTTATGATATTATGTAAATCCGATAAATCGATATTATTAAATAAATCTTTAAAATCATAGGTAGTGATATTTTTTATACATTTAAGATTTTTCATAATATGGACCAGTTCATAACTATTTTTTATGCAATATGTATTATCACTTTTTTTTGTGATATTATATATTTGATTAAGAATTACTAATAGAAGTTTGTTAGCAGCATTATTATAAGTATTGCAACCAATTGTAACAGTTCTGAATTTAACAGGATGCTTATGAAATTTGGGTATAAGGACTAGATAAGGATATTTAAAGTTAGTAGGGTTAATGTCTAATAATTTATAGAATCCTTTAATTTTACGATTATTGGCAAGTAAGTTATCATTAATTTTTTGGAATGTGTTATTATTAGATATACTAGATTTAAGCAGTTGATGATAATAAGATTTACAAATAATGGCATAATTATTAGGAGATTTATCAACATAAGTTATTACAAAGTTTTGTTGTAATTTATTGATTTGCTTAAACAGATGCTGGGTATTTACATATTCTAGGTGTGAAATATTATATTTTAAGGACTTGGTTAATTTATCGATAACTAATATTTTCCATTGATTAAAATATTCAATGGGTTTATTATAATAAATTGCAAGTTTACAAATAAATATATCTATATCATATGTAAATAGTTTTATGATAGATTTAATGTTTAATTTGGATGGAATTCTGTACTTGGTCAGTAGTAGGAAAAGGAGAGTTTAAGGACAAGCGCAGGTGGGGCTGTGGAGCCGCCCCGCCTGCAGTGCCTCCTGCGGTACCACCATCCCTCCTGGCCCCTCCTGCGGTGCCTCCTGCGCCCACCGTGCCACCACCGTCCCTCCTGCGCCCACCGTGCATCCCCCTCCACAAACGCCCCCTAGTGGAAAAAAGGAACATTCTATTATAACAGGATAGGTGATCAACCTTCCCTAATTAAAAATATTATCAATCACATCTCAACTCGGAATCATACTATATGATGAAGATTAAATTTATATTTGAATTTTGAACAACCGTAATTTTAATGAGTATTATTAATTAAGCGAAACAATTAAAATCTCAGTTTTTAACCATTTTATTTAGATTTCTTCAACTACAAGATGAGATTATCAATTTAACACAAGAAAGTTAAACATATATTTGAATTTTGCATGATAGACATCTTAATGAGTAGTATTAATTAAGTAAAAACAATAGAAAATATCAAGTTTTTTAGAAAAAGACTGATTTCTTACGATTTTTATCAACTTAAGAGAGAAAACTTAAACGCACATTTCAGTTTTTAAGTGGTTATCATTTTAATGAGTATTTTTAATTAAGCAAAACAGTGAAAAATATAAATTTTTATTTGATTTCTTAAGATTTTTATCAACTACATGATCAGTGTATCGACTTACAAGTTGAAAGTTAAACATGCATCCTAGTTTTTCAACAGCTATAGCCTTAATGAGTATCGTTAATTAAATAAAAAACAATGAAAAATATCAAGTTTTATAGAAAAAGACTAATTTCTTACGATTTTTACCAACTTAAGAGAGAAAACTTAAACGTACATTTCAGTTTTTCAACAGCTATAACCTTAATGAGCATTCATAATTAAGTAAAAAACAACGGAAAATATCGATTTTTATAGAAAAAGACTGATTCTTACGATTTTTATCAACTACATGATCAATGTATCGACTTAAAACTTAAAACTTAAACATACATCCTAGTTTTTCAACAACTATAACCATAATGAGTATTGATAATAAAGTAAAAAACAATGGAAAATATCAAATTTTATAGAAAAGAATGATTTCTTACATTTTTTCAACTCAAACTTCAGAATACCAATTTGAGATAAAGAAATTTAAACGTACATTTAGGTTTTTAAGTGGTTATCGCTTTAATATCGTCTTAATGAGTTCTGTTAACTAAGCAAAAACAACGGAAAATACCGATTTTTAAAGAAAGAAATCCAATTGCATTAGCTTTTTTACATCAAACTAATGATTTTACCATTTTTTACAGAATTTGAGATGGTTAAGTAATTTACACTACATTACAAACATTATAATTTAAAATCGTGTTCGTTTAAAAGTATGACATGGCCAGTTTTTTTTTCTTTTTTCTTTTTTTTTTCCTTTCTATTCATACCTCCAAATATCTCCAACTTCCCCTCTTTCGAAGGGTTGAATATAATAGCCTGACGTCACCTGTTTACTTAACTACAAGACTGCGTTATGCTTTTAGAAAAGAGTGATTCTTAACGAAAAATCATCTTAAAGAATAATATTTTAACAGTATTACAAGGATAATATTTAAACTTTAATAAATTATTTACTTATTTATTATCTATTTTATTAAATTATATACTATATTTATGATACTACATTTCATACATTTAGACAGATTTTAAAACTTTTCCATTCAATAAGTAAATATTATATACATTTTTAAGTGAAACCATGTTTTCCAACGTTAGTTCATAAATACGAATTTGTATAATAAATAGTATGTATTCGTTTAAAATCATGCGAACCTTTACTAAACTATTTGAAATTTTCACCACATAAGAGCATATATTAGGTATATTTTTAGTTTTAATAGCAAAAACTTAAATTTGTATAATAAATAGTATGTATTCGTTTAAAATCATGTGAACCTTTACTAAACTATTTGAAATTTTCACCACATAAGAGCATATATTATGTATATTTTTAGTTTTAATAGCAAAAACTTAAATTTCCAACTTTGAAATACATTCCTTTATATATTGTTACAAGATACTAATTATATTTCTAAACTACTTTTAAAAGTTTGAATGTCATTATAAAATGTTCCTATTTATATTTTTCACGTCTTGACAACATTCGACATCTTACAACCATATACATTTACAACCGTATACATTTCTTTCATTCTTTCTTTTTTTTTTTTTTTTTTTTTTTATTATTCTAGAAACTGAAAAAGTCATTTCTTACTGCTTCAGTTACTGCTTCAAACACTTGACATGAGAAAACTTCTCTGAGTTATTCGATTCACATTTTAATAAAATTGACATGTTTCACCTCACCTTTTTGAAATTTCCATATTATCAAACATCAGATTATTTAAAATATAAATACTGTGCTTAGTGTTTAGATAATATACATAACTGATTCTACGTATTCTGTTCATATTATTAATCAAATTAGCAATTTATTATAAAACTTATTTGTACGCATGCGCAAATTGTCACGTGACATAAACGATTAACAGCGATATGAATTTTCGAAAAGCAGTGCAGCATTTTACATTCCCACTGTTAGACTTGAGATTGAAGGTGACTGCTGTACAACTCTGATTAATTTCCAGATTTTAATACAAGTGAAAACCGTTTTCTTCGTTAACGAATAAAGTAAGTTTTATTATATCATTGCAATACATATGTATCAATAAAAATAAATTAAATGAAATTTAAAAATAGATTTTTTTAATATATTAAGCATTTATTAAGTATATAAATATACTTCTTTTATTACACAGATGTTTCAGCAAGAGGAACCAAAACAGCAGCAAATTTCCGAAATGTATGATCCGAATGATTCATCCTTAGCACATACAAAGTTAAAGAATAATACATATGTGAGTTACTTATATGTTAAATACTAGAATTCATACACTATATATAATTAGGTTAAATTTACATTAAAATATTTTGTCCTATATTCAATAAGAAGTATTTTTATTTGTAATATTAGAGTGATATCTAACTGTTTACTTTAATTTCCCTTACAGAATTGCTCTTTTTGTGATAAAAACTTTTCATCTAAATGGAATTTAAAAGAACATATACAGATCCATACCAATGAAAAATCATTTACTTGTGAGGACTGCGAAAAACTGTTTTCAAGAAAGTGTGAATTAAAAAAGCATATGATGATGTATGATACTCTATCACCTGCTATATGTGAAATTTGCAAATTATCTTTCACTAGGAAATGTGCTCTAATAACTCATATGAAAACACACCCAAACAGAAAATTGTTTAAGCATGAAAAGTTTGAGAAATCCTGCAACTATCGTTATAGATTAAATAAACACAAGATTATTCACAATAGACCACAATTAAATTGTTATGAATGTGGGAAATCGTTTTCAAGTAAAAATAAGCTGAATCACCATTTAAAAATTCATAAAGTCCAACATCGTCCACTGTTTAAGCGTGAAAAGTATGAGAAATCCTTCAACTATCGTTATAGACTAAATCAGCATACGCATATTCACAATAGACCACAATTACATTGTTATGAATGTGGGAAATCATTTTCAAGTGAAAATAAGTTCAATCACCATTTAAAAATTCATCAAATCCAACATCGACCACTGTTTAAGTGTGAAAAGTGTGAGAAGATCTTCAGCTATCGTTATAGATTAAATCAGCATATGTATATTCACAATCGACCTCAATTCAATTGTAATGAATGCAAGGAAACATTTTCAAATGAAAATAGACTAAACCATCATTTGAAAGTGCACCAAAACCTACAGTATACATGTGATCAGTGCAAACATAAATTTAGTAATAAATTAAATTTAAATCAACATTTACGTACACACCATACTAAGAAACGTCTTGTTCCTGTTAACAGTGAAATGCCTTTACCCATTGTAAAGTTTAAAAGAATAAAACATGAAATACCAGCTTTCGAAGTGTTTGAAACTCTAACTTTTCATCCTGAGAAAAATGAAGAAGATTGCTTAGTTACAATGATAGATATTCAAAAATTAACCAATCATTTGAAAAATTTAACAGTCAAAGATCAGATTTGAGACTTCGAAAAATTGAATGTTTAGAACTGAATATTTCAAAGTATGGCAACTTATCTAGAAATTGATTTTACATCATGTAAATATGTAGTCTTTTAAGTGTCGATTTTATAATTGATAGGAATGCATATTATTAACAGTGTATTGTATAAATAGCAGTAATAAATAAATAAATAAATAAATAAATAAACATAGTCTTGAGTTAGTCCTTTCATATTATTAACCAAATTATGTTTCGTCCTACACTTCAGCGCTTTCTGAATTAACGTCCATCAAGTTGCTTAAAATATAAATACTATCTTTATAGTTTCAATGGTACATAGTATACATGGTTTATCTTGAGTTAGACCTTCCATAGTATTAATCAAATTATATGTTCCATCTTACACTTCCGAATTATCATCCATCTAGTTGTTTAAAATATTAATAAAATGTTTATAGTTTTTGATTATACATAGTATGTATGAATACAATCTTTAATTTTTAACAGTTCATATTTCAAATAACCTATTTTCGAAACCAAACTATGTGAATTTTACCACATAAAATGATTTGTGTTTCACACTTTTCTCAAAATTATCAGATATGTCCTCCTCAGAGGAATTACTATCATGTGAATAAATGAATAAAATTTAATTTATATTAAATGTACACGAAATTGATTACAATATACATATATTTAATAAAAATAAATAAATAAGCGATTATTTATACATTAAAACTTTACTAAATATATATTTCTTTCATTATACAGATGTTTCAACAAGACGATCCAAAACAGCAGCAAACTTCAGAAATTAATGATCTGAATGATTCATCCCTAGCACATGTAGCGTTAACGAATAATATGTATGTGAGTACTTATATGAGAAATACTAGAATTCGTATATGAAAAGTAATAAGAGTAAATATAAAATGATTTGTCTTACTGCCTACACTTTAACAAGTGCCTTTTTACTTATATTGTTGAAGAGAACCTTAATTGTTTCCATTTATTTCTATTTCAGATGTGCTCTATTTGCTACAAACACTTCTTAAGTAAATGGAATTTAGCAGAACATACAAAAATCCATACAGGTGAAAAACCTTACACTTGGGAAGATTACCAAATGCTGTTTCCAAGAAGACGTGAATCAAAAATGCACACATCATCATATAAAGCATCGTCAGTTATATGTAAACTTAGTGAAGATATTCAAAAATTAGTCAGACTTTTGAAGAATTTAGACATAAAGGAAGATATTTAGACTATTTATCCATCATATTTTCATAACACTTACCGCAATATCTCAAACTTAAAATTTGGAAGACATACACACTGCTGAAAAGTAATTTTGTTACCCGTGATTCTTCTAACCAGCATGAATGTATAAATATTATTTTGCAATGTATCCTTTAAATGCACACATTAAATATTCTTTTATATGCATATATCGTTGTGTTTATTTTTAAAAACCTATTACATTAATAAAATAGGTTACACACACGTACATACACATAACATTTTAAGTGAAACAACACTCTCACAACTTAAAAAAATGCATAAGAACATACAAAAATAAGCATATGTATGAAAAAATATGCAAGTTTACAAAATAATTTCACTGTTTTCTAGAAATACCAACAAAAAAATATTTAAAGTATAAAAAAATTACAAAAGTGAAAAGAAAAAACAAAAATGTAAAACAAAAATCACAAAGTGAAAAACTCACAACAAAGTTTTTGAGAAAAAAATTTACAACAAAAATTTTTTTTTACAAAAACCAAAACTTCAAAAAATATTTTTCCAAAAAAATTTTTTTTCAAAAACATTTTTACAAAAAATTTTTTTTTCAAAATAAGTTTTTACAAAAGTAAAAAATAAAAAATCACAACGTTAAAAATATGAAAAATTTTAGTTAAAAAAAGTGTAAAAAAAATTGCAAAAAAAGTTGCAAAAATTTCAAAAAAGTTACGAAAAAGTATCAAAATTTTTGTTCTTTTTAATTCAGTATGCAATTTTTTTTACACTTTTTTTAACTAAAATTTTTCATATTTTTAACGTTGTGATTTTTTATTTTTTACTTTTGTAAAAACTTATTTTGAAAAAAAAAAATTTTGTAAAAATGTTTTTGAAAAAAAATTTTTTTGGAAAAATATTTTTTGAAGTTTTGGTTTTTGTAAAAAAAAATTTTTGTTGTAAATTTTTTTCTCAAAAACTTTGTTGTGAGTTTTTCACTTTGTGATTTTTGTTTTACATTTTTGTTTTTTCTTTTCACTTTTGTAATTTTTTTATACTTTAAATATTTTTTTGTTGGTATTTCTAGAAAACAGTGAAATTATTTTGTAAACTTGCATATTTTTTCATACATATGCTTATTTTTGTATGTTCTTATGCATTTTTTTAAGTTGTGAGAGTGTTGTTTCACTTAAAATGTTATGTGTATGTACGTGTGTGTAACCTATTTTATTAATGTAATAGGTTTTTAAAAATAAACACAACGATATATGCATATAAAAGAATATTTAATGTGTACATTTAAAGGATACATTGCAAAATAATATTTATACATTCATGCTGGTTAGAAGAATCACGGGTAACAAAATTACTTTTCAGCAGTGTGTATGTCTTCCAAATTTTAAGTTTGAGATATTGCGGTAAGTGTTATGAAAATATGATGGATAAATAGTCTAAATATCTTCCTTTATGTCTAAATTCTTCAAAAGTCTGACTAATTTTTGAATATCTTCACTAAGTTTACATATAACTGACGATGCTTTATATGATGATGTGTGCATTTTTGATTCACGTCTTCTTGGAAACAGCATTTGGTAATCTTCCCAAGTGTAAGGTTTTTCACTTGTATGGATTTTTGTATGTTCTGCTAAATTCCATTTACTTAAGAAGTGTTTGTAGCAAATAGAGCACATCTGAAATAGAAATAAATGGAAACAATTAAGGTTCTCTTCAACAATATAAGTAAAAAGGCACTTGTTAAAGTGTAGGCAGTAAGACAAATCATTTTATATTTACTCTTATTACTTTTCATATACGAATTCTAGTATTTCTCATATAAGTACTCACATACATATTATTCGTTAACGCTACATGTGCTAGGGATGAATCATTCAGATCATTAATTTCTGAAGTTTGCTGCTGTTTTGGATCATCTTGTTGAAACATCTGTATAATGAAAGAAATATATATTTAGTAAAGTTTTAATGTATAAATAATCGCTTATTTATTTATTTTTATTAAATATATGTATATTGTAATCAATTTCGTGTACATTTAATATAAATTAAATTTTATTCATTTATTCACATGATAGTAATTCCTCTGAGGAGGACATATCTGATAATTTTGAGAAAAGTGTGAAACACAAATCATTTTATGTGGTAAAATTCACATAGTTTGGTTTCGAAAATAGGTTATTTGAAATATGAACTGTTAAAAATTAAAGATTGTATTCATACATACTATGTATAATCAAAAACTATAAACATTTTATTAATATTTTAAACAACTAGATGGATGATAATTCGGAAGTGTAAGATGGAACATATAATTTGATTAATACTATGGAAGGTCTAACTCAAGATAAACCATGTATACTATGTACCATTGAAACTATAAAGATAGTATTTATATTTTAAGCAACTTGATGGACGTTAATTCAGAAAGCGCTGAAGTGTAGGACGAAACATAATTTGGTTAATAATATGAAAGGACTAACTCAAGACTATGTTTATTTATTTATTTATTTATTTATTTATTACTGCTATTTATACAATACACTGTTAATAATATGCATTCCTATCAATTATAAAATCGACACTTAAAAGACTACATATTTACATGATGTAAAATCAATTTCTAGATAAGTTGCCATACTTTGAAATATTCAGTTCTAAACATTCAATTTTTCGAAGTCTCAAATCTGATCTTTGACTGTTAAATTTTTCAAATGATTGGTTAATTTTTGAATATCTATCATTGTAACTAAGCAATCTTCTTCATTTTTCTCAGGATGAAAAGTTAGAGTTTCAAACACTTCGAAAGCTGGTATTTCATGTTTTATTCTTTTAAACTTTACAATGGGTAAAGGCATTTCACTGTTAACAGGAACAAGACGTTTCTTAGTATGGTGTGTACGTAAATGTTGATTTAAATTTAATTTATTACTAAATTTATGTTTGCACTGATCACATGTATACTGTAGGTTTTGGTGCACTTTCAAATGACGGTTTAGTCTATTTTCATTTGAAAATGTTTCCTTGCATTCATTACAATTGAATTGAGGTCGATTGTGAATATACATATGCTGATTTAATCTATAACGATAGCTGAAGATCTTCTCACACTTTTCACACTTAAACAGTGGTCGATGTTGGATTTGATGAATTTTTAAATGGTGATTGAACTTATTTTCACTTGAAAATGATTTCCCACATTCATAACAATGTAATTGTGGTCTATTGTGAATATGCGTATGCTGATTTAGTCTATAACGATAGTTGAAGGATTTCTCATACTTTTCACGCTTAAACAGTGGACGATGTTGGACTTTATGAATTTTTAAATGGTGATTCAGCTTATTTTTACTTGAAAACGATTTCCCACATTCATAACAATTTAATTGTGGTCTATTGTGAATAATCTTGTGTTTATTTAATCTATAACGATAGTTGCAGGATTTCTCAAACTTTTCATGCTTAAACAATTTTCTGTTTGGGTGTGTTTTCATATGAGTTATTAGAGCACATTTCCTAGTGAAAGATAATTTGCAAATTTCACATATAGCAGGTGATAGAGTATCATACATCATCATATGCTTTTTTAATTCACACTTTCTTGAAAACAGTTTTTCGCAGTCCTCACAAGTAAATGATTTTTCATTGGTATGGATCTGTATATGTTCTTTTAAATTCCATTTAGATGAAAAGTTTTTATCACAAAAAGAGCAATTCTGTAAGGGAAATTAAAGTAAACAGTTAGATATCACTCTAATATTACAAATAAAAATACTTCTTATTGAATATAGGACAAAATATTTTAATGTAAATTTAACCTAATTATATATAGTGTATGAATTCTAGTATTTAACATATAAGTAACTCACATATGTATTATTCTTTAACTTTGTATGTGCTAAGGATGAATCATTCGGATCATACATTTCGGAAATTTGCTGCTGTTTTGGTTCCTCTTGCTGAAACATCTGTGTAATAAAAGAAGTATATTTATATACTTAATAAATGCTTAATATATTAAAAAAATCTATTTTTAAATTTCATTTAATTTATTTTTATTGATACATATGTATTGCAATGATATAATAAAACTTACTTTATTCGTTAACGAAGAAAACGGTTTTCACTTGTATTAAAATCTGGAAATTAATCAGAGTTGTACAGCAGTCACCTTCAATCTCAAGTCTAACAGTGGGAATGTAAAATGCTGCACTGCTTTTCGAAAATTCATATCGCTGTTAATCGTTTATGTCACGTGACAATTTGCGCATGCGTACAAATAAGTTTTATAATAAATTGCTAATTTGATTAATAATATGAACAGAATAAGTAGAATCAGTTATGTATATTATCTAAACACTAAGCACAGTATTTATATTTTAAATAATCTGATGTTTGATAATATGGAAATTTCAAAAAGGTGAGGTGAAACATGTCAATTTTATTAAAATGTGAATCGAATAACTCAGAGAAGTTTTCTCATGTCAAGTGTTTGAAGCAGTAACTGAAGCAGTAAGAAATGACTTTTTCAGTTTCTAGAATAATAAAAAAAAAAAAAAAAAAAAAAAAAGAAAGAATGAAAGAAATGTATACGGTTGTAAATGTATATGGTTGTAAGATGTCGAATGTTGTCAAGACGTGAAAAATATAAATAGGAACATTTTATAATGACATTCAAACTTTTAAAAGTAGTTTAGAAATATAATTAGTATCTTGTAACAATATATAAAGGAATGTATTTCAAAGTTGGAAATTTAAGTTTTTGCTATTAAAACTAAAAATATACATAATATATGCTCTTATGTGGTGAAAATTTCAAATAGTTTAGTAAAGGTTCACATGATTTTAAACGAATACATACTATTTATTATACAAATTTAAGTTTTTGCTATTAAAACTAAAAATATACCTAATATATGCTCTTATGTGGTGAAAATTTCAAATAGTTTAGTAAAGGTTCGCATGATTTTAAACGAATACATACTATTTATTATACAAATTCGTATTTATGAACTAACGTTGGAAAACATGGTTTCACTTAAAAATGTATATAATATTTACTTATTGAATGGAAAAGTTTTAAAATCTGTCTAAATGTATGAAATGTAGTATCATAAATATAGTATATAATTTAATAAAATAGATAATAAATAAGTAAATAATTTATTAAAGTTTAAATATTATCCTTGTAATACTGTTAAAATATTATTCTTTAAGATGATTTTTCGTTAAGAATCACTCTTTTCTAAAAGCATAACGCAGTCTTGTAGTTAAGTAAACAGGTGACGTCAGGCTATTATATTCAACCCTTCGAAAGAGGGGAAGTTGGAGATATTTGGAGGTATGAATAGAAAGGAAAAAAAAAAGAAAAAAGAAAAAAAAACTGGCCATGTCATACTTTTAAACGAACACGATTTTAAATTATAATGTTTGTAATGTAGTGTAAATTACTTAACCATCTCAAATTCTGTAAAAAATGGTAAAATCATTAGTTTGATGTAAAAAAGCTAATGCAATTGGATTTCTTTCTTTAAAAATCGGAATTTTCCGTTGTTTTTGCTTAGTTAACAGAACTCATTAAGACGATATTAAAGCGATAACCACTTAAAAACCTAAATGTACGTTTAAATTTCTTTATCTCAAATTGGTATTCTGAAGTTTGAGTTGAAAAAATGTAAGAAATCATTCTTTTCTATAAAATTTGATATTTTCCATTGTTTTTTACTTTATTATCAATACTCATTATGGTTATAGTTGTTGAAAAACTAGGATGTATGTTTAAGTTTTAAGTTTTAAGTCGATACATTGATCATGTAGTTGATAAAAATCGTAAGAATCAGTCTTTTTCTATAAAAATCGATATTTTCCGTTGTTTTTTACTTAATTATGAATGCTCATTAAGGTTATAGCTGTTGAAAAACTGAAATGTACGTTTAAGTTTTCTCTCTTAAGTTGGTAAAAATCGTAAGAAATTAGTCTTTTTCTATAAAACTTGATATTTTTCATTGTTTTTTATTTAATTAACGATACTCATTAAGGCTATAGCTGTTGAAAAACTAGGATGCATGTTTAACTTTCAACTTGTAAGTCGATACACTGATCATGTAGTTGATAAAAATCTTAAGAAATCAAATAAAAATTTATATTTTTCACTGTTTTGCTTAATTAAAAATACTCATTAAAATGATAACCACTTAAAAACTGAAATGTGCGTTTAAGTTTTCTCTCTTAAGTTGATAAAAATCGTAAGAAATCAGTCTTTTTCTAAAAAACTTGATATTTTCTATTGTTTTTACTTAATTAATACTACTCATTAAGATGTCTATCATGCAAAATTCAAATATATGTTTAACTTTCTTGTGTTAAATTGATAATCTCATCTTGTAGTTGAAGAAATCTAAATAAAATGGTTAAAAACTGAGATTTTAATTGTTTCGCTTAATTAATAATACTCATTAAAATTACGGTTGTTCAAAATTCAAATATAAATTTAATCTTCATCATATAGTATGATTCCGAGTTGAGATGTGATTGATAATATTTTTAATTAGGGAAGGTTGATCACCTATCCTGTTATAATAGAATGTTCCTTTTTTCCACTAGGGGGCGTTTGTGGAGGGGGATGCACGGTGGGCGCAGGAGGGACGGTGGTGGCACGGTGGGCGCAGGAGGCACCGCAGGAGGGGCCAGGAGGGATGGTGGTACCGCAGGAGGCACTGCAGGCGGGGCGGCCCCACAGCCCCACCTGCGCTTGTCCTTAAACTCTCCTTTTCCTACTACTTTGGTCCCATAACCCATAATTCTTCTAAGTGGTAAATCATCTACAAGATTAAGATTACCAGTAATAATATGTCCATGATCTTTATTTATATATTTTTGTAGAGAGGGGTCATTGCATTTACAGGGTAAAGTACTAGCATCAAAAGAAGATTTAGCGAAAGAATTATAGTTAAAAATCATTCTGCCGATAGATATGGGATACTTAAAGGTTTTAGAAATATGAATATTTTTAATAGGAAATTGACAGTTTTTATCATTTAATATGGAATTAATATTGATTTTATTAAATATTGGATTAGAAAAAGTAATTACCATTTGAGTATTAGTTTGTAGATTTTTAGGTTTTTTGAGTAAATTTATATTGTACAGGTTGACACGAGTCATAATGAGATCATAAAAAATATCTGAAAAATGTTTAGAGTAAGTTTTACTGAGAAAAATATTTGAATATTGTACTATATGTTTCTTTTTTATTCCAAAAATATATTTACGTATTAGAAACCAATTGTAATTTTTTAAATAATTACGATGCAGATTATTAATTTGTTGAATTATAAGGTTTTTAGGAGTAATACTAGAAGATGAACCTTTTCCTCTTTTGTTACGTGTAGTTTTAGGATTTATAAGATGATTTAAACTATGATAAATGGGAGAATAATCTGTAGTATCATTTATAGATGAAAAAACTTTAACAGATCTTTTAAAAACCTCACTATTAAGACCATAAGGATAAATTGTATTATAATATTTCATATATGAAGACTCTAAATACAGACTATATATATATATACAGTCAACACTAATTATAATCTACCTGGGGTAAAACATACTCAAATGCTGGTTTCCAAAGGAAATCTTATATCAGTAATGATTTACAACGGCTGTATTGTACTGCTAGCAAAGCCTTAATCTGGTTATAATGTATTTTTTAGACTAAAAATAAAAATAAAATTTGGCTGTCAACCTTGTATTTCTGTTTTGCAAATAGATAAACTGTCTTGGACATTTATCCCAGTGAATTCTAAGGCTGGGTTTACTTCTTCCTTCAAACATTCTCCTTCAGGAGCAATTATTATTGCCTTTTTTCTCCAACCATTTGTGGTTATTGATAAAATGACGAAGAGACTCGACAATAAAAAGAGGTGAAAGTGGATTTTAAGGAAAGATTTCAATCTTTCAAAATGATCTTCAAAAGAAGTAAAAAATGAAAAACAATGTGAAATTACAAAAAAAGGCACAGACAATTGAAAGGTATGTCTGTTTTGACATTTAAGTTCTAAATAGATGTAAACTGTTGGTGTTTTTATTTTGGTGAGACAGTGTCTTTAATTTTTAATTGCATTTCAAATATGCTGAGGTATCTTTCTGTGGGACTAAAATTAGTGATACACTCCATTCCATTGTAGAATCTCCCCAATTTTTTGTTATTAATCGCAAACTGTTGGCGAAGCAATGGAATAATCATACTTTAAGTTGGAGGAAAGTTAAAAAGCTTGTAAACTTTGCCCTAATCATTTTTCATAGAAGAGACATGTATTCTAACTTAACATATGAAAATGTGAATTTTAGTGTGTCATGCCCAGTGGCAGAACTAACTTCAAATGTCTGCAACGCTAATAATATTTTCAAAAATAGTCTGCAAGATGCGACGCATTATATAAATATATTCTTTGTACTATTGTAGTACTAATAAATTACGGCAACATGTTTGTGTGTGTATGAATAAACTATTTCCATCAATAATAATAATAATAGAACAGAAAAATCCACTTCCAGAAATATCTTTTTTCTTTCGTGCTTATTTGATGATATTTCCCATTTTTTGCGATCTTTTGACGAAATTTGCCGTTTTTCACAACTTTTTGTCAAAATTAGCTGTTTTTTTGCGGGATTTGTTCACGAAATTTGCTATTTTTTTCGCAATTTTAAAAAGAAATTTGTCGTTTTTTCGCAATGCTTTGATGATACTTGCATTTATCCCCGCGAACTTTGCACAAAATTCAGGCTTGTTCCGTGATATTTTGACTAGGTTACGCATCCCACGGAACGTGCAAGAGCTATTTTTTGCGTAATTTACGCGCTATAGCGCGTCCGTGGCATTGCTGGGTCTGCAGGTGTCCTTAAAAGTCTGCGACGTCCGTCGCAGTGTCGCGCACTTTCTGCCACGGGGGTGTCATGTAAAAAAAAAAAAATAACAAAGAATATCAGATTATTTTTTCTAAAAATAAAATTACAAGCAGTATTTTTTTTTCTATATTAATTTGATAAACTCATAACATTTCTATTTTAAATCCCTATTATTTCGTGTGCTTCTATGCAACTTTTTCTTTCAGGTTATGCACTGCATTTTATTAGTTATTGCTTATAATGTACTTCAGTTATTATCTATCATATTTTTAGGTTCCCTGAAAGTATGCTATAACCGGTGTGGAGTATATATATATATATATGTACTAATGAAATAACAAATTGCTCTGTCTGTTTGTGTGTGTGTGTGTCTGCGAAAACTGCGGCACATACGCAGTACAATATTTTTGTCAAGATTATTTAAGACCTCTTCTAATGTACTTGACCCTCCAAATTTTAAAATTCTAATAATTAGTTGAGAAATTATTTAAAATCCCTAAATTAGAAGAAAGGAAAAGTATTAATAATTCAGTAAGAACATAGATTTTTATCAAGCCCCAGAATATTTCTTCAAAAACTCAAAGAAAAGAAAAAGGGTTAATGTAAATAGAGGATTGCCATGGCGATGAATGTACTAGGATTTTTTATAAAAGGCTATATTTCAAGTTCTTCTGTGCCTAAAAACTCAAAAATTATACAGCTACATGCAGAAAACATTCCCCTTTCAGAAATTCAAAAAATTATTTTCATACTCCTGTAAATAGTTGAAAAATCCATTTATAAAATCTCCTTTTATTTCCATTCAAAGAAACAGATTTTCAAGAAATCTTTTTGAACAAGAGCTGGTGTTTTGCAACGCAGACAGCTGAGTGCCCACCGAGTAGTGGCATTTTTAGACAACTGTAAATATTTTCAAATATTAAATTTAGAAATTTAATTTTTATAAATTCAGAAGAAGAATTTTTTGCTGATTTCAAATATGTAAGTTTCTTCAAATTTGCTCAATTACAATCTTAGATATTAATTATTAATTCATTATTTGAAAGATTTGCGCTATTTAAAAGCAATTTTTTCTAAACCACAAATTATTTTTATACTAGGATTCTTTTATATGCTGTCAAATTAAAGAAAAAATACACCATCTAGAGAATCTCAGGTTCATTTAAGAATGTTATTATGAACCCGGGCAACATCTTTTTTGGGGGTCATGTGTGTGCAGCACTTCTGCTAGCCATAGGCAGCGGGGATTCGGTTTGAAATTGGGCTTTTTATGAGATTTTGCAGTACAAATTTCAGGTTTATTTAATAAAATTATTACAGGCTCTGGCAACGTCAATCGGCTCCGCTAGCATATATTTTTATATGTGTGTATTTATTTACACATGCTCATATATGTATATATATACATACATATTTAACATTGGTGTCCAACTAATCGAAAAGTACTAAATTTGTTTTAAAAATTAATGAGAGAAAAGTTCTATTTATAATTGAACTGTATTTTTCAAATGCAGTATTTATTTATTTTTTTTTTTTTTCCACTCACTGTTTATATTTAATAATTAACATCTGTTACATTTTATTGACAGTTGGATGTGAAGAAAGTAAAAACAATGGACAAGAGTGAATCTGAAATTCTAGAAGAATGGGACCTGGTGTCCTCAGTTTATGTAAGTACGATTCTAATTTATGATAAATTAAATGCATATAATCATTTTAGTCTCTTCTCTTTGCTTAGTATAGTTTTTATTTTTTTTTTTTCTTTCTCTCTCTGTTTGTAATATTTGTGGTACAAACAATGTCTTGAATCAAATAGTAATGATTTTGTTGCAGAATATGTAAAAAAAATCTTTCTTAAATCAAAGTTTCCGCCAGGTTCAAAAAGGGGCAGGGCGCTACTGTTCTGAAAAGGACACTTTTATAGAGTTGAATCTAGAATCTAGCGTTTAAAAAATCGTGGAAAAACAGAAACTTCGTCAAAAAATCCAAAAATTTCATCAAAAAATTGGAAAAAAAGGGAAAATTTGGTTAAAAGACCGTGAAATAACAGCAAATATTGTTAAAAGATCGAGAAAAAACGACCGATTTTGTTAAAAGATCGCAAAAAACAGCAGATTTTGTTAAAAAATCGCGAAAAAACGACAAATTTCGTGAAAAGATCACGAAAAAATGGCAAATATTGTTAGAAGATCAGAACAAATTTCGTCAAAAGATAGCAAAAAACCGCCAATTTTGTCACTTTAAACACGAAAAAACACAAATTTCGATTTAAAAAAATTCACTTCCGGTATTAGCTTTTTTGGAGCCCCTTTGACAAAATTTGGATTTTTTTCGTGAATCTTTTTACAGAATTTTCCGTTTTATCGCGATTTTTTGACGAAAGTTGCCGTTTTTCGTGATCTGTTTGCTAAATTTGCCGTTTTTCGCAAATCGTTTGACAAATATTTCTGTTTTATCGTGATTGTTGGACAAATTTTGACGCTTTTTTTCACAATCTTTTAAAGAAATCTGCCGTTTTTCCGGGATTTTGTGATAAAATTAGACATTTTTTGCGAATCTTGCCGGAAATTAGTCGTTATTTCGTGATTTTTTAATGAAATTTCGAGATTCGTTGACCAAATTATGCGTTTCGTGGGACGCTTAAGAGCTTTTTTTTTTTTTTTTTTTTTGCATTCCATCGCCGATTTTTTTGCTTAATTTACGCGTATCATCGTTGTCCACATCATCGCTGAAGATCTGTGTTTTTTCTAATTTGAGGCAAGAAGGGCGCTATTTTTTTTTTTTTTTTGAATGAGCGACAAGAGGTACGCTAGTTTTTGTATGAGGGGCAAGAGGGGCGCTAGTTTTCAAACTAAAGGGCAGGAGGGGCGGCGCGCAACCCTGAAACCCTCTGGGGGAAACTCTGCTTAAACTTACTGAGTAGCTGAAGTAATTTATTAGATAAGTTTTAATAACAAAATGGCTGTTGAAATTCTGTCTTGTAAGAAATAGTAAAATTCATTAACATAAGTAGATTATTTTCTTATAATTATTAGCTTTAATACTTTCAAATTTTGTACTATTGAATAAATTTGTTAATGTTATTAATATTAATTTAAAATCTGAATATTGTATCTGTTTTGTCTATGTGTACATAGGGTAGATGAGCCATTGTCCCTTAAGGAATTTCTTTAAAAACTGCGTAAAAATAGGTTATAATTATTATATTTCAGGTTTTTTTTTAAAATTATTATTTAATATTACATTAATTTATCAACAGCATTTAACCATTCTCATAGTCTCATTTTGCAATAAGAATAAAAATTTAATTGTAAATAACAGAAATGTATCAAAACACCTAAAATGCCAGTAATGTACACTAGGGCGGAGCGTAAAAAACTTTTTTTCGAAATTCTTTTCTTCCTAGGGCAGAAAAGTTGTCTAATGATATCAGTAATCTACTCACAAAATTTCAAAACAATCAATAAATATCTTCCGTTTCCACTTTTGGGTCGAAATATGCAATTTTAGCCAAAAATGTTGTAATTTTTCACATTTCAGTAATATTTTTAATTTTCAATTTTTTCTTCGCCCTAGTGCTAAAAAGCTGAAAGAGTATGTAAGGAACACACGTCCAAAATTTTACAGTAATTAAAAAATATCTTCTGGTTCCACTTTGAGCTCTAAATATGGGAAATTTGTCTAAAATGATACAAATTTTCACATATTAGTCATTTTTTTTATTTTTCGATTTTCTAGTCCCGCTGGCATGCAAATGTTCATAGAATATGCAAGACACATGAGTAAAAAACTTTAGAATAATAAATAAATATCTTCCGTATTCCCTTTTGGCGTCTAAAAATGTCAAAGTAGCCAAAAAGTATGTAACTTTTCACATTTCAAATATTTTTTTTCTTATCAATTTTCTCTTCTCGCTGGAGTGGAAAGTCGTGGAAAATCATACGAGAAACATAGCAGAAGAGGTTATTGGTGACACCAGGGCTAGAAAAATTTGAAAAAAATTACATGCCCAGTCGGGCATGTGGTAGGGAAAAATAGATGCCCGAATAAAAAATTTACATGCCCAACTTTTTTGTACTTCTAAGTTTTATGATTGTAACTTTAAAGCTGGTATTTTTAATATATCATAGTCCATAAAATCATAAAAATACATACCAAATATTTTTTATTGAAGGGAATATCAAACTCGTGGGAAAATCGTGAGTTATATCATTTTATTACAAAAACTGTAGAGAAAAAAATGTCTTTGCAAGAAGAAAAAATATTGCAATGCCGATCGCGAAAAATGAAGGGGGGGGGGGGGAATGTCGATGTGAAAGAAAAAGTTGCGATGTCATTCATAATAATTGTTACCGATGTTGTGATTATTCATAATTAGTTAAAGTACTTAAAGTTTATTTACGTGTTATGTTTTGTTTTTAACCTTCTCAAATCGTCAATAGCATACATTATGCGAGCCGCCATTGCTGCGCGGGTAAATATGTTGCTCCATAACTTTTGAAAACCGTTATTAAAGAATCACTGGTACATCGGCGATCATGGCACTTAGTTACGTGAGTGACGTTCTACCCTGGCAGCCAATGCGGTAGCGGCTAGCGGAGAGTCTTTCTCTGCCGTTCCATCGGAGAAAAGGTGTGTACGCGCAACGGATGTGCGCAGCAAAGGCTATGCTCCTCTTCTATTTTCACTTGTTTTGACGAAAGCTCAGTCGTATTCCGGCGCTGACCGGTTGTATTGTAAATAAAATGTCTACTTTTCGTAAGGCGTCCATTAATTTACGAAGTTTGATCATTCTTCTTCATGATTTAGCTTATGCCAACCTATTTAAATTTAAATGTGGTACTTTCAAAAATACATGCCCGTTCGGGCATGTTGATAAAAATAATACATGCCCGATCGATAATTTTACATGCCCCGGGCATGTCGGGCAATAGATTTTTCGAGCCCTGGGTGACACTTGACCTACATAATCTGAGCCAGGTTCTTCTATAAGTGTCAAATATTCTTTAAGCACTCTTTGTTGATGGATAGGATCGTGACACAGTTGTTCATCAACAAGACTAAAAGATTTAACTAACTCTAAGTCTTTGATGAAGAAGTAGTAATTGTTATTTCCCTTTTATATCATTTTCTGAAACTTTCTTATTTTTATACAAGCCTGCTCGTTCATTTACTAAATTTCCGTGTTGTGGGCCATGTTTCCGAATGTATCAATTGGGTCTATCGGCAATTTCCTTGAAGTTTTTTTATCCTTAAGAAACTGTCTTCCAATTCTGGAAATTTTATATCACGTGGCCATTTACATCCTTCTAGAGATGTACTCTTTTAAGAAAGATTTTCAAAAACAGGTTTTTTTTCCCTTCTAATAAGAAAATTTTCAATTTTGACTTCGTCTGTTCTTTAGCGTCAAACTTCTTTATACTCTTGTATTTATCATTATATGGACCAATCATTTGGACTATTTTTTGCCTAAAAATCGTCGGAATTGAGGAGCCTGCCAAATTGCTTCAACCATTTCAGCCCATAATCCGCTATCACCCCAAATGTGGATCCTATTTTTAATTTTATTTCGACTCATTTCTAACCAACAGAAAAGTACATTATTTCTTCATAAGTCGGCAGTTCTTAATTCTGTATGATCCCCAAAAATGGGATGAGACAAATCCCGTGTATACTGCACCTTAATTGTGATATTTCTGTGTCATATTTTCCATGCACACTATTAGTTCAACACCATATTAAAAATTAAAATTTTGTAAACACTTTCAGATGTATTATTTTTCAATAAAATATAGAAACTAAAACTGAATTTCTTCATTACGAACCTATCACGAGCAGAGCATTGAACTAACAGTAATACTACAGTAAAGGAACAGAAAGGTGAACTTATTAGAGGAATTTCCCTCAGATCGCTTTTAATTCGATTGTTCTATGATTTTTGTGTACATTAATGCCATGAATTTGCCAGTTTAAGTAATAATAGTCAAATCAAAAGATGTTTATTAATTATTTTAAATTTTTAGACTTATGTTTGTCATATGATTTTCCGAATTTTCCGCGCCAACGAGAAGTGAAAATTAATAGACAAAAATCCCTGAGAAGAGAAAATTTACATAATTTTTGGTGACTTTGACATTTATAGATTCCAAAAGAGAAACCGGAAGATATTTATTGACTATTCTAAAGTTTTCCTCCTATGTTTCTATTATATTTTTCCGACTTTTCCGTGACAGCGGGAATAGAAAATTGAAAACTAAAAAAAAACACTAAAATGTAAAAAAATTGCATCATTTTCGATAAATTTCCCTTATTTAAACTGCAAAGTGGAACCGGGAGATATTATTTATTTAATTTAATATTTTCGACTTATGTTCTTTATGTAGTCGATCAACTTTTCCGCTCTAGGGCAAAGAAAATATCGAAAATTAAAAATATTGCTGAAATTTGAAAATTTACAACATTTTCGGCTAAAATGCCATTTTTCGACCTAAAAGTGGAACTGGAAGATATTTATTGATTGTTGTGAAATTTTGTGAGTATATTACTGATACCACTAGACAACTTTTCCGCGCTAGGGAGAAAAGAATTTCGAAAAAAAGTTTTTTACGCTCCGCCCTAATGTACACCCTTTGTTCTAGTAACGAACACCCTCTGTTCCAGTAATAGACATCCCATTAAAAGTAATAAATATAACTTTTTAAGACTGTATTTACAACCAGGATTTAATGAAGCACAATATTATTTTCAAATAAATTTAACAATTAGTATATCAGTAACATATTTTTGACAATCATTCACTGTTTGCATCAATTTTTATAATTATCTGAAGATTGATATTTTAATTATTTTAGATGGCTATTACTAAATATCAGGCAATTACAGCTATCAAATTAATAAGACAGTTGGGCATTTAAAAGGTAATAATTAAAAAAAAAAAAAAACCATTGGAGTAATAGTGTCTCACTATTTTTAACAATTAAACTTCTAGCGACTACTTGATATATTAATTGTAATAATTAATATTACAAATATGAAAGACATGATATTATGAGTTGGATATTTTAAATGCTAAATAAAATAATTACAAATAAAACTCTAGAACTGACGTTTGAGGCCACTGATCAGCAGATTTACTAGTTTCATGATTACTATAATTTTATTAATATTACAATATTTTATTTTATTTTATTGTCAGTGATGAATAAGTAAACATTTAAGACAGAAAATAGATTTTTGACAGCTTTTATAAATTTGTTTTTATTTAAATGTGGAGGGATTAAGAAGGGTGTTATAATTTCCTTCAAGTAATCAAATTATTCATTATTGAGTCATTCCATGCCAAATCAACCAGTGACTCAACCTGACCCTTTCCAATTTCAATGAAACTGCCAGGCATCATTCTCTGTGATGATTTAAATTAGAGCATATTTTTATTTTTTGTTTATTGCTTTAAATTTTTATACAATTAATTATTTAAATTTTGAAAAATCATCATTTTTTGACTTGCATTTAAAATATTTTCAATTTTGAATTTCTCAAGTTCTATCAAACATAGAAAATTTTATGACCACTCATTTCAAAGAGGAGTTTACTAGGTTTAATTTGATATGCAAGTCGACTATGTATAATTAAAATAAATAAAATTTTAATTTTTTTTTTAATTTTAAATTTGAAAAATTTTTTAGATAGTCATTTTTAAAAATTTTGAAAAAATTGTATGTTTGTTGTAATATTATAAGCTTTAAATTCTGAAATTTTTAGAGTGGGATCTCAATGGGATCAGAAGTTATTAAATAAAAGCAAAAATTACCATTAAAATAGCAATTTAATTCTGTCTATTTTGTTATTTATTTATGATTTGTATGGTAATTTTCAGCTTTTATTTCATAACTTCTGATCCCATTGAGATCCCACTCTAAAAATTTCAGAATTTAAAGCTTATAATATTACAACAAATATACAATTTTTTCAAAATTTTATAAAATGACTATCTAAAAATTTTTTAAATTTTATTTATTTTAATTATACATAGTCGACTTGCATATCAAATTAAACCTTATAAACTCCTCTTTGAAATGAGTGGTCATAAAATTTTCTATGTCTGATAGAACTTGAGAAATTCAAAATTGAAAATGTTTATGCAAGTCAAAAAATGATGATTTTTCAAAATTTAAATAATTAATTGTATAAAAATTTAAAGCTATAAACACAAAATAAAAATATGCTCTAATTTATATCATCATAGAGAATGATCCCTAGCAGTTTCATTGAAATCAGAAATGGTCAGGTTGAATATTGAATTTTTTTGGTTGATTTGACATGGAATGACCCTATTTTATATAAAATAAGCAACACAGCAAATATAATAAATCCCTCCAAAGATAATTACCCCACATTTATGTATTAGTTAAAAAAATCATTACCATCACTGATCTGTCAACATATTCTTGAATTTTTTTAGAACTAAATTTATACCGATTTCATAATAAAGCATGAATTCAATCATATATCAAAAATAAATACTTATTAAAATGCAATACAAATTGACATACAAATAAAAAAGTCCTGAATTTTTCTCTTACATTTTAACTAAAAGCTTTTTTTTTTTCTTTTTTAAGCATCTATTATGATGTGCATATGTTAGAATTTGAAAGAGTCTACTGTATTACATTTAATAAAATCAATACAGTAGAGGACCTATTATCCGGAATCGTCGGGACCGAGGGCTTTCCAGATTTCGGGTCTGTCCGAAACTCGACACCCCCCCCCCTCAAAAAAACTCCCCCAAAAAAACACGGAAAATTTAAAAATAATAACAAAATTATAGCACTGCTATCTAGAATATGAATGAAAAGTGTGTTGTATGAGAAGTCTGTGGGAAAAAACACTAAGCTACAACTTTGACTTTTGTACTATAGTACAAAGTCTCAAATCCAGACATCCAAAATTCAGAGCTCTTCAAAATCCGGACTCTTTGCTAACTGACTTTATACATATATATATATATATATTACCGTAAAATACCGTTAATCCGCCCCCAAAGGAGACGAATAATTGTAAAATAATTAGAGGGGGGCGCTTACACAGGGTTTTTCCGTGATCGTTTCACAAAATTTTCACAAAATTCACAGGATTTCTTCCCGATATTTGGTGAGATTTGCACGGTTTTTATCGCGATATTTGACGAAATTTGCACGGTTTTATCGCAATATTTGACGAATTTGCAGAGTTTTTTTCGTGATACTTGAAAAAATTTGCGTTTTTTTTTTTATGGGGATGAATTATGATGAAATGAATGAATCATGAATCTTTGAATGAATTATGAATTTTGAAACTTGAAAAATTTGCGTTAAAAAAAAAAAAAAAAAAAAAAAAAAAACGTAAATTCTGTTGGAAAAATGCAGAAAAAAAGTGACTTTTGTAAAAAAAAAAAAGAGCCAAAAAGCATGAAATCTATTAAAAAATCTCAAAAAAACACATTTAATCAAAGGTTCATGATTCATTCATTTCATGATGATTCATTCCGTTCTCAATCGCCTTCATTTCCGGATTTCGGAGTTCTGGATAATAAGTCCTCTATTGTATTATAATTTCCTTTTAAATTAAAAATAAAGTTAGATTTCATTTTCTTGCAAAGAATTTAATGATCTCATTCAATTTAAAACTACATATTAGGTTGTCACACTGTTAATTTATAATAAGGTATTTTAGGATGTGAGTTTTAAAACTCTCCTTAACCAGAAAATCAAATTTTGGGGAAATCATGAAAAATCACTATGCACATCCATTGTTTTTTATACTAAATCAAGATTTTATGATGCAAAAAATACAAGTTAATATAAGGCAGTTTTATTATTATTATTACTGAAAAAACATAACAGCCTAATAATGTTTTTTCAGTGCAGGGTATCAATAAACAGACTGATAGAGAAAAAAGATTTTTTTCAATTTTTGATAAAGGGAGTTTTGAAACTCACATCTTCTGTCATGTTATATATTCATTATTGTTGTAAATTTAGTAATATATATCTTTAAAGAATATTATAGCTAGAATAAAACTTTCAAAATTTTATTATAAAAATGTTTTTCTTATTTTTATTTATTTGCTTTTTGTTTCCTCTTGAGCCCTTGTGTGAACATTGTTCAAAATAGCATTTTGTTTACTTTTCTAGGACACAGAGCAAGAGAAAAGCCAAGCTGAAGAAAAGATTGGTGTGCAAACAGAACAGCCAGAAACTTCAAATAATGGTATTAGTGAGAATAGTAATAATGTACCTGAAATCAACATTAAAGCTGCATCTGAAAATAAAGCTGATGTAGGTGAAAAAACTAGTGAAAATGTTATTCCTTCTGATCAGAAAGCACAATCTGATACTGTAGAGACATCTGAACCTGTCATTAAACCTGTAGAAATTGTTTCCAAGGGAAATGTTGAGTCTGATTCAAAGGCAGAAACTGAACTTCATTCTGAGACAGGAAGTGTGGATGAAGTTGACGAAGCAGCTATTGAAGGTGATACAGAAGAAATGTCTGAGCCTGATACTGAAGAAATAACTGTGATTGAGACTATTATGTATGATGTTAAGAAAATTTCTGATGTTGATTCTGAAAAGAATATTGCTGCTAATATAGAAAAAAAATCATCTGCTTTTATTAAGGAAGGCAGTTGTGAAAACAATCAAGGAACTGATGACATAGCTTTTAAAACGAGTGATGTTGACAATGAATGTGTTGATGTTAAGACCATAGACAGCAAGGATAGAGATGAAGATGCTGAAATCAAGGCTGACAGTGTTGATTGGTAATTTGAAACATATTTATTAACATGTTTTGTATTGTAAAGTAACTTTATGTATCATCTTCTTTAATCTAATTAAATAATCTATGCACTTATTTTAAAAACAATTTTCTATGCATTTATCTTTAAACTAAAATTATTTGTATGTAAACCTATATTTTAGATAAATGATGTCCCAATGCAGTAATTTATTTTACAGCCTTTAGTCCTTCAGCTAAAGATCAGCATTACTATTTGTTTACTAACTAATATAAAATACTATCTAATTTGTTTACAATCAGTATGGAAGTATTTACTTTACTTCAAACTTTATTGTGGTATTTAATTGAATATCAGTGCATAAAACAATTTTTGCTAAGTAAAAATTATATGTTGTTCTAAAGACAAAAATATGTGTTAAATATACATTTACAGAATAACTTTTCTTTTTTTACACACGAAAATTTTTGAATAGGGTAACATCCCCAGTAATTGGCACATTAAGGATTTGTCTTTAAACTTACTTCAATTTTCATTACCAAGAAATAAAATATTTACTTGCAAATATTTTTAAATCAAAGAATGCATATCTGTGCATCTATTTTGCCCACTAAAAGCAAAAATTTTTGAAAAAGTATTTTTATAAAAAATATATTAATAAAAAGTTGCTGTAATCACCAGTAATTGGCACCTCGAGCACCAATGTATGACAACTTATGATCCAGTAATTGGCATATGTTTATATTAAAAAAAACTTTATATTTTACATTCAGTTTAATCGCTTTAAATGAATTTACTGCAGATGAAGATACCATAATTCAGGTTTTTGAGAGTAAGAAATCAGCATATTAGTCTGAAATGTGAACACTTTAAAACAATACAATATATTTATATTAATACCCAGTAATTGTCATGCTGTCCCCAGTAATTGTCACATGAAACTTTAATGGATTCCAATTACTGATATTTCATATTTTCAAATAAAAACAACTGATAAACAAAGTTAGTCTATAAATTTAAAAGTATGGCCAAAATAAGTGGTTTAATCTCAAATCTTGCGATTCCCTTGTAATTGAAATAGGTGCCAATTACTTGGAACTAGCAAAATTTTAGCACCATTAATTGGCATCTATCATTAATTCAGAAATCCAAATATTTGTGCCAAAAATACTTTTAATCAATTAAAGTAACCCTTTTCAACTAAACAAAACTGATGTCAATTAAAATTTAAAATGTATTTTAAATCAGATAATAATGAATTGAAAAGCATAACTTTACTAAGCCAGAAAAGAAGCATTTTCAACAAAAATTTCTAATTTGATACAAACCATAATTGTTTCTCTTTCCTAGGCACTATTGTCATCTAGTAGCATAAATCAAAATTATAATATTTAAAATAAATGAGCATATAACTGGTATATGGTCTTGCTTTTTTAAAAGATTGGATATAAATCTTATTTTAGGACATATTTGTAGGATGTGCCAATCATTGGTGCATGCCAATTACTGGGGGTGTTATCCTAACCTCATTCAGATTTTTTAAAAATTATTTTTTTCCCCCTTAACATATGTTTTTGATTGAAATCAATTGCCATCTGTTAATTGATTTTTAAAAAATCTTGATTTTTACAATTCTTTTTAAAGATATCATCTTTATGAGAATAGAAAAGTTGCTCTTTAAATTTACTGAAATCTAAGTTAAATTTCTGAATTTGTTATGCAAATGAATATGATTAGGATGGGCAAAATAGCATTCAGTAAAATTGTGTATAAATTTTCTGCTTTAAAAGTTATGTAAATACAGCCATCTCAGATAGAAGCAGTGCACTTTAATATTTAAAAAAAAAAAAAAAAATCTAATATAACCTCTGATAATAAAGCTTGGCGAATAGTGCTGTAACAGTAATGTAGATGAAATATTAACGAAAGTTATCATACCATCCTTCGAAATAGTCATCTCCCAGAACTATGCACCACTATGATCTGATATACATGTCCTGGGAAATTCACAAGAAGTCTTCTTTTGGGATGGATTTCAAAAGCTTCGTCACATTTTGTTGGTTGTCAGCAATATGGTCAAATCTCTTTTAAAGAGAGTTTGAGTGGTAAAAATAGGAAGAAGTCTTGAGGATTGAGATCTGGCAAGTATGGTTGATGTTCAATTTGGCATAGATTTCATTAAAAAATCGCATAAAGAAAACACTAATTTCATCAAAGAATCATGGCAAAAAACGCAAAATTTGTTAAAGGATTGCTATAAAAAAAAAAAATGAAAAATTTATCAAAAGTTCATAGTAAACAGATATAGATTTCAATAAAAGAATAGTGATAGAAAAATCTTAATTACGATTGTGGGGTGAAAACTCATGAATGTCATGAAATGATCGGGGGGGGGGGGAAATCACAAGTTTTGTGAAAATTTACTGCACTGGACTAAAAGTTAGAATTAGGCTCCTTTTACAAATGTTTAAAAAAAAAAGTGCTGTGAAATAAAAAGAGACTTTAAAAATCATTTTAAAAAATTTTCAGAGGAAAAAATTACTATATTGAGTTGAAAGACTGAAACCTTATTCCCTTTTATGAAAGTCAAAAAATGGCCATGTAAAACCAACCTCCAGATTAAATTGAATTTTGTGTCCTATGATTTCTCATTTTCAAAAGTTGGCATGTCTGCACTATCTGAAAAACTGAGATGTAATATGAAAATTTTTCATAGTAGCTTAAGGTTACGATTTTTTGCTCGTTATTAAGACGCTTATCCTTGTAGAGTAAAACCATTGTTGCACTATCAAAAATTCTTACTAAATGCTGCTATCAATTTGTCTGATCCAGAATATAAAAAAAACAAGATGTATTGTTTTAAACTCTGGTCCGGTATTATTTTATTGATTTATATATTTTTTTTATTTATGTCACCTGTATAAACTTTGATAAATGAAAATAATGCATTAATTCTGTTTTGCTTAAATTATTTAATAATAATGGTCCATTACAGTCTGTATATTCTAAAATATGCATATCAAAGTGAATATTAAGATAAAATTTTAATTATTTATTTATTAAGTGGTAATGTGACAGTATGCATTTATTTATTATAAATCATATATTGCATTATAAGTTAAAAATATTGTATGTTATAATCATTTGTATTATTATTGTTATTTTTATAGTTATGTGTTTACTTTTTTCATAGCTCTGTGGAACAGCCTAAAAACTCCACCACTCTTCCTACAATGTATCCTGTCTTGAATGAAAATGAAACTGCATCCATTGAAAGCTCATCCAGTGATATTGATATTATAGATGAAAACATAGAAGATAGTGTCTCTAGTTCCTTTCTGCACCCTCTATCATTATCCATTAGCTCATCAATTGGTAAGTTATATGTTTAAAAAGTTTTTATGTTTTATTCAGGTATTTAACAGAAAACAAAATCATATATTCAGTTATACTATGAACTACTCAATACTATGAACTACTACTATGGCAGCTACTCAATTTCTATGACTGGTGAGTTTGTTGCCAACTTCTCTTTTTCTGTGCATGCACAATTATGTGTGATGTATCATTCACAAAATTTTTAAACACTCTTCTGACATTGTATACTCACCTTTCATTAAGACATATTGTTTAAATAAAAGTTCAGAAAAATGAACTGTATGGGGGGGGGGGGGGGGAATGAACGAGTTGCACCACTACCACTGCCAGTAACATCTGTTTGCTCATATCACATCATACATGCCTTTAACTTCTTCAGACCCAATTGTATCCTGTTCCTGTAGGATACAAATTTTTACAATTTTTTTTATATATGTAAATACTGTTTAAAAAAATGGTGTGAAAGGAGCATAACATATTGCAGAGCTGAACAAAATCGCCATTTGTTTCTTATAGCACCTTTTTAGAGAGATATATGTGTTATATCAAAATAGTATTCAGCAAAAATGTACAAAAAATGAAGAAGTAAAAATCTTTTTGATAAGTTAAGATACTAGTTGTAGAGTCTATTAATGATGATAAATAGTTAAATGCATAGTTATTTCATTTATTTCATGCTTTTTGTTTTGAAAAAAAATACAAAAAAAAAAAAAAAAAAATCCCAATAAATTGTCAAAAAGTTTATTTATTGAACCTCCATGTATCATCAGAATTTATATCCAAAATATATATATATGTATATTTTTTCATTTTTTAATCATTGTTAATTATCAGTTTGTTAATATATATTCATAACTAAAACAAAAATAAATAAGTAAATACACCTGGGTCTGAAGAGGTTATTTACCAAAGTTATAAAATTGACTGAAATAATTGCTTTTGAACTTTTGTATATATGGGGATATAATGTTTCCAGGATTCAAGATTTGTCTTAAACTATATAGAGATGTCAAAAGTTCTGATTTTTTCTGATTCACAAAGTCTTTAAAATTACCTTTCATATCATGCTATTTGTTAGCCTACATGAAATAGACCTGTTAAGATGGAAATATTTATAATTTCTACAAAAACAGTACCTTAAAAATCTACTTGTCAAAACAAAAATCTGTATAAGGTAACATTTTTTGTTAGTCATTCAGTTTTCACAGGCTTTACTGTACTTTGTTCAATAAACCCTGTGAAAACATAACATGTTTAGATGGAACTATGTTTTAAAAGTAAAAATATTATTGTCTCTTTTCTACAATTAGAATATTATATTATTATACTTGCTAAATTCGAATTTTGTTTGTCCTTAGCAATTCCTGGGGTACAGAATATGTCCGATCCAGTGACCTAGAATCGGGGGAAATTTTGTCAAAACTATACAATTGGTTTTGATTTTCACAACAAATTCCATCATAATTCCCTGAGATAAAAAAATTTCACCACAAATAAAAAGATTCGTATGGCGACCTTCACAAAATCGATCTGAGACTATTGTGTACCTTTTATTCAGAAGTGATTCTGTTTCAAATTTTCAAAAATTTAAAACATTTGGTTCCAAAAAATTAAAAAAAAAAAAAATGGTCATCAATTTGAAAATTAAAAATACTGTGAATTTTATCCAAGAATTATGAGGGGGAAAAAATAAATAAATAAAATGAGAGTTTCATCACAAGATTGCAAAATAACCACAAATTTCATCAGAGGAATGAGAAAGAAAGAAAATCATGAATGTCATCAGAAAATCGCAAAATAACCACAATTTTTTTCAAATGATCCTGAAAGAACTGCTAAGTTCGTCAAAAGATTGTGAAATGAATGCAAATTTTGTCAAAAGATTGTGAAATGAATGCAAATTTTGTCAAAAGATGGCAAAATCAAAAGATCACAAAAAACCCCACAAAATTCTTCAACAAAACACAAAGTAACTACAAATTTTGTCAAAAGATTGCAAAACAACTACAAATTTTGCCTAAAGATTGCAAAACAACTACAAATTTTCTCTAAAGATTGCCAAACAACTGCAAATTTTCTCTAAAGATTGGGAAACAACCACATATTTCATTAAAAGGGGTGAAAAACCCCACAAATTTCATTAAAAGATGACAAAAAAATATTATCAAAATATCACAAAAGAATTGCAAATTTTGTCAAATGATCGTAAAACAACATAAATTTCGTCAAAAGAGTGTGAGACAACTGCAATTTTCATCAAAAAATCTCTAAAACATAAAATTTTGCCTAAAGTTCTGGAAAAAAACAGGAATTTCATTAAAGGATCACAAATCAAAGATAGCTAAAGACAGTAAAAGAGGCACTGTTAAAGAAATACTTTGTTAAGAAGGATCAGAAGAAAGCACTTTGAGAATGTTTTGTGAATTGTGTTTATTAAATTATATTTTTAAGATTTAAAACTATATTTGTTTCTTCATATGAACTCTCTCTGTATAATGCTTCTTTTAGATGTATTTGTGATTGATACTGTGATTGTGAATATGTTTTGTCACAGTTGTTAACATTTTTTTTTATCTAAATAATGCCATAAATGTTTTTATTTAAATATCAGGGCAGGGTTAGCAAGTTTTTGATGCATGACGGTTTTTACTGCCATGTCAAAAACCCATTTTTTTATTTGTTTTTACATTATAATTATTACTAACTTTCATTCTGTGTTTAATATTAAATTGTTTTACATGAAATATTCAATATAAAAAAAACTCTAAAGTATATTCATCGATCCATGAAAAATAATTGCATTTAAAATACTTGTATGTATATATTTATATTAGAAGATCTCTACAATAATCTTAAACTATTTGGCACAGTTTAAAAAAAGTTAAACAAAAAGTGACTCAAGTTATTTCTTTCGATTCATTTTAAATAATACATAAATAATTTTAAATAAAATGTATGCATTACATGAATAATTTGAATAATTGCTCATGTTCAATTGATTCATAATAGCTTTAATAAATTTTGGCTTAAAAATATTTCAGGACTATTCAAGTAAAAATTTACACCTAAAAATATAACTGCTGGAATGGTCTATAAGATTCATATAAGTTAACAAATAAAAACTATGGTATATAAATTATTATTATGTTCTGGTTTTTCTTAAATATTGTTTTGTTATGTTAAATTTTAAATCTAAGAGCTTTCACTTGATAGTAGGTTTTACAGTTTTTTATTAATTTAAAATTGTTAAGATTCTGCTTATTGAAATGAAAATAGAAATAATGATTTAATTGCATTTATGAAATGCATAAGATATGCATTTTGAAATATTATAGCTAAGAATATTTAAATTTATTCAATGACCAGTCCATGCTTGACATAATATTGTCATACCATATAACAACACTCTTTCTCCAAAATGATTTTAATGTATTTTATTAAAAATGTAAATTGAATATTATTTAATAATTATAATAATCTTTTATTATTATGGAATATTAATGTACATTACAGTTAGTAGAATCTATATTAAAGGAGATTATGAGAAATATTATTTTTTCCTTTTACTCAGTACTTTTAAATTTTTCCTATGTAAGAGATGCTCTTCTTTTAAATAAATTTTAAAAAATGTAATTGTGAATAATAATAACAAGAACAACAAGGAAAAATCAATTCAGAAATGCATCGTATACTACACTTACACTTTAAATTGAAGAAAAATAGAAAACGAGTCAAAACCAGTTTTTGAAACTGGTTTTTATGGTGTTAACTGGTTTTTGTCAAAACCAGTTTTTGACCAAACATCCAACCCTATATCAAGGCTGCCCCAAATGCCTATTTTTTAATTTGACAACATTTGTGAGAGAAATATATTACAAAATGTATATTTTTTAAATAGTGATGCAAGCTGAATATAAAACTAGTCACCTGTTGCAGCTCTGCATTTTATATTTGTGAATGGTCTCTAATATTGTTGCTGGGATAGCCTGTTAAATGGAAGTCAGTTTTTTCCTTTCTGATAAGGCTTTTTATAGTGGCATTTTATATACTACATTAATTTGATCCTTTTTCAATTTGCATTGTTTACTTATTGAAAACAGATAAAAAAATTTAAATACATATCCAATCTTTTTGGGAAACCTTGTTTACATAAACAAATTTACTTCATCAGTTTAATTTCTTTAGTTTTCATATTATTCATTTGTCAACAATAATAAGTTGCACTTTCTTAAGCACTAACTGTAGCCCTTTTTTTAAGGAAGTATCTAACTTTAGTGCATATTTTTTCACATTATTTCATACTGTTATTTTAGCTTTTATTTTTATTTATTTATTTATTTTTTATATATATAGATACTTCTAGTGTATTGCCTTCACCTTCAGAAGATGATAAAAGCATTAAGATTGAAGAGGTCAGACTGCCTGAAAAATCTGATTCTATAAAAACTGAAACCCATCCCAAAGTAACAGAGGTTGAAAAAACCGTTCCTAAACAATCACATTATGACTACCAACAATCATCTGAAAAAGAGAGTGAAAATGTCCGTACTCAACCTCAGAAACCCCGTCGAGATACTCATTCTAATTTATTTAGAACACTTTTTCATTTTCTTCGAAATATGAAATGTTTTGAATGGAGTATCTTAGGAGGTCTTGTAGTAGGTTTATATCTCACTATTGTCTTCAATCAGACCAATATTTTTGGTAAGTTTGTATTTATTTATTTAATACTTTAAATGTAAAATAGCAGTTTAAGTGAAATTTATTTTACAGTCGTTAACTCTACTCATTTCAGTAGGAGCTTTACATTTTTTGACAGTACCTTCTGATATTGTTTTCTAGCAGAAAACTTTATCAACTTTAAAAAATAACTAGTAGATCGAACCCAGGCTTCCCAGGTTACATGATAAAGATAAAAACCATCTTTTGAAATTTAAAATTGAAAACTGTAATAAATTTTCTGCATGTAATTTGCTTTTTAGATTTCCAACTAACAATAAAAAAGCATTTTAAACCAAAAATATTAATTTTGGATATGGAATCACATAAAGCTTTGAATTTACAAAAGTCATATTTCTGCATGTCAGAAATTATCAGCCGAAGGTTTTGTTACTTTTGGCAGTTTTTTTTTTTTTTTTTTTTAATCATTTTACTGAATTGAACGCATATTTCAATTACATGTCTGTTAAACTTGCATTTATTTATATTATTTTGTTTAATTATTTATCGAGAAAGTTTTAATTTTGCTGTTGTATAAACCAGAAACAAATCTCAAACTCATTACATTGTTTTAAGGGCAAATAGATTAATTTTTCATAATAGTTTCATGAGGTAGAGATAAATTAAAAAATAATTCACACCTGATTTTTTTTTTTTTTTTTTTTTTTTTTTTGTAAACCACAGCCAATCAGTGAACTGAAATACAGTTTTCAAACAAATCGCATTTCATAGTATTTTTTTTTTTTTTTTCCTTATTTGGCAGTATAAAAATTTAAATTATTTGATTACATGTTAAATCATTTTACCTATGTTTTTCATCATTTTTTTTATTCATTTATTAATGCAGCTTTAATTTCATTTTGGAAAATTATCCGGTACAATATTTATAGACTTATGTGTAAATTGTGTATTAGTATTTCTTAATAGAGATACGTGATAGAGATTGAAATGAAATGCTTGAAAAATATAAAGCCATAATAAGTAAGTCAAATGAGATAAAGTTTTCAATCAAATTGCATTTGAAAGTAGATTTATTTTCCTATACAATGAAATAAAAATTGAAAATGTGCGATGATTAGAAGATTAAAAAATTGCATTGAAAATTTCAGAAAGTCATTTCATTGTGAAATGTTGCAATTTGCAAAATGGCATCTCTGCTACACTCAGATGCCAAACCAAATATTTAATTGCATTTTAAAACTTAGATTATTGGTGAATTATAAAATCTCATTTCATCATTTACATCCTTCTTTTTGCATTTCAGATCAATTTTCTATGTGAAAACTGTGCGTATATGTAGTATATGGTATATGTATAGGGTAATACGTCTTGCAATCATTTTGAAAATCAAAAAAATATTTTTGACAGATTTACATGTTTCAGGTACTGGAGATTCTGAAAAACATATTTTTAGAAAAAGAAATTTGCCATCCGTCTGTTTGTGTGTCTATCTGTAAATGCTCTATCTCCTGAACAAATTGAGATACAGACTTGAAATTTAGTTTGTGCTTAGTATGTAAGATTGGGAAGAAGCCAGTTGAATATCAGTTAACTCGGTTATCCAGAACAATTTTTTTGGACTCTGGAAATATTCCTTCTGATGAAGGTATATAAAAAACTTTTTTTTTTTTTTTTTTTTTTTTTTTTAAAGGAATAGACGTAAAAAACAATAAAATAATACAAATTTTGCATAAAGAATGAAGTCGATTGGATAATTAGTTGCTGAGATATTTGTAATCTTATTTTCCACACTCTTCGATTTTTCATGACCCTTCATTCAAATTTCAATTCAAAAATATATTTTAATTGGATATAAGACACTTAATCCAATGCAGTAAACTGGTAGTTAATATGATTATTATTTTTGGAGTTATAAGGATGTTTCTTTTACACAATTCGGTACTACTTGAATAGTTTGTCATTTTATAAATTTTTTTGAAATTGGTTCATTAGCAATTCATTAATAGAGGCATTATTATGTGTTAAAAATACTTAAATACACACTTAAATTTTATTTTTGAATATTGATGCATTTTATAAATAGTTTACACATGTTAGTTTTCTTCATATTTTATATTATGCATATCCATGATGTGTAAGTATTACGGTGGCCCCCAATGACTAATTTTATTTATTTATTTATTTATTAATCATGATTTTTTTTCACTTTAATTTATATTTCTTTTTATAAAATTACATTTACAAAATATCCTGTTAATTTGATTAAATCCATGTATTCCAAACAAAGAAACCTTTTAAGATTTACTAGGGGGAGTATAAAAACAGTTTTAAAAGTAGTAGCGTGAAACGTTGTTACATTGCTAAATGTTTTAGGTCTAGCAACCACAATTTTTACTTTTCCAAAGATTAAATACTTCAGAAATGTTCTCAATATGATTAATCAGGGATGGGAGGCTATCAGAAAATCTTACTAACCAAGCATTTATTTTACCAGCAGCAAGATGCCACATACAGTTAAAATTATTATGAGAAAATGTATGTAACTGCAAAAATAGTTGAATACCATTACTACAAAACATTTCTTTATACATATAATTTTATAGAGTTAAGAACACACATATATATAACAGGAGAAAAGTTAAATATAGAATATAATTTAGTACCATGTTTACATCTTGATAGTTTGGAAAGTTGCAAAATATGACTAAATATTAAAAAAAAATAAATTTTTGGCATATTTTTTATAGCCTGCAGTCTTCAGCCTACCTAAAAGTGTATTTCCCCTATCACAAAATGCATTTGCCAGTAGGAGTGAAATGGTATATTTCCCCACCTCTGTCACTTTTTATTGGGAAGCTTTTCACATATAGAGGAGTGCTAAAAGTTTTGTAAATAATTTATCAAGTACTCCCAGTTTTTCCAAGATGGTTATCTTTTCTTTGATTCACTCTTTTTTCTTCTCTCTTTCATTCTCTTCCTTCCTCTGACAATGTTGCATTAATTTGACGTACACAATTCTCTGTAGAACAATTCATCTTAGTATCAGTTTGCTGCAGTATCTGTTCAATACTGGCATTTTACTTGCCAATTTCAGATACAGGTATTTTTGCCAAAGTGTTAGTGAAGGCACGAAAAAATTTTAGTTTTCATCTGCCTGTCTGTTCTGTGATAATTACCATAAAAAGCATCCAATTAGCTTGAAATTAAGTGGGCATGCTGTGAGAAAGTATCTGGATTTAACTGTATATTTTTTGTTATCTTTGTTTCATTCGTTCATAAAATGTAGAATGTTTTATTTTGTGTATTAATGCTCTTTTATGTCAATTCAGACTATTTTCAAATTTTTTATTTGTTGAAAGGAAATGGATCACATAATTAAGGCATTTAAATGGTAAATTATGGGGGATGAAATTTCCTAATAAGAGTCTTAAATTATTCTTTTTAGTTAAAAATTTTGTCAATACATTTGTTAGAGTTTTTAAATTCGGTGTATAATATATGGAGGAATTTTATATGTGTATTCCAATATTATAAAACATTTTATTTTATAAATTTGCTTATTTTAAATGTAGATATTTCATTTTTCCCCCCTTTTTCCTTTACCAGTTAACTGTACTTGCCCTAAAAATATTGTAAATGTGAAAATATGTGTAGTTGTTTGAAGTCAAATCAACATAAAAAGGAATGAATATGTCTTCATGTCTTTCCATATAAATGGATTTTAACCTTGAAATAAAGACAGACTATATTTAATTTGTTTTATTCAAATATTTTGTTTATAAATTCAAAAGTTCATTATCTTCATAAAGTATAATTTGATATTTTTATATAAAATTTAACAGTCTTTATTTACTATTCCGAAGGAAAAAAAAAACAAAAAAAAAATCTTTTAAACAGTTAATTTTAATTTGGAAAAAATTTCATGTGAAAATAGAAAAAAAAAAAAAAAAAAAAAAAAAAAAAGACTACGGCATCATATTGAAAATAAAATGGAAATACGGAAAACAGGCAAATTTGACATCACATATAAAAAATAAAACAAACATGCATTGATGTTGAAATAAAAGGATCTTGATATTAATTCTTATTATATATTTTTAAAAACTGTTATCAGTACTTTATGGTTTATTGTCTACATACAGTTAACATAAAAAAAATTTAATCTAAAATTAAAACTTTTAAAAAATTTTGGAAAACAAATAAATAGTAAATATCAAAATTATACACTGCAAAACTATCAGAGTTGAAATGGCATTATTATATCAGTAAATAAATATTTCCATTGTTAAAAACTAAAAATTAACTAAATTTCTTGAAAAAATATTTTTTAAAGAGTGTTAGTTCTTAAAAGCCACCACATTTCAGAAAATATGAATGAAAATTACTTTATTTTTTAATAGAAAATTACATTTTCGTCCAAATAATCAAAGCTTTTAGTTTGATTATGTCAAAGAAAATAATTTTCTGTCTGCCAGTATCGAAATTAAAGCTCTGTAGCTCAAAATATATTGGAGATACGTTTAAGTCTTATAGAGTGTAATGAATTTATATACAAATTTCACAAATACCACTTGTAGTAATTTTCCAGTGTTTTTTAAGATTCATCAATTTCCATGATTTTACTTGGCCCTTCTTTTTACATTGATTGCACTTTTTGTTTTGCAATCATTTATAATAATTGGTACAAAATTCACATTTTTGTGACTGAGGTATGTCAAGGCCATACAAGTAAGAAATTCTTTATTGTCTTCTATAAATTTGATCATAAGTTGATTAAATAATATATATTTAAAATTATGAAGAGAGAAATGTTTTACTTTGCATTTATCATTTTAAACAAAAACTGAATATCTTGAAATAAAAATTATTAGAATATTGGGTATTATTCTTTTTTTTCTTTAACAATTTATGCAAGAAATTAAACATGCTATTCCAACTTGTAATAAGATAAATGTAGTATGACATAATTGGCATTTTAATACAATGTTGTGATTGCTATCCTAACAACCAAATATTATTTTTTTAGTAAAAAAATTTTACTGTATTTTTTTTTTTAATATATTTTATTTGCTTAAATTATTTTATATATTTATATAGTATTTTCTTTTTTTTTTTTTTTTTTTAGCTGTTGTAGAAAAAGAAAATGTTGTATCTCAGATGAAAGAAATGATTGAGGATTTGAAGTATGATAATAAACTATTAAAGGACCAAATGTTATCTGAGATGAAAAATGAAAAAGTGTTTTCATCATTTGAGCATCAAATAAAAGAACTCCGGAAAGAGAATTCTAGACTCAACCATATGTTATATGACGTTGCAAAAGTACTAGAAAAACAAAAAGATGCTCATGATAAATATGAGAAAAAAGAATCTGATTATTTGGCACCTTTCAAGAAAGAAATTAATAAGCTGAAGGAACAAATTAATAGTCTTAAAATTGACAATGAAGATTTACAAAAGCAGTTAGTTCGTATAAGGTATGCCAGTTATTCACAGGGAGCAAAAGATACAAATGATGATAAAAACAAGAAAAACATGAAAGAAGAAATGAAGACTGATGAAACTAATTCTGCTGATGAAATTCCAATTGATATTAGTAGCCTTAAAAAGTGGAATGAATTGATATCACTTCTTAGTAAGGAATTGGGTTTGTCTTTAGAAAATGATCCACAATCAAAGAGGAAGTCATATTCTGAAAGTAGAAAAAATAGCTGGTACTGGAAAGTTTTCCTTCATGATTTTAAAGGTACATTTGAGGATTTTAAAGCTAATATCACTTCCAAATTTTCTGACTACAAAAAAGTTCATGAAAATGCAATCTCGGACATTTATAAGTTTGTAAAAAACTTTTTTACTGTTGAAGAACAAAATAATCAGCCATTTATCCCACCTGGTGAAGAAAGTCCTCGATGGAATAATTTCGGAGATTTCTTCAGTGATCTGAAAGATAAATGGAGCAAAATTAAAAACAGAATTGATGCATCTGATCTAAAAAGTTTTTTTAAAGATTTTAAGATGCCTGAAAGAAATGAAGAAACTCATCACTATGAATCTCAGAAATCTAAAAGTTCACCATATGAGCATAATGAAAGGAAGCCAACAAATATCCATTTTGAATCTGAGCGAAAACCTTCTGGTGCTGATTTTGGATCAGATAGGAAACATGACAAAGCACAAAAAGATTCAGAAGATGCTCAATGGATGTTTGAAAGGGCAGCTTTACGGGCAGAGCTGCGAGACGATGAGAAAGATGAAGAAGTCAACTGGTTCCTGAAGAAAAATAAACATTTATCCAAAGATGATGCTGAAAAGAAAAAGTATTAAATATCACTGGAAAGACGGACAGAGCTATTAATTTTTCTGTAAACACTATCATTTTTTTTTTTCATTATCTCTCATCATTCATATTATATGAATATGTATGTGTAAGATTGAGTGTGTACAGTTGACTTGTAATCTTTGTTGCTATTAGAAATGATCAAACATTATATTTTCTCATTTTTCATATGTTAATTTTGTTGTGTTAGGCATTTAGTTTAAGATGTAGCATTTATATTTTACTTCTGTAGTTTTTTCCAGTGTTAATACAGCATTTTACTAAAATTGATAAAATATTTATTTATTAAAAAGTAAAATCATTGTTCATTTTTATACTTGATAGATACTATTTTTATTAATAACAAATGATTTAAATTAATTTAAAGTTATTTAATTCGGTACTACTAAATTATCCCGTCGACCAAAAAATTATCGCCAAACTATAAGATTAAATGCCAATAATGGATGATCGTGAATCTCACATTCAATGACATTAAATACAATTCACGTGTTTAAAATGTCATTAAGTGATTTTTATTTTGACTTTTTATTAATATTTTTATTAATATTCTGTTAATTATTTTTTTTTTCGTTATTAAAAATAAAAATTATGTCAATATGTATAATTTGGCAGTTTGGCGATTTGTATAATTTGGCAAAATTGGTCGACAGGATAACAGAGAAGTACCTTTAATTCATATATAAATACAGTTGTATTTTATGATATTTGTGTATTTTTCGAGGCATGCAATGAAATTATGTTTCTCTGTTCATTTGTCAAATGAAAGATTATCAGGAAATGTATGTTGCTAGAATATGACACTTTAAATGATAAATGAATTATTATTATTATTAATGAAGTGTGAAATTTTTTAGGGAAAAAATTAAGCAAAAATATCTCGCACTATTTGTAATATACTAAAATAAAAAACTGTCAAAATATAAATAAAATGTGAAAAGCAATGTTTTTAGCTGTTTAAACTAGTCATGTCATACTAGATATGAATGTTGATATTGAAAAGAAAGGATTAGTAGATTTCTTGCTTAGTCTTGAAAACTACACAAGAGCCTATTTTATTACAGCTGAACCTCGTTAGCATGAACCTCAAGGGGAATAAAAATTTTGTTCATGTTAACAGTATTTCATGTTATCAGTATCTATTCTTTGTATTAATCTTCATAGGGGAGTATAAAAACAATTTATGTTAAAAGTAACTCATGTTAAATGTGTTCATGTTAACGAGGTTTGACTGTAGTTATTTAAAAAAAAAAAAAAAAAAAAATTAAAGACGGAAAGAAAGTGCTTCCCTTTTTCCTTCCTTTCCTTTGTATAATAATTTAAAAACTAAACAGGGATATTGACTATCAGAGAGACATTTATTAAATATTTTATTTTTAATTTAAGATAATTCATAAACATTTATTGTTTATGTAGAACTCTTCTATCATACCTGTCTCTTGTTTGATATTGTATAATATATAATAGTTCTTCATAATTAAGTGATGTATTTTTGGCTTTGAGCAGCTTGAAATTGTCTTAAAGATTTTTTATTACAATCCTACTACTTTATTAATCTTTATTAACTATACCAATTAAGTAATTTTTTTTTTCAAATTGTATAAAAATATGATTAGTGCTTTTCATACCTCTCCAATGTTAAGAAAATGTGTATACTTTTTTGTTCAATTTATTTATTGTATGTCAGATGCCCACCTATTTTGTGTGTAACCTTTAATCCACATATAAATGGGGGAAAAAAATGAAAAACATACATGAAGGTTTATTTGTAATTGACATTCTAGGTATGGTTTCAAATAATGTGGTTGAAAGGTTTATTTTCATGTTTTTTCATCTGTGATAGTTTACTGAAATTACAAATCTCAAATATTCTTCCCTTTTTTCAACTTTTCCAGTTAATTGGTAAAAATTTTAATTTGCATATCTATTGTAACTCTGGTATATTTTTGTGTAAACAGAAAATATGTACAAAAACACCACTGAATATTGCATATTTAAAAGTGATGTAAAGTTCATAAATTTTAATAAAGGATCTTGATTAGCCTATGTTTTAATTGTTGCAAACTGTCATTATTAATTTAAGAAAAATAACATAAAAATATTAGGTACAAATGTGGAGTTCCTATGTGGCTGGAAAACAGGGAATTGTCAGAGGAAGATTACATTTTTTTTTCTAAAACCTGGAAAAGTCAGGGAGTTTGTGTGTATGCATGCACTATCATGTGTCAATTCTCCTAAGTTCTGAGGTCTGTCACCAAAATAATTAATATTTTTCACTTGCAAGTAGAATATTCAATAAATTCACATTTTTAACATAAAGATGTTTTAACTATACAAATTTGTCCAGATGTCATGAATATTTCTCTATTCTAAAAAAAAAGTAACTAATGCTGTCATCGCCGCTGACAATGAATTTTTTCTGACCTAGAGTATTTCTTTGCTTATATTAAGAAAACTACTGCACACTAAAATATGAAAATTGGCTGTATTATAAAGAAATATTTGATAAATATACTGATGCAAACATTTTTTAAATCAAAGAATTATTTTAAGAGAAATTTAATGTTAAAGTTGTTCAAAATCGTTCCATTAAAAAAAGTTCTTTAGAAGCAAATATTGTACACAGAAATTTAAATATTTTTAGATCATTTTATACATTAGAGGTTCCTGGTGTGCAGACTGTATTTATTTATTTAAATTTGACTCGTATTTTGAGAATTTAGTTTTGTTTCCATTTGAGGAACATTTTTTGCATATTTTTGAAACGGTTATTATTTTAAATTGTTGCCAAATGGTCATAGAATAATATTTCTTTCAAATTAAAAAATATTTACATGCAATTATCAAAATAGGAAAAAAAAATGCTTCAAATGAGAATTAAATAATTACAAGTTAAAAGCAGGAAATATTGAAAACTATATCATAAAACTATTTATATGTGAATATTAAAAGAATAACAAAATAAATGAATTCATTAAAATGCATTAACTGCCATAAATGGAGAAAATTACGTCATATTTAAAATAGCCAAACAATAATATTACAAACAGTTTAAATTAAAAAACATATTAACGTGAAACATTTTACATTCCTTAAATGATCTTTTAAACTATTGTTGTCAATTAAAAGCAGCAAATAAGATAAATTACGTCATACTTAAAATGGCCAAGTAAAACAAAACAAAATTGTAAAACAATTAATTTTTTTTAAATATTTAGACGAGACATTTACTTCATATTTTGATATGAACTTTATAACTGTTATTATGAATTCTAAGCACAAATAATTTTTTTTTTTTTTTTTTTTTTAAAGAAACAAAAGTATTTTCACGTTAATATTAAAAGGAGAAAGAAACATTTAGCGAAAATTATACCAGTTTTAAACGATAAATTTAAAACACCTTACTTAAAATTTTGTCTTACACTGCAGTTAAAAAAATACCAGGAGCAAAGACTGTGTATCCACTGTTTAGCTTATTTTGTTTAACCAAACATGTAAATAATCAGTAGATGTTTATCAGTAGCTGATTAGATCCTAAAATTCCACAAACAAAGAGAACCTGCTTACAAGAAGATCACCACTTAAATAAAAAAAAAATTAGACCAAAGTTTCACAATCTTTTAAAAGCCAATCAAATTAACTTGTTTTTAGATTTTGTGGTATGTCAACAGGGATTGACGAGTTAGGTCATAGAGGGCAGAGCCCCCTAGTTGATATAAAAAAATGAAAGAAAATTATGAAGCAAGTAAAAAAAGAAAAACTGTAGCTGAAATTAAGATGTTAAAAGGCGAAAAATTTAAACTTACAAAAAAAAAAAAAAAAAAAAAAAAAAAAAAAAAAAAATACTTTGAATGTTTAATGTGCATAAAATCGCTTATGAATAAAAAGTTATTTTGAATCCATCTAAATTGTATTTTAGTGGGTGGTTTTTATTAAATTGTTTTTAATTTGTTATATTTTAAATATCAAATGATTTAGATTTAAGGTAGATTTCATTACAAAAACGAAAAAGCTACCTATTGAAGCCATCGTAGGAAAACATTTCAGGAAAATTTTGATATATTTTCACCGATCATGACCCCCAAACCCCAAAAATACCTTTCATTTAATTGTTAACATAAACAACCCTTGGCAAAAAGTTTTAGATCAGTGTTATCAAGTTTATGACTCTTGCATTTCGAAACATATATTTTGCGATTCATGAGCATAGGGGCGTTTTATCATATGTCAAATAAAAGAACACGTATTAAAATATCATTTATAATTGTACTGCACATGAAAAAGTTTCCTCATGAGAAAAAAATATCCGATCAAGACGGAAGTTGGAAAATAGTAATTGATCACTGAGGAAACAGGTTTGAAATTTGCATATTGAAGACAAATAAGAATGCCTGAGCATGCGTACAATACCTGAATCCTATATAAAAGAAGAAATCTTCCATCTGCGACATCAAAAACAGCTCTGAATTGCTGGACAATGTTCGTGTGAATAAACTGTCTCGCGATTTAAAAATCCACATGATTAAATTGTTGCAAAAGGGTAATTCACAAAGGAAAGCAGCTGTTTTATTAAACTGTGAACAAAGTAAGTTATGCCACATTCGGGAAAAATATAGTTGACTAACAGCGTAGAAAATTTACCACGATGTGGACGTTCACTAATGAAAACGGCTAAGGAGGACAGAAAACTTAAGAAAATAGCGAAAAGAAAGTGGCGAGCAACTTCAAAACAACTCATTGTCGAATGGCCTAAGTACAATGTAAAGGTATGAGACCGCACTGTACGTAATCATCTAAATACAACAGAATTTAAGTTCTGTAAAGTTGAAACGAAACCTTACTTGAAAAAGAAGCATAAAAAAGAATGCTTGCAATGGTGTAAAAAACATGTACACTGGCTACTTGATAATGGAATAAAGTTATTTTTAGCTATGAATCTCTCAGAACAAGTGATGACTGTAGAACATATGTTTGGAGGAGAGCTGGTGAGAAGTTCAATCATGAATGTGTCAATACGAGGACTAAATTTTCACTTCATTTACGATTTGAAACTGTATGACATTACAAGTGGTTGGTAAATTGTCTATTGTGTTACGTACAGTAAACTGCGAAATTTACATTTACATTTTAGACAATTTTCTGATTCCTTACATCGATCAATGGTCGGGGATCAAAATGACTTCTTATTTCAAGATGACAACGCAGCTCCCTAACGCACCAAATCAGTGAAGAAATTTCTACAAAATGTTGGTAATATACCAATTGAAACCATGACTTGGCCTTACAAGAGTCCGAATCTTAATACCATCGAAAATCTGTGGAATATATTAAAAAGAAAAATCGATTTTCGACGAATTACAGATGCCATAGATCTACGTAAAGCTCTAAGGGAAAGCTGATGTGAAGTTGTTCCCAATGAGTGCAAAAATCTTATTCAGTCCATTCCACTAAGTCATCCGAAATAAGAGTGGATTTACGAAATATTTATTACAGTGATCGGTTATTTTTTTTTCAAATCAAAACATGATCGGATAATTTTTTCTTTGGTGCTTAAATTTCAATCACAATTTTTCTGTTTATAAATTGATATATAATGATTTCTCTTTATTGCATATTGTTGTTCATTACATATAATACAAATATATTATCGCTAATAATCGTTTTATTTTTATGCAGTAGGAATAAATAATCTTTTTTTACAAAAGATGGGAGTTATGGTGTAATGATCGGAAACTTTTTGCCAAGGGTTGTATATATATTTATATACATGATTTTTGTCATGCTGTAACTATCGTACTTATGAATAGATTTGAATGAAACTTGGTGTCTACAAAGTAAATATTAATGTCTTAATCGAGTTCATAGGCCAACTTCATCCGCCATATTGTTTCAAAATGGCAGCCTTTTAATTTTTTTTTTTTTATTTAAAAGTTAAAATTAAGTACAAAAAATTAGAAATTGAAAAATATTTTTCTTCTAGGTTTTTTTTTTTTTTTTTTTTTTTTTTTTTAAGTATTTTTTGTTTGGTTTATATCTTAAAAAATGGCTGAGTTATAGCACTTTGAATTTTTAATGTGACTGACATTTTGAAGCAGTCTGATTTTTGTTGCATGATAACACGCATATTTGTGAACCAATTTGGATGTAATTTGGTGTGTAACATAAAGGTGATTTTCTGTAAGTATGTTTTATTTTAATGAATTTTTTACTAATTCTCCGGATAATCCGGATTTTCGACAATCCGGATTGGGTGTGGTCCCAATTAATCCGAATTATCGGGGTTTTACTGTATATGTACAGTGAACTCTCTCTTTCTGAACACTCTTAAATGTGAACACCCCGGTATTATGAACACATTCAAATAGTCCTAGTGAAATTCATAGACTCAACAAAAAATAAACTTTCTGTATTCTGAATACCCCACTATTATGAAAACTACTTTTGATCCTCTTTTCTATTGCACATCTCTGTAAACTGAACGTGTGTTTGTAATCTGAAATTGAATTTCCAGCATTGAAATTTGGAGAAACTGTTATAGAATAATAAAAAAAATATATACAATGAACGTCATCAAGAAAATAAGCTGACAAAATCAGAGCTAGATTTTAAGCATGTACTTGAAGTTGCAATTTGTTTTACTACTTCAGATAATTGTTGGATCACTTGTTCACACATTGTTTCAGCTGCCTGCTGTAAAAAAAAAAAAAAAAAAAAAAAAAAATATATATTTTTTTTTTTTTTTTTTTTTTTTTTTTTTAGAAAATGTAAAAATTTAGTTTTAGGTTATAATAATCTACTTCCATCTTGTTTATTGTTAATTTTGGAATTTTCTACTGATTTCTTCGAATGATCAGCTACTGGGAAGGCAATTAAAAAAACTATTTGCTTATAATTTTGTTGCTATTTAATTTCTGCAGATTTTATTTTTGCAGACGATGGGATATTCATTAAGGGTTGTAACAATCATGTTAGTTTACTTCTAAAATTTAAAAGAAAGGAAATCCATTGCACCAACCTTATTTGATCAACTATTGACTCGGTCACCCTATATAGTGATAGTAGTAATGCATTTCCAATCTCCCTCTATTAAGAACACCTCTATAATCTGAACTTTTTGGTCGGTCCCATGAATGTTCAGGATAGAGAGAGTCCACTGTCTATATTTACATTACTAGGAGGTTCTATCACCCCCCCCCCCCCCTCACACACGAGATACGCTCAAAATCTTCTGTCCAGACACCGCAGTAATCTAAAAACACGCTGGTTTGCTCTGTTTTAAAAAGATTACTCGATTGAATAATATTATAGCATGATTACTCATGAATTTATGTCATCTGTCTCAGACACAGAGAGAAAGAAAGAAATAACAAGTAAGAAAAATCATGCGTTAGCATAGATTATGAAGCACTTTCCAACACCATGATATCCTTAACAAAACTTCGTCATTTAGGGCAATAAGGTTCCTGTATATAGCCAAATATGTATTTCAATACTGTTGAACAGGTATTTGATCTATCGGTCATTCAAAAGCGTCCGTGTATTCATTTCTTTGTTGGCTCTGTATATCGTTTTATCTATATTTACAAACATTTCTTAGTTAAGTGAAAGCAGTTCAGCGTAAAAATGCTTAATTTATTTAAAAACCACTTTTAAGTAATTAAAGCTGATATTCAGAAACCTCTTGGGTAACCCTGTATATCAATTATAGTATTTATACACACATATAATATGCATAGATTTAGTGGAACATTATTGTACGCACATATCTTAATTAAAATTAATTTCATTCATCCATCAGCTATCATCGGATACATGTACAGTACTTCGGAAAGAATATACTATTTGAAAACTTTTGTGCGTCCCTGTAAATGCTATGTACTTCATATTATGCATGACGATGTCGTATAATTTATATTAAGTCCCAGCTATACATACCAATTTTATTATACATGAAATTGTTTAATATAATTAAAATATGCCGCACACAATTCTCCCTTTTACCTTTCTGTAATGGAATACTTTTGCGTGTCCCTGTAAATGAATAATTAATATTTTTTCACCGCATTTTTTACAGAATACATATTTTAATGAATTTTGTAAATGGATATACGTTTTAATATGATTGACAGGGTGTAACATCTTTAAAATTCATTTGAAACGCTTTTTCCCCATAGACCGTAATGTAATGGTAAACTTTTGACTACCCCTGTAAATAAAGTAATCATGGTAGAAACTTCATTTTCAATAGGGTTCGTGCTATGATAAATTTCAATAACGCATAAAAATTTCATGGTGATCCGAGTTTATTTACGAGAGTTAGAGCGCGGACAGACGGCCAGACAAACCCAATGCATAAGCACTTTTCAACTTTGTTGGAAAGAGCTAATAAAAAAAGACACTTCCATTTTTTTTTTCTTTCCCAACCAGGTGTGGAGGGTTGTAACTTATCGGTCCTCTCTCGTTTGGTTTATGTTGGTGCAAATTACATAGCTGCCAACTCTTCTGATTTTTCGGCCCGGAAAAAATTAACAGAAATTTTTGCCTTTTTTAATTGGCAGATTCCGGCGATTCGTAATGGTAAAATTTACTATAAAATTTTTCCGGGCTGAAAAAGCGGACGATGTTGGCAGCTATGAAATTATAAGTGCAGATTCATGGTCGTCAGTCGCCACGTGGTGACTAAATTTTTCACTTTGGCGACTAATTTTCGGTGTAAGTCGCTGCCCTATGGTGAATTTCGCGTTTTTCCAAAATCTTTCACAAAAAACGCGGTTTTTTCACGATAAATTGACGGAAATTGCAGTTTTCTTTTTGCTATCCGATAACGAAGCTCGTGTTTTTTTCTGCGATCTTTTTACAAAATTAGCGGTTTTTTTCGTGATGCTTTGGTGAAATTTGCATTTTTTCCTGATCCTTTGACGGAATTTGCCCTGGTTTTTCTGCTATACTTTGGTCAAATTTGCATTTTTTGTGCAATTTGGTCACGAAATTTTTGTTTTTTTTTTGCAATCTTTTGACGAAATTCACGTTTTTTCCCTGTGATCCTTTGATAAAATTAACGTTTTTTCCGCGATCCGGTGAGGGATTTTGCGATTTTTTGATGAAATTTGCGGGTTTTTTTTTTTTTTTTTTCTTTTTGCGAATCTGACAGAATTTACCTGGGATTTTTTTGCAATCCTTTAAAAAAATTCGCGGTTTTTTTTTTTTTTTTTTTTTTTTTTTTTACGGACGAATGACGATTGACAAAATTGATTTTTTTTGCGACTGTCCAAATTCTCGATATTCTCCCGTGATATTTTTTTTATGTTGGAATTTTGGAACCGAATACTTTAAATTTTATAAGTCGGAACAGAATCACCCTACTAGATTATGATAAGATTTTTCTAAGGGGATTTTTTTTTTTTTTTTTTTTTTTGTGTGTTCTTGAAAAAAAAAAAAAGTTTGAGTTGTCTTTTGATTTTTATGGTGCAAAATACGCAAAAACGCAAGTTTTTTTTTTTTTTTTTTTTATGTATAATGTACTTTTGTATGGCAAAATGAAAATAAGAAATATTTTTTGCCTAATATGTCCCACTACCATGATTGCTTAGCTTATTTTTATAAATATTTTTTTAACCTCTTTCTTGCCGAACTTTATCTTCTGACTGTACATAGATTAAGATTTATATTATTGTGTGATTAAATGAAATATACGCATATCTGTTTTTGAAGTAGATATTTTGATTATTTTTCGCTTTGTGTTTCCGAATCCCTCCCCCATACGAAAACGCTATTGCTTTCATGCATTTCTTTCACATTGTAGCGACTAGATTATTCGGGCTTAGGAGGACTAGCTCATTAAAAATTTTGGGAACCTGCACTCGTAGTGTGAATATGGACTAATGAGAACGGGTAACCTGCTGTATGACAGAAAAAAAAAAATACAAATTTATCCAAAAAAGAAAAAAAAATAAATAATTTTTTCATTAAATTTTCAATCCTTTCACCCAGTGGGGAAAGGGGGGGGGTACCCAACAACAGACCACCTTTTCTCCCCATGGGTACGCCCGAACACAAGTCCACCGATTATATTATTTCTGATATCAACATTTCTTTTTCGATACACATACGAAATCCACAAAGATAAATGAAATATCGTACATGAGCAGATTTTTGAAATAGCACTATCCAGGGAGATATATGTACTACCATACCATATTGTACTACCATGGCACTATCACATTTCGTAGAAAAAAAAATTATTAAAATTACAGTTAATGAAAAATAACAGAAAATGTATCAGCCATGGACATAGAGAGTTATGAGTATTAAAGCATCTCACGTTTGCGCTAGTATATATCCAAGAAAAATATTATTCAAAAAATATATGCATATGCTTTGTTTATTTTATTTTATTTTATTTTAATTAATTCCTAATTAACCAATTTGTATTATTCCACATTTATCCAACTAAACATTTTAAATTCTAAAACTACGTTTTGAATGTTATCTACAAGATGGCAGCACTAAAAACTGTGACAGGATAAGTTTCATCATAACTAATTAGATGGCAGCATTAAATATAAGGGAACTGCAAAATACGTAACTTATATCATGGAGTAAGAGAACATAATTAAAACATAGATATAGGAATTATTCCTATATCTATGGATTAAAAACGTGCACTTTTACTATTGTTACAAAAAAAAAAAAAAAAAAAAAAAAAAAAAAGAACAGATGTAGTATTTGCTTGGAGTCTTGTTTCTTTGTCGGTCACTTATGATCACTTTAATTTTTGAACAATTTAGAAATTAAACATAAATGACAACAATTTTTTAAACTGAAAATCAGCACTGCAAACATTATTGGTAAAAAAGGAAAAAAAAAAGGTGGAAAGGGGGAGGAGGAATTCATAATTAGCTAACAGTAAATACATAATTTTTTAAATAGTTAAATAAAGCAAATATACGTTTTATAAAATATATATTCCAAAATTACAGTCAAAATTGTTTCAGAGATTATACATTTAGAAGAAAGACAAAAATAAATGAATAAATACAGAAATTTAAAATCGACAAAAAAAATTACCGCCATCTTCGAGCAAATACTACATGAAAACCTCCCCCCCCTTTCCCCCCCTCCAAAAAAAAAAAAAAAAAGAAGAAAAAGAAAAAAGAAGAAGAAATCGAAATTTACAAGAAAATACAAAACTAGTCGTTGGAGGTCACCGTAATACTTACCCATCATTTATATGCATATGAAAATAAAACATGTGAAAACTATTTATACAATGTATTTTAATTCCAAAACTAAATTTAAATATCGTTAATACACATAGTATTACTCTATTAATGAATTGTTGATGCACCAATTTCAACAAATTATATAAAATGTCAAACTACTCAAGAAGTACCAAACTGCGTAAAAGAAACATCCTTATAACTCCAAAAATAATAATCATATTAACTAACAGTTTACTAAGTCGGATTAAGCGTCTCATTTTTAATTAAAATATACCTCTGAATTGAAATTTGAATGAAATACAGGGTCATGAAAATTCGAAGAATGTGGAAAACAGGATTACAAATATCTCGACAACTAATTATCCGATCGACTTCGTTTTTTATGCAAAATTTTTGTTTTTTTATTGCCTTTTACATGCATTCCTTAAAATAAAAAAAATCGAAAATTTTTATATACCTTTCATCAGAATGAATTTTTCGAGAATCCGGAAAAAATAGTTCCGGATAATCGAGGTTGCTGATATTCAATAGGCTTCGTCCCATTCTTACATACTAAGTATATACAAAATTTCAAGTCTCTATCTCAATTTGTTCGTGCAGACGGACGGCAAAATTTTTTTTCTAAAAATATGTTTTTCGAAATCTCCAGGGTCGAAAACGTGTAAATCCGACAAATTTTTTTTTTCGATTTTCAAAACGATTGCAAGACTTACCCTATACTATGTATGATGAGTAAGTAATTAAAGTTATCCGTGAATTAAATAGTTCGAAAAAAGAATATCATCGTATTCTCGTTTTTAATTTCATAGATCTGCTATTTATAAACAAAAAATAATTTTCACCATCAGATTACTACATTATGCTTTACAATGATATTTATTTTATTTTTTACTACATGTCTCAAGGTTTCTTTGCAACGTGCCGTAATCTCTTTAATTTTATATTCGTAATCTCCTAGGGGGGTACATGCGCACCGAGCGCCAGAATGAAAGGGCAGCAAATAAAGACTTTGTTTATCGATTTTTCTCATCTTTATGTTTAGTACGGTATTATTAAAACTTTCCTATCTGAGATATGCCAAAGGACAGGAGAATTTAAGGATTGACGTAGCATATAGCATAAGGATCGTTTATACAGCGGGTTTTTCTTTCGATTCCGTTTGCAGAATTTTAATGGATTGATATTTGACAAAGTAGATTACGTAGTTCACTAGTTCAACATCGCATGGATTTTTTTTCGGTTTCGTTTACAGTATTTTAATAAATCAATATTTGACAAAGTAGATTACGAGTTCAGCATTGCATGTATTATGATTACATATTTTTCATTTTAAAACTAATCGGTTATTAGAAAATGAGTAAAATTCTCTTTGTAAATAGACTTTACATTCGAAAGGGTGGGCTATTTTCACCCCTTTTGCAAAAAAGACTAGTTTTGATCCTGTGTTATATAATGATGAAGTATATCTTGGATTTCATTTTACACTGTTATGTCATTTGGGGTAGGCCTTTCTGATCACGGAGGCTAGATGCAGACCCATCTGCAAAATTTTCAGTGACTGAAAATAGTTGAGGACGATCTAGAACCGGGCTAGTTTTTAGCACACAGGCTATCATAGCCTGAGAGCTTATGTGCCCGTCCGTTCTGTATGTTACGTTCGTACGTGCGTTCGTGCGTAACGCGATAACTCATGATAAAAATATCAGATCCACTTGAAATTATGTATATAGGTATATCCTGATAAGGCGCTTCCCTGATTAGTTTTTGGAGTTCATTCGATATGTATAAGAGGGGGAACAGGGGGCTCATGCCCCTCCCCTTAATTGATATAAACGAGATTTTCATGCAGAATTAGCAGTTTTCGTTCAAAATTTAGATATAGGATCATTCTGATGAGGCGATTCCGTGACTGTTATTAGGTGCTCATTGAATAAGTATAAACAGGGGGAACGGGGGGCTCATGCCCCTCCCCTTAATTGATATAAACGGGATTTTCATGCAGAATTAACAGTTTTCGTTCAAAATTTAGATAGGATCATTCTGATGAGGCGAGTCCGTGGCTGTTATTAGGTGTCCATTGAATAAGTATAAACAGGGGGAACGGGGGTTCTAATGCCCCTCCCCTTAACTTGTATAAATGGATTTTTCAATCAGAATTTTCAGATTTCGTTCAAATCTCTGAATAGTTTTGGAAGTTTAATGGTTAAGCATAAAAGAGGGGAATATCTCCTCTTAAATTATATAAATGCTAAATGGGTTTTTATTAAGAATTATCCGATTTGCTCTGAATTTTGGATATAGATTTTTTAATATGATAAAGCATGTACTTGATAGTTTAGGAGGTTCAATGATTAAGTATAAAAAAGGAGGAAGGGGAGAGTTGTTTCCCCTTCTTAATTTTTTTTCGAACGGAATTAACGAAAATACAAGGCTATAATGTACAATTAGTACGCGTAGCCTGTGAGCTCAATGCCATCAGTTTAACTGGGCAATATTCTTTTTATTACTTTTTCGATTTTGGTTATATCTTTTTTATATTATGATAGTTTCAATTTTAAAACCAATACCAATTTTTTTTTATTTTATTTTATTTTATTTTATTTTTTTATCTGAAACTAAAATTAAGAAAGTAAAAACTAGCCCGGTTGTAGATCATCCTTAGCTATCCCATGCAAAAAAAAAAAAAAAGAAAAGTAAAAATATTAACATTTAATCGAGATATTTGAAAATAACACCCCCATAGACTTAAATTATCATCCGAATCTTTTTCAGTGACTAGTGTGGGCTCTTAAATTTGAAAAGTCAATTAAAATTCCATTAAAAATATATTTGAACCCATAGTTTATTTTCCGTGTTTTAATAAAAAACACATGTATGTAATAAAAAGTTTATTATTTTTAAAAAAAGAAGTGGTCCGAAGATAGGCAACACCTTAAGATGTGACACATTAAATGAAAAAAGTTGTTTAATTCTAAAGCATCTGAACAACATTGTATTGTCCACTTCCATAGATTTCATCAGGCCCTGGCCCTAACTATCGCTCGGACATCTGGGCCCTATGCCTTGGCAACGAAATTTCGGGATGGTACTGAATTTTCCACAATTTCATCTTAATTTCTATTTAAAAAAATCATTAATAGGATAAAATGTGACAGTTCAAATATTATTGCAATGAAATGGCAAAAATATGTTTCAATATATGTGGTTAAAAGTGCGTTACGATTGGAGGTCAGCACGTGCCCGAATTTCCAACCCGGCCCGAACTGCAGGAAATTTATTTTGGTCCGGCCCGGTGTAAAACTCAAAAGTTCGGCCATGGCGTAGCCCGTTTATATTTTTACATTTCTAGGGCTGCTCGGCTAGTGCAGAAATCAGTGAAAACAGGCCTGTTCTGGTCCGATACAATTTCTACTATTTCGAAAAAATTCCGATTTTTATCATAGAATTAAGATTTTTTTTTTTTTTAAAGAATACTGCATGTATATTTATGGGATGATTTTACAGTATATTTTACAGAAAATACACAATAGCAATATTAATAATTACTTGGATTCTTAGACTTTCAACATTCAAATAAAGACTTGTTAAAAAAATTAATATTGTTTATATAATAATAAAAAAAAAGAAAGTTAAAATTATCATAGCTTTTGAAACTATATTATAAAAAGAAGATTTATGAAAATATTTCTATATCATTTTATCAAAGATTTTCTCAAATCCAAAGGAGCTACTTTCTGATGCATTTCTGAAATCATTTCTTTTCGGAAACGCATAAGATTAGCAGGTGGGTCATTCCATGGTAACTTACGTTACATTTTAAACTATTTTCTGTAGTTTTTGTAATATAGCTCCACAAACAAAAAATTTCAAAATGTAGATTTGACATGGTTTACTAATTAAACTTATTTAAAGCCCAATTTAGGTGAAAATTACCCAATTTTCATATTATTTCTTAAATTTTGGTAGTTTTATTTACTATGGTAACTGCCATTACTGAAAAAGGAATGTAAGTTATCATATAAAGTGTAATTTCATTATAATTTTTTAGGTAATTTTCATCCAAATTGACCTTTAGATAGGTTTCATTGATAAATCATGTTAATCTTACATTTGAATATTTTTTAGCATTATATTATTAAAATTACTGCAGTAAATTGTTCTATAATGTAACGTAAGTTACCATGGAATGATCCAGGTGTTTTTATTCAGAAACGATGCAATCGAATGGCGTTATCCATTTTTTGATACAAGCTATTTAAAAAAATGCTGTCAACGTTAGAGTTTTGAATCGAATTTCCGGAAGCGACAGCATGGGAAGGGAGAAAAATCTGCACCCACATGACAAGAATCTCTTATATCTCAACAAAGTATATACAAGTATCTTATATACCAAAAATGGAAAACGCTATTTGATTCCAAATCCCTTCAACAGTCAGACTTGTCAAGTTTATAGCTTTCTACAGTTAAAAATTAATCAGAAAATGTGTCAAACTTCCGCGTTGTTGAGAAGTGAATTAAAGAACTACCAAGAAGTATATTTCCATAGGTAGATATACATAATTTCTTTTTCGCTATTAATACTTTTACGAATGATGTTGTCTGTTTTTCACATATTGAGAACAATTAAGTCCAGTTCCAGCCCGGCTCGACTACATGTAGAAAAACAATGCAAACCTGATCTCGGACCGGCTTGAGTCTGATAAAAAATATTAAGTCCGGGTTAGACACAAAGTAACTCTCCGATGCCGATCTCTACACTAACAAGTTGCATTTCTGTATCGATGTTGCGAAACTAGTATCGGCTCGTGATCAGGGTCCTAGCTATAAATGAACAATAGGGGGGGGGGATCAAAATTGTATCTCTCTCTCTCTCTCTCTCTCTCTGACGCAGAAAGATAAATTAGTGCATATTCACATTGTAGGTACTATGTTTCTTATTAAACTGGTGTAATAACTTCATTTTATGCTAAGAAAAGTATAGGATGATGATTGATGAAAATTTTGACTGTATAACTGGTGCAAAATTAAACATTATGTTAGCTTCATATGTACAAATAGGATGAAGGAGTGTTGAAACACCTTTTTTAGATACAATCTAGTAACTCTGCAAAACTGTGAAAGGGTCTCAAAACTCAACTAGGTTTTTGAACAGAATTTCATTTGAATTTTTGGAACAGAAATTCATTGAGTGATCTTATAATTTTTTCCAGGGGGGGGGGGGGACTCAAAATACTTTAGGGGAGGCTGAGCCACCCATCGCGCCCCCTTAGCTACGGCCCTGCTTGTGACGTACATTTATATACTTATTCTTGTTAAAGCCATATTCATTAAAAGTATCTCATATTTTATTGTTTTTGCTGAAAGCTTTATAACGGCCGGCAGGCCCGCTATAAAGCTTTTTTATCGGCCCGCCCCCGTGCAGACCTCTAATTACAATAAATAATGGGGGGGGGGGATATTCTTGAAACCGTTTTTAAATTTTCTGAAAAACTCAATTTTTTGAGTTGACACTTTTTGAATAATCGTATACAGTAGAACGTCGATTAACCTGATTGTCCAAATAACCGGATCGATGAAGAACCACAGGCCTTCCACGAAGGCTATTCTGCCCTCTCAAAAATTTATAATGTGAAATTTCTTCAGGCGCAGTAAAATAAATTTAAAAAAATTAACCGCTAAAAAAGAAAAAAAAACGATAGGAAAGTTATTTTCTAACCCTATAAATAATAAAATCGCCCACAAATGTAAACTAGTCGTTGGGGGCCACCGTAATACTTATCCATCATGGATATGCATAATATAAAATATGTGTAAGCTATTTATAGAACGCATCGCAATTCCAAAATAAAATTTAAGCGTATATTTAAATATTTTTAATGCATACTAATGTTCTATTACGGAATTACGGTAGTACTTGATTGTCCCGTCGACCCATTTTCAACAAATTATATAAATCGCCAAATTACTCGTAAATTACAAATTGACATATTTTTTATTTTAAATAAATAAATAAAAAAAAAGTATAAGATAAATAAAAATACCAATAAAACATCTAATTAAATGTCACTTGATGATTTAATAACACATTTGCGTTTATGCGTTTAATGTTAAGTGAATGTCACAGTTTTTTTAATCGACGGGATAATTAAGTAGTACCAAATATAGTAAAATAAACATCCTTATAACTCCAAAAATAATAAACATATTAACTAACAGTTTATTGCGTAAGGTTAAGCGTCTCATTTAAAATTAAAATATATATTTGAGTTCAAATTTGAGTGAAATACAAGGTCATAAAAAATCGAAGAGTGTGAAAAAATTATTACAAATTCTCGGCAACAAATTATCTAATCAATTTCATTTTTTATGCAAAATTTTTTTTTTTTTTTTTTTCAAAAATTTTATATAATTTTTATTAAAAGGAATATTTTGAGAGTCCGAAAGAAATAGTTCCTCATAATTGAGGTTACTGATATTCAATAAGCTTATTCCTAATATTAAATTTTAAATACACACCAAATTTCAAGTCTCTATCTCATTTTTTTCGGGAGATAAAGCGTTTACAGGCACATAGACAGACGGATAGCCTTTTTTTTTTCCCCCTCTAAAAATGTGTTTTTTGGAAACTTCAGTGTTTGAAACGTGTAAATCCATCAAAAAAAAAATTTTTTTTTTCGATTTTCAAAACGATTGCAAGATTTATACTTGGACTTCTTGCAATTCTTGTTAGGTATTGTTATAGAACTGGTTTTATCAGAATCATCTTAAGCGAAATTCGGCTCAAAATGCCCACTTAGAGAGCATTTTTTAAAATATAGTCTGATTTCATGAAAAAATCGACCAATACGGCGCATTATATTGTTCCTAAATAAGAGTATCTATAAATTGAATGCATTTGAGAGCAAAAATGAATTTAAAAATGAGTCAGAAAATAAGCAATTTGTTATTTGAATAAGCCCTTAATTTTTCAATCACGAACATTTCGGAAAATTCTATTCAAAATGCCCATTTTGACAGCATTTTTAAAAAATACATTCTATCTTTATCAAATAATTGACCAATACGGCACATTATACAGTTCTTAAAAAAAAAAAAAAAAAAAAAAAAAAAAAAAAAAAAACCTGCCAATTGAATATGTTTGAGAGCAAAAAGGAATTTAAAGATGAGTCAGAAAATAAGCAATTTGTTATTTGAATACTTCCTAAATTTTTCAATAACGAACGCTGCGGGAAAATTCTGTTCAAAATCCCATTTTGACAGCATTTTAAAAAATATATTTGCCTTTATCAAAAAACTGGCTAATACGTGACAATATATAAGTTCCCAAATAAGAGAACCTGTCATTTGGATGCATTAAAAAAAAAAAAAAAAAATGAATTTAAAAATGAATCAAAATATAAGCAGTTTGGATTTGAGATTTTTTCTTCAAATCCTATTTTTGTTTAGTTTATTTTTGCTATAAGTATTGGTCTTATAAAAATTTGTTAATGTAGAAGGTGAGAAGTAATGTAGAAGTTAAGATATTATTCGGGAGATGTAAGATAAATTTAATCGAATTTAATATCTTAAGAAATGACGAAGTTATTGATTTTTTTCTTTTTCCACATCTCTCGTTTTGTTTTCGTTTTTATTTTATTATTATTATAATTTTCAATAAGAGTTGGTCTTACCAAAAACTTGTAAAAACAAAAGTCTTATTATATTAAGAACATTTATAAAAAAATTAATTAGATTTGATATCTTGAGAATTGACGAAGTTGTGAATTTTTTTCTCCCCAAAAACCCTATTTTTTTCATCTTGAGTCCATTTTTAACTTTATCAAATATTTGTCATGCATAAACGTTTGGCACCTTTTTAGAAGTAATATAAACTTTAAATTGATTCGATATCTATTTTCGTTAAGAAGTTACGGTTTTTTTTTCTGTTTTCACAAAAACCGTCCCTATTTTTACCCTCTTGGTCCGATTTTGCCCATTAACGAACTTGACCGATATTTTATGCCCCTTGATTTTATGTATCAGTTTGAAGAAGATTTGAGCAGAATTATAGAAGTTATCGTATCCATAAAAAAGTGATATAGTCAGACCTCGCTATCCCGACACTCGGTTTTCACGTGCCTCCGCTTATCACGCCAGTTTTTCAAAGTCCCGATTTTTTTTGTATACGATTTCAATGTAAATAGACTCCGGATTTTACGTCGTTGAATAGTTTTCAACTCCTGATTTCCCGACGGTTTATTAAAATAGTCCATTTTTCATAATCCATCTTATAAGCAAGGAAGTTAAACGGTAAGAAAAGTTTTTAACCAAAATTTTTACAAAAGTGTCTAAAATACCAATTGACATAAAAGAGGAACTTTTTTTTCAATCATTTAAATGATTAAAAAGCCCCACATATTATGAATGACAGAATCAATGAAGGAGAGATTTCTTCCCGCGTGTTCTCTATCCTCCATTGCGCGGTTACTCATCTACTGTTATGTCATCTATGTGTTCTACATATTCGCATAGGGAATGTTAAAATCATTTCCACACTTTATTCGGAGAGTTTTAAACTGTTTACGACAAACTGGCAAGAAAATCTAAGACAGTTCACAACTATTTCAAACATGCTAGTTTCATCCAAATTAATCAGATGTCGAGTGTATAGAAGGTTAGACTTCCTTTTTCCAATAATTTTTAAAGAATTGTTAGATCGTGAAATAAAAATAACGGGGGGTGTCCAGGTGTACATAAATTTTGATAAGGATGTCACCACATCACTAGATGCAATGATTTCTGATAATACAAAAATGAAAAAGACAGAAATTCCTTTAGATTCGAGGATCAAAAGTGATATGGAGCTAAGAATAAAATAAACCTCCAACAACAACCAAAGCATTGTATTGCATTGAAACGATAAGAAATGATCTAATACCAATTTCTGAAACAACGGATATTGTTCAAAATTCAGTGTATAATATAGAAAAAGAATTGTAGAAAGAGCATCTAGGGATACATAGACCTTTATTCATCAGTATTTCATATAACAATGAAAAAGAGAGTCATCAGAAATTTGATTTTTATTCTTTTCAATTTTGCTTTTATGTTTATTTTTTTTAATAATAAGGTTTTATTGCTTAAAAATGCAAAAAAAGTTGTGAATTTAAAATTGCTTTAAATTAATTAATAGTACAGCTTTTTACAAACATTAATTTCTCCAACTCCGGTTACCACGACACTCCGCTTATGACAAAGTTTTTTCTGGTCCCGAAAGTGTCGGGATAATGAGGTTCGACTGTAGATAGATAGATTGATTGATAAACTTTTTTACTGGTGATAATTTTGGGGTCTAGGGGTCATGATCGGTGTAGATCTGCAAAAAGTTTTCAGCATTTCCAACATAGGAGCGAGCGCAATAGGTAGTACAGTAAAACCCAGTGGCGTAGCTATGTTTTTTGGCGCCCGGGGCCAGCAAGAAATTTTGCGCCCCCACCCCAATATAGATATATAACAATTTCTCTCAATTTGGCGCCCCTGGGCCTCGGCGCCCGGGGCGGACGCCCCCCTTGCCCCCCCCTTAGCTACGCCACTGTTAAAACCTCCATAACGGACACTCCCGAATAACGGACACCTCTATTTAACGGACAGTTTTCCGATCCCCACTCCCAAAATCTAAATTTTTGTATGTTTAACCTCTGAATAACGGACATTCCGAATAACGGACAGTAATTTTGATGATAAAGTATAAGAAATTGTTTTTTAACGAAGTAAAAAATAAATAAATAAATAAAAAGCCTCTAAATTTGTCAGGGCAATGTGTCGAGATTTTGTGATCGCAGATAAATGGAGAGAGTGGCCCGAGTCCCACCCGGGCCTTTCCTCCCACGTCCAGTATTAAATTCAGGGGATGGTCCAAGAGACATTATCTCCCGGAGCATCACAATGCCCCCCTCCTCATACACACATAAACTCCCGCCCGGAAGATTTGAGATTTTATGCTTTTAAGAAGTGGCAAAATACAGTCAGCAGTGACACTTTTTTTTTTTTTTAAAGATGATTAAGGAAAATTAAAATTAATGACATGGTTAAAACTTCACATTGAAAAAAAGAAAAAAAAACATGTAATCTTTAAATACCAAAGGAAACTTTTTAAATACATTTTTTCGTAAGAATGCAATAAATAGTGCATAAAGCTATATTCAATTTCATTTCAATTTTATTGCTTAAAACGTAATTTTAATTTCTGATTAATCATATATTAGAATTTTAGGACATATAAAAGTCAATTAATGAAACTTTAGGCATTTCTTAGCATTTTTTGAATCTCCGAGGTTTTTCCCAATAGCGGACACCTCCGAATAGCGGACAGTTTCCGCATTCCCGAGGTGTCCGTTATTTAGAAGTTTTACTGTATTTCATACGAAATCTACCTAAAATCAGAAATCAAACAATCTAAGAGGGCACGGGAAATAAAATGTGCCCTGGACACAGAAACTTGCTTGCCAAGCCCTGGGCCTGGATTTCAAGCTTTTGCATTTAAAAATGCCCATATGAATGTGTCAGAAACAGTGTTAAATTCAGACATTTTTCTTCGTGATTATATTATACTTTCAGAGCTTTATAATAAATAAAAAAATCTGAAAATGTCCTGGAGATAGCCACTTCGCTGCTTCAGGTGGTAATGTTCCCTCAACCAAGGTCACTCCATGAATTTATCACAGGTCGGTAAACGGAAAAAAAGTGACCGGAAAAAAAGTTATCGGAAAAAAAGTGACCTAAACTACAAAAGCGGAAAAAAGTGACACAAAAAAAGTGACATGGAAAAAAAGTGACACGGAAAAAAAGTGACAAGGATTGGTTTTGGGGATTTATTATTGATTTTGGGGATTCATTGGTTAAGTATGAAAGGGGGATCGGGGGGGGGGGGCTCATAATTTAGGTAAATGGGTTTTTCATGCTGAGTTAACTGTTTTGGTTCAATTTTTGGATATACGTTCATACTGAAAAGACGCTTGCCTGATTAGTTTTGGGAAGGGACGATTACCCCCCCCACCCATCCGTCCTCAATTAGATGAATGAGTTTTTATGCATATTATCCAACTTGTGTCAAATTTTCATATAGGTTCTTTTCGATAAGGCTTATATATAGTATAAAATGCCTGAAGAGTTTTAGGAGTTTAATGGTTAAGTATAGAAGGGGAACGGGAGATAACCTTTCTTAAAATTAAATTAATGGCTTTTTACGGATAATTATCCGATTTGCTTCGAATTTTGGACATGGGTTCATTAAGACGTATAAGACGATAAGACGTATCTCTGATTAGTTATGGGGTTCTTTTGCTTGTTATAAAGGGGGGACGAGCAATTATCTCTCCCTCAAACTAGATAAATAGATTTTTATGCAGAATCATCTGATGCATTTCAATTTTTAAACATAGGTTCTTTCTGATAAGGTGAATTCCGGAATAGTTTTAAGGATTTAATGGCTAAGTATAAAGGGAAGATGGGGGAAACCCCTCTAAAATTAAATAAATGGCTTTTTATGCAGAATTATCCGATTTGCTTCGAATTTTGGACATAGGTTAATTATGATAAGACGTATATCTGATTAGTTATGGGGTTCTTTTGCTAATTAAAAAGGGGGGGCGGGTGATTACTACTCCCGGCCTTAAATTAGATTTTAAAAAAATTATGCACACTTATCCGATTTATTTTAAATTTTGGATGTAGGATCTTTCTCATAAAGTAAATTCCTGAATAGTTTTAAGGGTTTAATGACTATGTATAGAGGGAGATGGCTTTTTGCGCAGAATCATCCGATTTGTTTCAAATTTTCGATGTATATTCATTATAAGAAGGCGTATCTCTGATTAATTATGGGGTTCTTTTGCTAATTAAATAGGGGAAGCGGGCAATTAATCCCCCACTCTTTAAATAAGATTTTTTTTTACAATTATCCAACGTATTTCAAATTTTGGATATAGGTTTTACCTGATAAAGTAAATCCCTGAATAGTTTTAAGGGTTTAATGGCTAAGTATAGAGGGATGAACGGGGGATAACCCACAATTAATCAGGAGTTCGCCTTATCATAATGAACACACATTCAAAATTTGAATCAAATAAGATAATTCTGCGTAAAAAGCCATTTATTAATTTAAGGGGGGTTAGCCTCCGTTTCCCCACTGTATACTTAGCCATTAAACCCTTAAAATTATTCTGGGATTCACTTTATGAGAAAAAACATATATCCAAATATGAAATATATCGGATAAGTGAACATAAAAAACAATTTATATAATTTAAGGGGGGGGGGGATAATCACCCGCCTTAATTTTTAATTAGAAAAATAACCCCATATGTAATCAGGGATACGCCTTATCAAAACGAATCTATAATCCAAAATTTGTAGCAAATCCTATAATTCTGCGTAAAAAAGTAATTTAATTTAAGGTAGGTTATATTCTATTCCCATTCAATACTTAGATATCAAATCCTTAAAACTATTCAGGGATCCACCTTATCAGTAAAAACCTACATTTAAAATTTGAAATACATGGGTTAATTCTGCATAAAAACCTATTTATCTAGTTAGGGGGAGATAATTGCTCGCCCCCCCCCCCTTTATAATAAGCAGAAGAACCCCATAACTAATCAGAGATAAGTCTTATCATAATGAACCTATGTCCAAAATTCTAAGCAAATCGGATAATTATGCGTAAAAAGTTATTAATTTAATTTAAGAAAGGTTATCCCCCGTTCTCCCTCTATATATAACCATTAAAACTCCTAAATCTCTTCATGTATTATATACTATATATAAGCCTTATCGAAAAGAACCTATATTCACAGGACCCGACTTAGACAGTGGGTGGCCCTGGGGCAAACATTATTAGAGTGGCCCCTTCTATCTTGAAAATGTTTGTGAATTATACTCAAGTGACTAAAATTAAAATTCAAACCTATTATATGTATGCATAAATTTCGTACCAAGTACGAAAGTATTTCAGTATTTATATTTCACATCTTTATACATAATAACAGAAGATAAATAATTTTAGCTATTAATTTTTTTGTGATGTAACTATTACTTTAAGGGAACGTGGGGCAGGGAAGCAAAGGGGGTAGGAGAAAAAAAGACCCCTTAAAATTGAAAAAAAAGAATTTTGGTAATATTTTGCTATTTTATATCATTTGGCCCTCTTTTAACAAGAAAATTTTCTCTCCTTGGGGGGGGGGGGGCGGGGCTTCAAACCGGGGGCCCGGGGCAATTGCCCCGCATGCCCCTGCCTTAGTCAGGCCCTGTATATTCAAATTTGACACACGTTGGATAATTCTGCATAAAAACTCATTCATCTAATTGAGGACGGATGAGGGGGGGGGGGGTAATCGTCCCTTCCCAAAACTAATCAGGCAAGCGTCTTTTCAGTATGAATGTATATCCAAAAATTGAACCAAAACAGTTAATTCAGCATGAAAAACCCATTTACCTAAATTATGAGCCCTCCCCCCCCGGATCCCCCTTTCATACTTAACCAATGAATCCCCAAAATCAATCCTTGTCACTTTTTTCCGTGTCACTTTTTTTCCTTGTCACTTTTTTTCCGTGTCACTTTTTTCCGTGTCACTTTTTTCCGCTTTTGTAGTTTAGGTCACTTTTTTTCCGATAACTTTTTTTCCGGTCACTTTTTTTCCTAGATTCCACAGGTCAGTAAAATGTTCATTGTTGAGCTGTGATTTTTCTTTTCTTTCTTTAAGAATAACCAGTTATAAAATCATGACAATATATTAATACATTTTTCTCTTTCAAAAAGCATTTAGAAATTAAATTACATAATAAATAAGCGATAAATACATCATTCTAATATTAAAACTAAGTTGAATCCGAATGTAACAGAATGCTTATCTCTCTGAAAAGGGAAACAAAACAAATAACCAAAGTTCTTTGAGGGAACCAACCCCTGTCCTTGGATGCCCTTTAAATAACCTTGAATTGAGCTGTTGTCCATCCTAACCCCACTCTCTGGGGGGATCAGTGTACGGGATCAGCAAAAAATTTACAAAGGGTCCTCTACAGGACTTGGGGTCCACAGCAAGGTCAAAGAATATACGTGCATTTACAATAGTAAATTATAGTTTTAATTCCCTCAATTGAATAAGAGAAAGCAGTTTTTTTTAAAGAAATTAATGTGTATATTCTTAAATCCATATAAAATATGTGCTGTTTTGAAGAAATTTTATTAATTCAAAAGAGGGGAATAACAAACACTTCCCTGTAACAATAAGTCGCAATGGAACATTCCGAAATTTATCTGGTTTTGCTTTTTTTTTTCTCTTTCCTTTCCCCTCACTCCCCTGCTCAAGTCCGGTCCGGATCTCCTTCCTATCCTTCCCACTTCCAACCAAAATAAATCATCAAAACCAAACAAACATCTGAGTCAGTTCCGCGCGTCGTCTGCTTGCCTGCCTTTGCTATCTGCTAGCGTCCGCGTTCTGTCTTCGTCTCTTTCTGCTTTATCCTTTGTTTTACTCTCCTTTTAAACAGCATTTAGTCTGTAAGTTAATAATTTACAATAATTTATTCTATTTATATATTTTGTATGTATATATATATATATATATATATTCAAATTCTAGCTGCATGCAGATATTTGAAATTTTGTTTTTTCTTTGTGTAATGGTATAGAAGGTGATAAGCATTTCTTTGTGCTTCTCTCTACCCTCACTTCAGTAATAAATGAGATTTTAGGAACTACATGTTAACTGTTAATTTATAAAATGTTAAATTGTTAACTGCCAAAACCGGAATCGAAATATACATTAAAATTTAACTTGTTAAAGTCAAAATGAAATTTTGTTAAAAAATCGTGAAACTTCTGTTAAACTTATTAGTTTATATTTAATTCACAGAAAGAATAATTCACTAACTGTTTCTGAGTAAATATTTGTTAAATTATTTAACTTTTTTTACGCTTTTATTTTATCTATATTCGAAATAAGATGATCAATTTCTAGTTGCGCATGATAATTCGTTAATTTTGGAATAATTATATCGCTATAACTAGACTCTGACACGCACACCATTTTAGACCTTCATAATCTTTCAATTCTAATATCATTTATATTATATTTAAATTTTTTTAAAACTTTGTAATAGAAAGTTTTATGACAGGTTGAAAAAGGACTTCTTTTCGGCACCAATATTTATATAATAAATAAAATAGAGGGGAAAAACTCTGACTATGCATTCACTCCAACATAGAATGTCAACGGACCTGGGCTATTTCTAAAATTTAGTTAATAAGATTGTTATAATTTTTAGAAGTAATAACGTTGCTGTGCATAGGAACAGTCTGTCAACAGAATCTGAAAATCAGGGAATTATAAAAGAAGTGAGGGAATTTTCTAAAAGTACATGAAAATCAGGGAAATTTGTCTGTATGTGACAATAGTGGCAATTTTATCTTTACAACAAGACTGATTATATGCCAAATTTTTTATGCTGGATTAGTCTTTCCCGATATTTTTTAAAATATGCAGATTGTGTGAGTTTTTTATATTTAAAAGGCTACTAGTCACCTGAAAAGACCCACTCGCTAATGATGCTAATCCTATGGAAGAAACTTTTACAGATATCTATATTGCATTTCAATATTTTTAAACAACTGTTTTTTGCATTGACTAGCTGAGGTAGATCTGTACAAAGGACATTGTTTACTTTTTTGTTTGCATACATCTTTAACTGGGACACTTTTATTTTTGGAACCGGTTTCGCAAAAGAAAGCATCCTCTTTTTAAAAAATCTTCAAACAAGATTGAAAAACTAAAAAAAGGGCAGATGTAGAGATCAATATCAGCTGCCCAATTCAAAAAATATTAAAATGCAAATGAGATATCTTTTAAAAATTTCTTCGATAGGTTTAGCATTAGCAAGCAAGTCTTTCCAGATGACTGAAGAAGTAGATCCTTAATGTAAATTAAGGTGATCAAATGATTTTCCATGGCTAATTTATATTGAAAGCAATTTACCCATTTTCTAAAAAATTAAATGACTTATTAGCATAATCATAATATGACCAGATCAGGTGCCCAGCCTAATCCAATTAACTACAGTGTTGTCGCTGTAAAAAAAAACCAGAGGGCAGAAGCTAAGGCATATATAGAGGTTATTTGAAGTCATTAACATTATGCTTTGAGTGTACATTATAACTTTATTTGAGAAACTGGATGGTATATGGAATTTCTTAAGAAGGTATATGTGTCATATACTGTTATACCCAATCAGATACAGATATAATTGAATAATTTTCAGAAAAAGATAAAGTTTATAAGTCACCAAATACTCCATTGACCATTATATGAAGTTGTTATAGTAAATTTTGAGTTCAGAATTATTAAGCTGTCAATCAGTACCTAGGCATAAGGAATTTTAGTTTTTCTACTGCATTTTACTAGCAAAGCAAGCTGAATACAATAAGTAATGTTATGTGTGAAAGCAGCATATGTGAAAATATACCATATGTATAGTGTCAGTAATGAAATGAAATTCAGAAAAATCTTATATAATCAAAAAACTTTTTTGGTTTAACAATTTCTGTAGATAACTTGAAGTTAAAAAATATTTTATTATTGTTTTATTTTATTATTATTTTTTTATATTTAGTTACAATCTACTAATAATGGATGATATGTCGGACTGGTTTGTGGTGCCTTCAATGGATTCACTTGTAAGTATATGTCATAGATTTCTTATATTACTGAACTTAGAAATAGCAACTTTTTCTTGAAGCATTCATCATCCTCCCCATTATCACGTAATGGTGGGGAGAATTTGTGCCAAACCGGTTTCTCCTGCTTCCCCCACCTGCCACCAAGACCTATTTCATCTTTGTTACACTTCTTTTATTACGAGAATGAAAACAAAAAATTGTCAAGAAAGGGATCACTGCCCAAAAAAAAAAGACACCGTTTTGGCGATGAAATTTTTGAGATGAATACTTCAAGGATCGCCTTAAACAAAGGGGTTCGTTATCTACTCAATTTCTCATCTAAAGTATATTTTAAACACATTAGGAATATTTTAATGCTTTTCAATAATAAAATGACATTTGTCAACAATCGATGTTTATTCATCATTGCAGATCTCTACTTTATAAAATTAACAAAAAAAAAACCATGTGCTGATCCATTCAATTTTCAGTGTGGGGATGTGCTAAATTATCTGCTATGACAATAGTTTAAAATGCAGATTATAAAGTTCAAAGAGTCATACTTCAGGCATAGATCATAAAATGCTTTCCAACACTATTAGAATATTGTTAAGAAATTTCATATTTGCTTTCATACAATGAGATGAAATATCTAAATAACAATTTTAAAAACAATATAATGAACCTAACATCCAATTTCATCAATTGATGTCCATATCTGGCAATGTGTGCATGTGCAATAGTGAACTGGGTCTAATAATAATATTTGCCTGAAGAGATTGGGGCACACTTACTTAGATGCAAACCAAGATTACCAAGAGGCACACCTACATAGAAATATCATTATTCAACTTAACAATAAATCTTTTGGACAGGTTTATGATGGCTTGATTTGAAATGATAGTTCTGAATATTTTTCAAATGGAAAAAAAATTATATACTATTTGACTAATAAAAAAATGCTGTATATATTTACATATAAGTCTAGTAATTTCTGACAATTTTTGGAAAGTAAATTTTGGGACTCGACTTATATCCATGTCAGATAAAAAAACAAACAAACTTCATATACTGCAAAATTCTGACTTTTTATGTGTATGAGTAATAAAATAAATGATAAAATATTCAAATAATAATAATTTATCATTAAAAAAATTTCAGTAATTAGTTTTTGTTTATCAACTACTTTTTTTGCCTTGGCAAGTGTTGGTTTGATTTTGTAAAAATCGAAGTTAAAAGTAATTGAAATACAAAGTATTTATATTAATAAAATAAATGTTATGTGTGTATATATATGTATGTAAACTATATTTCCTTTTGCAGAATCCTTTGGAAAGTGAAAATGGGGGCAGTGGTGAATCCGAAAAAGTTATCGAAGTTGATGTCATGGTTGAGGAAAAAAATAATGAAAAGTAAAAAGATCCTTGCAATATATATATTTTTTAATTTAGAGAAATATTAAAGTGGCTGAAAATATATCATGTTATCAACTTTTTGCCAATTTTGTATCGTTCCCCTTCCCATATACAATATCATTATCATCATTCCTAGAATCCCCCCACTCCTCCCTACTGATACTGACACTGTTATCATTGTCTATTTTCTTTCCCTTTATATTTTCACCCCACCAGTAGATAAAAAGGATTTTCCCTGCTCTTAAAGCTGGAAGACAGGGGAGTGCTGGGTTCAAGTTCAAACCCAATCATGCTCGTTGGCTTAACCCTTTGAGCTCTGATGGGTAAATTTCATCAAAATTCCAAATGTCACATTTGCACCAGTATTTTGCAAAGAAAAAAAAGGTTAATGATATACATGAAAAAATGCATTAAACATTTTAAAAATAAATTTGGTTGAATTTTCTGGTGTCGTTGTGACATTTCGGAATTAAAATTATGTGGTAGAAAATTCTACCATCAAAGCTTAAAGGGTTAATCATTTGGAGTTTTCCATGGTTTTCTTCAAACTTTGGATTTCCTTGCCTAAATACAGGTTAGGTTCCCTTATAAAGATCCTCACAGAGGGCACTACCCTTCCTTCCTGCAGATAATCGGCTGTCGTAATCATCGTCGTCACCATTATAATAACTTTTTCATTTCATACATTTGCAATGGTATACATTTATTATTCACATATTTTAGAGATTTAAAAGAAGAGAAAATGAAATAACTTTATACCAAATAACACATTAAGAAAATACTTACAACTAAAGCATTTAATACAAAAATTTTTTGTTAGGTAATACATTAAACAGTAATATTGATTTATTGAGCTTGCAGAACTTATCACCAAAATTCTTCCTAATTTTTTTGCTAGTAAACATAACTACAGTGGCGCAGCCAGAGGGGGGGTTTTGGGGTTAAAACCCCTCCCAGAACTAAGAAAGATCACTATAATTGCCGCTTATATGAATCAAAAACCAAACTTAATATTTAAACATTTTGGTGTATTTCGAAATCTGCTGCTTTATTGAATCAGATTTCATTAAATAAAGTAATTCAATTAAATGGCGAAAATTGTACTTTAAACTCTGAGAGTGCACATTATATGAATTAGTTAAATAAAAATTGGTTATTTGAACTAAATCACTTTTCTCAGACGTATTATGCTAAAAGAATGATGATTTCCTGTCACACAGATGCTCTTCTAGTTTAAGTATTATACAGTGAATATTCTTAGTACCGATTCTATTAACCGGCGATTCAAATAACCGGTGAAAACTTTTATCAGAAACTCAAAACCCCCCCTAGAATCGAATTCTGGCTGCGCCACTGAACAACTATAAATTCAAACTTGGTTTTTCTAACATCACGTTACATGTTCATATAAGTGAAAAATAAGTAGCATCCTGAACATTGAGATACTCCATATTTTGGAATAAATGATTTTAAAATGATTTAATCACTTTTATAATGTGTATTTTCATAAAAATAGATAATAGACTGAGAAAGAAGCTAACAGACTATTTTGATGCAAAGTAAAAGTGTCCTTTGAAAAAAAGGTTAGATCAAAAATGATAATGGATCAAAAGACAAACTTTTCTCCCACTACAGATATTGAAGGATATCGAGTGCTAACTCTCCTTCCCCCCCCCCCCTCCACGCACACACACACACTTTTTCCTAAAGTGATTACATTGTTTTATATGCACAGTTTCTAAAAATTAAACTAGTTTTTATTTCACTTAAGTTATGTTTTAATTTTATTTTAAATAACCATCATTTTTTTAAAAGCTAGTTTTTAATCAAGTTTTTCATTTATAAGTCTGAAATTATGCCAGATATAACTTTTTACTGAATAATTTTCTTTTTATATTTGTTTCATTTTAAGTATTTATTTCCTTCTTTTATTGAGTAGTTGTGATTGTGCTATTTGTAGATAGGTTAAAAGTTCTAGTATCATAATTTCCAGCCAATAATCGACAGATTATTTGTTAAAAAACCTCAAAAGTTTTAAGTGTGGATTTTATCTGGTGAAATTTTTTTTAGCTGAAGTTCATGCCAGGTATCCACTTTCTACTGGCATTCATAGGATAAAAATGTAAATAGCCATTACATAATTGTCTGCTGTTTACTGTTTGTGGAGTTGCTCGTGATTGGTTCACATATGACATGTACATGCAGGGGTGATTCTCGTCCGAAATTTCCGAAAATTTAAGGCATCCTCTTCCGAAAATTGGAAATTGGGTTATCAGTTCCGCATAGTTGCCAACTTGCACGGTTTTGCGCGTGGAAAAAACAATTGCGTAAAAATGCAAATTTCGTGATAGGATCGCCAAAATAGCATACATTTCGTCAATATTTCGTGAAAAAACGACGATTTCGTCAATGTTTTTGCGAACAAACTTTGTCAAAAGATCGACGAAAAACACGAATTTCCTGTGCTGATCGCAGAAAAAATGGCAATTTCACCAAATATCGCAGATAAAACGGTGATTTCATCTAAAGATTGCTGATGTAACGCCGATTTTGTTAAAAGATCGCAGGAAAAAATGCCATTTTCGATAAAAGATCGCTTAAAAATATTTTCTCAAAAGAATATTTGAAAAAATATGCTGATTTCATCAAAAGATCATGGAAAAAATGCCAATTTCGTCAAAAGATCGCGGGAATAAAATGCCGTTTTTGAGAAAAAATCGCGTAAAAAAGCAAATTTTTTCTAAAGATCGTCGAAAAAACGCCGATTTCAATTAAAAAAAAAAAACATGGGAAAACGCCGATTTCGTCAAAAGATTGCTGAAAAACTGCCGATTTTGGCAAAAGATCGCAATAAATCGCCGTTTCTGCTAAAATATTGCTGATTTCGTCTGATGATAGCTGGAAAACGCCGATTTTGTCTGAGGATCGCTGGAGGAAGGGGGGGAGACCCCCCCCGCCGATTTCCGAAATTGCGATGCGAATTTCCGAAATTTTTTTTTTAATCCAGAATCACCCCTGTGTACATGCTAGTAAGAGTGGTTTCTCATTTAGCTTTTTGCAACATGTTTCTATAAGAAAAAAGGCTATATTTTCTGTAGGAATAGTTAATTATTGGAAATTCAAAATTTTTATATTAAATTGACAATATTTAGTTAAAAATCTATTATTGTTGGGAAATGCAATAAATAAACATAATTATATGAATATAAATGTAGTAAGATTTTTTGCCTTCTCAGCTTAACACCAGAAAAAAACAATTCAAGCTGCATTCCAGTAACTGACCAAACAGATCTCAGATACACTCAGCGTCATGAGCCCGGTCCAGTAAATGGTAACTTTTTTATTGATTTCTACACTATAACTTTTTTATTGATTTCTACTCTGACTATTTAATAACAGTAGAATTGTAAATCTGAAAGTAATATTCCAAATAGAACATCATATAATGAAATTTCACCCTTGCCTTTTTAAATATGCCTAGCCTTTTGTAAAAAATAATGAAATGGGCCCTGAGTTGTAACCAATAACAGAGCATAAAAATCTTCTCATATTTTGATTCTTTGTTGGTGGTGAGATTGAATGAAAAAATATTTAGGATATTATTTAGTAATATAATTTTAATTGTAGTTTTTGGCATATTTCCAATTAGAACTGGTAAAACAAACTTTTCTACAACAATAACTTGTTCTGTTGATAACCTGCATATTAGGGTGGACCTTAAATGCCATGATTTTTTTAAAATTATTATTTTTACAAGTCTCACCCTCCTATTTTGTTCCTTTTGATACAAAAATATTATGTAAAAAGTTTGAGCTATAAATTCAAATATTTAGAGGTAGCTCAATTGACCTGAAATTTATAAAATTAGGAAAAAATTCAGAATATTAGCTACAAAAATAAGTAAGCACTTTAAATATTTTAATGATTTAATTGTGACAATTTATTTAATTTACAGCACAATTATTAGGTTTTCATGTTACATTAAAATTTTATTGCATTTGTGCAGGTTGAGAGAGAGACATTTTTCTGCTATCTGAGTACATTTGACGATGATTTTCAACAACCTGTAGTAAAAATTGTAGTTGCATTTCATCATGAGTTACCAATCCATCGTATTCTTGAATAAGTGCAACTACACGTTCGGCATGGTCATTTACAACTTGTAGAGATTTTATTAGCTCTTTTGCCTGTTTAATAGTCTTCTCTTAACTCCCACAATTTAGGATCTACTGCAAGAAATCTACCCGGAAGTTTGAACAATTGAAACAACATCATTGACTTAGCAAAATCTTCCAATCTTTTATACTTGAATGAATGTAAAGCAACACTGACTCGTTTGGAATAAATTTGAGCTTGTTTTTTTTTAGAATTAGCTTCATTCTGTAATGCAATAACCATGCGTCTATTTGTTAATAAACTCACAGGGCTATCAAATAAAGCTAAATCAACAAGTTCTTCTGAGCACAAGTGATTAGCAAATTTACGTGATGATGACTTGGAAACAGTTGAATGTATTGATGAGTAGTCAAGTAGTGATTTGAGCAACAACAGGTCATTATATGGGGCACATGAAGCTTGAGATGCAGTGATCCAAGCTTTCAAGTATACACATACTGTAAAAACACACATATCATGTATACCCTTTTCCTCTTTTACAGTCAATTTAAACTGAGCCTTGAATATCCAGATCTTGAGCCAATATATTACTTTGGATACCCAACGGGCATGGTGCATTGCACCTGGTGACATAAATATGATTCCCCTTTCTAGGGCAGCACCTAGAAACATAATTACAAGTTCTAAAAATTCCTTATAATCACCTCCTAGCTTTGTTTCTCTTTGCTCTTCTAGGTACTTCTTTGCATAGTTGATAGTCTCTTGCTTAATATCTTCTATTAGATTTGCAACATCATCAAATGAAATTCCCGTTTCGTACTTGTCTTTATCAATTAAACTCCAACATTCCTGAAAGCGTTTAAATAATGCAATTTCAGGTGAAGATTTGACTCCCATGGATACTTCAAATACAGTACTAATTATCAGCTCCATAATGTGATGTCTGCAAGCAAATGATAAGAGCTCTTTTTTCAATTTATGTTCTAAAAGAATGCATGCACCAGAATTATAACCAGTGTTTGAGCTAGTGGTGTCAAAGCACATTGCACCTATATTATCTGTCCCAGTCTTCAATGGCTTCAAAGACTGCTGTCGCCTGAGCTTCTCACGTTGCAGATGAAATCTTGGCAACAGTCAGTAGTTGAGAAACTCCTTTCCCAGAAACTAATATTGGCAATCGATCCACTTTTTCTTTTCCAGTTAAATCATGCATTAATTTTCCATCCCATTGAATGACAAAAACAGTGTTGCTTTGGAACTTGCTTTTTATTTTTTCATATTTCTTAGTTCTCTCAAAGATTCTTTGTCAGCGAATCAAATTTCTGTTTATTGCATATTCCTTAATGCTTAGTCCTAAACTTTTGGCAGTTTCTGATAACACAAATACAGCTTTTCAATCTGACACCTTAGTGCGATCTAGTGCTGCTGCAAGATCTGGAGTAACTATAGTTTTACAACCTCGTTTTCTTTTTTGTAATTCTTCGACATGGACTGCATTTTTTTCAGTCTTTTCCAACTTTGCAAAATCTCTTTCTGTCAAATTGTTTTCAAACTCGTCATCTGTAGATGAAATTAGTTCAACAGAATCATCTAATAGTCTTTTGCTTTTCATTCGCTGTTGTCTCACAAGAAATATTTTGTTTCTTTCATATTTTCTTTTTTCTTTAAGAGTGAGTGTTTTATCTATTCCAACCATTGATCCGCATCTTCCCTCTTTTTTGTTTGAGCTATCAAAAACTCCTTATCTTCTGGTAATACTGATGTCATTGTCAGTACATCGGCATGTGCTATGTCAAAAAGATCTTCAAGCTTGGAAACAAAAGCTAATTCCTTAGTCTGTCGAGTGAGAGAAACTCGTGCTTTGTTTTTCTTAAGAAGTCGCCACTCTTCAAATAACTGTTCAAGTTTGTTTTGGCAATGTTGATGTTTTCTCATGGGAATTCGAGCTCTATTCCAAAATTTTACTATTTCCTTAATAATAATAGATGATGCTTCTCTTATAGTTTCCTTCATTTTAAAATGGCAATGTAAAAAAAATCCAAGAGCCATTCGTAAAGATGGCAACTTGCTGCTATTTAATTGAGAAATTGAATCACCAAGAATATAGAATTGAGTTCTAGATCTTGTTGCTTCAGCCATTTTAATCAGTAATAAATCTTTAAAAAAAAATACCATATTTAAAATCATGAATTTTAATACATGATTTCAAATGTATGTTTATTTCCTATTTACCTGTTGTCATATTTTCAAATTAAATTCAGTAGCTAATAATACCATAATTTATTAACTTTAGTTTTTGAATATATAAAATTCTTACCTGAAGAATTATATCTAAGATTATTTGTGATCCTGTGTGTCAATGAATTCTTAATTCTAAACTAATAAAAAAAAGAACGCTTTTGAAATATTTATCAAAATAAATCACTAGTTCAAAATTCATTCAACACTAATGGAATATTTGATTTTTGCTTGTTGCTAAATGCAGTTTATTGTTTTAAATATTATTGTGCATAGTACTGCCATCTATAAATAAAAATGTAAAGCTAAATGCATTTTAAAATATTTTAGAAGATAGAATTTATTTTCTATGTCATAGCATGCGAGTACGCATATTTTTATCATTGCTCATACATTGGAAACTTCTACATCATTGAGCTACCTCTAAATATTGTTCAATCGAGCTAATATTTTACCAGAATTATTTTTTCATAAAAAGGAACAAATTTAGAGGGTGAGAAGATTACATTTTGAAACTCGAAAAATAAGGTCCACCCTACTGCATATAATAATTGCATTTTAGTGGCCATAGTAGTTTATCAAGCTTTAAAACAGAAGCATTTCTGTTCTGAAAATTTAAGGTGTTTAATTGAAAAATTTCGTTCTGAAAATTAAAAGTAGAAAGATCTGTAGGTGACTTTCACCAAATTGGTCTCAAAATAATATGTATCATATGTATTCGGACATACATTGAAAAAATTTTTTTTAGAAAAATAAAATCATAAAATTGCATGCCTGCAACAAACAGAATTTGTATAAGCCTATAATATATTATACAATTTTGGAGAAATTTTTATGTGGATTGGGAGAAATGCTGGGAGTAAAATCATTTTCTGCATCCCTTGGGAATCTGTACAGATTTGCTGGGAAGGTTCCTATAACATTTTTGTGTTGTAATATACATTTATTAAAAAAGGAAAAAACTTTTTAAGGAAATTTGAAAGTTTGGAAGCATTGTTTTGTTTGATCTTATAATAATTATCCCAGACTTTCATTTTTTTTTCTTTCTAATAAGTAGAATAAGTTGATAATGTTGATTGAATAAGTTGTGAAAGTAAATCTGTTTCTTAAATCATCAGAAACAAATGATCCAATGAGAAGTGTCTTACTACTTGTTCAGTTTTTATATTAATGATTGTTCTTTGAATTTAAGCTCATTGTTATAGAATAAAATAAAATAAACTGAAATTATGTATAAGCTAAGACTTATTACACTTGTGAGAAATTTCTGAAGAATTTTATAGTAAACTTATTTTAAATTATGGTTTATTTTTCTAAAAGTTCTGAAGGAATTCTATTGACTTATTTATTTTCTATAATAAAAGCTATATCCTTCAAACTCTGTAAAGCTGTATTTTATTATTATTATTATTATTTTGTGTATGTGTGTAAGGGTCATAATGACAAAATAAAAATTTTATATTGTTTTTAAAATACTTCTTTTTATCCTTAGCTAAGGAATTGTCATTGGCCCTCACTAATTTAGCTTCAAATCATATGCTATCAAGAGGTTTTAGCTCCTGGTCACTGCCGTAAGTTATCTTGAATTTTACTATAATGAACAATTTTACATAAATAATAACATTTTAAAAGCATACATTTCATAAAAGCTAATTTAGTGAGACATTTAACAAAATGTCGCAGTAAATTAGCTTTTACATGTGCTATTTTTATGATATAACTTGAATTGCTAACTAATTTTTTAAAGTCTCTGGATCTGATCGTATCAAAATCTTTCTAAATGTATTAAACTTAATTTTGCTGTTTTTTTTTTTTTTTTTTTTTTTTCAAATTTAGAATGAAATTTATTCACTTTTTTTTTTTTTAAATTATTTGCATTTAAAATTATTGATTTCGATGTATGTTATGAGGCTACTTTAGTCAAGCAAAAAGATCCATTTGCTAATGCTAATACTGTAGAAGAAATTTATGAAGATATCTTGATTGCATTTCAATCTTTTTACATTATTATTATTATTTTCCAGTTATGATAGCTAAGATTGGTCTGTACAAAGGCTGATTGTACCTTTTTAATTTTAACTGATAGATATTTTTAATGAACAGAAAAAAAACAAAAAAATTGGCAGTCAAAATTGAAAAATTAAAAAATCAGTTTTTTACAGATCAATCTCAGTTATCCAATGCAGAAAAAAATAATTTAAAAATATTGAAATACAATTGAGATATCTTGATAAATTTCTTCTATAGGAATTCTACAATTCCTTATTAGCAAGCTGCTCTAGTCTCTTAAATGAAAAAATGATTCCTTTTATATGGTAAAGGGGTCGCTTGAGTCTCATAAGCCCTTCCTTTTCCAGATTCCCAACAGATTTAAAAAGGGGCAGGACGCTACTTTTGTGGAAAGGACAGGTTTTTGATTTTAATCTAAGTGTATTTTTTTTTTATATAGAGTTGAGTTTAGAATCTTATTGCTTTTTTAAAGCAGTCATTAGATTCATTCATTTTCTAGTAGCAAGGGGGGGGGGGGAATCACAAAATATGTCCATTTATTACAGGAAAAAATCATTATTTGATTGAGGGAGAAAATCATGAAATTTGTCAGTCAGTTGTGCAAAAATCTTCAATTGGTTGCAAAAGTATAGCAGTTCAAAATATCATGAAAAATCAGAAATTTTGTCAAAAAATTGAGAAAAAATCTAAAAATTTTGTCAAAAAATTGAAAAAAAAGAAGGGAATTTTGTTAACAGATCACAAAAAGACATTTTTATTAAAAAATCACAAAAAAGGCAAATTTTGTTTAAAAATTGCAAAAAAACTGCAAATTTTGTCAAAAGATCACAAAAAAAAAAGCAAAATTCCAAAAAAGGAGCACGGCGGAAAAAACAGTTTGTGCCAGGTGTGGAATAACCTATTCCTTTCCCCCACTTCTATTATAATCCTTTAAAATCTTTGTAAATTTCAATTTTTTTTTTTTTTTTGTTTAGAATCACCTTTGTGATTATGCTAGATTTTCCCCAAAATTAAGAAAAGTTAAGGCAGTCATTTCCAATTTTGTAAATTATTGAAAAACAAAAAGCGCCAATTTTGTCATAGGATCACCGGAAAAATGCAAATTTTGTCAGAGGATGAATTTTGTTCATGGTTCACAGAAAAAAAAAAGTAAATTTCAACAAATTTCAAAAAACAAAAAATTCATGAAAAAATCACAAAAAATGGCAAATTGTGTTTGCAAAAAAACTCACGTTTTTTTCTGCAGCCCTTCTATGAAATTTACAATTATGCGGCATTTTGACAAAATTTGCACTTTTTGTCTGCTGTATTTTTATGAAATTGGCATTTCTTCAGCAGCCCCTTGAAATAAACTGCATTTTTCTGCAGTCATTTGACAAAATTCGATTTTTTTCAGCAGTTATTTGACAAAATTCATGTTTTTTTTCTGCGCCCCTTTGACAAAATTTGCGTTTTACAAGCAATATTATGACAAAATTTGCGTTTTTTCAATGGCTCTTGACGAAATTTGAATATTTTTTTTTCAAGATTGTTTGCATCATTTCTGTGACTCTGATGAAATTCACATTTTTCCTCAGTACTTTGACAAAATTCACGCTTTTGTCTGCTATATTTTGATGAAATTAACTTTTTTCCATAATCCTTTGTTGAAATCACTGTTTTTGCCATTATTCATAAGTTTTTTCCCCACAATTCTTTTGGGAAATTTGCATTTCTTTTTTTTTTTTTTTTTTTTTTTGTGAATGATTGATGAAAATTTTCGGGGACCATTTGTTGAAATTTGCGATATTTTTTATGTCTAAATTTACTGATTGATTACTTTTTTTTTTATGATTTTCGGAACCAAATTTCTTGAATTTTTGAACATTTGAGAAAAAATCATCCCAGGTTAGAAAATCAATTTTTTTTCCTCGTCCCTTTTAGTCAATTTTATTTTATTGGTGCATGTTTTTTTTTTAATCGGAAGACATCATGTCATCAACTGTAACGTAACAGCAGTAAGGGCTGTATTTTTTCAAATGAGGAGCAAGAAGGGCACTATTTTTTAAACTAAAGGTCAGGAGGGGCGAAATGCCTCCCTCTTCCCTGAAAGCCTCTGGGGAAAATTTTGCCTTTTGTATATACTTGAAATTTTTTTGTCCATTGTCATCCTAAGTTATAATGCTTTCTGTTACCTCAAGTATGTTTTTCTTGTTTTATTGAACACAAAGAAAGGTTATTTTATTTTAAATATTTTAATTTTAGAATAAATATTTAATAGTTTTAATACTGTTTAAAATTTTATAAACTATATTAAAATGATTTTTAATATCTTGCAATTTAAATTCATATTATGCCAATGAGTAAAGAAATTTTCTTTCTAATATTTCTGCATAGCTTACCTTTCTTATTTCATTATTTGTACTTGAATGTTTTTATTTTTTTAGACAAACTAGAAGAAAAAGTAGAACTCCTCAGTTTTACAAAGAACACAGTAATCATTTCAGAACAGAAAAAGCACCGAAAAAAACTGTTAATGTTGCTACAAACACTGACTCAGAAGCACAAGGTATATTTTAGTTTGGATTTTTTTTATACTAGTGAACTCATAATTACCTTAACAATTATAAGTTTATTTCATATAAGTATTCAATCCCAAATAATTTGAAGGATATACAGTAGATTCTCTCAAATCCACAGATAATTTACAGATGCAAACAATAAAACGTTCAATTCAGATATAGGGACAAAATTGAACTTTTTAAATTTTATATCAATTTCATATGTAATTTATTATTTTTGTTAATATTACTGAATTTGTATCTTTTCATGAAGGAAAAATAAATTTATTTCTAAAAAATTCAAGATATTACTGATATCACTGGTAATCACAATTTTCTTACCAAATATATTTATGAATTAATCAAACTTTTTTATCTTTTGTCTGGTTAACCCTGAAATAAAACTTCCTTATTTTATGATTTTGATGTGAATTAGTAATGTGCCTTTATGAAGCAAATTTCATTGAATAATTTAGGAAAAAGACATTTAATCTGTATAATGAATATTTAATCATTCATTATTGATTATTAACTTGACCTTTGCTTTTAATATTTTAATCATTTTAAAAATATCTATTTTTAAGTTCATTACTTATTTTAATATTTTATTATATTGTAAGCATTTATTATAGTTTCAATTGCATTATTAATTGCATTCAAATTACTATTCAAAAAATTAAACAAAGCAATAACCAGAAATTTGCAAAATTCTAAAATATGCACAAGCAGTGGAATTTGAGGGAGTCTTCTGTATTATGTATGTCTAAGGATAATAGGGGGGGGGGGGAAGGGTGAATGGGAAAATTTAGTAATCAGATATTTTGTTTATTCAAACCCTTGGAGATTATCTGGAATTGTTGTGCAGAAACGGCATAAAATGACATGTGAGCTTATATTATAAGCATCTGAAAGTTGTGTAGAATGAAATTGTTCAAAGTGTCTCAAGTTTTTCTTTCTCTTTTTTTTCTTTTTCTTTTAGAATTTAAAAACTAGTTTATTTAGCAAGGATATTGTTTTTTGAAAAAAAAACAAGGGGGGGGGGGAGGAATTTAGCACAATTTCATTTTTCTGAACAGTTGTTCAGAATAATATTTGTATTGGAAAATTAATGACTGTACTTCACATAAGTTGACAATATATATTTGGATTTATACCTTGAGCATTGTTAATACTTTCTAAGTTATAATAATAATAGTAATAAATAGCAATTATATGTGAAGTTAAATTTAATTTTTTTGTATAAGTAGCTGCTAAAATGGGACTGAATTTATAAATTCTGCACCACTGTATAGATGGAAAACATTTTCCATCCTTTTTTTTCATTTCCTGCTTTCATGTCTGCAAATTGTAAGTGCTGGGGGGGGGGGGGGGGAATGTACGCACAGGTAAAACTCTAATCCACATTGATAAATTGATCAGTGTTTCTTATTGTATCAGGGTTCATACTCATCAGAAGAATATGGGATTCCTGGGAAAATCAGGAGATGAATTTTAGATTGTAAAAATCAGGGGATAATGCAAAATATTTCTCAAACCTGTCAAAATGAGTCTATTCTGGGAAATTGGTAGCAGTTGTTGCTGTTCGCGTGTTTTATTATCACATGTAATATCGGAATGTCATTAATTGTTGATATGGAAAAATTGTACATCTGCGAAAATACATCAGGGGATTCTCAAGGGATTTTTTCTTGGAAAATGAGTATGAACCCTGTTGTATTTGATTTGCACTGTACCATTGACATGAACTTGATAATCTTAATCATTTCAGAAGCTTTCTGCATTTCCAAAAATATATTGTATTCCTAAAATTTTCTTTGCCCACACCAATTATACAAAGTTAAACATCTTTAAATCTTTTAAATTTTTGTAACTTATTCTTCTTTATTTTTGTTTTATTGTAGCAATAAATGGTCAATTAAATTCATATGGGGGGGAGGAGACACCTTTGTGGGTTTTTTTTTTTTTTCTGTTTTTTTACAAATCATCAACATACATCTTTACAATTCTTTAAATTAAAAAAAAAAAAATTACATTCTTCTGAAAAAATTATTTAATATAATTTCAAATTCAGTCATTTAAATGATTCCTTCCCTTCAAAATTTCTCTTTCTTAACTTTTTGAATATTTATTTCTTTGTTGAAATCATCTTATCAATCTGATCACTCATCTGAATTTTGCATTCTTTCTCTTCACCCTCTTTATGCATACAAAATTTAAAATTTGTAAAATGCTTTTTATTCCAGCCCTATTTGTTACACGTTGGTAACAATAAATAATGAATCATCTAAATTCTTTCTCCACTTGAAATATTGTCCCCTAAGCAAAACAAGAAAATTTTATGCATTTTTTTCTTTTTATAGTTGATTGCTTGTACCTCTCTTCAGACATCCCTGCATCAATATCTAAAAATAATTTTTTTATAAGATATTTAATATATTATTTTATAATATAATTTAGTTGTACTTTTTGGTATATTTCCTGCAAGAACTGATCCTGTAAGACTGTTTGTTGCAAACCTGCCTTGAATATTTTTTTCACTGATTGTGATAATGCTAATGAATTTTAAATATTCACTGATAATACGTTAATTTTATTAAAATAATCATATTTGAACTATATATTTTTTAAATAATCAAAATTGTTGAAAAGGTACAGTGGGTGGTCAAATTATTAGTTACATTACAATTATTCTTATTGGCAATCTTGGTTTAATGTTTTGTGCTGTCGACACTGACAGGTGACATTTGACAGATGTTGTCAACTGGCAAGGGATTCTTATATAATAGCATGTGTCAGGGATGTTGTGAAAACACTTGGTTATTTAAATGTTTTCAATTGTTTATGGTGAATTCTATTCTCTGGGAAATGTGTCAAAAGAAAACATGGCCAACCAAAGAAATTTAGTAGAAGCCTTGATTATGGTCTGAAATCATAATGAGTTATTAAAAAGAAATCGTAAAAAATAGTTTTTGTATCAGGTCAAGGATTAAAACCCATAGAAGGAGGTTCAAAGAAATATCAAAGACTTTGTCTTGGTACACTTGTTTTGAGATTTTTCACAATAAATTTCTACTTTATAAGCGAAAGTTAGTTTTTATTTATAAATCCATAAGTATCAGGATTGCCAGCTTTTAGCCAGGTCAAAAAAAGCCAGCCAGCTTTTTTTTGGTTTTATCCACTTTAAAAAAGCCGGCTTTTATTTTTAAAGTCTTAATTTGTATCTAATCTATATTAAATTTGGATTGATTTATTTTTTATATATTTTCAATTATTTATTACTAAAAAAGTTATAAATTTCTATTTAATTTTTCAAATAAATATATAACCGCTTTATAACCGCTAGAAGTCAACTGTACTTATGTTTTGCATTATGTCTAAAAATACATATAAATCGGGAAAAAAGAAAAATGTATTTTAAATTTCTATATTTCATAGTTCTACTTACATTACACATTCTTAAGAATTATATTTAATTGAATTATGACAAAATGGAACACATCAAAGCATTCATGGAAACATTCTTACAGGCCAATATGTAAAGATTAAATCATAGGATGAACAATGTTCAAAGAGAAATTAGAAAAGAATCAGAGGAGAGTTAAATATGTAATTACAGTGGCAGTCAAAAGTTTCCGAGCCAGTTAGTTTCTTCGATTTATTTACGAAAAGGTTTCACCAAAGAAGAAGCACAATTGCTTTAAAAGTTAGGAATATGTGAATGACCTCTGATCACGTGATTATTTTGATTGGATAATGAAGATGCTTCATACAAAGGGATAAAATTCGAAGTTCGCGTGTGCAAAAGTTTCCGGCCACTTATTATTTAGCTTTTTTTCTATTGGTAAACTGTTTTTTGATTGTGTTTATGAATGAATCAACATGTATAGCATAGCCTGAATTCAAAATTGAAAATTTCAACAATTATTGTTCATAAATGATGATTAGTTTGTCGCTAAAAGGCCAATCTTGAGATATTGCAGCAAAGTTATCGATCGGTAATATCGACCATAAATGATATTTAAAATTTTCATATAAAGATGGCCATGGCCTTCAGGACTTTCAGAGGTCCGAGAGATCCCGGAAAATTACTATTCCTGTGGACAGAATTATCAGGAGAAAAACAATTGATAATCCGCATAAAAATTCCTCTGCAATATACTGCAATTTACGAAATGAAAATATTGCTGAAATAAGTCCGTATACTGTATCAACATGCTGATATGATGCATAACTTTATGGAAGAATCGGTGTTAAAATTTTTTCAAAGTTAAAAAAAATACAAACGTACCTGACTGACGTTTTCCAAAAAAACACAAAGTCTGGTCAAGAGAAAACTGGAAAAAAGTTCTATTTTTCCATCAGCCGAATTCGACACAGTTTTGGAAGTGATGGCAGACACAACATCCGATGACCTAACAACAAAAGATATGATTCAACCTATGTTGTTCCTATAATGAAGCATGGTGGAGGACACATTATGCCGTGGGGAGTACTTTCTTCAAAAAGTGTCGGTCCGTAATTTGAAATCCACAGCCAGATGAATGATACAATGTATAAGGATATCTTGCAAAACTATTTTTTGCTAGAGAAAAAAATTTGGTCGCAACTATTTTTCTTAACATAACGACATAAATATTGTTTGCAAACTTCGATAAGCAATGGTTTTCCCACAAAAAGTTTCATTTTTGAAATGATCAGCCGAAGCGCCCAACATGAATCTAATAGAAAATCTTTTATAAAAAGTTGACAAAAGTCTGAGGAACTATAAATATTCCAACTCAGTCGAAATTTTGCCAAAATTGCAAGAAATGTGGGGAAAACGTACCATAGATGATCTTTAAATGTTGATTGTATGAATGTCATGTTGCTGCGCCGCAGTACTTATTACTAAAGCTAATAAAATAGTAATACGCTAAAATACTAATTGTAAATGTTGTTGATCACTGTAATTTTCTATTACAATACCACTTTTTTACAAACTTGTGAAGGTGGCCAGAAACTTTTGAGAACATGCATTTTCTTTTATACTTAATTTTGTCAGTTAAATTTATTGATATTTACATGTTCTTCTACAAGTAAGTTCCTAACTATTATGTTAATAAAATGTATAAATATCACTGTGAGATTCCTCTTCATATGGGTATATTTAGAAATTAATTGAAAAATTTTTGCTGGCCGGAAAGTTTTGACTGCCACTGTATATAAAATTAATCATCAACAAAAAATGTTCTAATAAAATTTCTTGAATTAAATTTTGAATAGCTCTTTGTTATTTAAAAGTACATTTATGCCCTCTTGCATGAATATATTCATGCATATCCTAATTGAGAATACTGAAATAAATTGTGAAATATAATATATTATGAAATATGCATAATTCATAATACTATTTTCAATAGTGAGAAATGGTGTTTTTTATATGTATGATTTTAAATGTTTATAGGGAATAAATCATGATATTTTAATAACTCTTAAAATTAGTTAAATAATAAAACTTGTAACTAAGTAACCATTGTCCTCTTTAATTTTACAAAGCAGAAAAAATGGAAAAACAATGGTTGGGATTAAAGGTCAATTTAAATCAGAAAAAACACTTGGTATGGCCATTTTACAATTTAACTGACATATTTGCAATTCTGACTATAAACCACTATCTACTCCATCAACGTGTTATTCTAGTACTAATGTCTTCATTATTGAAAAATTGGGTTATAACCCAATTTCTCATAATGAATCATAATTAAAATCCTAATTTTTCATTTTATTAAATAAATTTTTTAAACTCAAAGTAAATTAAACATCATTAAAACTAATTAAAAGACACTTAAAAATGTGTAGCTTTATAATTAAAATAATTAAAATGCTTCATTGTATAAAAGCCAATTATGGCCATAAAAGGCCAATTTTGGCCAAAAAAAAAAGCCAGTTAACACCAATAAAAGCCACCAACCTGGCTTTTTTTAATTTTAGCCAGCTTTTTTGCAACCCTGATAAGTATTCAGTCCTTGTATACTAAAAGTAGTTCAAGAATCCACCCGTAAACAGGAATAAAACAAGCTTCATGTTCTTCACAATGGATTTTACAAATTGTGTTTTATTTTTTCTTGCAGGTGAGCGATATATCGTTTCCTATTCATTATATCTGCACAGATTGGTTTAATTTTAGATTCTTAATATAACAATAAATTATTATAAATATCATCCATTTTTAATAAAATGTTGGGATATTAATTGAAAAAAAATTAAGATATTCTATCTATGTATATATTTATTAATATTTTACTTTATATTTCACATCAATGAGTCAATCTTGATCTTGTCTGTTATGATATATTTTTCTAGTAATAAGACTTTGTAAAAAACTACTAGAAAAGTATGAATGGGTATACCATAAAAGCTAAAAAAAAATATGAAGCCTAAATAATATCAAATATTGCTATTCTGTATAACTTCTTTTTTTAAAAATCTTATCTATTTATAAGGAATTTAACTTGGTACTAATAATAAATGGTCGTGCATATTTAAATTTCATTTGGCATTTCATATAACTAAATTTAGTGCAGTAATAAGTTTTTCTTTTTCCAGTGTAGCTAACACAAAACCGTTGTTCAATGTTTAAACTTAATATTGTGTTAAAAGAACTTGTGTAAAAAGGAGCTCGAAAAGTTGCTTTGGTCTAAGGTGTGTTTTTTCAGATAGGTTTAGATCATCAGATAGGTTAGGTTTTTAGCTTAACCACTCCACTTATTTCGGAAGTAATTCTAATTGTGGAAACTTTATTTGTCAAACCTGGGGAAGGGAATGAATTTTTTGGTGGAAAAACATTTAAAGATTGCCCGTCTCAAAACATGAATGCACATTTTAAACATATTCATGATAAGACATTTTTACATTTCAACTTTATCCCAGGTTTAATTTTTTATAAAGCTGAAGAAAATAATCTTAAGTTAAAATCTCGACTGATTATGACTGCTGTCTCAAAAGTAAGATTTCTGAAACTAAAACAAATGCAAATATAATAGAAGCAACAACAACAACAAAATGTTCATAATCAGTCAAAGATCCCATTTTGAGATTGCTTTATGAAGCATTAAGTAAACAAATTTCAGCCCTTATAAATTATGAACAGTTAGTTATTTTAATAAATCACTCAAATGAATATCCACTAAACTGGTGGAAAGCAAATTCTGTTGAATGTGTAATACTTAAGCATAATTAAATTATTTTTATAATATGTAAATTTCAAATAATTAAATCTACTGATATTTTTAAAAATATTATTTTTTATGTATTGCATATTAAGAAAATTCAAATGATTATTAAACATATGCTTAATATTTGAAATAAAATTGTAGTATAAATTTAATAAACATTGAAATTTCTTTATTGTGTAACACATGAGTATAAACCTATAGGTATGTTATTTAAAATATATCAATTGATATTATTGTAAAATTAAATGATTTTGTTTTAGTATTTGACTGAGTTATTCAGCCAAATCGAGTATCCAATTTTTAAGCCAAATACCGAATATCAATCAAATATTCATTGCTTCTCTACATAAAAAAGGCCATACATTTTTGTAAAAAAAAAAAAAAAAAAAAAAAAAAAAAAATGTTTTATGTTGCTGTTTTATCTCTACATAAAAGTGCCATATATTTTTATTAAAAAAATAAATTTTTTATATTGCTGCTTTTGAAATACTGTCTTTATCTTTAGCCTCAACTAATGAGACTACAAATCAGTTCCTATCAAGAGCTGCAATTAGCTGCAAATCTTTGCCGTAAGTTATCTTAATTTTTACTATATGAACAATTAAAAAATCTTCATACTCAGTTTTACTTGATATAATTGCATTTTGTTAAATGTAGTAAATTAGCATTTAAATATGGTATTTGTATATTACTTAAATTCAATTGACTAACTTCTAATAGGTCTCTTGATCTGGTACTACCTATATCAACCTTCTAAATATTACCTTAAACGGATTTCTCCATCGATTCAAAAATCGTGGCTTTTTGTGATTTTTTTTTTGAGGGGGGGGGGGGACAAAATTTGTAGGTTTTTTTTTTTTGCGATTTTTTTTAATGCTTTTTCTTTTTTGTAATGTAACAAAATTTCTGTTTTTTCTCTGATTCTTTGACAATATTCATTTGTGATCTTTTAGCAATAATCACATTTTTTTGTGATCCATTCTCAAAATTCACATTTTTCTCTGTGATTCATTAACGAAATTCATGTTTTCCATGTGCATTTTTTCTGCTACCTTTTCACGAAATTTTGCTAGTTTTTGACAAAATTTACATTTTTTTTTTTTCCCCAGCAATTCTTTGACAGAAACCCTTTTGGGAAATTTTACATATGTCTAATACTTTTTATATTTTTAATCACCAGTATTTCACATTTAGTTACCGAGAAGTGACTGCTTATTTTCATCTTTATTCACTAGATTTAAACAATTTGCCAAATTAAATCAAATAAACACTTTTTTTTTTCTTTCAATAGAAGCTAAATAGTTTCCATAAATAAAAATAACAATGAAACACATTTACATAAATTACTTTAGATACAAAATGAATAAAAATTATAATACTTTATTTGAATATTTTTATCTAAGATAAAAATCAAGGAAAACATTTAATATAACATTGTCATTCTGATACAATCATATGTAAAGATATTAGCTAAAAATAAATTGTCATATATATTCCTTTAAGAGATATAAAAACAAAAGACTTGGAGTTTCATGATGACAAAAGGATTGAAAGTGCTAGAAAATAAAACTTGAATGAGGGGGGCTTATAAATGATACTTTTTCAAAAACGTGTACCTAATATTACCATACTTATTATATATTTCTGTGCATTAGCCGAGTATACCACTTTTCACTAAAAAATTGTCCAAAATCAGAAACTCGTGTGTAAGCCAATGTTAAACAAAGGTGACAGAATATTCGGCAAATGGAACCTTAGCACATTTTATTTGCATAGCTAATGGTTTTCCATTAGCTTTTAAAAATGAGCTCTTCAAAATTATTGATATCATCTACAGATTTTCGGTAGACCCCTGGTGGCCTTACTTCTATTCTTCAATAATCGAACACTTTTCAAATGAATCATTTAAAGTTTTGAAATGGACTGAGTGAATGTCATTTGCAGATGTAGCCGTGACAAATAGCAATAATTTTTAAAGTAAACACCATTTCTACATTTGAATAGAGAAAGAAGCTTAATTTAAGTTACCATAAGAAATGAATGTCTGATCTTTCAAAAAATGCTGCATCAAGAATGCGTTGGATGAAACTGAAAATGATGCATTTTTTGAAGACAATCAGGATGCTGATCAAGGGTATAGTAGAGTGTATATACAGGCATACTCACCTTCCAGATTTTTATAAGAAGTTCTGTACACCCTATTTCGCAAATAAAGCCATAGCGTATACCATAACATATATATATGTTACTGTAATTTTAAATATATATATATATATATATATATATATATAATATATAAATTTTTGGTCAAGGGCGGCGCCAGAATTTGCCCGACGGGGGGGCACTGTATCCCCGACAGGGGGGCCAAGTTCATAATATATATAAAAGGTCAGCGCGCTGGACTGGGGCCTAAAAAACTGCGTGGACAAAAATTTCAGGGCTGAGCCCGACTCAGTTCGTGAAAAATAAATTAATGGTCTGATCAGCGAGAAAATTTAAAAAATCGACCTAATTATACGGTTTAGCAAGTACAATATATATACACATATATATTAGGCCGGCCAAAAATAAATAAATAAAAGTTAAAATCTTGGCCCGACCCGACTCTATATTTCTACGAAACATGAAATTTTAATTCGATATAGTTATAAACTGTTTTGCACGGGGAGTTCTAATTAAAAAAAAATTCATTTTTTAGAAGTGCTCTAGTCTGCAATATTTATTTATTTTTTAATGAATATCTATTTGCATGTAAATGGTTTAGTTATTGTTAATCCTTATTTCATGTATTGGAGACTTTAAAATCAGAAAAAAATGCCACACATAAAATCTTCTAAGACAGAATTCCATAGGAACGAAAAAAAAAAAAAAAAAAAAAATGCGTTATAGTTTATTAAAAAAAGATACTTTAACTTTCGGAACCGGCTTTGGAACTGAAAGTGCTTTTTATATTACTATATTCTACGCTTTAATATTTGCAACCAAAATCGAAAAAGTAAAAAAATAGTCATATTGAAGATTGAGCTCAGTTATCCCATATAAAAAACGTTTAAAAATATTAAAATAAAACGAGAAATTCGAAAACAACCTGCTTATTGGTTTAACCCTTTCAGGGGCAAGGTATTTCTGCTCCGAAAATGTTCAAATAATTGATTCACACCACAATTTAAGAACAGATTTATTTGAAAACAATCAAGAGCTGTTTTTCGCGAATATTATAAAATTATTATTGTACTAAAATTATACTGGTGCCAGTTCGAAATTAGAACAGTAAAATTAAGTGTTTGCAGACTGCAAACACCGCCCCTGAAAGAGTTAACATTATGGAGCAGGTATTTTGAAGTGAGTGGAGATTCCCCCTAAGACAGCAATGTGTCATAGGCAGGTTCTATTTCACAGATTTTTTTTTTGTATTTAAATTTTATTCTAAAAATCTACTAGTCTTTATAAATAATACATTTTAAATTTAAGTTAAACTTATAAAAATATATACATTTTTCCTAAAAATATTTGGAATGGGTCAAATTTTAATGACTTTTACTCGGACCAGGTCGTTCCGAGAAAGTGATTTTCATGCGGATCGAAACCGGGACTGAAAATTTCTTCCCGCGTAGTTCCAGCTCAATATCGAAAAAGTTAGTTCAGCCATGAAAAGAGTGAAAACCAGGCATGGATCGGCCCGAGTATCGTAAAAGAAAACAGGGCCGAGCCTGGCCAATGCAAACATCGATCGCGGCTTATCCAGAAGAAGGAGCTCGGTGAAATTTTCTTTCCTTAAACTCGAATCGAGCTTAATTTTATCTGAAGACTCGCACTAAATTTTATTTTTTGAAAGTTCTGCCGGCCCTGAAATTTATTATTCTTAAAACAGGTATTATAGCACATTTTTCTATAACTTTTGGCTGAACCAGACTTTGTTTCCCCCTTTTCTTTCATTTTTTTTCTCGTTTTCTAATAAAGAGTGAAATATGCTTGAAAAGACCTTTTTGACAGACGTCTGTGAATAACAGTATTTCCAGATCTAATGCAGTACAAAAAGAGGAAGAGAGAGAAAAAGCATGACACTGATAAACAATTATTCTTAAGTCTTTTTGCGGCAAGTATACGTGTCGTTCGTCTCCAAAGGGTATAATAAGACTTCCCAGCAACACAAGATTTTTTAGATCTGATTTGGGAATACTAATTTTCGATTGCAGTGCTTTTTGAAATAATGAATATGAAATTTAAAGTACAGTAGAGATTCTTTGGAGTCCCATTAAGCGTATTGTCCAATTAACCGGATCGATCAAAAACCATACTTTTTTTTGGGGGGGGGGGGAGGGGGGGCATTTTTTCCAAAAATTTTAAAGTCAAACTTCTTCAGGCAGGGCAAGGTAAATTTGACAAGAAGGCATGGAATTTAACTGTTAAATAACTAATTTCTAATCCTGCAATAATAAAATCACTAACAAATACAAAGACAGCAATGCATAAAGCTATTTTTTTCTAGAACCTTAGAAGTTTCCCTTCTAACGCACGAGAGTCCCACGCAGACAAAAGAATGGCCTCTGTGAGCCAGAAGACTATCAAGAATTTCTTTTCCCTATCACGAGTATTTTTTAAAATATATGTACTGTACAGTGTATGTATATAATTTCTATGTATAACTTTTGTACCCATTTTGCAGAAAATAAAATTTTAATTAAAAAAAAAAAATACTTCTAAACACGCTATTTTCAATATGCTAAAATGTGCATTTCCACAATTGCCAGTTCAAAACCTGGAAAAAATGTGAAGGGAAGCTGTCTAAAAACATTGCCCTATGCGTTTATAAAGTTTCCCAATTATCCCGATTTTTCATTAACTGGATTATCCTCGATACCGACCGGTCCGGATAATCGGCGTTCTACTGTGTGTATTACTGAATGGAAAAATACAAATGAAAAACTTACATAATTAAGACAAATTAAATTATTATTATCAACAAAAGTACGAATTCTGCGTATAAATCAGTTTTAAAAGTAAAACACTCGGGTAAAAATATCAAATCACATATAAACACAAAGAAATAAGAAATCATTTGGACTTACTCGTATGAAAGTCTTGAAACTTTTTATATACAGTAGAAAAATATTAAAGTTCGTACTTTCGTAAAAAGAAGGAACTCATAAAATATTTATAATTAGTAGAAATAATAATTTTAATGCAAAATTTGCAAAGTCGTAAACTCTATTTTTTCATTGTCAAAGTTTTTCTTTGAAAGTTCAATTGTAGCATTGTTTTTACGGTTTCTGATTAATTATAAAATTTTGTAAAAAAAAAAGCAATAAACAGAAGAATTAAACCCCCCCCCCCTTATTTCCATATTTTAAAATAAAAATACTAAATCAGGAAAATAATTAACTCCTATTATCTGAGGTCAATGGACAATTATCGATAATGGAGTACTGCATCTAATTAACTCTGAAACATCCTCCCAGTCTATCACAACAGGCGTTTTTCTTGTTATGCCCATAGCAACAATAAAAAACATAAATATTATTTTTACAACCAATCAGCAGTAATACGTTTGCTGATGCTAAACAACTTACTCATCAACCTCTTTATCATTCCATTACTCGAAAAGTTTGTTTTATATTAAGTTGCAAAACAGAATTTGAAAACTAGTCAAAACAGACAGACATGCATTTCCTTTTACTGAATCGCAGCTGTTCTCTGTGGCTTAAACATGGTAAATTCAAACCTAAATGAGAATAAATGTATAAAGAAACAACATACTTCAATATCCTTTTCCATTCTATCTGAACACGTTACTATACTAAATATTAATTTATTTTATTTGAATTCAATGTATTTGCATGGTGTGAAATTAATTAGTTGAACTACAGTTTTTGAAATGCGTAACTTATGACTTTATAAATATCACATTTTATTTTTTTCATAATTTTAATCAAAGCAGATGTTTTTAGATATAGCTGTAACAATAAAAACAATGGGAAAAACATCTTCAATTTCCATTTTGTTTTAGAATGTATATCGATCGAATGAAGAAAGCGTGATATTCCAAATTTTGATTCAAATCTGAAACAAAGAGCTTAAATACAATATTCCGAAGAGAAATATAAATGAAGTGAAAACTTCTGAAATAGTTGGGAATCTTAAAGTGCATTATTTTAATAACAGCGAAAAGCGACCTGCAATTAAAAATATATCGCTGATCAGAACCGCGAGTTATGCAGGAGGTCTAGCTGTGGTCAGCGTGGGCCAAATTTTCTCGCCGAGTCCGTATCGACAAGGCTGAAATATCCCTGTGATTTGAAGAGGTTTTCTATTATTTTAAGCAATTTCTTTCTTCTGACTGGAGATTTTTTGAAAATTTTGATCTTCGGTTTCTGATTTTTGCGTATTTTTAGATAAAATGAATTTATAAATTACTTTTCTAAATACGAAAAAGTACTAAGCAGCACAGATGCCAGAACATGCGTGTAATTTGGTGAACATGCTGCTTTAGGTGCGAGTATTTTAGGTAATTGCTGTTTTTTACTGTATTTTTTAAGGGGGGAATAGAAATGGAAAAGTTAAAGTGCAATTTTGTTGTTGTTTTTACGGATTATAATCAAGGGAAAAAGAAGTTGAATCCACGAATTATTTTTCGAGCATAGAGTCCTCCACAAATTTGGTTATACCCGACTTAAACTAGTTAACTCTATGTCCATTTCAATCTGAACTAGTTTTTAAAAATTAGATGACCCGAACTTAACAAACTCCGACCTAAAACCAACAGTGTTCTATCCAAACCCAATCCCAACTCGAAATGAAAAACAAACTTCCATCTTGTAAAGCAATAATAGAAAAGTAGCCTACAATAATACCACTAGTATAAATTATATTTTTTATGTTGAAAAATCAATATATCTGTATATGCACTCATTGACACCCGTATAATATAATTTTTCATTTAAAAATATGTTTCGGGGATACTTTTGAGAAATCAGGTAAAATCGAACCTATATGCTAAAACAGTTAAAATCAATCCGACTCGAAAAATAGAAGTCAATCCAAAAAAAAAATATTAACTTTAGCCAGATCCGACTCAAACTGCCTGTCGAGTTGGGTTTAGTTTCCCGAGGTGAATGCAGAACTCTACCAGAAACTCGAGCCCGACATCATCACATTTTGACCTGAACACCTGAATCCAAAATATTTCAATATCAACCAGACCCCAACCGTAACTGGCGAAAAAATATTTCCATATTGTAATGCAGTTATGTAAAAAATTGTATCTTCAGTATCAGTTTTAACTTTTAAGTTAAAAATCATTATAGATAAACTCATTAACATTCATATATATTGTTTTTCATCGTAAAATAAATTTTGTAAATTCTTATGAGAGTTGGTTTCATCTCGAATCAAGAACCATTAAGTGCCAACATCCAACCTGAACCTGAAAGAAACTATTAAAGTTAACCAAACTGGAATCTGACTCAGAACGACAAAAGATTGGGCTCAACCCGATCCGGTCCAGACTACGAGTCGGGTCAGATTCAGTTTGCCCGACCCGATGCAGTATTCTACTTGTCATCCAAGACAACCCCGACAACATAATTTTCGTTTGCGTTTTCTTAATCGAACCAAAAATTCTTCATATCAAATCGACCGTAAATCCACAAGCAGCGAAAATTCATCCACAATTTAATGTAGTTAAAAAATAATAATACATGATTATAACTATAGTATAAATCTTATCTTTTTTTATTTAAATATAAGCATGTACAGAGTCATTCGTGTATCATCCTGTGTAGTAATCCATGTAGATTTTCAATTTAAGAAATTATGATTAAAAAAAAAAATCGGGTTTTTCTGAACTCAAATTTCAGTCAGAAACCGACTCATATCCAAAAGAATTAGTTTAGTCAACCCAACTTTGGAAGAAATAAAAAAAAAAAAAAACTCCATATTTCGATTTAACCCGATCGAGCTGAAATTCAAACGTCAAAATATTTTCCCCGACGACATTGAATTTTGGCCCCGATGGGGGGGCCAGGTATGCCCGACGGGGGGGCATATGCCCCCCTGGCCCCCCCTCTGCCGCCGCCCTTGTTTTTGGTATATGCACAGAAATATATGATAAATCAACTTCCTAAATGTTATCTTAAACTAATTTATCTCTCTCTCTCTCTCTCTCTTTTTTTTTTTTTTATATATGTATTTATTCTAATATAAGAACAAGACCTATTTAAAATTTTTTATTTTTATTTATTTATTATTATTATTTGTATTTAAAATTATTGATTTATTGTATGTTAAAGAAAAAAAATGTTTTCTTTGTCATGGTTGAACGAGAGGGGTTGGTTTGAGTCTTAATTCCTTAAGAGTGCTGCTCATTCAGCTTCAGAATTCCTCCTGTAATGTTGAGTCTATGAGTATTTGATGCATTTTTACATTCAAAATATTTACTCCGGAAATTAATATTTTCTATTTCTTTTTTCAGTGTTCTCTCTTCTTAAAGGATGTCCCTTTTTTTTCTTAGTTCTCAAAATATTTCTAAAATCTTTGCTTAATTTAATATTTTATATGTTAAAAACTGACAAACTGGGGATGATATTTTAACACTTCATATAAAATTAAGTATAGATTTTAGAGGTTTTTGAAAACTAAGGAAAAAAAAAAAGAGACATCCTTTAAGAAGAGAACACTGAAAAAAGAAGTGAAAATATTTATTTCCTGAGGGAGATACTTCAAGTATAAAAATGCATCAAATGTCCAGACTTAAGGGTGTATTTCGATTCAAACTGCTTATTCTCTGATTTATTTTTAAATTCATTATTGCTCTCAAATACACCAAACTTTCAAAATTTCTTATTTGGAAAGTACACAAGATGTTGTGATTGCCGATTCTTTGGTAAATGCAGAAAATATTGCAAAAAAAGCAATCAAAAAAGGCATTTCGAACTAATTTTTCCCAAGCGGGAGTTTTGGGAACAAAAAAAAAAAAAAAAAAAAAAAAGAGTCATACTGATAAGGTAATTGTTTATAACTCAAATTCTAATGAATTGAGCATAAAAAGACATCACACGGCACCTCATGCGTCCCTTCAAGAATCCCCTCAGCAAGTTTCATGTTTCTACTTTAAAAAATGTGTCTGAAATTGTATCGGAAAATTTTGAGCTGTTGAAGGTGGAAGAGCATTTTTTCGAATACACCCTTAACATTATGCTAGAGAATTCAGAAGGCTGAGTGACAAGCCTTCTTAAGCCAATCCCTTTCATATGCACTTACACATTTCATCTTAAGTTTTTAATACTTTCAATTACATCATGTTTATTTTTTTTTTATTTCCTGTTATGTCCAATGAGAGGCTATTTTGTTTTAAATATTTTAATATAGAATAAGTATGTGATAGTTTTTTCTTTTATGTAATATAAAATATTAGAATAAAACTTCTTATATTTTGTAAATATCTTGCAATTTAAATGTATTAGAATCATGCATGCTCAAATGATACGTGTGGGTAATGAAATTTTCTTTCTAGAAATTCTGTTGAGCTGATCTTTCTTATTCTGTTATTTGTACATGATATACATTTTTTTTTTTTTTTTTTTTTTAGACTTAGAAGAATAAACAAGACTCTCCAGTTCGTCAAAGCTTATCCCAGTTATCTGAGATTAGAAAAAAAACAAAGACAGTTGAATGTATTAAAGCAGGCTGTTGATGTCTCTACTAATACTGAACATCAAGGTATATATTTTATTTATTTATAGTTACAGTAAGCTCGTATTTGATCTTACATTTATAGGTATGTTTATATGATACAATTAAAATTAAACAGAAAAAATGTATTATGCATGGTAATTATTCCAAAATTCTGGATTGTGACCAGGGTTTTTTTTTCCAAGCTGTCATCCTAAATTGTAACAAAATGCTTCACTTGAAATAAGGAAAAAAAAAGTTATCTTAAAGAAAGAAAGAAAGAAAAAAAAAAGAAAGAAAAAAATGTACACACCAAGCAACTCTCTAATTCATGTTATTGAACAATTGATGTTGTGCATTTTTTTTTCTTTTAACTTACTTGTAGTGTAAAAAAAATAAAAATAAAATAAAATTCTTTAATTTTTTTAACTTATTCTGCTTTGTTTTTGTTTTATTGCAACAATAAATTAAATCTCACTTTTGTAGCTTCTGTCTACAATATAGCATCAACATAGTTAAAATCTTTATTCTTTAATTTTCATTTTTCACCTTTTATAGTGTTTTAAGAGAACAATAGATAAACAATCATTTGAATGATCCCACTCCTTCAAAATTTGCATTTCTCCTTGATTAACATATAGCTTTTAATTTTTAGAATCTTTTAAGTCTTTTCAACTTATTTTTTTTTATTAAATTTTTTTTTTACTTTATTGTTAAAATAAATAACCCATCATCTAAAATTTATATCTTTTTTCCATGAAGAAAAGAAAAAAAAAAAAAGAAACTTCAGACATACAAAAATTAAAACCTTTAAAATACTTTTTATTTCTGCTCTATTTATTATATGCCAGCAACAATAAATAATGAATCATCTAAATCATTCTTTTGCTTGAAACATTTGCTCTGCAAAAGGATAAAAATCTAAGCATAAGGATGTGCAAAATAAGCATTTTTTTTTTTTTTTTTTTTTTTTTTTTTTTTTTTTTTTTTTTGTAGTTTGATTGCTTACACTCTTGTTCCAACATGCTTCATTTAAATTAATGACAATGATATCACTTTATTTTTACATCAGCCAAAGACAAGCAAAAAAATATATACATATACAATGATGCTGTGGATGTGCTATAACGTGTAAATTCCACAAAAAATTGGCAATTGACATCTAAAAATTGCAAATTTTGTCGAAACATTGCAAGATATGGTAATTTCGTCAAAAGATTTGTGAAAAAATGGCAGATTTCATCTAAAAGATCATGAAAAAAAAAAAAAAAAAAAAAAAAAAAAAAAAAAAAACCACAATTTTCGTGAAAAGATTGCAATAAACTGCAAAGTGAATTTTTCTGTTCCAAAAAGTAATTTTCCTACTTCAAAATTGTTTTCTTGTTGCTCCAAATCTTTCTGAGTGAATGTGGCTCCTGAAAGCTCCCATTCTTTAAACAAAAAGTACCCTTTTACTTAACAAAAATATTCTTCCTCAGCAAAAATGTCTTTTTAAACAAATCAATTTTGCCCCTTCTAAAAGAAATGTGAAAAATAGTGATACTTGTCTTCTACACTCTAATAAGCATTATTTTATAATTAAATTTGTATCTTGCACATTTTTTTTTATAAAAGTAAAGAAAATTTCTCTTAATAATTTAAAAAAAAATATTTGTTTTAATTATTTAATAAACCAATAATTATTACATTTCTTTTTCCTTTTGCAAATGAACAAGTTAAATTTCTGCATCTAAAAAAATGGCTTATTAAGTGGGCACCCGCTTTTCTAAAAATGGGAGCCAGAATTATAAAATTCCTGGGTCCCAACGACCCAGGATTTTTCAAATCTAGCAACATCACTGATATATAGTACGTATGCAAAATTAAATCATTCTGCTAATAAAAAAACTACACGTACAACAAGAGGTAAAAATAAGACTAATAATCAATATATTTCTAGAAATGAGATCAAACAACAAATAATTAAGATGGAATCTGAATATAATAACTCGTATCAATGGATGGATATTAGGAAACACATTTTTTCAATAAAAAAGAAACATCTAAATTTATATTATAAAGTGTTTCTATCTGTTGATTTAACTTCACATTTTAGTGATATTTACTTTGATTTATTGTACTATAGAATTAATCTTCTTAATAGTAACTTCGTAAATAAAGATCATGGTCACATTATTACTGGGGATATTAATATCGTTGAAAATGATTCTTTATGCAATTTAATGGCTAATGGTACTAAATATCGTGTTCCTTCTTATAATAATATCAAATCAATCATAAAACAGTTTAATTTAGATTTAGATCTTTTTATTTATAAAATTTCGATAGACTACAATAAGCCTCTGGAATGCTTCACTGAATGGAAACTTAATGTTTTAGATAAATTAAATATTGAACTTTATAGGAATATCGATACCTTTAATTTAAATTTTAAACAATTAAATGATGAAATAAAAAACTTACAAAATAAATTTATTGTCTGAGCGAAGCGAAGTCTTTATACTCAGAGATACGTAACGATATTAAAAGTCAAAAAAATTCTTTCGTCAAGCAAATCTCAAAAAGTACTTGTCGGATTTTGATTCTGTTTGTACCAATAGGTATCTATGAAAGTAATCTGGTGAATGCACCTACTTTTAAAAATTAATTCCAAATAGTTCAAAAGTTATATTAAAAAAACTGATAAAAAAGCACAATTTATTTGCATACGTTACAGAAATTTGCTGTGCGTGATTTTCACCAGCTGGATATTTTCGTAGATAACCGAATCAGTACATGGAGTAAATAGTAATCATTTACGCACTCAGAAATATTGAATGCAATAAAACATTTTAAAATTTAATCATGCAGGAAAATAAAACTTATTTTTTTATATTAAAAAAATGTCATAAAAACTTTGATTTTGAGATTTTGTGATAATCTCTTAATAACATTTTTTGATCGCTAAAAGAATGTTTTATATATTTCGCGTATGAAAATTAGAAACAATTACGTTTTTAAATAAAAAGTTTCTTTTATGACATCATTTTCCCTTATATTTATTTTTATTGCATGTTTTCTTTTAACTTATATTTTGTTTGTGTGTGGAAGTCAATTCTGGTCACTAATTTTTCGGCACGGATACCACAAGCGCATCAGATTTGGCGCATTTTTTTTCAAAGCCCATTTGGCGAAAACTCCGTTTTCAAATAATGCTTACATGCACATTTTTAAATTATTTTCCATTTTCAAAAAGAACTGACAGTAAATAAAATAATAACAATTAATAACTATAAAAAGAAAAATCTTATATAATAAAAAAGGAAATGAAAGTAAATAAATATTTTATGAGTAAATAAACAAATAATAAATAAATACAGACGGGTTACCATCTCAGGTAAAATAATGCCATTTTGACGCCAATTATGTACCCTGGTGCATAAGTGACAACTTTTCCCAGTTTTCATCCATTTCCTGTTGGCATACAACTTTGAAATTCGGAATATGTATGCATACCTAGGAGCAATACTGAAATTAGAAGTTGATTTTTTTAATTCGATCCAAAAAGGGGCATCGGGGCTATTTTTTAAAGATTTATACAATTTATACTGCATAAAGGAGCCACTTACCTATTTTTATATACAAGAAGAAGTAAGTGGTACATAAAAACAATTATAGTATACATAAATAAAATAATTGAGATAATATACTAGAGATATAAGCACCGGGCTTGGCGAGATTTTTTATGCCAATTAGGCGAAAACGTCGTTTTGATTACCAGATACATATTGCATGCTATAATAACACGTTATTTATGTATTTCAAAATGAAACAAGTTGGAAATTGCACGTGAAGCGTAGCAAATGAGGTGCGTTCGTACGATAACGAAGTTTTAAAAATTATACTCATATATCAATCGCATAAAATTGTAAATAGTGAATTAGAATTAAAACGCTCATCAAACAATGTTCTCCCTGTACCATTATGTAATGAAATACTTTTGTGTGGCTTTTTAAATCAATAACAAATGTTCTTTGCACCCTAAATTATGTAAAATGTATATTATAATATGTACTTCATAGTTGCATATAAATTTTATTAAGTTCGAATGAGTGTAACACCATTAAAATGCATTTGAAACATTTTTCCCCATTGACCGTAATGTAATGGATTACTTTTGATTGTCCCTGTAATTGATCTATGTATCCGATTTTGATAAAATTTGAAAAAACTCGGCAAAATTATGTAATAATTATGTATTTTACATTTCAAACGTATAAAATACATTTGAAACTTTTTCCCCATTGACCATAATGTAATTGAATACTTTTGATTGCCCCTGTAATTGATCTATGCACCCGATTATCAAAAAATTTTAAATAACTCGACAAATTTACATAATAATTATGTATTTTAAATTTCAAACGATTAAAATGAATTTGAAGCTTTTTTCCCCATTGACAATAATGTAATGGAATACTTTTGATTGCCCCTGTAATTGATCTATGCATCCGATTTTCATAAAATTTGAAATGACTCGACAAAAATATGTAATGATTATGTATTTTTAATTTCAAACGATTCGGTTGGGTAGTTTTTGCGTTGTTATATGCGGACAGACGGACGGACTGAACGACCACTATAGGTGCTACGTATTTACATAATTACGAACGCACTTAAAACAAGTTGGAAATTGCACGTGAAGAGTATCAAATGAGGTGCGTTCGTACTATAACGAAGTTTTAAAATATTCAGATCTTGCTGATATAGTAGAGCGGACTTTGGATACAGTATAGTGGTTGAAATCTTTGTGTTCCTGCAAATATGCAGGGAATAATTTTTATTATACTTCATTAACGTATATCTTTTTCATAAAATGTGAAGTAGTTTAATATAATTAAAACACGCCCCAAACAATGTTTCCCCGTATAACATTTAGTGGAATACATTTGTGTCACCCTGTAAATAAATAAGTATTCTTTACATCCCAGATTGTACAGAATGTATAATTTAGTACATACTTCATAGATTCATGTCAATTCTATTAATTCAAATGAGTGTAACACCATTTAAATGCATTTGAAACTTTTTTTTCCCATTAATCGTAATGTAACGGAATACTTTTGATTGTCCCTGTAATTGATCTATGCAACCAATTTTCATAACATTTCAAATGACTCGACAATATTATGTAATAATTATGCGTTTTAAATTTCAAACGATTAAAATGCATTTGAAACTTTTTTCCCCTGACCGTAATGTAACGGAATCCTTTTGATAGTCTCTGTAATTGATCTATCCATCCGATTTTCATAAAATTTGAAATGACTCGACAAAATTATGTAATAATTATGTATTTTAAACTTCAAACGATTCGGTTGGGTAGTTTTTGCTTTGTTATATGCGGACAGACGGACAGACTGAGCGACAACAATAGGTGCTACGTATTTACATAATTACGAACGCACCTAAAACGGAATAAATGAAAAATTTTCTGTTTATAAAAAAAAGAAATAACAATCAATAAATGATAATATTTTTAGAACAAACAATTTATTATAACATTTATATGATAACCAGCATGTTAGGCAACTGAACGCCATTTTGGCACAAATTAGGTGCCTTGGTCTGTATAGGGCATATATGTGCCATATTTGTTTGTAAAACTGAGCATGAACGTTTACCAAGTGTGTTTTCATAGTCGCTTATATCTTTTTGCAACATAGCGCACCTTTCAAAGCCAAAACTGCACAAAAGAAAAAAATCAATATTTGCAGTTTTTTTTTCATGTAATACACATTTCGTAATCAGTAGGCTCGATAGTCAGACCTCGTTTTTTTTTGCTTTAAAAGATATTTCATACGACGTCTATTTTGGATTCGTCGTTTTTCCATATTTGATAGTATACGTCTACTCGTTTTGTAACTTTTTTTGTAACTTTCTTCTTTATTAACAGCGACATTTGGATTTCCTATTTTAATAAAAATTCTTCTAAATACAAAGAATTTTGTTAAAATAAATAAATAAATGAAATACGGACATCTATTACTCAAAGCACAATTTTTCCTATTGAGTTAATAAAAATCAGTAAAAACATAATTTTTATGATAATAAAAAGATGACTTATGTAATAAGTGTCATATATTATGTACGTTATGGATTAAGTATGAATATTTCTCCACTATTTATAAATAATAATAATAAAATAAAATGCGGACAGACCAAAGTCTATATTTGACTGAAAACAACCATTTTCTAAATGCTTTAAAAAAATGGCCAATGAAAAGTGATATTTCAAAAGTATTATGAAATTAGTTAAAAACCATTTATTTTAAAATAAATGAATAAAAGATTTATATTTTTAATGAAATAAATGGGATTTGAAAAATTATTGGAAATTTATCACCATAGATGTATCAATATTACAATCAGTACCTTGTATGCAAAATGGAACAATTAGTAAATACTTTTTGTACCCAAAAAATGGTCGTTGCTTTTTTTTAAGGTTAAAAAGTAGATTACGAAATATTCCTATACAGAGATGCCAAGCCCCTGCTTATTGCACAGCAGAATTTTCTTATAGGAAAAGTTATTTTTTAAATCTGTAGAATGTTCCAATTTAATAAAACATTTTCTGTATTAAAATACCGGTATCCAAAATGCCGGAGACTTGGCAGCTCTGCCTATAACATTTTAATTAATCACGGTACTTTTTTTAATCGGATTCAAATTTAGTGAAGACAACGTTTTTTGGCCAAAAGCAGCCTTTTTCCACATGTGTAACTACGATACAATTCCTTGATGCTGAAATAAAATGTTTTGACTTACGCCATTATTGCTTCCTCTTATTTATTTATTTGAATTTTAAATAAGATGACTCTAAATCGTGTTTTTTAAATGTACGGAAAAAATGCATTTCGAGAGAGGGCGAAAAGAACAGTATTTGGCGATTTATTACCTGCTTTTGACTAAGTGTCTTACTACCTTGTAATTAATACTCTTCCCAATAATTCTCTGTTATATGGACTTAAGCGCTTTTATAAAAAGTTTAACGTAATTCGAGCTTAAGAAAGTGAGTTTTTTACTGAATAATACAAATTAATGAAAAATGAATACTAAGAAATACTAATAAAAGAAAAATGAAGCATTATATTGATCTGTGTATATTTAAAAATGCATCTGCTAACACTAATTAGATAATTTATGTGCATATAATAGGAGATAAATAGCTTATGATTCTGTATTTCTATGCTATAAAGCATTAACGTTTGTGTGTTTTTCGTTATCATTGGGAGTACCTAGCCGATTAAAAAAATAATGTGGGCAAAAAATGTTGGTAACCACCTTTGCTGCAAAATATACTATATTTTGCGTAGAAACAATAATCATCACCAATGCACGAGTAAAAAAAGTTCTAAAATTGAGAATTCTTTTATGTTGATATGACTATAAATTTTAAATCTTTTTTTTTTTTTTTTTTTTGGTGGCAACTTTTAAGATATAATATTCTCGTTATGAACGATTTCCAAAACATTCGACAGTTTAATTTCACAAATTAAACATTTTTTTTTTTTTAGAAAAAGTTTTAAACCCAATTTATTGAGAATATTGTAATTTCTAGGATACTGTTGGGGTCAGAAACTATAACTTTGGCATCACAGTAACTTATAAGATGTAAGTGCTCGTTTAGGACAATTTTTAAAAAAAGGATTGCTTAACTCTTATCGACAACCTCATTGCATCCGTCGCATAGTGGGGTATTTGACAAATCTGGGCGGCCAAAATTATTTTTTTTTGTTTTAAACTAATTTAAACGGTTCAAAAACGTTTATGTAATAAATATTGTTTACTATTTTAAAAATCATTGATGTTTTACAACTCTGGTGCTGGTTTTATTGAACAAAATTAGTATTATAAAATAAATGATAATTATGATAAATAGCATTATTAGTGTGGTAAGGAGATGTATTATTGGAGTATTATTGGTGTAGTAGTAGTGAGGCATGTAATGGGTTTTGCCAGATAGTTTTGTTGTTTATGTTGCAAAGTAATTGAATTGGAACTAATAAGCTCTGAAATATGGAAAGAGGAAGAGGAATCACTCTCAAATTTTTGTTTTTGTCTTTGTTGCGATCCATCACTGCCCCATTTACATATAAGAATTAATGCACATTTTCCCTCTTCATTTAAATTTACCAAAAATTCTTTCAAATAAATGAATAATCGTGTCACTGTTAAATTAAGTTATTCTTAAGTATTGATTTATGCGCAAGTTTCAGTAATTTTAAGACTGCTTTTCTGGATATCAATGAATTTCAGCTTGTTGTAGAAAACTGTAGCACGGGTATACATTTTATTTATCATTTCTTATAATTTCATATTGGTTCCTGGAAAGATTAGTTTCGACAAATAATGATAATGTTTAAAAAGATAATGTTTAAAAAGGGGGATATTTGTGTTTTCTTTTCTGTTTGCTGAGTTCTCAAATATGCTTTTTTTATATTTGGATGCTTGCTTTGGTGATTATGTTAATTCTTTTGACACATGGGCAGCATCTATCTTCTCTGAAATTTCTAATTTTAACTGAACTGCATGTGTAAGTACTTCCACATCTGTTAATCTCCTCAAACTTTCAAACATTCTTCGCTTTGTCCTATCATTTGATTCAGTGAAAATGTTTGCTGTCATCTCTTATCCATTTATTTTACTTGAAATTTCTACTGTAGCTTCAAGTCAGTCTTTATTATTTTTCATAAAAATATCTAATTTGTGAAGGGCTGAGATCTATTTGCTCTTGAATTTATCCTTAAATTGGGAAAAATTGTGCTTGAAGTTTTTTTATTCATCATCATCAAAAGTATTATTAAGAAGGTAATTTTCAAGGAAAGTCAGTCTATCATTTACATTTGATGGTTTTGCTTTTACATAATGTTAAAAAATTCATTTCTAGTCATTACTTTGACATTCGAAGACCCTAAATTAAAATAAATAAGAAAAGTAGAAAACAGAATGCATAATAAATATATACAATTTAGATAGATAACATTATTTTATCTCTTACATTTTTTTTAAATCTTGCAATCTTTAATTTTTAACAAAACCTTATGTAAAATTGATGCGACTTATTTTTTAGACAAAAATAGTTAACAATAAGCAATAAATTCCTTTCATTTTCTGAAAAGTGCTTTAAAAAAATAAAAGGGAATGAATACATTATTTTAAAGCAATTTTTTTTTCAAATTAATATAAATTAATTTCAATAAGATTGACTGAAAAGTAAACAAATATGATCACTTTCTAATAAATCATAACAATATTTTTCATTTTAAAATTTATATCATAAATATGAGTTAAATATCTGTACATAGTGATTTCAGATGCTTACTCAGAATTTTGGAAGAGAATATTTATATTGCCTTCAATTTCAAAAGCAGACGAATGCAGAACTACTTTTAACAAAAAAAAAAAAAAAAAAAAAAAAAAAAAAGGGAGAATACTTATTGCTACAACAAGTAACTCTGCTTGGAAAAGCTTGGAAATATAACAAAACCCTTCGTGAAGTCAGAAATAAGGGACAAAAATAATAGAAAAGTATACGTTGTTTTCAATTAATTTTGCAAATACGAAAACTAACTTTTTCTTAATTTAAAAATTAAAAATATAATAATAGATACATGCCTCGCCACTATCCATAACGATTAGATTTTAAATACTTTCAAAAATAAAGTTATTCATTTTCGAAAATAGAAAGTCGCAATGCACAACGATCTGTCGCCGATGCGTTTTACGGAACACTCTAATTTCAACTGATAACAGGAAGTCATCGTTTGCTTAAACAAGATAAAAATGGTATCACAGGATTCCCCAGACTCAGCTTCAAACTGTATCCCTCTATTCGATCGTGCGATGTACTTTATGAAATTGACTTTTGTCCAGCCAGATTCTTCAAATACCCCACAGTGCGTCACAAACAGATATTCAACATTATATATTCGGACGGATTTCACACTTTATAAAATACACTCCATTCTCTTCAAACATAATAGTTTATGTTATTTATAGTTTCTCATCGGTGCGAAGCTTCTGTTTATGCGCATGACATCATTTCAAAGGGTTATATTTCCAATATAGGAAAATTTGGTGTTTTATTTTCTGGTGTTTTATTTTATTTGGTGTTTTGTTTTATTTTCTTTTAACATTTTGCATATTTCCAATTTTATATCCATGCATGGTTTGCTTTTCTTTTATAAAAATAGTATATGCAATTTTATATATAAGATTTTGTAATTCTATGATTCAATATGCTTATTTTCATCATATTTTATCACAATGAATGACCAATTAAAGGTAACATCTCATTTTCTTTACTTATCGCAAGTTATTAAATGTGTATTCTCAGCAATATCGCTCAGACTAATCCCTCTGAGGGAAGTCCTAGTTATAACATATGTCGATAAATCTCCTAACAACTATGCTTTCATATGTAAACATTATTACTCTACATTATTAAATCAAGCAATAAATTCTAGTTCAAATTTCATTAAAACAGATATTGATACTATTATTAAAAATAGACATATAGCTCAATATTATAAATTACTACAATTAAAAAATCATAATTATAACTATCCTTACATTGTGGTGATTCCAAAATTCCATAAAATTCCTATAAAGTTTCGTACTATAACTATTGGGTGTAATACTTATAACAATAATGCAGGTAAAGAATTATTAACAATACTTACAAAAATCAATGCTAGATATTGCAAAAACTAATAATAAATTCTATAGTGTAAAAAATAGTTTACATCTTGTAAATAATATCAAAAATTTACAAAACATTAAGTACATCAAAACATGACTTTAATGATTTATTTAATACAATTGATATTGCAGATATGTTCAGGATCATAAATTTATTATTCAAGGAATATAGGAGTTCTCTTAACATACAAGTATCTTTATCTTACTTCAAATCTTTAACCAAATTTATTCTTTATCATAATTATATATTATTTAATAATACAATATTTAAACAAATAGTCGGTCTTCCACAAGGTGGGATTGTATCATCCATCTGTGCTGATCTCTACTTACATTATTATGAACGTAATACTTCTATTGTTAATTGTTTTTTATACAGGTATCTTGATGATATAATAATTTTATATTCTAAAAAGTCATCTAACTATTTGCTACCAATCACATACCACAAAAATTTAAAATACAGTTATAATGATATGCGTAATAATAAAATTAACTTTCTTGATCTTAATATTACTCTTTCTGATAATAAAATTCTATTTGATATTTATGATAAACGTAATGACTTTCCTTTTAAAGTAAACCTCTTTACTCATTATAATTCTTGCCTACATAAATCTGTCTATGTCAATATATTACTTAATTTTGCCCATAGAATTAAAAATATTTGTTCACATAAATTTAAAATGCATAATTTAAAAACTGTACAAGAAACTGCTATAAGTTATGGTTATCCTTTACATTTGGTTAAAAAAATATTATCTGTATAAACATTTATTTAGTTATAAACTATCTATTTTCTCTTCAACTAATATTGCAAACATTAACAAGCTAATTTATGAGCACCATATGATGTTATTGATAAGAATTCCTATGGTCTTTAATATATAAGTTATTACATGATCTTAAAAATAATTAACACATTGCGTAAAAAAATGTTTTATTTAAAAAAAAAAAAAATTATAAAAAATAAAAATAATACAAAAAAATAAAAAATACAAAAAAATTAAAAAATATGAATAATAGGATGGTTGGGTGGGTTAGATGTTAGATTACGGAGGAGGGCGGTGTTGTCTGGTTAATACGCAATGGTTAATTATTATACATTATAAAAAAAAAAAAAAAAAACTTAGTATTAAAGTTTGTTCACCTAAAAACTAATATGCATAACTTAAAAATGATCAAGTTATTGAGATAAGATATGGTTGTCTATTGTATTTGTCTTAAAGAAATTATTTGTAAAATATTAGAATAGAAATTATTTTTGGAAATTCTTAGCTATTAAATAATTTAGTTAATTTTGTTTCCTATAATAGAGGGCAGCACCATAAACATATAATATAATTAATATATTAATCCTATAGATGGCAGCACTAAAGTTATTTTTCTGCTAGAAGTTGTAGTAATATACTCTAGTTAAATAATTAATATAGTAATATTAATAATTGATCAAAAATAAAAATATAATACTTCTAATAGTAGCATTTATTTATTTATTTATTTATTTTTTCTAAATATATTATGAATTATATAGTATAATATATGTTCTACTAATTTTTATAATTATTGTTACTGCTTTATTTTATTATCTATGTGATTTATACTATGACCATAACCTTGACTGTTAGTAAGTCACATGTAGTTTTTATCTGATTGCAATGCAATCTTGCTAGGATTTGGCTAATGGTAAATATTTTAGTATATATATCCCTTTTACCTTTTAAAGGAATATTATATTATTGTTATTTTGTCATAATGATTTTATTTTCTTCAATGAGTATCTTTCTACTAATTTGTCTTGTGAATAGCTTCCGGCCAGTCGAGTGTATTGTGAGACGAATTCTTAGCTTTTAGCACGTCTCATAACAGAAACTGGTTGGATGTTTTTGCTTTTTTGTTGAACTATACACCCCTTATGAAGTAGTTTAATGAAAAAGCCTTCTACTGTATTATTATCCATTTATCTTACATTATTTTGATAATCAGCCTTCTATTTCACTTCAAACTTCAACTGTTTTCAATAAGTTGATTGGAAAAATACTGGTTTCATTGGTTATTGTATGGTAATATAAGAATTACTCTGGTTATATAATGTCTATTATCAATATATTTCTTAGTAATTTGGTAATCTGCCTTCTATTTCTCTTCAAAATTCAACTGTTTTTAATAATATGATTGTAAAAAGACTGGTTTCATTATTCTATTTAATGGTATTGCAGTGTTTCCCCCAGGAGAAGGGCGCACAGGCCTTCGGGGAAACGTCCACCGGTAAATGTTAGCAGAAGGTTTTTTCTTATTTAAATTCTTAAAGATATAGAATTAATGCCAAAAATAAGGGGAACATTTCTTTTCAAAAATTTACTGGTGGAAGATCAAAAATTTACTGGTCGAAGGCCTGTGCGCCCTTGTCCTGGGGGAAACACTGGTATTGTCTGAATAACTTTGGAAGTATTTATATATATATATATATATCCTTGATTTTCATTTCAAACAGAAAATAACAGATTTCTTATTTGGGCATTTTTTTCACACTGTAATAAATTTTAAAGAGTTCTTTCAGTGAAGTAGGGATGGAAATAAATTAGGTTTCCAAAATTGATTCTTCGTGTTGAATACTGACCATTTTTGACTCAGTACAACAGAACAATGTAGAGCCTATCTTTTACTTATTAGAGCGTGTATTGGTTGTTGACAAAGGCTCATCACAACTCCCTAGAGCAGATGTGGTGTACTTTTATCCTCCTATGTAAATATTTAAACTAATATTTTTCCAAAAAATATTTTGCTTGATCATAATGTGCTAATTAAAACAAATAGTGAACCAAAATTACTTGAAAATTATTTATTAAGATTTTAAAAATATTCAAAATGTACATGTAGATATTTTACTCTGTAATAATTATAGAAACAAATGTATTTAAAAAATTATTGCAATATCTACATTTTTGGAGATAAAATAATTCAAACCAGATTTATATTGAACTAAAAGTATTTGATGAATGTATTCTATATGATTTATTTTTTTAATATTATTCATTTGATATTTTATACTGTAATTATTATAGAAACAAACATGTTTTTTAATTTTTAAAAAGTTTAGACAATTTCTATTGTTACACGATGGAGATGAAACTAATTGAAATCAGATTCGTACTGAACACAGAGCATTTTACTAGTGCTTCTTATTTGAGTTTTTTTATATTATTCACTTGCAAAAATATGTTTCGCAGACATAAAAAGAAATTTTTTTAAAATGGTAAACAGGGGTTTTAACTCAAAATTAAAATTCTTTCATTTTCAAGTACTTAACTTTAGACAAAATCAGTTCACTTAAATTCATATAATTTCATTGTAATTTGATATGAAACCCCAATCGATAATGTGTCAAAAATATTCTTTTGCATGCCAAAAGCAGCAAATGTACATTTTATTAGTGTGTTGTTCCTGCCTTAGAGGCATTTGCATTTAAAGGTGATTTTCAGGAAATGTAGTAAAATTTTATTTATTTATTTATTTATTGTAGTTTGGTTGTTCTGATCTCCATGTTGTATTTAACCCCTTAATCACTGTGCTGTTAATGTATTGGTGCAACAATTAAAAGTTTTAAAATCAAATTATTTGAATAAAATAGTTTTTTTTTAAAGTTCTTCATTACATATTTAAGAATTGGCCAAACATTTTTAATTCACACTATATTACTTAGTCCTTTTGATATGAATCACAACTGATGACTATTTCTATATTCAGCATTACCAACCACATTTACAAAATGTTTTCTTTGTTGTGGATTTCTCTTGAAAGTTTTCTCTCTGAATTCCCACTCTTGTAATTCCATTGCTTTAGTACCATCCACACATCAAATTGACATACACTCCTAAAAAGTTTTTTACAGAAACGTTTAAAGGAGTTGAGAGAAAATTTGAATGTATTGTATTATATAAAAGTAATGAAAACTTAAAAAATTACATACTGAATTGATGTAGGGCACATTGATTTGAAGTATGAGTGGTAATTCAGAGTTAATATAAGTGATTTGCAGAAATTAGGTATCAATAAATGGTACAAATAGAATAATATATATATTCATCCATTCATATATATTTGAACCAACCCATACAAAAAATGTTCATAATTATAAACACGTGAAATCGCAGAATTATTGAATTCTTATTCCTATGTATGCTTAGTGAGCATTTTAAGTAATTATTAGAATCTTGTTTATTTACAAGTTCTATTACAGTTTAAAAAAAAAAATAAAGTTATTTTGTTTGTACCTTTGAAGAGGGGAGGGGGATCAGGCATGATTGTCATCTTGAATTACATATAAATAAAAAGAATACTGCCCAGTTAAACTGATGGCATTGAGCTCACAGGCTACGCATACTAATTGTACATTACAGCCTTATATTTTCAAGGGTTAATTCTGTTCGAAAAAGAAATTAAGAAGGGGAAACAGCTCTCCCCTTTCCCCTTTTTTATACTTAATCATTGAACCTCCTAAACTATCAAGGACATGCTTTATCATATAAAAAATCTATATCCAAAATTCAGAGCAAATTGGATAATTCTTAATAAAAACCCATTTAGCATTTGTATAATTTAAGAGGAGTTATCCCCCTCTTTTATACTTAACCATTAAACTTCCAAAACTATTCAGAGATTTGAACGAAATCTGACAATTCTGCTTCAAAAACCCATTTATATAAATTAAGGGGAGGGGCATTAGAACCCCCTTCCCCTGTTTATACTTATTCAATGAACACATGATAACAGTCACGGAATCGTCTCATCAGAATGATCCTATATCTAAATTTTGAACGAAAACTTAATTCTGCATGAAAACCCCACTTATTTCTATTAAGGGGAGGGACATGAGCCCCCCATTCCCCCTCTTATACATACCGAATGAACTCCAAAAACTAATCAGGGAAGCGCCTTGTCAGGATATACCTATGCAAAATTTCAAGTGGATCGGATATTTTTATCATGAGTTATCACGTTACGTACGAACATACATACAGAACGGGGGGGGGGGGGGGGGGTGCATAAGCTCTCAGGCTATGATAGCCTGTGAGCTAAAAAGGTAACTATATCCACATTACAATATATCTAGAAGTGATTAAGGGAACTTATCTGGTGAGGAGGGAAAAAAATGGATTTCTTATTCTATGAGAAAATTATTTATCCTTGTTCATTTAAATTTGGAAATTTCAACAATATTTTTTTTCAGCATGCAGATAGGAAGGTTCTTTATCCATGTAAGCTTTAAAAGTATTCCAAAGATAATTATGAGTATTTTAAAATTCGTGCTAAAATTTCAAAAATTCTGAAAGGTAAAGTATTATATCCTTGTTTATAACTTATGATTGGAAAAAGTTGTAAAACATTGAAGCTTACAGTGGGATAACAAACTTTCCTGTTTACTTGCTTAAAAAAAAAAAAAAAAAATATATATATATATATATATATATATATAAGTTATTAAATTTAATGGTTAATTTCAAATGGTTGATATTCTTTACTATTAATGGTCTTATATTATATATATAATAAAGACTTATAATCAATCATAAGACCTTAATGCTATACAGATAGATTGAAATTGACACATGGATTTTGTTTGTAAATCATTCAAAGCTTAGTAGCTTAATATTTTGCTTTTGAAAGCTTATTAAGATTTGTGTGTGTGTGTGTAAAATTGCAAGTAAAATTTAAATGAGAAACTTGTCTTTCATAAAACAGAAACTTGTTTTCCATTTTATGTAATTAGGAAAATCAATATTTTTTGCTTTTTTAATGTTCTATATATTGTATTTTATTTATTTTCAGATGCCACATCCAATACCAATTTCACCAATACAGCGCACCAAAGAATTGAAAGTACTAATGAACTTCATGTTCCACAAGCAGTCGAAAATAATACTTCAAATTGGGAATCCAAACTCCTAAATAGCCCATCAATGGCTTTCCTAAAGTCATTATTTAGTAAAGATGATTCTGTAAATCGTTTTATTGACATCTGCATAGCATTATTCATCTGCGTGTCCTCGATTATTTTTATTTTTAGTGAGTTTTATTTTGTTTTTTAAGTGTGTATGATTAAAAAAAATATTTATTTCTTCTAATTAATATTTTACTAATTATCCTTTCTTAAAAAAGTACTTTTTTATTTTTTTTCACAATTAATCCAATCTTACAACATGCTAATTCAATTTTTAGTTACATATCCTTCAATTATTTATTTATTTATTTATTTATTTATTTTTATTTATTTTTTTTTTTTTTTGGGGGGGGGGGGGGGTTATTTGACAATCGTATTAGTCTCTCTCGTCTGTATGTCACAGAGTCTGTACACAAACACTGTATTAGTCAGAGACTTCAAATTTTGTGTACTTTTAGCTGAATGCCATGTGTAACACGACAAATCATAAAATTTTGAAAAAAAGTTTATTATTTTAATTAAATAAATTTTATCAATGTCACCCGTTCATTATTGCAATTTAATTTTTTATAGAGAAACATAATTTCAATATCTCTCTTTAGACATCATAACTTGTTGGTAAAGCACTCACTAGTAAACAGAAGGTTCTTAGATGGAACTTGAAATTTTCATACTAAAATGGATTTAATTAAAAGAAATTTCATAATTTTTGCCAATTAAAGGGTTTATATATTTTTTATCACTGACATTCATACTTCTTGGACTTTAATTTTCTTTCTATTTTAAAAACTATTGCAATTTATTAAGGATTTAAATTTTGTTTAAACAATTTTTTTCGTTTTTAAGAATTACAAATATTATTTGTCTCCCTTAATTTCTTTAAATTTCAGATTTTCAAAACATTTAAAATTTTGGATTTCATTTAAATAAACATTTTTAATTTAAAATAATTTCCTTTTATGATTATTTTAAAATTAAAGTTTTTGGTGCTACCATCTATGTAAGAATTTAATCATTATAATGTAACAATTTGGATTTAATAATTAAAGGGCAAGTTGTTGTGAAAGAAATTGTGTGTGATCTGCAATCACATTTACCCACTTGTTTCTTGTTCAATAGTATATTTAGCATATGTTTCTGCTACTTTTTCAGGAAAAGTAACATCAGCATAAATTTGGGTTAGGTTCCCTTAGGAAGACCCTCACAGAGGGCACTCTCCCATTTAGGGCCTATATCCCTCGTGTTGACAATTGGCCTTCATAAATACAATCAAACGATTTATTAAAGAAGTTCTTCTGATTTCTGATCTAGAACTTAGGAATACTGCATTATTATCTTATTATCTGCAATATTTGTCATATACCGTATATACTCGCGTATAAGTCGAGAAATTTTAGACAAAAAAAGAACTTCAAAGTGGGGGGGTCGACTTATACGTGAGACCTATTAAAAAAAAATCTATAAATAAAATATTGGAAAATAATTTGCTAGAGAATCGGTGCTGCAGCTCCCAATTGTTTGTAGAGTACAAAATCCAGAACCCTTCCAACCTCAACGATTCTGAATTTAAGACCATTTTTAGTTTATTTTTCAAAAAAATAATTACCCTACCCTGTTGCAAAGAACAAACAAAAATGTGTGATTTATTTCAAGAACACATTTCCAATAAAAGATAGGCAAAACAGCCATTTTAAGGAATCGTTCACCGAAAGGACGAGTCATTCAAAGTCGTCCGAAAAAAGGAACGAATCTGAGAAAAATGGAACATATCTGAGAAAAAAGGAATGAGTCCAAGAAAAAAAAAACAAATCTGAGAAAATGGAATGAATTTGAGAAAAAAGGAACGAGTCCAAGAATAAACAGAATGAATCTGATTTTTCTTCATCATTCTCAGATTCCGATTTATGACATTAAGCATAATTTTTTGGATGATACATTTCGGAACGATTCTGAGGAATTGTTTCTTTTTCGGAGTTGTTTCATTTCGGAACAAGTCCGAGGAATCGTCCTTATCGGAACGATTCAGAGGAGTCCATCTTTTTTGGAACCATTCCGAGGAATCGTTTCTTTTCAGAGTGGTTTCATTTGGGAACGAGTCCGAGGAATCAGTCATTTTCAGAGTTGTTTCATTTCGGAAACGACTCCGACGCACAGATCCTTTTCAGGGGAAAGTCAATCAGTCTCCCCTTTTGGAGGGGGGTCGACTTATATGCGAGTATATATGGTAACTAGAATAGATTGTTATTTTTATATCATTTTTTACCTTATGGTTACTATTTTAACTACTCTTTTCTTTATATCTATATTAATAAAAGAACAAAACGCTCTGTCTGTGATGGCTAGCAAAATCTAGAACATGCACGAGGCTCAAAATTTTTTTGAGAGTAGCCCCAAATCTCTCCTGATGCACCTGAGCTTCAGAATTTCGAAATTCCAATTATTAACTGAGTAATTATTTAAATTCCAAAGATCACTCTCATAAAAATATCACCTTTTTTCCCTTCATTTCTTTATGGTTGGTTGGTTACATAAAATATTTGCAGAAATAATTGAAAAAGCTGGGACAGAATTAAAGAAACAAATTTTAGTGTTTAACAATTCCAAAGTGAGAGCTTTTTCAAAAGACCTTTAAAATTCATAAACTGGCAAACTGTCAGTTTAACTGAGAATTTTTTTTTATCACAGCTGTTGTACGCCGTAGAGGTGAAGCAAGCTGCAAAAAAGGTTTGCAATATGAAACCATTTATCGCTCAAATTTTAATGATTCAATCAAAAGTACGAGGAAGGGATTTTGTATTAATAAAATGAATTGAAAGGAATGAAATACAGGTGAAGCACATTTTAAGAAGAAATAGTAATTTTTTAAAATGGTCTTTTTTTTATCATATTATTTATTAAAATAAATGTTTGCTCAATTTATTTTTAAATGCTATAGTGATCTATTAAAAATAACACAAATACGTCATAGTTTTACATGTTTTACATTGCTCTTACGGCAACTTTTTCAAAAACAAATGATAAAAATAAATTTTTTGCTAAAATATCTTCAAAATAAAAATAAACAGAATTTTTATTTAGATTTTTTTTTTTTTTTTTGGAATAATTGTTTTTGAAAAAATTGCCATAAGAGCAATGAAACATGTAAAACTATAACTTATTTGTGTTATTTTTAATAGATCACTATAGCATTTAAAAATAAATTGATACTTTTAAATTGATGTTTTATATTATATGTAAATGTTTGCTTTTAAAATAATTGAAATTAGAAAATTAGAAATAATTAAATGTCAAAATGAAATAAAATAAATTATTGAAAACATTTGATTTCAACTAAAAATTGTATTACTAAAAGTTATATTTTTTTCAGAACTTTTTAATACTTTATAACGTAGATAAAAAATGTTTGACTTAACAATATATTAATAATTGCATGTCAGTATATAAAATATTTTGATGAAACATTCTTTTAAAATCATGCATGAAAACTTAAATAACAAATAATAATCTAAAATCTAGATTTCAGAGTGCAGACGATTTTAAGGCATTAACGAAAGAATGTTAACTTTTCAAGTAAAATCTTAAATGATGCTTCTATATTGATATTTCAAAGTTATATGAAAAAAATAATCTGTACTACTAGTTTATCCCGTCTACCAAAAAATTATCGCCAAACTAAAAGATAAAATACCAATAATGGATGATCGTGAATGTCACATTCAATGTCATTAAGTACGATTCACGTGTTTGAAATGTCATTGTGATTTTTATTTCGACTTTTTATTTGTATTTTTATTAATATTCCACTAATTATTTGTTTTTTCGTTATTTAAAATAAAAATTATGTCAATATGTATAATTTGGCTATTAGTTTGATTTGTATAATTTGGCGAAATTGGTTGACGGGATAATAGAGAAGTACGAAATAATCAAATAATTCTTGCCAATGATTGATCTATTTGAATTTTTTATGCATTCCGATCGTGTATTACAGCCAATAATGGCACAAAGCATCATTTTTTAAACGAAATTTTAGTCATCTGTTCAATAACAGTTTAACCATTTCACCGGTTGCCCCGAGATAAGTCGGGGGTTAAAGCACTGTTTCCTTATACCCATCGATGGTTTAGTGGTTAAACGATTAAAAAAAAAATAATAAAGATATACAGGTTTAAACCAGTTTGAATTGATCGGCATGTCAAAGCACATGGTTTTGTTGGTGCTTAATTAAACAATGTAGCGGATTTTATGGATACGTTTTTCGTTTCACCCCAAGACATTATACTTCCACTCTATTAATTTCTCTTTACTAAATGGTTGTACGCAGATTTTTGGTACTTTGAACATTTAGAATGTATGAGCGATTAGCTATGCTGCAGTAAAAAAAGTATACAATACTTTTCTAGGAGGTTTTTTTTTTTTTTTTTTTTTAGTCACTGATTAAATTTAAATGTATTCTATTCAATTTAAAATTTTATTATGGCTTTAATCTGTTTTTAAAATGAAAATAAAATGGCTCTTTGGAGTACAATTGTTCGAATCTGCAAATGATTCACGCACCATAATAAATTATCAAATAGCAAAGTAAATTATTTATCAGAAATTGTCATAAAAAGAATAGTAGCAAAATGACAAAATTTCCATGAGTATAAACCCAACCCGAACCTAAAAGTTCTATTTGAAAAAAAAAAAAAAACTATGGATTTGATAATTGACCCGAACCAATTCTGAATCCCGCAAAGATGTTCAAATGAAGCATAATCTGATCCGAACAAGGAAAAAAATGTTTCGTGGGCATGAAACCTGACCCGAACCTAAAAATTTTCTTTAAAAAAAAACCCCAATATATGACCCGAATGAAATCTGAAACCAATAAAAATATTTCAGAGAACTATAACCCGATCACAGCAAGACAAAATAATTTCCATGGTCATAAACCCGATTCAAACTTAAAAAATTCCATTTGAAAAATCTTGAAATTTGACCAAAACCACATCTGAATTCAACCAAAATATTCGAAAGAACCATAACCAAATTCAAGTAAGATAAAATAATTTCCGTGGACATTAACCTGATACAAACCCTGATAAACAATACAATAATGACCTGAAATAATATAATACCTGAAATACAATACCTGATTCCCATTCGAAAAAATACCTGAAATTTGAATCGAACCAAATCTGAACCTGAAAAAATAGTTCAAAGAACCGTAACCGGATCCAAACAAGACAAAAAATTTTCATGGTCTTAAACCCAATCTGAACCCAAAAAAATTCATTGGAAAAATCTGAAAATCTGAACTGAACCAAATCTGAACTTGACAAAAATATTCCAGTGAAGCATTTTCTTATTCAAAGAAGAGAGAATAATGTTCATTAACATGCAAGAAGACCTGAACCCAAAAGTTCTATTTGAAGAAAAACCTGAAATTTGAATTGAACCAAATCTGAACCCGACAAAAATATTCCAAAGAACTATAACCCGATCCGAGCAAGACAATATAATTTCCATGGCTATAAATCCGACTCGAACCTAAAAAATTCGATTTGAAAAAACCTGAAATTTGACTTAAAAGACATCTGAATCCGACCAAATTATTCAAAATAACTATAACCGGATACGAGTATGACAAAATAATTTTCGTTGACCCCGAATACGATACCGATACCCGATACGAACCTAAAACTTCTATTTGAAAAAAATACCTGAAATTTGAATCCAACCAAATCTAAACCTGACAAAAAAAAAAAAAAAAAAAAAAAAAAAAAAACCAAAGAAACCGTAATTGGATCCGAATAAGACAAAAAATTTCCATGGACATGAATCGAATCTGAACCTAAAATTTTTTTTTTGAAAAAATCTCGAAATCTGAACCTAATCAAATTTGAACTTGACAAAAATATTCCAGTGAAGCATGTTCTTATTCGAACAAGGCAGAATAATTTCCATGGACACGCAAGAAGACCCAAACCTAAAAATTCCATTTGAATAAAAAAAAAAGCCGAAATCTGAATTGAACCAAATCTGATCCCGACAAAAATATTTCAAAGAATCATAACTGGATCCGAGCAAGGCAAATTAATTTCCGTAGATATGAATTCGACCTGAACATTAAAATCCAATTTCAAAAAATACCTGAAATCTGAATCGAACTAAATTTGAACCCGACAAAAATATTCTAAAGAACCATAACAAGATCCGAACAAGGCAAACTAATTTCCATGGACATGAACCCAATATATGGTTAGGTAACATTTAAGTTGCGATTAGGTTGCAATTATATTACAGTATGGTTGTTATAGTTAGATTAAGGATAGGTTACAATAAGGTCACGGCTAGGTTAGAATTATGTTATATTTAAGCTACGGTAGGGTACTGTTAACCTTTACGGAGGGGCTGTGACAGCATCTGTCCGGGTATACATGTATTCTCAGGTAGACACGGAGCGATCCCCTGCGTAAAGGCTAAGTAACAGTTAGGTTACAGACAGGTTATGGTACAAATTTTGCAGTTAGGAATTTGCCCACAGAGTGAACATTATGCATACTTTGATTAAAAATATACACCTTTTTTTTCTTAAATAGCTCTGAAATTATAATACCATATGCAAACCTTTTAGCTAACATCGAGTATCGATTTCATTCACGGTATAGTCGGATTTAAGAGTGATATAATTAGCTTGAAATTCAAAATATTTCACTTGGGATTTCTATGTGAAAAAAAAAATAATTGGTTACGTGACTTAACAGGATATTTTTATGGATAAATACCAACACTTTCACAAATAAATCATGCAATTGTCGGACACATATTCCCTCCCGCGTTTTCCATTGTTCATTTTGAGTATTTTTAGAGCTCAATATTAGTTGTTGTTTTTTAAACTGATTTTTCACACAGTCGCGGCCACGTATTTCAAACAATGCATTTCTGTATGTTTGAAATTAATGATAAAATCATACATATTTTAAGTTTGTTTAATATTGTTAATACGGACCCGGGCAACACCGGGCGGGTCAGCTAGTTATTACATAAATCATTGGGGGATTTCTGTCCTTGCTCGCTAGTGCTTGCCAACACCCATGACTTGATGTAATTCTCACTGTAGCCCTAACTTGCTTCACTGCTGACTTTTTGCAGCAACTTTAATTCAGAATCGCCAAATTCCAGAAAGTTCCAGATTTTGGATTTGGTACTTCTTTTTTTCTCTAAAATTTCTTGACTTATATGCAAATATATATGGTACTTTACAAACCTGGTATAAATGGGTTTCTCTTTCTTTAAAAACAATTTTGAGCATTCTTTCAATTGAAGCAAAGGAAATATAGGAAGCATATAAGAGAAAAGAAGGGAGAAAGATCTAAAAAATTCCTTAATTGGACATTTTACCTATTCAAATCTCTGTAATGTTTCTGAATTGCTGTACAGAAGAGCCACCAAATCAAAGATCAACTTATTGTATGGGCATATATGAAAATCTTGCAAATAAAATTATTTAATTTCTTTTAAGTTTTTTTTAAACTTTAAAAGTGAAAAAAAATCTTTTAACAATAAATTTCTTTTTGACCCATAAACCATTTCTTGAATAATTTCAGTGATGCTTACTGGAAACAAAAACCACTTGGATTTGCATATATTTTGGATAGAATTTTTTTTCCCTTTTTGTTTAAAAAGAGGAAATCTTCACGAATAATATTTATTTTGAGTAATTAGTCAGTATACTTCATTCTAATTCTTCATATATATTTGGATTTTTCTCTTACATTCTCTTTGATTCATTGCACCTATACATTTATTGATAATTTAAATTTGTTTTAATATTTTTTAAATTATAAAAAATAAATAACAATAATATGTACAATTATATTTTGTTTTATGTTAAAATTAGCTTAAATTTGTTACTATTGCATAGATGGAATTTTTTCTACATTTTTTTTTTTCCTTTTCTATTTCTTACTTTTGTGACTAAAAACACTAAACTATAAAAAATCTCATTCATTTCCAAAAGTGACTTACTTTTATAAATAAGTTACTAATAATTGAAAAAGTGATCATTGGCAATTCTGAATCATCTTGATTACTAAACACAGATTTTTATTATGTAATTTATTATAATATACTAATTATTTTCCTTTTTATTGTTAACTCGCAAAATACCAAATGTATTTAAAAATTTACTCACATTATTATTTTTTTTTTCTTTAAACAAGATCTTCCAGTAAGTTCAGAAATTCATGCTATGCAAAACAGCATCACCTCTCTGAAAAGAAGTAACGACTTATTGAAGCAGCAAATACTCAGTGACCAAGTAAAAGAAAATTTGAGATTAGAAATGCTGACAGATCATATCTTTAAACAACTTGAAGAAAGAGAAAATGCATCGAGGCTTTGTCAACAGCAGATCGAACTTGAATCGTTGTATCAGGAAGAAATTCTTCTGTTAAAGGAGCAAGTTTCCATTTTAGAATCTGATTACAAAGCACTTCAAACTAGTTTCAAGGAAGTTAATTCCATCATTGAATCTAATGAATCAAATATTGGTAATGAGGTTTCAGATTTTAATCTTGACAAATTTTATAATCTGATTTTACTGTACAGTCAGAAATTAAGTTTGGTTGAAATAGAACCCAGTGAAGGTTGCTTCACATCTACTTTCCTAGACAATCCATTTTGTTTTGAAACTTTAATTTCTAATGTCTCTGAAAATTTAAACATAGTAAAAAATTATATTTTTGAAAAATGCATCACATTTCGATTTGATGAATTCATTGATACTTTAAAAGATAGAATTTTAATGATAGTTTCTAATTTATCTCAGTTTTTAAAAGAAGTTAAAAATTACATCCTCGAAAAAGACATTAAATCTCGATTTGTTGAATACATTGATATTTTAAACGGTGGAATTTCTTCTAGCTATGAATTGTTGCAAAAGTCCTCTATGTGTTTAGAGCAAGAGGAGATAAAAAATTCTCGTAAAAGAAAAATTAATCGGATTCGAGCTACAATAGATAATCTTCTTGTGGAATTAAATGAATTGGACATTGATATAAATACTTCAAATTAAACTAATACTTAAAATTGATTAAAACAAAGTTTTTTTTTCTTTGAAATATAATTGTTTAACATTTATTGCATTATTCTTAACATCTTGGGATGTACAAACATATTTTTGTTAACCTTCCTACCCTGAATGGGTCTAATCGACCCAGTCCTATAATGCGTTTCATTTGATTGAAACCAGAATTTTTTTCATAAAGTAAATTAAATAAATAACGCAAAGATTCAAGTTAAATAAATATGTTAAATGGATTTAAATAAAAATTCTGGTGTGAAATATTTTAATCAAGTTTGAGTAAAATTTCAACAGGGTAGGAAGGTTAATCTGTAAATTTGACTTTTAAACTTTAAGATCTAAGTATGTATTTTTGAAATGACAGAATTATTTTCACTGCTTTAAAAAATGAAATTCAGGGATTTGTTCTATTCCTCACTTAAAAAGGGCATTTTCAATAGAAAAAAACATGCTACAGAAAAACAAAATTACTTCTTGGTTTTTTAATATCAGACTTTTTATGGACAAATGTACAGCTGAATATGATATTAAAAATTACATAATATAAATAATTTTTAGTGTTTTTATCACAATTCTTATAAGCCTCTTGTACATATTTGTTATAATAATTGTAAATAACATAAGTATTTTGAAAAAATATTTCCCAATGTTTCATTTTTCACTGCCAATTGATGCAAAAAATTGCATGTCATTTTTGTCTGATATACACTATATTGCCATTGATTATGGGACACTTGCGATTTCAGACATTTTACTAAATATCTAGAAAAATACATGAGGAATCATCTCGAAACTCTTAGTGTATAAATATAATAGTATAAGTCATACATCTCCGTGAAGATTTTTTCCCGAAACTCCATAGGGGACCGTCAACAAATTAAAAAATAATGAATATCTTTTGAATAACCCTGTCAAAACTAATGTAGCAAAAGCGCTCAAACTCTAGATTGTGATTGAATGCCTTATTGTAATACGCCTTGTTCAATGTTATGCAAATAGCATGCATACTCGCAGAGTAATTAAGGTTTTTATAAAAATGATCCCAAATTTTTCCAAGTTTTTTCCTTATAATTTTCAGAGTTCTTAATATAAAATATTATTTTTTTCAGAAAATATGACAAACAACATTGCACACAGTACCCTGTAATCAGAATTAAAAAATAATGAAAATTGTATAAAAAATGAGTTGGTTTACTAAATAAATTTTTACTGCGCATGCGTCAACGATATCAAAATTTCATTTGCGTATTATGTTAGCTAAATGTAAAGAGCAACTTTTGTGAAAGTCGCAAAATCATAACTTGAAAATTCTGACAATAATCGTCAATTGAATAAGTCGAAAATCCGTTATTCTCAAAATGAAGCAAAAACAAGAGGGGTTGTATCCATATATTCATTGATTAGTGTCAATATAGAATACACAATATGGGATGTACTACTGCATTTGGATAAAATCCCTCATTTTTTTGCTTCATTTTGGAAACGACGGATTTTGTCCTTTTTCTATAGACGATTACTTTTAGAATTTTCAAGCTATGATTTTGAGACTTTTACAAAAGTTGCTCTATACATTTAGCTAACATAATATGCAAATGGAATTTTGATATCTTTGACGCATGCGCAGTAAAAAATTATACAGTAAACCAACTCATTTTTCATACAATTTTTATTATTTATTAATTCTGATTACAGGGTACTTTGTGCAATGTTGTTTGTCATATTTTCTGAAAAAAATATTATTTTATATTAAGAACTCTGAAAATTATAATGGAAAAACTGGGAAAAATTTGGGACCATTTTTATAAAAACCTTAATTACTCTGCGAGTGTGCATGCGATTTGCATAAAAATGAATACAGTGCATTACAATAAGGCATTCAATCATAATCTAGAGTTTGAGCGCTTTTGCTACATTAGTTTTGTCAGGGTTATTCAAAAGATATTCATTCTTTTTTAATTTGTTGACGGTCCCCTATGGCGTTTCGGTAAAAAATCTTCACGGAGATGTACGACGTATACTATTATATTTATACACTAAGAGTTTCGAGATGATTCCTCATGTATTTTTCTAGATATTTAGTAAAATGTCTAAAATCAAAAGTGTCCCATAATTAATGGCAATATAGTGTATGTTTATTGTATTTATTTTTTAATGTGTATATAGTTACATTTTTTGGTAATATTATTCAATATCCTTTTTGAGAATTGCTATGTTCATCATTGTTTGTAGATATCAAACTTTCTGAGAAGGATTTTTTTAATTTCAGTATAACAATTGTAACTCGATTTATTAAAACGTTATGCTGTTGTATATATGAATTATACCATATCTAAATAAAGATTGTTTATATATTGTAATAATTTTTAATGCAATGCTTTTTAGCACAATGTATATAAACCTCTTGTGTATATATATATATATATATATATATATATATATATATATATTTTAATAAATGTAAATAATATAAATATTTTGAATAAATATTTCAGAGTTTATTTTTCACTGCCAACTGATGCAAAAATTTGCATGTCATTTCTGTCTGATACATGTTTATTGTATTTATTTTCTAGTATTTATATAGTAAAATATTTTTATATGACATATACAAAATACAACAAATATCCTTTTTGAAACTTACTTTTTTCATGGTTGTTTGTAGATATCAAAAGTTTTGGTGTCTTTTAATTTCAATGTAATGATTTAAACTTAATTTATTAAAACATTATGCTCTTGTATCTATGGGTTATAAATAATTAAAATTTTTTATATATTGAACATTTTTTCATTCTAAATGCAATTATTTACATGTGAAATATATTTACTATCTTCATATTTTGTTGTAGCTTAATTTAATGCGAAAATTCACTTATATTAGTGTTTATTTTTATTGCTTAATTTTCCCAAAAAATAGTTACTTCTGAAAATAAAATAATTTTTTGACAGAATGACAGACGGTTTAAACTAATTGTTTTTTTCCAACCAGTTTTCATTTTTTTTTTTTTTTTTTTTTTTCCCCCACAAAAAACCTGATTTTTTGCCACCTTTGTTTATTGAAGTTAAGAAAAACAACACTGTGGCATTCCTTAGCGTTCTATTTATATGCTTAGAACATGACCACCAAACCATTTCTACAGGAAACCAAATGCAAATATTTACATAATTTCAAAATATTCAAAAACCCCCTTGTCATACAAAATTGTGACAAAAAATATCTATATTCATACTAAGAGTATGTTCAAGGGAAGACCTCTTGAAGGCTGAAATAATTAAAATTAAATCAATATCCAAAGAAGTAGAAAACACAAAATTTCCAGAAATTGATAAAACAACATCAATGGAATGGAATTAGTGCAGAGAATTAGTAAGTTTATAAACTCAGATCCTTATATAAAAGAAATTTTGTTGAAACTGAAAAGAGAATTTAAAAACTATGAATAAATATCCAATCAATCGATATTTTACTGTAAATTTCAAAAGAAATGCTGCGCCGTTTATGTGTTTTAAAAAAATTTTTCAAGCAATGTAGTGTTTATGCGCATTTTTTTTTTTTTTTTTCAAACAAGCGTGGTATTTTTTAAAACATTTTTCTGAAAATTAAAAAAAAAAAAAAAAAAAAAAAGGTCATAAATCCAAAATTTTAGACTTAAAATATATTGCGAATTCCGACAAATGGTCACAAAAACAAATTAATTTCGATTTCGTTAATCGTTCAAAGGAAAATCGCTAATTTCATCAAAAGATTGCAAAAAAAGGCAAATTTTATCAAAATGATGTGAATAAAATGGCAAATTTCATTAAAAGAATGCAAAATACGAAAATTGCATCAAAAGGGCATGGGAAAATGCATAGTTAATGCAGGAAGTGGCTCTTGCCTCCCTCTTCTCTCTCCCCCCCCCCCCCCCCCCTCTTTTATAACCTTTCAGAAAATTTGTTCTGAATCTTATTTTTTCCCCTGTTGCAAAGATTCAGACATCTAATTTAAAATAATGTGAATGAGTCGAAATTTTCAGGTCCAGCTGAACGAAATATATAACCCTTCCTGAGATGCTGAAAGTTTGATACACCTAGCCAAGAAAACTCAATGAAATCAAGTCCGGGCCCAGCACAGCTTAACCAGACTCCATTTTTCATAGAACTCGTAGATCATTTTTCATAGAGTTCTCGTGCGAATTGTATTCCTTTAAAAAGTAAACAAAAAAGATACCATGAATGTGTCAAAGTTTTGCATTGTTGAAAAAAAAATATATATATATATAATAATGAACTGAAAATATGAAATTAAAGCAAAACTCTCTTTTTCCTTTACAAAAAAAAAAAAACAAAACAAAAAAAAAAAAATTTGCTATTAATTAACCGATTTTGTTCAAATTTTCAGCAACTGGCAATATTAATAAATTAGACTGAATACCAAAGTTTTATTAAAATATATTAAGTTTTAAGAATATTAGATACCCATCAAAAAGCCCACTGGTTGACTCGCTCGATAAAAAAGCCCCATTATCATGACATGTTTATTTAGCTGTGGACATCATGAAAATCTGATAAATGATTCATTGATAATGTTTTGCTATGCAAATGAGAAACAGTTTAAACCAAAAAATATTTTGAGAGCAGAATGGAAGGAAAAGAGTATTTATTTAAAACAAACAATTATTTTTTACACAATATACTTCATTTTTCATTAACATCTTATTTTAAAGAGTGAAATCTGAAGGAATTTAGAGAAACACATGCCGTTCTCGGGGAACTTTCAAATTGAAAATGCAGTTTATATGGCTATTTACATGAGAACACCCATTTGCTAATATTAATATAATGTTAGACATTTTAAAAAAGATCTAGTTTGCACTTAATGTATTTTTTTTATTAGCTAGTGGAGATCGTTCTTTACTAAAGCCACTTTTTACTTTTTTACTTTCTTTGCAGTTTTTTTAAAGCTGCTATCAGATTCACCAACATTCCGTAAGACTTTTGAGCCAACACTTGATTTTCTCCAACTTTTCGTGAAATATCCTCCCAACATCCAGTGTGATAGCAAACTGCAATGTCTCCCCAACTTTTTTCCATAAGTTCAAAAAAGTCTGGGCTAGCTTAGGTTTTTCATCCAACATCGAACGTTTCACCGAATCAGAGATAAGCGATTGATACGAGTAGGCGATAAATATTAACGTCTGGAACAAGTAGAAACCAGTTTTCTGGCTTTTCCTCCGACTTTTTCAAAGACAATTTTAATCTTTTTCTCTCTTTGAATGGGAAAATGTTGGAGTTAAAATCTGCTGAAAAGTTTGTCTCGCCTAAAATCTGGGAATCTAATAGCAGCTTAACAGGGATACATTTACTTTCGAAACCGGTTCCGAAAGTAAAAGTATCCAAATAATTAAAAAAAAAAAATAATAAAATAGAAAAATCCTACATAGAAATTCTGATGTTTTTCCGCGATCCTTTATAGAAATATGTGTTTTTCCATGGTCTTGTGATGAAATTTCAATTTTTTTAAAAACTTTATCTTTTGATGAAATTTGACTTTTTCTTCGATCATTTGACAAGATATTTGATTTTCATACGATCCTTTGACGAATCTCATGTTTTTACTGTGATCCATAAAGAAAAGTTACTTTTTTTTAGCGATCCTTGATGAAATACACATTTTTCAAACAGTCCTTTGACAAAATTTGCATTTCTGTGCGATTTTTTAGAAAATCAGCATTTTTTCCCACAACACTTTGAAAAAATTTGTCACCCCCCCCTTTTTTTTTTCTGCGACTTCTGATGCAGTTAGTTATTTTTTTCCCATGATGCTTTGATAAAATTCTTGCTTTTGCTGCAATCTTTGAAGAAGCTAGCTATTTTTTCTGCGAATAGACTTCCTTCTTGACTCCCTTTTCACAATTTTCGGAACAGAATCACCTCTGTGATACATACTGCTGTAAGGGGAAAAAAATCACTGTATGCGCTGTGGCGCTTATTCCCAAAAGTACTGTATTTAATTAATACTATTAATTTCAAATTTTGTATTTAAATTATTAATTTCTGATTAATAATTTCATTTTTAAGTTTTCTTAATACAGCTTATTAATGTGTTTCTGTTTAGCACGTCAATCATGATTACCACAGAAATTTCACCTGTGGCGTATACGACCATTTCTTTAATTTTTTTGAGCAAGTTTTCGCGGCACAGTGTTTTTTCCAGGAATTACGGTAAATTGAGAAAAGACGTGGAGAAAATTTCATTTTAAAAAACATCCGGCATATATCAGGCATGAAAGAGTTCCTCCTAAAGGAGGAATTCTGCCTTTTTTAAAGCAATTTTAGACATTCTCTAGATTAATGCAAAAGTGCAAAGAAAATTTTAGAAGGCTATTACGGGGGGGGGGGGGGGGGGGGGATGCCTGAAAAATTGCATGACATTTTGTCTATTCAAACCCTTGGAGTTTGTTCTTAAATTGTTGTGGGGGGGGAAAAAAAAGACATAAAATGAAAAATGAGCTTATATCATATAAGCATCTGAATGTTATGTAAATGAAAATGTTCAAACTGTCTTTAAGAAGACTAAAAATTCAAAGTGAAAGGAAGTGTTTTTGGAATAAAATATTTTGTACTTTTATACGGCACTTTTGGGTAATTTCTGTGATCTTTTTCAAGATGCCTGTCTGAAGCAAAGGGTGTTGTTAATAATTATGAAAGAAAAAAAAAGTAATATGTGCAGTTACATTTAATTGGTATATGTAGCTATTTAAAATGTCGCTTAAATTATGAGTTTGGGACCACTATATAGATGAAGGAATTTTTCCACCTTTTTTCTCCTTTCCCACTTTCATGCCTGATATATAAAATCAATTTTAAAAATAAATAAATAAAGGGATTTAAAAGAGACGTACTATTTAATAAATCCTCCACTGGAATAGCAAGATACTACCCGATAAAAACAGATTTTAAAAATGTTGAAAAACTAGCAAGTTACAATAACTTAAATTATGCTTTAAGAAGGGAGGCCATTGAAATAATTACATCGAAATCAGAAGTCAGTAATGACACAGTTCATGCAATAATTGATAAAGGATGATGCCGTATTTTAGAAGTTGGAGAGAGGGAAGAAATTAATGAAAAAACTAAGTGATTATTAGCAGATAGCAACACAATGTTAAAAATGAGGAAAATGATAGGAAAGACACATAAAAGGTATGATAGTGAGTTAAGTGATAAGATTTCTGCATAACTACTTAACTTTACGCAAAAGAAATTCATGAGTTTATTTTATCTCAGTGATATGAGTTACTCGATAATTGTATGAAAAATCTTTGTTTCACAAACTACCCTATTGTGCTCAAGAATAATGCTGTATATTGTTGAGCAACTCTGATATTGTATAGAATTGAAAATAAATTTGAATATTGATGTAGCATATATTTTGAATAAATGTTTTTTCAAAAATTTTTTATTTCTTTTTTATATATATATAGCATACAAAATATATTCATAGATATATTACTGCCTTTTTATGTAGAACAAGTTGTGAGGATTAGCAATCTTTACCATGGCTAAAAATAGAAAAATCCACATACTGGAACACTACTTCTTAATTATTGTTGCCTATATTTTAACTTTAAACCTTTATTTGTAACCATACAAAAATAAGAAATGCATTCAAAATTCTAATTAAAAAAAATTAAAAGGTCACGATAAGAGATATATATATATATATACTGTATAACCTTTGACTAAGAGTCATTCTTGGGACCAATGAAAAGTGATACTCTTCAGAATTGGGTTTTATTCAGAGATCTCTTTTTATAAAATGAAAATTGCATGAATTTAAATAAAAATACATAATCATTTTAATTAATCCTAATTGCTTTAATATAATTTAAATATCGGTGATTTGAAGTTACTCAGTGTTTTGCTGCAAACATAATTAATCTTATTGCTTTAATATAATTTAAATATCGGTGATTTGAAGTTACTCTGTTTTGCTGCAAACATCTTTCTCTTAATATCTCCATTGTCCTAAATTGAAAATCCGGTAAAAAAGTTATCTCCCCAATGAAACTTTCTCAGCAATTTCTCTAATAAAGGGAAAATTTCAAGTGCTCACTTTGAAAAAAAAAAATTGGTGGTCATATTGTTTGTTTAATGGATTATTTGTTGTTGGTTGTCTTTGTTACCTTCAATGGAATGAAATTCTTTTTGTGCACTCGGGCCCCTTTTGAATCTTGGAATTTTACGACATCTTGAGGTAGAAATTTTTACCAAAAAGATTGAAAGATTAATTTATAGGAAAGGATTAAATGTTTAAGAGATTAACTTTTTTTTTTTTTTTTTTTGACACATGAACTAATTTTTGTTTGATCTGCTTCACATCTCAGTTTGCAAATAAATATGAAATTGTACCAGAAGCTGTTAAATTTTTTTCCTCGTGACTTTAAGTGGCTGTTTTCAAGATCTTTATTTAAAGGTTCGTAATAATGTTTGGTTCCATCAATATGTAGCTGGTCTTCGAAGATTGTTGTTGTTTACAAGTGGCAGAAAATGACAAATAATTTCTCCTTGATAACAAGTGGAATGTATACAAATTATGTCTGGCAAGGTTTAAAATCAGCTTGCTTTTCATCTTCATTATATAAAAAACTTTTTGTGGCCTGTCATTTATTTAGTCAGTGAAAGGTGCACTATTTGATATAAGATGAAGTGCACTTTCACTAATTATTTGTAAATATTAATTTTTTTAGGAACTGTTACAATATGTTTTGATAATTGCATGAACTGAAACAATATTAATCATAATTTTACAAACAGGAACAAACAGTATTTGTTATAATTTCAAGAATTAAAAATATCATTCTCATTTGCTTCAGTACATTTCGAACCTTGGTCATGACTATCTGTATTCTGAAATTAACTTGCAATGAATGTTGCTGAATATTAAATTAAATTTATCTATCAAGACTACTAACTATTAGATTTGATGGAAAACTAATTTCTCTAACAAAAACTTATTCATTTTTGTAGGATTTAAGAAAATGTAAATCTTTCCAGACAAACATGATGAAAATCTTGGATTTTCTACTTATGCTACTATAAATTATGCATATTATGTGTTAGTTAATCTTAAAAAGAATGTTCTATAGCTTTTTTATAGGCCCAGAGTAGATTATACTTAAGACCTTTTTTCCCTACATCCATTTACTACATATAACATGCTGTGCAGGTTTTTTAAATATATTTCTGAAATTGTAAAAAATATCCAATATTTTGAACTCTCTAGAAGGCTTAGGTTGGTTTCTGGATGTTGAAGACCACTTCTGTAGAAATATTGCATTTTCACCGCATAAATACCAAGTTTTAACAATAAAAATACAATCTTTAGTTCAATATGATGCTTTAGAAGACATTTTCAAAATTGCTTGAAACTGACACTATATAAATTCCTTTTACACTCTCTCACTGCATGCATTTGTGCCACCACCTTTCTGAGACAGAAATTATTTCAGCTTAAAGTTGTAAGTTAATTTAAATTCACCTTTTTATATTAATTGACAAAAAGGAATGTTGATAACAGAAATAATTAGGGATGCACCGGATATTCGGTATTCGGCTATGTTACCGAATATTTGGTTAGGCCGAATATCAAAGTATTCAGTTAAGCTGAATATGAAACTATTTGGCCTGCCGAATATTCTGTTTGGTGGAATATCAAAATATTCAGCCAAATCCAATACTTAATAAAATCTTTTAAAAGACATTTTTAAAACTTTTGACTATTTCTAACTGTCAATTTATAAATATATTTAAAATAAATATTTAGAAACAAAATCATATTTAAGTAAAATAGAATGTTTTTACATTATTTATTGTTTGTAAAGTATAACTAAGAAAATTAACTATGAGAAGGATTAAAATGGTGATTTATTAGGATCCCGGGAGCAGAATCGGCGCAAGACCTCTGCAGACAAAATAGTCTGCAGACCTCTTGGGAAGGTCTGCAGACTATTTTTCAACTGTTAAAAATTTAGCAAAAATTAAAAAAATTTGATTTCAGCAGTTTTTGTTAAGAGATCGCAAAAAAAACTGCAGCTTTCATCAAAAGATCACGATAAATCGGCAAGTTTCTTCAAAAGATCGCGAAAAAAACCGGCAAATTTCTTCAAAAGATCTTGAAAAGAAGCAGTTTTTGTCAAAAGATCAGAAAAAATGTTAAATTATGTCAAAAACGTGCGAAAAAATGCAAATTTCGTCAAGAGATCGCGAAAAATGACACCTCCTCAAAAGATCGCGAAAAACCTGCAAATTTTGTCAAAGGGTAGCCCTCCGCCCTCTTTCGGACAATGTATGGTGCTAAAAATTCTGAGAACAAAGGCAATTTTTTTAAAGTATACTTTTCTTTTATGTCTATCACAAATACTTAGGAGGTTTGAGTACATATAATGTAATGAGAGGGATTGGTTTGCAAACTGTTTTTTAAGTTTTTACTTGTGTTGTAGACTGCAGAAAAAAATTCTGCTGCTGGGATTAGGATTCTCATTAGGAATAAATGATGTGCAAAATGCAAGTTGATAAATTTTGTTTAGTAAATAATCTGTTTCTTGCTTTTCCCAAATAAAAGTCCTTAAACAAGAAAGAAAAACTTTTGAGAATAGTAATAGCTATCAAGGCAATTTTTGTTCATGAAAATGAAATCATAATCAACTTAATGAGTCATAAATACATTGTATTTCATCTCACTCTAGGTCAAACTTGTGCTTTCGTTTGTAGCATTAACAATAAATAAAATACCATAACTATATTTTCAACTTACATGCTTTGATTTCTGTAAAATATGATATAATGGGAAGGGTGGAAAATGCCATCATTCATAAGAAAACAACTATGAGCTAGATATTTGTTTATTCAGAATTAAGTTGAAAGCATTTGTACTTTATATTGAAAAAAATCTGCCTTGAGTTATTGAAAAAGGACAAGAGACTAAAGTTTTTTGACCATTTTTTCATTATTTCTCTTTGATTTTAAAATGTTTGTTTTAATTTGTAGAAGCAACCATACCATAAAATTAAAAATTTTATTAATTAAAGTCTCATAATTGTGCTTCTTAAATAACTCAAGGCAGATTTTTTTCAATGCTAAATGTTCTCATAAAAAACTCTTGTTTATCAAAATGTAAGTTTCTTTTATTAAATATTATGTAAGGTTGTTTTAAAAAGTAACATTTTAATAACTTTAAACTTTGAAATATAAAAAGTATTTGGAAAGCCAAATATTCGGTATTTGGCCGAATAGTCACTGTTCGGTATTCGGCCAAAATCACTATTCGTGCATCCCTAGAAATAATATACATGATACTCATAAGTGCAGACAAAACATTAACCCATGAATCAGAAGATATATGCGAGAACACCATTTCCCCCCAAAAATTAAGAATTAGCAGAAAATTTTTAGAAAACTAAATTGAATCAATCTTTGCTTTATTTTTCTCATTTACAGGTATAAACTCTAAAAATGATAATTGATAGACATTTTGCTTGAAGAAGTTACATTAGCTAATGTGTTAATTCTTGATCAGCTGACAAGCTAATGGATGGAGATTAATTTTGTTGGTCAAAAAAAGTCTTTTCAAAACATTAATTCATTTTAAATAAGCCATTGATAAATTTATAACATACATTTATTTATCTTCTGAGATGTGTTTGCAGGGTACAGTCATCACAGAAATGTTTTCCTTTTCCCTGAGATATGTATTTCATAAAAAGAAAAAATCATTTATTTTCGGATTTTTTGTACTTCATTTTATCTCTACCATGACGGAAGGAGTGCAGAAAATATGCAAATTATTTTCTTTATTTATTTATTTATACAAGTTTTAAAACATCTAAAGAACTTTTTTTTTCTAATAAACAGGGCGGTGGCAGCACTGACAATCACCTCATCAAGTTCACGGATGAAATTCTAGGAGTAGTTAAATTTTGATTTGCTTATTAAAACACAATCGGTCATCTAAGTCATATCTTTGTGGAAAACACATAAAACTCCAAGTTTAGTGGTTGACCCAGGTTTACCATTATGTTTTCCTGCTCCCAATTCTTAATGTTTTCATACTTTTGGGTGCAGGAAAGCACAATGGTAAGCCTACGAGAAAAACCATTAAAATCAGGTTTTTAAGTGTTTTCCATCAAGATATGACTTGGCAGACCGACTGCCTTTTAATATGCAAATTGAGATTTAACTAATCTTAGATTTTCAACTGTAAACTCGATCAAGTGATTATCTGGGCTGCTGCCTTTCGGGCTATTAAGGTTAATGATATTTAATGAATAATTAGTATGAACTATGAAATGTTCAGGTAAAAAGTTATCTTACATACTTTTAATTCAGATGACGAGGCCTAACCATTAATTTGAATAATAATAAAATACAAGTCTTGATCAAAAGTGTTACTATGCAAGGACCAAAGCAAAGGAGATGCTAATTTTATAAAGAATAAAGTAAGCTACGTGCAGTATCCTTCTTATCCTTCTGAAACTGCCTAGTGAGTCATCTGAGGCTATAAATTTATAAGCATGAAGTACTTTTATGCTATTATTCATTTTAGTTATTTCCTATTTTTATCTAGTACTATTATTGAATTATATATATATTTTTTTGAGATATTTAACGAAATTTGTGGGGATTTTTTCCGATGTTTGCCTGAATTTGCGGAGTTTTTTTTTTTTTTTTTTTTTTGTGATGTTTGATGTAATTTGTAGCTTTTTTTTTTTATTTGATGAAATTTGCAGGGTTTTTTTTTGTGATGTTTGAGAAAATTTGCAGGTTTTTTTTATCGTGATAATTGAGAAAATTTATGTTTTTTGTGATCAATTAAAGAAAATCCATTTTTTTTTCTGCAATTCTTTGTCGAGAAGTGCATTTTTTTGTGATCTTTTGATGAAATGTGTGGGGTTTTTGTGATTCTTTAATTTTTTTTTTTTTTTTTTTTTTTGCATTCCTTTAATAAAATTTGTGTTTGTTCACAATTTTTTAATGAAATGTGTTCTTTTGGTAGTTTTTTTTTTTTTACAAAATTCACACATTTCTATGATTTTTTTGACAAAAGTCATGTTTTTTCAGTGATTGTTTGACAAAATTTGTGTTTTTTCTGCAATCCTTTGACTTAATTTGCATTTTTATTAAAATCCTTTGATGATGTTTGCTTTTTTATTGAGATATTTGGTAAAATTTGCACTGCTTTTCACGATCTTTTGACTGTGGTTTTTTTAGAGCTGACATATTCGCTTTTTTTCCACAATCTTTTGACAAAATTTGTGATCCTATAACAAAATGTGCATTTTTTTGCGATCCTTTGTCACAAATTGTATTTTTCAGCGATTTTTTCTGACTTAATTTGCTTTTTTTCAACGATCCTTTGATTGCATTTTTTATTATCTGACATAATTCACATTCTTTTGACGAAATTTGCGATCCTTTGAAAAAATTTGTGTTTTGTCAGCGATTATTCAAAACAATTTTCTTTTTTTTTCTCGTGATTTTTTGACATAATTCCCATTTTTTCAGCGATCCTTTGATATAATGTTTTTTCAGCATTTGTAGGAAGGGGTGATGAACGGTACTTTATTGTAATTCATTTTCAACAGAAACTTCCAATATAACATGTGCTCAATGATGTAGTATTTTTAGTTTGTTGTAACATGTGAAAAGAAAAAATTTCAGGAAACAAAACAATGAATTTGCTATTTTGCACTTAATAAAAAAGCCTAAACATGACTTTTAGATAATGTCATCAAATCATGATGCAATTACACTAATGTGAAATCCCATTTCAGTAATCAAGTTGTTGCATATTCATTTATGCAAATCTTAATTTTTTTTCCCCTGGAATTTCCTTTCAAAAGCAAGAGGTAACAAACTGTGCACAATATGCAAGTATGTAAATTATGTCAGTAAGGTATTTTTTAAAATCAAAACAAGGTTTGCAACTAAATATTAAACTCCGACTATACATTTACGGTTACTACTTGGTTATCCCATCAGCCATTTTTACCAAATTATAAAAATTGCCAAACTAATAGCCAAATTATGCATGTTGATATAATTTTTATTTTAAATAATGAAAGAACAAATAAATTAGTAAAAAATGAATAAAAATACAAATAAAAAGTGGAATTAAAAACCACTTGATGACGTTTTAAACATCTGTATCGTATATAATGTCATTGAATGCGACAATCATAATCATCCATTATTGGCATTTAATCTTATAATTTGGCGACAGTTTTTTGATTGATGGGATAACCAACTAGTACTACATTTACTAATATTTGTAAGTTCTCTTCCTAAAGTTTTTTTCATTGTGAGCTTGTTATATGCACAAATTACACATTTCAAATCTTAAAAGGAGAAAAAAATGCATATGACATCTTTCTTTTTTTCAAAATAGACTTTTATGAAAGGCTCTCTTTTAATAAATGAAATCTTATATAAGGCCCCCTTTTATCGAATGGAATTTTGTGCAGAGATACTAATAAAGAATACTGCCCAGTTAAACTGATGGCATTGAGCCCACAGGCTACAAATACTAATTGTACATTAAAGCCTTATATTTTCAAGGATTAATTCCGTTCGAAAAAAAAATTAAGAAGGAGAAACAGCTCTCCCCTGTCCTCTTTTTTTATACTTAATCATTGAACCTTCTATACTATCAAAGACATGCTTTATCATATAAAAAATCTATATCCAAAATTCAGAGCAAATGAGATAATTCTTAATAAAAACCCATTTATCATTTATTTAATTTAAAAGGAGTTATCCCCCTCTTTTATACTTAACCATTAAACTTCCAAAACTGTTCAGAGATTTGAACGAAATCTGAAAATTCTGCTTGAAAAACCCATTTATATAAATTAAGGGGGGGGGGGCATTAGAACCCCTGTTCCCCCTATTTATACTTATTCAATGAACACCTAATAACAGTCACGGAATTGCCTCATCAGAATGATCCTAAACTAAATTTTGAACGAAAACGTAATTCTGCATGAAAATCCCATTTATATCAACTAAGGGGAGGGGCATCAGCCCCCCGTTTCCCCTCTTATACATATCGAATGAACTCCAAAAAACTAATCAGGGAAGCGCCTTGTCAGGATATACCTACATACAAAATTTCAAGTGGATCGGATATTTTTATCATGAGTTATCGCGTTACGCACGAACATACAGAACGGACGGGCACATAAGCTCTCAGGCTATGATAGCCTGTGAGCTAAAAAGAGCTCAATTTTTGCTTAGATTGGTACTGGTACATGATCATGATTTAATAGATTTTTACAGAAAATGTTTGGACCAGTACCAGTGTTCACAGATACTTTCCATTCTCATACTAATATGTTTGGCAGCTAAAAAGAATGATACATAGCTAAAGAAATATTAATTTTTTCCTCATGTTAATACCCGAATTTAAGAATTATACATTATCATTATGCCACAAAAAGTATTATTTTAATTTCAATGTTACAATGAGATTTTTTTTTTTTTTTTTAGATAAAACCAGTATTATCTTACTTTATAATATGAAATCAGAAATAGTAAGAGGGTGACACCACCAGTAATTGATCAATTTTTGAAATATTTTGCCATTTCAGGCAGAAATAGTTTTATCTGTGAAACTAGACAAATGGTCCATAAAGACCTTTCTGTCAGGGTCCTTTTTTTGTGAACAGCTATTTTACATTTATGAGAAATCTAGTTCTAATATTGTGAATTTAAAATGATCGTTATATTAAGGTTCTTTTTTATTTATTTAAGAAGATATATTTTTATATAAAATGCATATATTTCTTTATACAGTAGACTCCCTCAAATCCGCACTCCTAAAATCCACAACTCTCTAAAATCCGCACATATTTTACGGATGTAAACAATGAAACATTCAGTTCAGATATAGATGCAAAAATTGATTTTTTTCAGTTTTATATTAATTCCATACATTTTCTAGTTTATAATTTTTGTTAAGGATATTGAATTCATGTCTTTTCATGAAGAAAGAATTAATTATTATCTGAAAAAATGCAGATATTGCTAATATCATTGGTAATCACAATCTTACCAAATATATTTATGTATTAATCAAGCTTTTTTAGTCATTAAGTTTGGCTAAACCTGAAATAAAGTTTCATTATTTTATAATCCTGATGTGAATTAGTAATGCACCTTTATGAGGCAAGTTTCATTGAATAATTTAGGAAAAACACATTTCCTCTTATATAATGAATATTTAATTGTACATTATTGATTATTAACTTGACCTTTCCTTTTGGTATTTAAAAAAATATGTAAATTTTTATTATTTTAGTTTATTACTTATTTTAATATTTTAGTATATTGTATGCATTCATTATATTTTTGATTTCATTATTAGTTACACTCAAATAATTTTTTTAAAAATGTAAACAAAGCAATGACCAGAAATCCGCAAAATTCTAAAATCCGCAAAACCTCTGGTCCCAAGCTGTGCGGATTTGAGGGAGTCTACTGTATATATGTTGCGGCCAATACCCGGAGCCTGGCCAATACCCGAACTGGTCAAACTTCCTGGCCAAAACCCGGAATATATGAAATGAATAGCGTATTTCGAGTTTTGGCCGGCCAATTCGCGAACTGGCCGGGAAGCCTTGGCCAACATCCGAACTATGATGCATAGGTACCAATTTTTTTGTAATTAAGGTAATGTAACATGAAAATGTACAGTAAAAAATATTCCCATTGATTATATTGAAACAAAATATTTTTGTGTACCCAACTAAATTAACCAAAAATAGTACACAATTCCCTTTCAGTGTCGAAATTAATTGATAAACCATATACGATGACAATTGCAAGTTAACCGGAAACTTTACTCGAGTTAAATCACGGACAGGCTGACGTCCAGACTATTTGAATTCACAGACACTTTCAACTATGTTAGAAAGGATTAAGCAGAGTGCTATCTATTTCGCGAATTCGCCAATTGCATCTGGCCAGTTCGCGAATTGGCTGGCCAATTCTAGAATTGGCCAGTCATTTTTTAACTTTGCTGGCCAATTCGGGAATTGGCCGGCCAGTTCTAGAATTGGCCAATTTCGGGTATTGGCTGCAACATATATAAATGTGATGGGTCAGATTTGACTTTTAAATGATTAAATTTATGAAAGGCTTAGTTTAGAGCTGGAAAATTTTCATAAAAGGCTTATTTTGAGGGTTCGGTACTTAAAAAGTGAAAACGAAACTATTACAAGACCACTCCTGTATCTATCAGTCACAGCCATTTTACTTGTAAACTGTGGAAAATATAAATTTTAAATTGTGGGAAGAAATAGAGACTATTGATCCACATATTTATGGATTTTAACATTCACAAATTTATTTAAGACTTAAGGGTAGGGGGACTAATAAAGGTTAAAATTCAATATTTGTATTAGTAGCCAGTGGCCAGTAGAGGCTGAATGTTTAGTAGCCACTATTGTCAAGTTAGTGGCCACTAATTACTATCAGGGATGCCACTGAGAAGTAATTATCGTGTAAAGGAAAAATTTACGACATTTTTCACAACATTTATACTCAGATTTTGTGAATTACATTGTATTGGATATTGCATTGACATATTTCTTATGTTAAGGGATCACAGTACCTAGAAATTGGTCAAAATATAGATTTTCTTTTTTTTTAAATATTAACTGAAAGCCTCTCTAATCGTGAATGTTTCGACACCTCATTTTTATCAACACAATTATATTATCATTGTAAGTTATGTTAATAGATCCAGCACAATGACCCATATAAATAAAAGCCTTAAACTGATTTTTATATTTTGCTTATTTGAAAAATACTAAGGTTTTTTTTCTTCCTAATTAAGATAGAGGTTTGACTTTTTTTTTTTTTTTTTTTTTTCACTTGTTTTCCGTGGTGTATTTAATATTTTTGTATATGGATTTAATTCAAGTTTATAGTTATATATATATATAAAAAAAAAAAAAAAATGTTGATTTGTTTCAAAGGACTGGTGTCTTTAAAATGTTTTATAGCATTTTTTATAATAAATACACTGTATTTTTCGCTTTTTTTTGATGGAATTTGCAGTTTTTTCGCCATTTTTTGAAGAGATCTGCCTTTTTTTTTTTTTTTTTTTTTGTGATCTTTTGAAGGAGTTTTGCCGTTTTTTTTACGATCTTTCGGGGAAGTTTTGCCATTTTTTTTATGATCTTTCGGAAAAGTTTGCCTCTTTCCGCGATCTCTTGGAGAGTTTGCCGTTTCTTTGCGATCCTGATCCGAAATTCTTTTGGAGAAATTTGTCGTTTTTTCGCGATTTTTGAACAAAATTTGCTGTTTATTAGCGATTTTTTGACGAATTTGCCATTTTTCGCAATTTTTTGAAGAAAACTGCCTTTTTTCGCGATCTTTCGACGAAATCTGCCGTTTTTTCGCCATCTTTTGGAGATGTTTTGCCGTTCTTTCGCGATCTATCGAAGAAGTTTATTTTTTTTTTCAGTGATCTTTTGGAGAGTTTGCCGTTTTTTCGCGATCTTGTGGAGAAATTTGTCGTTTTTTCGCGATTTTTGAACGAAATTTGCTGTTTATTAGCGATTTTTTTGACAAAACTGCCATTTTCCCGCATTTTTTGACAGAATTTGCCGTTTTTTGCAATTTTTTTTTTGAAGAGAATTGCCTTTTTTCGCGATCTTTCGACGAAATCTGCCGTTTTTTTCGCAAACTTTTGGAGAAATTTTGCCGTTTTTTCACGATCTTTTGCCGGTTTTTCCGGATATTTTGATGAAATTTGCTGCATTTTCATCATTTCTTGACGAAATTTACTTTTTTTCGCGATTTTTTACCAAAATTTGTCGAAATCCTTTGATTAAATTTGCGTTTTCTCGCGATCCTTTGACGAAATTAGCGATTGTTCTTCGAACGATTGGCGAAATTGGTTATTTTCGGCGGCCATTTGTCGAAATTCGCGATGTATTTTGTATTAATTTTCAGATTTATGACCGATTTTTTTTTTTTCGGAAATAATTGGTCGCCATTTTGGCGATCAGATGCATAACATAAAGTCGCCAATTTTTTACATTTAGTCGCCCTGTGGCCGGTGGCGACCGTGAATTTTAACCTTTAGGGACTAATTAAGTTACTTAAAAAAAATATTTTCTTAGTGTACATTGTGTAGGGTATCATGTGAAAATTTTCATAAAGCTGAACTCAATACATTTTTTTAAATTTTAGGTACCGTATAATACCTTTAACCCACCCTTTCCAAACAAATGCCCCCCCCCTTCCCCAACTCTATTAAAAAAAAATTGAAATTTTCAAAAAATTCCAAGAAAATGCCCCCTCCCCTAAATATCATGGAAAAAATGCAAATTACATCAAAAAATTGCTAAAAAACAGAAAATACATGAAAAGAATCATAAAAAAAAAAAAAAAAAATTATCAAACAGTCACTGAAAAGATGCAAATTTCGTCAAAAAATCATGAAAAAAACTTTCAAATTTCTTTAAAGGATTGTCAACAAATCATGTATTTCGTCGAAGGATCACCAAGAAAAGAACATTTCATCAAAAGATTGCAGGAAAAAATAAGAATTATATCAGATCTAAAAAATGCTACCAAAGGACTGATAAAAAATGCAAATTACATAAGAATAAAAAACTCTGAAAAAATGCGAATTATGTCGAAAGATTGCAGAAAAGTCACGAATTTCTTGAAGGATTGCCCAAAAACGCACATTTAGGCTAAAGATTGCAGGAAAAAAATGCGAATATGTGAGATCTATAAAGAAAACACAGTCAAAGGGCTGCAAAAAAAGCAAAAATTTCATCAAAGGATCACGATAAAAAACATGAATGTCAACAAAAGATCTCAGCATAGATGCAAATTAAGTCAAACAATCGAAAAAAAAAAAAGTGAATTTCATCAAAAGATTGTGAAAAAAGGTGAATTCCATTAAAGAATCGTGAAAAAAACGTACATTTTGTCAAAGGATCACGAAAGAACCACGCATCTCGACAAAGAATTGCATAAAATGTGAATTTCGTTAAAGGATCACAGGAAAAATGTGATTTTTGTCAAAGAAGAGCAAAAAAAATTCTGCAAATTTTGTCAATTATAGTGAAAAAAAATTAAAAACACAAATTTCGTCAAACATCGCAAAAACCTCTGGAAAATTTTGTCAAATATCACGGAACCCCTCCCCCCCCATTGTATCTCGGACCTATCTTGGACCATTGTATCTCAACCATGGGGTACAATGGCCCATTTTATCACATGCTATTTAAAAATATCTTTTAAAAAAGTATACATAATTGTTATTTTTGAGTAGATGTAATCTAAACTATAATGTATGGATAACATGCATGCATGGGAATTAAAAAAAAAAAAAAAAAAAAAAAAAAAAAAAAAAAAAAAAAAAAATGAATATTTTAAGAGTAAACAATCAAAACTAACAACATGAGAAAACTGAATTACAAATGAAGCATACACTAAGATTTTAAAATAAAATATATTATTGAAGATTAATAACAGTAAAGCAACTTTCAGATACTTAATCTATAGACAGAATAATAACAAAATATTAAATAAGTTTATACAAATGCTTTTATGAATAGCTTCAAAATAATCTATGGACTTTTAACAAGTCGTACAGTAATATGAATGGCTGAATTTTTACGATATTCAGTTCGGTATTTTCCTTTATTAGATGACGGTATGTAATCGTCTACTAATGTTACAGTTGATGTGTTAGGATGTAATACAACAGTATCTAAGAAGTACGCTTTTAACTGAAGAGCAAGATTGACAGCAGTATTCACTGAAGCCCCAAGTCCATGAATACATATTTCCTTTTCTCCATTACTAATCAAAGACTTGCATTTATTAAACTGAGCAATAAAAGGAGATTTTTGATTTATAAAAACATCATTTTTTCGCCTCGGAAAAGTCGGTGGGAGTCTCTTTATAATTTGATACTCTTCTGGTTCAATATCTGTTTTCTTCTTCGGCAAATTATCCATTTTAATTGAGGAAAGGTTTAAATTCAAATAAGACTTGTTTAAAAAATGAAAATATATGCATGTGTAAATAAACGATATCGAAATATTACCTTTTAATCGATCTTTCATCGAAAAGATCGAAATGTGCAACCATGGAGTTGTTCGTTGAGGGTGACACACAGTAAGACTAATTAAAGCATCTTTATAAATCAGGAAAAAGACTTTTAACCAGTAAATTTTCGGCAGGATTTTGGAAAAACAAAAGAAGATAAAATAAATAGAGCAGTTCACACCACGTGGCTTTTACCAGAGAACAATGAAGAATGCTGTAGGACACACAAGCACAAAAAGCATTGATAAAGGTGTATATATATATATATATATATATATATATATATATATACAGGAACAGGGTGTCCGAAATGTCTGGAAACGGCCGAATAACTCGAGAAATACATATGAGATTGAAAAACGTAAATGTACGTGTTCAATATTTTTAAATAAGCTACTCTGTGATACCAAATTTGACCTTCGAAACCGACCCCCTGGGGGTCAGAGGGGGGTCCAACTTTGAAATCTTAAATTATAACCCCCATTTTTTATTGCAGATTCGGATTCTACGGACAAAAATACGTAACTTTTGTATTTGATGTTTATTTCAAATCTTCGTTTATCACGGTGTAATCGAGCATATTAAATCGATACATATTCCCGCTTTTCCAACGGGATTTTCCCTAATCGAAACCGATTGGGCGGAATTTTTGACGTCAAATTCCTCGTCTTTTGTAGGAATAACGTTTCCTGAAAATTACCCGTGGCGATTATTTCAATAATGCTACACTGTTAAAAATTTGACCCATTTGCTGCAGCGTCACTCCACAGCTATTATAGAATATCTCTTTTGTGACCAATGAGAATGCTCCATAACACAGTAAAGTAATCGTTTTCTATAAAAGCGGTGGAGTGACGATGCAGCAAAAGGGTCAATTTTTTTTACAGTGTACTTTACTGTGTTATGGAACATTCTCATTGGTCATGAAAGAGATATTCTATAAAAGCTGTGGAGTGATGCTACAGCAAATGGATCAAATTTTTAACTGTGTAGCACTACCGAAATAATCGGCACGGGTGATTTTCAGAAAACGCTATTATTGCAAAAGACGAGGAATTTGATGTCATAAATTCTCCCCAATTAGTTTCGATTAGGGAAAATCCCGTTGGAAAAGCCGAAATATGTATCGATTTAATATGCTCAATTACACCGTGATAAACGAGGATTCGAAATAAACATCAAATACAAAAGTTACGTATTTTTGTCCGTAGAATGCGAATCTGCAATAAAAAATGGGGGTTATAATTTAAGATTTCAAAGTTGGACCCTCTCTGACCCCCAGGGGGTCGGTTACGAAGGTCAAATTTGGTATCACCGAGTAGCTTATTTAAAAATATTTAACACGTATATTTACGTTTTTCAATCTCATATGTATTTTTCGAGTTATTCGACCGTTTCCAGACTTTTCGGACACCCTGTATATATATGTAAGATTACATACTTTTTTTCTGTAGCATGCATTTTAAACTTTTATTTATTATTATTTCTACATCTTACACAACACCTTGAGTAATGTTTTAATCTACTTTAATTAACGTATGACACTGAAAAAAAAAAAAAAAAAAAGAAGAAAAGAAAAAGAAAAACAAGAAAAAGTAGAGTGAATGAGTACAGCAAATGGGAGTATTTTCTTCTTCACTGATTCACAAAGAAAAGACAACTATTTTATTTATTATATAATGTAAAATTGTAGGAAATTATCAATAATGAATTCGAGCTGTTTTGTTAGATTATTATTTATTAGTATTCTGTTTATCTAGTCTAGAAATTTATTATTAATCAATCATAAGAAACAATATAAATCTTACATTTTTCTTCTATTCTAAAAAAATAGTATTACATCTGGTGAAATGATGCCTAAATGAGAATAAAATATTAAATTAAGAAGCTAGAAGAAATATAGAAAATAAAATATCATTTTCTAAATAAATACCTTCTTTCAAACGGAACGCTGCATCCAAAAACAAATGTCTGTGTGCATGTAATAATATTTTGTAATTATTAGGATAATTGATTAGAAAATATTCAAAGAGCATCAAGTGAATTGCTTTGATCTTTTAAATCTTGATAACTGAAAAATTCTCATATAAAGGACTTGAGGAAGGAGCTCCTAAAAAGTTCAATAAAAATTCAACATCCTGTAATATTTCACATTTTCATGTCATACAGTATTCTGAAACATTTATCTTGATTTTGAAAAGGTCTTATTTATTAAATAAGACCTGGTTTGAATAGAAATTCTAGTAAGTAACATCTTATAAAAATCTCTACTCAGTTTAAATTTAAATCAAGTGTGGAGTTTTATTTAGTGCCTAGTTAATTGAAAATTATTTATAGATCTATCAGAAGTGGTGACTGGGTGCGCCCAAGGAGCACTTCTACGACTTGGTACCTAGTATCAGGCACCGCCAAAATCACCCGCGTCACTTTTTTATGCAGTTCTGTTAATATTATTATACTCCTTTTTTCCAATCAACCCTTAAATATGAATTATTATCCAATTCAAATAAAATTAATCATTTTAATTAGAATATTGAAAATCCAAACAATAAAATCAATACATATGGATAGCCTTATATTTTAGTAAAAGAAATAATATATATAAAGCACAACAGGCTAATTTTTTCTTTTTTTCTTCATTTTAATATTTTGCTTAATAGAAATTGTTTATTAATTACTTATTAGAGCTATTAATTAATTAAGTACGTGCAATGTATTTACCTCTGAATAAGGGACACTTGAAATTGAGATTAAAAGGAAAGGTTTTTGCATTTCAGATAATAAAGTAGTTTGTGATGAAAATGAAAATACAGATTTTTGTGAACTTATCAAACAGACAGACAGTCATGTAGATACAGAGACACATGATACAATTAATGAGCATTTGTTCACCCTACAATTCTGATTTGACATCAGTGCATTTATCCACATTGAAACTAATGCTGAAAACTATGATTCTGAATGTGGAGAATAAAAGGAAATTGTGAAATAAAGAGCTCTACAGATGCTTTTAGGCTGTTCTTAAATCCAAAAAAGGACAGCTTTTAATACATGAATTTAAAATTATTTTTATTCGGAAATGCCTGAAACCAGCAGGTGCTGGTGTTCAGAAAATACGTATTTGAGCTGTTTTTTTTTTTTTTCAATTTTTGCAAATGCAATAGATCTTTCAAAAAATATTATCAAAGTGGGCGTTTTGAACTGAATTTTCACGCAAAAGATGAATAACTACTTAAGAAAGAATAAATAACGTCTTTTTTACGTGATCAAAATCACTTATAACTCAATAGGTAATTTATTTATCAAAAAATTCAAAATGGAGTTCAATTTAAAATCGCTTTTAGTCCAGCGTTCTAATTTTATAACTTTCCATTAAAAAATGAATTTGTAATCGTGACCAACTGTTTTCTGCTTATTGAGCAGAGCAATTGAGAGATAAGCTACCTTAAAATATCCAAAGAAGTTCAATACTTTTTTTTCTTTTTTTTTCTACTGGTAATGAAGAACTAAAATTTATAAGTATGGTAAATGAACACTTGAAAGATTTGTAGTGAAAAAATCGAAATTTAAAAAACAATACATTTTGACTGATTGCTTCAAATAAAATTCTTTTAAAAGTTTTTATACTTTTTGCATGTACACTGTATGCATAAAAAATACAAATCAATGATTCTACAAATAGTTTAATGATTTTGTAGTCAATTGAAAATTTTGATTAATTATGTTTTCTTCCTTTTGTGTCTGATTAATGTAATTTATACACTTCGTATACATTTAAACTTCACCTTCAATGCTTTGTTATTTTTATTTTCTTCTGAACGATAAATTAAAAATAATATAAAAAACTTCGAATAAGGGACACCTCTATTTAAGGGACAAAAGTTCCGGTCCCATAGGTGTCCCTTATTTAGAGGTTTCGCTGTATAATGGTAAGACAAATTTAAACACCTATTTGAAACCAACAATAAATATCACCTTTAGAATTATGAAGTTCTATGAAATGATTATAAACAGACATATGAAAAACAATTGGATGAGAAACAACAGAAAATTTATGTTGTAAATCATAGGTTCCCAACGGGGACGGTACCGCCCCACAGTGGGCGCTGGAGCACTCCAGGGGGGCGGTAGCCAGTCTAGAGAAAAATGGGAGGCGTCAAGGAGGGCGGTCATGCAGTAGTAACCTATTTATGAACTAACATAATAAAAATAGTTGAACTCCTCTGCATTGTCCAGTCCATGAACAACTTAACTGCACCTTTTTAAATGAAAATCTATACAAACGAACTTAGATATGGGGGGGGGGGTGAATTTATTTTACTTATGTCAAAAAGTCGAAAAAGGACTAAAATCATCGAGAACAAAATTTTATTACATCGGGCTATAAACATTGTAGTTACAATTCTTTTATAAATGTTAAAATATTACAGCGGAACAAAAACAAAAACAAAAACAAAACAAAACAACAACAACAACAAAACTGCTATGACTCGCATTAAAATTTATAAAGAATTCAAAAATTGTGGCATACAAAATTCGCGATAATTGGCTGGCCAAAAGTTTTAAACAGAGATTCTTATTTTTTTTTAATAACCTGTATTTCTAAAAATTCTAAAGTATAACGACGCATGCCTGAATAGAGGTTTTTAAACGAACCCGTGATTTGAATCATTTAAAAAAAATTCTTTATTCTTTGTGAAAGTCATAAAAATCATTAAATCTATAAATTTGTTCAAAAGTAAATTTATTAAAACTTAAATAGGGAAAATTTTTTCTATTTCAAAGTATCTTAATCGAAGAAGAAATGCCGGCAGTTCAGTATTGAGTATTTGAAATATGGATCTACACACTCTCCTACAAACTAATTTTTACCTATGTGCTTAATTTGCCAAATTTTTTTTTTTCAAATGAAGCCATGAAGCGTTCTAGGCTACAAGAGCATTTGAATAAATGCATGCTAATAGAAAAGACAAAGATATGGCCTATTTTTCAAGGACTGAAAAGAAAAATTTTAAACAATCAACTACATGAAATCTTTTTCAGTAGTCGTCTAAACAAGATGACGGACTACAAGCCTCAATATAATAATATTAATTACATGAGGTCAATCGTAAAAGTATGAAAACCGCACACAATCGCCGAGAAATTAATCTTGACGGCAGCCAGAGGGATAATAAAAACTGCTCTTTATTGTAAGAATCCGCCAGATATCACCAGAAAAAATCCTGATTAATAATAAGGTACAAAGAGGAACAGTTGACTAAAGGCACTGGAATATCATTACGCTATTTCTTAAAGAGCAGCAGTTTCCATTCAACTCGATGGATTAGCGTTACCAAATAACAAGTTGGAAATGAGATGCGTTCGTACCATAATGAAGTTTTAAAAATATCACTCTCATAAAATTTTAAATAGTTAATTACAATTAAAATGTGCAACAATGTTCTCCCTTACCATTATGAAAAGGAATACTTTTGTGTGGCCTTAAAAATCAATAACAAATGTTCTTTGCACCACAGATTATACGAAATGTATGTTATAATATGTACTTTATAGATGCAAATCAATTTTATTATGTTCGAATGAATGTAATACCATTAAGATGCATTTGAAACATTTTCCGCATTCACCGTAATGTAACGGAATACTTTTGATTGTCCCTGTAATTGAATTATGCATCCGATTTTAATAAAATTTGAAATAACTCGAAAAATTATGTAACAATTATATATTTTAAATTTAAAACGATTTGGTTGGATAGTTTTTGCGTTGTTAAATGCGGACAGACGGACGGACGGATAGTGCGGTATTTCGGTCAAAAAGCTGGCCAAAAGTCAAAATTTTAAATTTCGCATTTAGTTGATCATTTTCTGGTTGGTATAAGAAGACTATCCTGTCCATATGATAACGGGTTCATTTCTTTCTGTATAGACTCTCCAAATGTCTGGTATTTTACTTGGAATACGTGGTTTTTGCATTTCTCATTTCATGCTTCTGATCTATGCATCATTTTATCGAACGTCTGAAAAACTATTTTTAGTCGAACTTCAGAAACATTTTACAGTTTTTAAAGACGAAGGTATATACTCTCTTTTAGATAAATATTTTTGTAAATAAAGTGCATGTTCATTATGATATTCAAGTTTGAAATCATAGATTTTTTGGGGTTAAATATTTTAGATAAAATTGCAATTTTAATAGGGAGTTAAACTGAGTTCAGTAAGAACTCTTGTGTTTTTATAATGTATAGACCTTCTAATTAACCCCTTCGCGACAGGAGCTTTTTACGAAATTTTTAATGCTTTGTCACCGGATTTTATAAACAGAAATTTGTGTGTTATTGAATCGAGAAAATGCTCCAGTTTAACAAGGCAAATTTTGCAGTATAATTTTACTGGTGGGGATAAACAAGGATTCTTAAGCCTTTTTTGCGGCACGTATACGTGTCGCTCGTCTCCAAGGAGTTAAAAGATATGAAATAAAATTGCCCCGATTTGCCTACCATTTTTTAAATAAATAAAACGAAATTTAATAAAAAAATTCTGAAAAGCAGTTTTTTTACTTTATTAAACTCTTTTTTTAAACTCTTTTTTAAATCTCTTTTTTCACTTTTTAAAAACTTACTTTATTTTACTCTTTTAAAAATTTATAACTGTTAGGTAGCTTTCATTACAAAAAGTAAAAAGCTACCTATTGCAGCCGTCCGGAGGAAAGCACTTCCAGAAAATTTTGGTATATTTTCACCGATCATGGCCCCCAGACCCCAAAACTACCTTCCGCTCAAATGTTGATACATTGTTGTTATACATATATATATATATATATATATGATTTTTGTCATGCTGTAACTAACGTATTTATGAACCGATTTGCATGAAACTTGGTATGTACATAGTACATACAAATGTCTCGACTGAATTCGTTAGCCAGCATCATCCGCCATCTTGTTTCAAAATGGCGGCCATTTAAACATTTTTTAAAAACTTAAAATTAAATGCGAAAAAAATTAAAATTTGAAAAATATTTTTTTTATGTGTTAGAACTTAAAACAACGATTCCAGAACACTTTTTACTTTGTCTATATCTTAAAAAATGACTGAGTTATAGCACTTTGAATTTTTCTTATTGCTGACATTTTGAAACGATCTGATTTTTGTCACATGATAACAGGCGTATTTATGAATCGATTTGGATGTAACTTGGTGTGTACATAGTAAGTAATGAGGCCTGGACCTAGTTCGTTAGCCAGTTCCATCCGCCATCTTTTTTCAAAATGGCGGCCATTCAAAAATTTAAAAAAAATTAAAATTTAAAATTAGGTACAAAAAAAGGAGAAATTGAAAAAGATTTTTCTTTTATGAATTTGACCTTGATAAAAAGATTCCCGAGCATTTTCTCTTTCGTTTGTATCTTAAAAAATGGCTCTGTTATAGCACTTTTAATTTCTAGTGTTGCTCATATTTTGAAATGATCTGATTTTCGTTCTATTGATAGCATGCTTATTTATAAACCGATTTGGATGGAGCTTGGTGCGTACATAGTACTTACCGATGTCTGGACCGAGTTCACTGGCCAGTTCAATCCGCCATCTTGTTTCTAAATGGCGGAATTTTAAATTAAAAAAAAATTAAATTTTAAAATTAAGTGCAAAAAAGTAAGAAAATGAAAAAGATTTTTCTTTTGTGTGTTTGAACTTGATACAAAGATTCCAGAGCACTTTTTGTTTCATCTATATCTTGAAAAATGGCTGAGTTATAGCACGTTCAATTTCCAGTGTGGTTGACATTTTGAAACGTTCTGAAATTTGTCACGCGATAATAAGCATATTTATAAACTGATTTGGATATAACTCCGTGTGTACATAGTACATACCAATGTCTTGACTGAATTCACTGGCCAACTTCATCTGCCATCTTATTTCAAGATGGCGGCAATTAAAGTTTGTCAAAAATCTTTTAAATGTATAATAATGTACAAAAAAAAAAAAAAAAAAAAAATTGAAAAAAGGTTCCTTCTAAAGTATTTATCTTAACTAGCAGCCTTCGCCAGCTACTCTGGACAGTTTTCTTTTCTTTTCTTTTTTTTTTTTTTTTTTTTTTTTTTTTTTAAGAAACATTGAATCAAACGAAATTTTTATATCATAGTAATTTTTAAGTTTATATCGTACTTTAGACTGTCTGTCATCGGTGAAAAATCAGTCATCTAAACGGAAAGAAAAGTTCAATGTTAGTCACCAATGAATAATGTAGCGCTACACATATTAAGAATTTTAATCACATAAAAATTCATTCAATGGAACTTTTAAAATAAAGCTAAACTTTTGTAATTGGGTTCATCTGATAAAAAACGTTTCCTAAGTATTCAGTTAAACAACGTAGAATGCAATATTTCATTTGTTACAAAATTTCTGGAAAATTATCTAACTAACAATGTAAAATCCATTAAAATCTATCTTGTAGAACTTAAGTTATAAGCAGCAGCAATGAAATTTCATTTTGCGTTTTATACATATTGAGATAATTAAATATAGCTTACATAATCATGTTAACCTGATTATAGAAATCTCTTTCAAAATTATAGGTTCAATAGATTTTTTTGTGCTGTGATTAATACGAAATCCAGACTTTCTATTATATATATATAGATAAGGATTGAAAATTTCAGGTTTTTGCGCCGAAGACACCAACAAATCAGGAAAATGTGAAGTATCTCGCGAACTACTGAACTTAAAAGAATTTGCTTCGTACCATTCGATTCAGCATCAAAAAATACACTAAAATACGTTATCAGTTGAAAAATATCTGCAAAAGCCGATTTTTTAGGAATTTTTTAAAAGTTCGTTCCTTTTTTTAACCCCCTTAGGGGTGGAATTTTCGAAAATCCCTTCTTAGCGGCACTCGATGTTACCAGAAGTATTTTTACCCCAATTTTCAAGATTGTAGGTTCGGCATATTTTTTTCTGCTGTGATTAATACGAAATCCAGACTTTCTTTTATATATATAGATAAGGATTGAAAATTTCAAGTTTTTGCGCCAAAGACATCGTCAAATCAGGAAAATGTGAAGTATCCCGCGAACTACTGAACTTAAAAGAATTTGCTTGGAACCATTCGATTCAGCATGAAAAAATACACTAAAATATGTTACCAGTTAAAAAATAACTACAAAAGCCGATTTTTAAGGAATTTTTTAAAAGTTCGTTCCTTTTTTTAACCCCCTTAGGGGTGGAATTTTCGAAAATCCCTTCTTAGCGGCACTCGATGTTATCAGAAGTATTTTTATCCCGATTTTCAAGATTGTAGGTTCGGCAGATTTTTTTCTGCTGTGATTAATACGAAATCCAGACTTTCTTTTATATATATAGATAAGGATTGAAAATTTCAAGTTTTTGCGCCAAAGTCATCGCCAAATTAGGAAAATGTGACGTATCTCGCGAACTACTGGATTTAAAAGAATTTGCTTGGAACCATTCGATTCAGCATGAAAAAATACACTAAAATATGTTACCAGTTAAAAAATAACTACAAAAGCCGATTTTTAAGGAATTTTTTAAAAGTTCGCTCCTTTTTTTAACCCCCTTAGGGGTGGAATTTTCGAAAATCCCTTCTTAGCGGCACTCGATGTTATCAGAAGTATTTTTATCCCAATTTTCCAGATTGTAGGTTCGGCAGATTTTTTTCTGCTGTGATTAATACGAAATCCAGACTTTCTTTTATATATATAGATTAAGAAACTTTTAGTAATACAATTTTTAGTTCACATCAAATGTTTTCAATTTGACATTTAATTATTGCTAATTTTCCAATTTCTTTTATTTTAAAAGCGAACATTTATTTTAATAAATAATAATAGAACAAAGACCATTTTAAAAATTTGCTATTTCTTCTTAAAATATGCTTCAGTTGTAATTCATTTCTTTCAATTCGTATTATAATACAAAATTCCTTCCACGTCCTTTTGTTTGGAACATTAAAATTTGAGCGATAAATGGATTCATATTGCAAGCCTTTTTTTGAGCCTTACTTCACCTCCACCTATCTCAATCCTCCATGATCTCTATTATTAAAAAGAATAAAATTTTTGTATTTGTTGCTGAAATGCAGAATTTTTTTTTAAACAATAACTTAATTCAATGAAATGATTTTAATTATTTTTTGATATTATGTAAGATAGAAATATAGTAATATCGGCATATCACAGGTTTTATTTATTTATTTATTTTTTTATTTTTTTTTCTAATATGACATCATTTACACCTTCAGAAATACTCATCTTTTCTTAAAAGCGTGATTTATGCAGTTATTTAAGAATTCTTTAGTTTCATAAAATATTCATTATAATTAAATAGAAATGGCGCAGTTATTTTCATTTGTGCACACCACGGACCTTTAAATTAATAGAAGTTCACTTTATTTAGATGCAGGAATTAAAGTCAGTGAATATGACATCATCACTGACACAGCTATAAAAATGTATATCATATTCAAAGAATAAATTTATCTGGTTTCTGTATGACGATATTTTCTCCATCGACAAAATTTCACTTTAGATCTTTAGATATTATATATTATAAAAGTTTATCTTCTGTTATTTTACTTACATAATACTTAATAATATTACTCAGTAAATAATCTGTGTATTGCAGGGAATAACTATGTGGAATCATTTTATTATGATTAAATTTTACGAAAACCTTTATTTATTTATTTATTTATTTATTTATTTTTGAAATGCTATTGTACATTCACCGATGAGATCAAGCTCCTGATTGGGTGAAAAATAATGAAACAAAATAAATTTTGCGAAAAGCTTAACCTGTTGCCACTGTTTTGAAGAAATGTCACGAAAAAGCTTTTAAAATTAAAAATAAAATATAAAAAATGAAATAAATTAAAAATTAGCCAGAATGGGCACATCTACACGTAAACAGCTTTCATTTAAAAAAATAATTATCAAAATCGGGCCAGTAGAAAGCTCAAGGCTGATGACCAAAAAAACAGCCAGGTGTTTTAAATATATAGATAATGAATTCCGGACTACTTTTTGCTTTGTCTTTATCTTAAAAAAGTCTGAGATATAGCAGTTTAAATTTCTAATGTGGGTGACATAAAAAAAAAATGAAATTGCCCGCAACAGCACTCGTACATATTAATCAATTTCGATATGAGTGTGCATGTGCACATGAATTACGATTTCGACCAAGCTCGTTGATTTGTTTTATCTGTTATTTTGCTTTAAAATGACATACACTTCATGATATCGTGGAATTTGGCGACTCTCTAAATCACTGAAAATAAAACCAGATTGAATAAAATATGACTAATTTCTAAAAATTCCTATTAATATTCAGTATTAACAAAAACTGGTATTCAATCTCATAAAATCGGGTTCCACTAATTTGAGCTTCGTATGTTTGAATAATGTAACTTAATCTATACATATAATAAAACAGTAGGACCCGGTGTGTCTGTACATTGAAGATAATTGACAAAAATGGAGTCAGGGCGATAAAAGAAAACCAATGAAACACAAAAATTTTTTTTTTGAATTTTTTGTCTGTCTGTCTGTCTGTTTGTTCGAGGTTATCTTCGTAACTACTGAATGGATTTTTATGCGGTTTTCACTAATGAAGAATGCACACTCCCGGGCAGTGTATAGGCTTTGTTTCATCAAAATCGGACAACAGACAAAAAAGTAACAAAAAGAAACAAAAGAAACTATTAGGTGCGCTGCTCACGTTTTTTAGTACATAACGTTTTTTAGTACATATAAAATCCAATAGATGTCACTGTGCGATTTTAAAACGCGCTATCGTTATGTTTTCGCCAGTCTACTTAAGTATGAGAAAGTTTCAAGCTGGCTGTCGTTCCATGTGGTTTAGTCGGTAGAACGTCAGTGCGCCATACTGATGGCCCGGGTTCGATTCCCAGCATGGAATTTTTTTTCACTATGTTGGCATTAACGCCTATAAGCAATTAAAAGAATTTGAAATATTGTATTCAAGGCGAATTTTCTCTCTGGGAAAATTTCCTTGCATTAATATGTCAGTGTAATTTTTTTTTCGATTTAATTTTTTTTTTCGAAACTTTGTTTTTCTTAAAAAATTACAGTAAATATTTGATATTTCCCAACGTTTTTTGAATGATCGACTTGCTTTTTTTTTTTTTAATGTATGTCTGAACCTTATCTAACTACTTCTTCAAGATTTCTTTAGATAAACCGACCAGCGTAGCGGGCGAAGGCCGCTAGTTTAAAATAAATAAATAAATAAATAAGTATATGAAAGCTACCTCTTCCTCCCGGCATTGCTGGAAGGAATTTTTACATTTAATATATGCTGTAATTTTTTATTCTTACTGGATACCCTTTGGTGCGCAGATGATAAATCTGCAAATTGAAATGGAAAAATCCGTTTTTTAAGTAGTTGGATATTTCTTTTTTTTTTTTTTTCCTTCAAGTAAAACGTTTTTTGATCGTACATCCATAACGTGGACTAAATGATTTTTTTTAAATAATGTAACATTTTTGTTTTGTACCAAGTGTTTGTAAGATGTGAATTATCTGTTATCTTTTTGAATAATATGTTTTAAATCAACAATTACGTTCTTTACTCACTAACGATGTAAGAGAGGTTTATATTATTAAGAAGAAATTTACTAGACATACATATATTATTTTTTTTATTCTATTGAATAAGAAAATCAGTAGAAATAAAAAAAAAAATATATGAGAGATGTAATAAAAGTATTGTGACACAGAAAAATTCACAAGTTAAATTTTCTAAAAGAGAAACTTATCGAAATTGCGAAATGTTTATAAAATTAAATACATTTGCTCACGTCAGAAAATAAAATCTTTCAAACATAGTTATAAACAAAAATGAGCTTTTTTGGGATTCAGTGAGGAATGTTTTTGAGAAAACAATGAGAAATGGTTGAAAGGAACGCTTTATTTTTCTATAAGGATAGTAGAGAAACTCGGTCATTCAGCAAAACAGTTTAAAAATTGGTAAGAGATATAAAATGGAACAATTAAAATCTGAAATTAGGAAAGAATAATTGCAGTTCAACTGAGCAAAAAAGCTGCAGGGCATACAGATCTTTCACAAATTATTAAGAGCAAGAATCTGAGAGTGTCACACCTGTGATTCATGACATCTCAGATTTTCTCCAAAAAATTACCAGTTGTTAGTTACCTTGTTAAAAGACCAAATCTGGAATTTTTTTTTCAAAGTTGAGTTGTTCATTTTTTATGGGCCTCCAAAGGTCACCTTGCGGTGCACAAAATTTAGTGTTTTTTTAAGACATTGAAATAGCTATGACCCACAATTGTTATTCAGATGAGATTCAGAAGAAAAGCAAAAAAGTCGTGACTACCAGGATAGACTATGCTTTAAAAAAATATTTATTTTTTTAGAGAGACTTGCCTCAATGGAGTTTATTTTTCCATAAAGGACAATAATGGAAGAAAACAATGGCAAAAGAATTATTTCAAAAAATCATTGCCGCAAGGAGTTTGAACATTGGTCAAATATAACATTTTTTTTTATTTTGGCATTCTGTAACTAAAAGTGCGTTGCACTTGCCTCACTTAAATATACATTTTTTAAAAAGTAATAATACATGTCTTTCAAATGACACTTCTTTTGCCGTGGCAACTTGAGCGCGCAAGTTGTTATTGGGCCTTAAAAACGGCAAAAAACAGCAAAAATGCGTAGGTTTGTGACCTTCAGTGACCTTGCGGCAACAACTTGCCACAGATTTCTCATCTATTATATAAAGTTCAACCACCTTACATCTCATATATAAAAAGGATTTCGTGGCAAGTTGTTTGCACAAAGAATTGTGGGTCATAGCAATTTCAATGTCTTAAAAAAAAAACACTAAATTTTGTGCACCGCACGGTGACCTTTGGGGGCCCATAAAAAATGAACAACTCAACTCTGAAAAAAAAGTCCAGATTTGGTCTTTTAACAAGGTAACTAACAACTGGTAATTTTTTGGAGAAAATCTGAGATGGCATGAATCACCCCCCTAATGCTAGGTCACTTTCTCAGATTCTTGCTCTTAAAGACATTGCATTCAGGCCAACAAAAGCAGCAAAATATCGAAAAAAGCTTAATTCTTTGTCCTAGACCTCAAACCTAAGTACATTGAAGTTATTACCGGCTGAGGATTTGGCCATGTTTGTTGCAGCAGATTTTACATACAATCTATATAATATCACCCAAACGTTTAATAAATATGTATGTCCTTGATATATACTTCTTCAGAGAGCCAAAGAACAATTTTTTAAAAAAGATAACTTTATTACAGAAAACATGGCGGAAATAAAACTTTAAAATCTTTTAGATCACTTTACTCAAACACTGTGTAAATACATAGAAAATGTTTTCACAACAGCAAGTGAAGTAGAATTGATAAGTTTATAACTCCTCTGCAAATGGGGTTGTGACAGATCTCCACAACAAATATTTAAACAAAAGTCTGAAAATTCTTTTTACTCAAACATGACTTAAAAATTTCAATGACTCAAACACTTTGCAAAACCCTTTAGCATCTTTGAGATTAATAAGCAAATAAATGGATTTCAAAAGTATGGTGGCAGAGCCCTGTATCTTCATATCCACGCTTTTGCTTTTTCATATTTATAAGTTTATTCATGAAACTAATGACATGATCCAAGAGGAAGTAAAATACATTGAACAGCAAGCACAAAATTTAATAAATATAAAGATCCTCGCAGCTTATTGTTTATTACAAGTTCAATTCAAATTAGTGCTGACTAGAGTCGATGCTAAAATTTGCAATGCTATTACTAGCAATCAAATCATCTATGCGATGCTTATTTGCAAACAATCATCAAAAAGATTTTAATAAGCTAAAAATAATTACATTGATCCTGATTTTTTGAAATTCGCTCTTTTAATATTCCATGTTAGAATCAGATTTTTTGAGTCAATTTTACATCTTGCTTGTAATAAAAAAGCTTCCAATAAAAAATGGTTAGCAATAAGCAAAAATGCGAAAAATTGTCAATAAAAGAAAAAACTAATGCAAGGCATGTTTTAAACTGAGATGCGATACTGGTACACATTGCAAAAGCTGGTTTTTTCGAAATACCACAAAAAAGTTTTCTCAGATCGAGAAACATCAGCTTAAATTACAGGAATTGACATAAAATCTATGCACTATTTAAAACCTATTTTAGAAGTGGTATCTAGTGGTTATAAATTAGATACTAAAAATTTTCAAGAAATTGCGAATAGCACTTCTGACCTTTATGTAAATATTTACGGTTGGCACCCTACTATTAAAGAACATACATACCACCCAATTCGGCAGCTATCAGAGATGGCGGCTAAAGCCCGCAACATACATTTTCGTTCACATAGTAAAAACTTTTCAAGAAAAGACTTTCTCATAAACTGCAATGAAAATGTTGTTAATGGCTTACTTTTTTGTTTCGATCTTTATTTAAGTTGCAGTTGCGAGAAAACTGCTCAAAACATATATATATAAAAAAAAAAAACTTCTGCAGAGTCATTACAGTTGTTATTGCCAGAATATAGCTTTCGAGTGATTCTGAAGAGGATGGCATGGAAAATTATGCTCGAAAGAATGATGAGACGCTAATTTGCGTAAATTGTTCGAAAAATGATTTGTTTCTAGCATAATAATATATTTTACGTTTTTAAAAAGCATGTCATCTGCTATAGAACGCACAAAATATTTTAAATAATTTTGGCCAGGTTTTTCAGGAAAATACCACACTGTGGGACGGCCAGACGGCCAGACTGAATGACAACTATAGATGGTACGTATTTACATAAATACGAACGTACATAAAAACTCATTAAAGAAGGAAAAAACGCCAAGAGTTATTATTTGCTAAAAATTAGGAAATTGATAAAGTCCAAAAGAAATAAATTCCTTTTCATAATATTTTTGCTACTGATGTTGCTCCAGAAACGACGACACATCATAAGGATTTCTTGAATGCATTTGAAGCAAGCAGTACTAAATGTACTTTGTGTAAATTAAGTTACACATCATCAACATAAAAAAATTGAACTAACACATGTATACGTCGTTTCATTCAGCGCCATGCGGAAGGGGAGGGGGTCTAAGAAGGCGGTCGCCACGGGCTTGGAAAATTAGGGTGCGACAAATTTATGGTACTAACGTTATTTTTAGCCTGTCAAAAAAAAAAAAAAAAAAAAAAAAAAAATGGGGGTGGAAGCGCCAAATTGAGACTTTACTCCGGGCGAGTTTTCTCTTTTCACGCTCCTGGCTTCATTACATTATTAGAGCAATCAATAAGTATAGAAGTAATTCATTGTTTGACAGGATATTTAGCCAACTTTATAGTGGAAATCGTTTCAATGCAGTTGTCACAATCATTTTCGTCAGACTTGCAAATGATTACAATCGCTCGCTGCTACACAGAGAAATTCGTTGCCTCTGAAAAGGTATTTGTCTGAATCGTTTTTTGATACGTTTGATTCAGCATTACACTTAATTAAAAACAGAGGTATAAAAATACGCTAAAACCCGATTACATTAAAAAATGAACGATTATTTGACAAACCTGCTCATAATCTTTAATTATATCAAGTTAAATATTCTACACATTTATAATAAGGCATAAGATGATTGTAAGATGATTTGTTGAATTTTATTAAAACATAAAACCTCATAGCAGCTTTTGTGGGTAAACCTGTTTTGTTCAAACAACATCTAAGTAGAGGAGAATGCAGCCAATTAGCCATATTATTTGCAGTCAGTGAAAACAGGAATATTTATTTACTTACTGTCAACACTTGGACAGTCTTCAGGAAGTTTTCTCAGAGTAGCTCTAAGATACTTATTCATGAATATACCGAGTTTGTTTTTAGATCCTTTTGCTAACGAATATATAGCAGTATCATCATATTTGAAGGAGGAAATCGTGGAATTCACAGCAAACGCGAACAAAAAGTAATATTCAGAAATGGATACTAAGAGTTCTAACTTCAAAACCGAATACAGCTCTCTAATCTGGATTATGTGACCTAGAGTACATAAAATTTTAATTTCTTTTTACTTCATCAGATTTGGCTGAGAGTAGATTCCATGATGTAGCTAATTTACTGTCTAAGTAAAGGAACAAATATCTTTGAACCTGAAAATTTGAGACTGATGTTAAAGAAATTGGAATCCGACATGAACAAATTGTTAAAAACTCCCCAGCCTCAACCATTTCATTATTATTATTTTTTAAATTCTTATTGGTTTTACGTTTATTTTTTTATTTTAAAAAACAATATTTTACTACATTTGGTGGTCGTTTTAATTAATTTCTACTTTGCAAATCTTAGCAGATAGATAGGTTGATAGGTAGATAAAATACAGATAATATGCAACAATATTTTAACATTTTGTGTAATTAACTATTATGAAAGAGGGGGTGTTGGCATTTCTTTCTCTTGTAAAAGGGGCAGTGGTCCAAAAAAAGTTGGGAACCTATGTTGTAAATTACTCAAAAGGTGTACATAATTTATAATTATAAGCAATAATCCAGTCAGTGTCTGTAATAGGTCGAGCTATAAACTAAGAAATTTGACCTATTATGCACCAAATTAACTAGATGAAAAACCAAACAAGGTAGAAAAACAAGACTGAACTTGAAATGTATTAATATGGAATAATAGTAATAATAATAATAATTTATACCAACTTACCCAATAAAATAGTCAAATCCATGCATTAGCATATGTTCATGCCATAAAATAAGGTAAATTTTACCGCTAGTATAAAAGTTATCAATTACAGTTACTAAAACAGAGAAAAAAAATAAAGAACGTTAAACGCTAATAAAACGTTGCTTTTTTTTTTTTGTGCCGGCCAATTATCTACGCTTGGGATATAGGCCCTAATGGGTGGGATGCCCTCCGTGGGGGTCTTTCTAAGGGAACCTAACCCGTATTTACGAAAGGTTCGAAGAAAACCACGGAAAACTCCGAACGGTTAGGCCGACGGTCGCGATTGGGTTCGAACCCAGCACCTACCGTCTACCAGTTTCGAGGTCAGAACCTCGCGGCCACTGGTGGGGCCAATAAAACGTTGCATTCTCATTTAAATCTTATTGCTTAATAACTGTAGATAATCATTCTTAAATGTTAATTCTTATGTACCATTCAATAAAATATTACCTGCAGATTTATATTCCAGATAGATTCTTAATTAGCAAAGAAAAAGGTGGTTATAATTAAAGTTACCTTGTTTAGACTTATGTAGAGTTCGCTCTGTTTGACAGATATCGATGAAATTTGGAATATAGGTTATATGAACCATGGGAAAGTGAAATCTGTAATAAAAAAATAGTTCAAATTTCGACCACCAGGTGCGAAAAACTTGTTCAAAGCGTATTATGGCGTATTCAAGAGTAGCACGAAGGATTCCTCGATCAATTGAAGCAATTTGAATGAGTTATGCTTGCTTTTAAATCAGGCAGAGTGTGTATGCTTCCTCCATACACACGATCTTTCAGGAATCCCCACAACCAGAAGTCACTGAGATTCAAGTCCGGAGAATGAGGAGGCCAGATTGACCCTGTATTTAAATTGCAGACATGCACATAGTTATATGTATATATACGTAGCGTTGTCTAAATCACCATCAAAATAGTGGAAGCTCTAATTGGTAGCTGTGTAGTGGATGCATTATTTTCACAGAACACAGTGTGGCGTTAGATAATTTGTGTAATGCAATGCCCAATAGTAGTACAGTAAAACCTCTAAATAACGCACAACTCGGGAGCTCGGAAATTGTCCGCTATTGGAAAAACCTCAGAGATTAAAAAATTGCTAAGAAATGCTTACTGTTTCATTAATTGACTTTTATATGTCCTAAAACTTCTATTATATGATTAATAAGATATTAAAATTATTTTTTAAGCAATAAAACTAAAATAGAACTGTGTATACCTTTATCCACTTTTATTACAGTCTTGCGAAAAAAAAAAAAAAATGTTACAAAAGTTTGCTTTGCTTGCGATTACATGTAAATGGTTTTTCAATGTGTTCAAAGTTTTAACTCTATCGGTAATTTTTATTTTTATAAACTTTTTTCTTTTGCAAAAAATCTGTGTAACTGCTCACTGTATTTAGCTGCTTCTTGCAAATTCTCGATATTGCTGAAAACATCTTCCGTTTCAGTATCTCTTTCATCATCACTAAATATCAGCATTTGTGGAAAATTTTGAAACAGTGTAATCGCATACAGAAATTGATTATTCTTCAATAAGTGATTCATCATCAATATTAATGTGAATTTTGACAGTTTTTTCGCTTTTGATATATTTCATTAATTTATTTATTTCGCTTAATTTTTTGTTTGCGTCGGAAATGTGTGCTTCGTTTTCTTTCAATATAAAGCCTGTTTTTATGGAACATTGGCGAACGCTTTCTAGTTTTATATTTTTTATAGCAGAGGAAATCCAAATTATGGCATCGACTGCTTTAACTAATTTTAGGCAGTTCTCACGTGTATTCATAGAATCTAACATTGAAAGAATGTGGTATAATAACAGCTTTCTGTACTAGATTTGAAAATTGTGTATTACGCCTTGATCAAGTGGCTGGCATATTGAAGTTATGCTTGGGGGAAAAACACAAGCGTAACATTGTCGAATTTCAAATGCTTTGAAAGGGAACTTGCATTTCCAGCCCATCCCTACATTTGTCTGTGATCACAAAATTTTTGACGCATTACCCTGATAAATTTAAAGGTTTTTTACGTTTTTCCATTTTTTCCCTTGTTAAAAAAAAAAAAAAAAAAAAAAAAAAAAAAAAAAATTATCTTTTATCACCAAAATTACTGTCCGCTATTAGGAATGTTCGTTATTCAGATGTTAAATACATAAAAAACTAGGCTTTGGGAATAAAAAACTTTCCGCTAAATAGAGGTGTCCGTTATGGAGATTTTACTGTATTAGTATTATTCGGATGCCAAAATGACATTTTTAGTTGCAAAGAGTCGCGTTCCATTTCTACACCGTTAAACAATTGAAACTTTTGTTGCATCGCCACTCCATCGCTTTTATAGAAAACGATTATTTCACTGTATTATAGAGCATTCTCATTGGTCAAAATAGAGATATTCCATAAAAGCGGTGGAGTGACGATGCAGCAAAAGTTGCAAATTTTTAACAGTGCAGATCAACTTTTAATCGCGCGGTTTCAGATGGTGCATCCCACGAGATTACCGAATAACCACTCCACTAGAGATAATAAGGAAAAAAAAAAAATAGAGATTTGGAAATAAAAGGACCGCATCTCTTATTGATAAAATTGTTTCTATAATAAGCTAAAACACAGAAGCTTGCAGAGAAATTATAAACCAATTGCATGGTTCCGATGAGGATAACATTTAAAGGGGACTATTTACTCTTCATTCAGCGAAAAATGAAAAAATCGATTTTCTATTTTTTTTGATTAAATTATACTTTACTCTACCTAGTACATTCTGATGAAGTTTCGTAAAGATCCGAGTTTTATAAACATTTTTAAAGTGATTTTATAATATTGTTGTTTCTTTGAATGTCACAATTCACTTTACTTAAAAATGACTTTTCTCAGTTCGTATTTTTTTGCCGAATGGGCATGTTAAAAGTGATAAAACATTTATGTATATTTCACAATTGTTTCGATTTTTTTTGGTGACTTCTTTGATCTATTTGATAAAACTGAGCATCGAATTTATTTACAATAAAATAAAAAGATTTTTTTAATACATAAAAATATAAAATAAATTCAGTTTCTAGACTAATATTTATGCACATTTGCACATTTTATTTATTTTCCCCCAAACTAATTAAATTATGATAAATCCGATACTTAAAAAATACATTATTTAATAGCTACAAATAGTTTAAAAAATAAATTAGCTAAAAATGTTCAACATTATACGAGAAACACATTTTAAAATTTACTTATATATAAAAAAAAATCGAATATTGGCAGCAAAATCAAACAATTTCTTGACAGATTTTCCCTTATTGAGTCCTTTATTATTAAAACATTATTACATAAAATTCACCTTAAAAGTAAAAAAAAAAAAGTTTAAAGAGTACCGAATCCCCTTAAGATAAATTCTACAATTTGAGCAAAATCTCGGGTAGATTCTTTTCTAAAGTAAGAGAAAAGACATGTACTAGCAACAATATTAATTATATTCCGCTAAATACACCTTTCATTGGATCAATTTCTTCTAGTTTCACTATGTGTAATTAACATGCATTAACGAAAAATATTTTCTTTTACTATTATTATTTCATTTATAGAATTAAGGGGCTTATGCATATAGTGTTAAAATAGTATTATTTTTATGAATAAAACAATTACTATATATTCTTACTATGGAATCTTGTGATAATATCAATGATCTGCAGCAGATTATGTTCAAGTTCTGAGGATTGTATAAATCTATATTAAAAAGGACAAACGGCCCCGTTTGTGATTGACAACACTTGACGATTAAATTTTTATATTAATATTTTTGGGACTACAATTTTTCATCTTATAAATGTAGTACTTTAACATTTCTCTATCGCCATTAATATTATAATATATATTAACGTATATAATAATACAACGTAATATATATACTTTCAAAACTTTGCAATTTGTTTACAAATTACTCATTTGTTGTGATCCTAGAAATATATAATTTTAAGCAAAACAATTTTTAAATATCTATCTATCGTACGCAGAATCCATTGCGGACAAATAATAATCCATTTGCATTTAAAACACATAGGAATAGTTCAGCATTAGTTTCCGGCTAATTTAATTTTCTATAACCAAATTAAAACTTCATAACTAAATGAATATGTACATAATTAAATTAAGCAAAAATTTAACATACATGCAATGGAACAATTTAAACTATTTCGCAGCGGAATAGAAAAATGTATCTCGGTTTATTGATTGTTTATGGTTTTAAAAATAAATTTCAGACATGAATTGTTTTTAAATTTCCCTCTTTCTCTTTCACATGAAGCCCGCGATTGCACTGAAAACAATACAGTAGAACCTCGATAATCCGGATCGGTTTTTTCATTTCGGTTTTTTAAGTTTGAGAAGCGATTGGCGAAAAAGTTTTTTTTAAATTCAGAATACGACGATGCAACAAGACAAACAATTTAGCGTTTGTTTTCGGTAATATTGCAAGACAATTAAATTTTCATCAGTAAATAAAAAGAAAATAATGTAATCCTTCTATAGTAAAAAAAAAACTAGCCTTAAAAGGAATGACTCCTGGAATGATGCTGATGTGGAAGATTTCCGGAACTAACGAATCCGGGTTGTCCACTCCTTCCATGAGCCGAAATAGACCAATCAGGAAAGGGCTCCGTCAATGCATCGCCGTATGGGTTACCATAAAGAGAGGAAAGGTTACCATCGCCAACAATCGCCAAGTTTGTCGCCAACTTGGCGATATATCGCCAAATTTGGCGACCAAAATTAGTTGTCAAAAGTGACGCCAACTTGGCGATAACTGTAATATTTCGCCAAATTTTTAATTTCTTTACAACACCAGTCGTTTGATACATCATTTGAGAGGTTTGCAACTGCTTATTCATATAATGGATACCTTGTGTGCTATCCCCCACTCTGCTCCCCAGGGGGGACACATTTTTAATTTCTTTACAACACCAGTCGTGTTACACAAGATTTGAAAGGTCTGCAACTGCTTATTCATATTATGGATGTCTTGTGTGTCACCCCCACACTCTGCTCTCCCCAGGGGGGGTCACATTTTTAATTTCTTTACAACACCAGTTGTGTGACACATCATTTGAAAGGTCTGCAACTGTTTATTCATTTTATGGATGTCTTGTGTGTCATCCCCACTCTGCCCCCCAGGGGGTACAATTTCAATTTTTTACTACACCAGTCGTGTGACATATCATTTGAGAGGTCTGCAGCTGCATATTTATATTATGGATGTCTTTTGTGTCGCCTCCCACTCTGCCCCAAAGGGGTGCACATTTTTAATTTATTTACAACACCAGTCCTGTGACACATCTGTTGAAAGGTCTGCAACTGCTTATTCATACCATGGGGTATTGGCGAGCGCAGCAAGCAGGGGTAGCCAATAACTTGGAATCGCGAAGCGATTACGCGGGGGGTTGGCGAGCATAGCGAGCAGGGGGGCGGCGCCCCCCTAGTGTAAAGAAAAAAAAAATTAACAGACATGTAATCGAACTATGGCTTTGAACCGCTGAAAATATCAGAATCAAAAAGGATGCAGTGAGTAGTGATATTTTTAGCTTGGCATACGACTAATATGCACTTTAAGTACAATTAAAAACTTTCTTTAAACCTTTGAGGGGCAAGCAATTGAATTTGTGTAATTCTGAGCTTTTACCGGAAATTTGAAAAAAATCATATTAAAATAAGGAAAATCAAGTTCAATACTTTTTTCCACCAAAGTTAGAAAAAAAAAATTAATAAAATTCTTCTAGTGCGAAACTTTATTAATCGTATATATCCCACCGCCTCTCAAGGAATTAAACACATTATTAATATTTTTGACAAAATTTTTTGATGTTGTTAAGTGGCAATCTAAAAAGATATATTTGGTATAAAAAATATTTATAGTTGAAAAAAATTAGTTTTCGCCTAAATTTTGTAATTATTTAATTTTGTAACTATTAAAATTTGTAATTATGTTTCCCTAGTAACTTTACTAACTCAAATATTTTTCTGTATTTTTAACTCTCACTTCTGAGAAAAAGCATTTTAGATTGAAAAGTTATCATTACAAACACAAAATACTTGTTGACTTGTGATATTTGTGATCTTTTTGAAAATACACTGAAATAAAAGTATACATAAAAAACAACAATAAATCCTTAAAAAACAAATAATTTTCCGGATTTTGAGATAGCCAGGGTCATGAAATTCAAATGTAAAGTATACAAAAGCCGTATTTTCCTGGGGGCATGGTTTACTATAACAGTTCATGCTATAGTTCAGTTACTATATATTCAGTTGCTATAACAGAACAGTACATATAACAGTAACCCACTCAATTAAGCTGGTTTCCTCTCACCGGAATATACCATTTTAAACTGACTCAGTAACCCATTTCTGTGTTTAAATCTTTGTGGCACATGCTCTCACTTGCAAGTTGAATTATGCTATCTCTCTTCATTTTGTGTTTATTTATTTATATTACTGAAGAGGAACTTTGAAAAAGGGCGGAAAGTTTTATGATTTTTATGTGATTTTTAACTATTTGATAAAAATGTCTGTATTTTTAACTATTTGGAAAATGGTTGTTGCTCTCAGTCAAGAAAAGAGATATCTGAGGCATACCTGAATCCTTGTGATGTCCACACTTTTGAGATCCTCATTTCATTAGTTTTCTGATTGTTCCAAAAATATTAATGTTTAATCCATGTCGTACATAATATACGACTCTGTTATTACGAAAGCCACGTTTTGATTTTTATTAGCTTAATGGGAAACATTCAAACATTTTGCTTTGGACAATGGATGTTCGCATTTTATTGTTTTTATTTTATTTTATTTTTTACAGATTTTTTTTCGAGACTGAATGCAAACGTATAATTGAACTAATTCAATATATTGAGGGACGAGGTACATGTGATTTAAAATTGGTTTCCTTCTTTATATAAAAATTAGTAAACTTTTAAAATTATCGTGAAAAATTAGCACTGATTTTAAAGACTACCAATTTTCTGACAAATGAGAACGTCACATAAGCGCCTATAGAGCGTTCTGATTGATAAGAAAATAGATAAGTTTTAAAAACAAAGGTAATTTTTCACGATGTATAAATATATATATGTATATTTTAGCAATTTAGGTTCTTTTCGTGGATAAAAGTTTAAGCTCTTAGTTAATCTTACGATTAGTTAAAAAGAATAATTTACAAACGGTTGTTGTAATTTTTTTAAATTACAATTTTTTTTGTAATTGTTTTTAATTTATGAACAGACGTAATACCTTTTTCCACTTTAAACAATTAATCCATTTACCTGTTTATCACCCTTCCATCTAATTTTCGCATTGAAAGCATAATGAGTAATAAAATAAAGTATAATGATTGGCCGCTTTTGATAAGGCACGTAGGATTAAATGTTAAAATTCCACTTAGTCATGAAATCGTCACATTTCACCTCAGAAAAATGCATCAGTGAGTTAGCATAAGTTTTTCAAAGGATATTTTCCCCGATATTTGCATTTTGCAGCTGAACTTAATAACCTTCTATAACTCAGGTATGATAAATGAATCTAAACTCAGTTAAAGAGAAAAAAAAAACGTAAATTGATAATTATTATTTTCAGCATTAATGCAATAAAATTAAATTACTGGTACAGATAACCAGAAGAACCCCCCCCCCCCACCCCCTCCTCTCATAAATTGATAATTACTATTTTCAGTAAGAATGCAACAATGGAAAATAATTTCGTAAAGATTAGAACAATTTTATAGACAGACAACGTTACTTTTTTGGTTTGTGATGGTTATTTTTTGGCAGAACCTATATTATAAAGCACATGTAATCAAGTAACGTTAGCGTTTCTGACTTTATAAAAAAATCGACCAATACGGCACGCTTTTTCTTAAATAAGAGAAACTGTTAATTGAATGCGTTTGAGAGCAAAATTGAATTTAAAAATGAGTCAGAAAATAAGCAATTTGTTATTTGAATCAATTCTTCAATTTCGATCGCTTCGGGAAATTTCGCCGGAAAAGCCCACTTTGAGAGCTATTTTTCAAATATATTCTGCTTTTATGAAAAAACTGACCCATACGGTACATTATACAGTTCTTAAATAAGAGATCCTGTCAATTGAAAGCGTTTGAGAGTAAAAATGGATTTAAAAATGAGTCAGAAAATAAGCAATTTTTATTTGAATCCTTTTATTTCCTCAATTTTTCAATCACGATTGCTTTGGGAAAATCTGTTCAAAATATCTACTCTGAAAGCATTTATTGAAATATATTCTGCCTTTATCAAAAAACTGGCCAATGCGTCACATTATATAGTTCCTAAATAAGAGAATCTGCCATTTGGATGCGTTTTAAATCCAAAATGAATTTAAAAATGACTCAAAATATAAGCAGTTTGGATTTGAGATATTTTCTTCAATTCCTATTTTTAATTAATTTTTACTGTATGAATTGGTCCCATTAAAAACTTGTCAGCATAAAAGTTGTAGATATTATTGAGAAAACGTATAATGAATTTAATCGGATTTGATATATTAAGAATTGACGAAGTTATGAATGTTTTTATTTTTTCACCCCTTTTAATTTTTGTTTTAATTTTTATTTATTGATTCATTTATTTATTTTTTGCACTAAGAGTTGCTTTTATCAAAAACTTGTAAATACAAAAGTTTTAGATAATATTAAGTCCATTTATAAAAAAATAGTTGGGTTTGATATTTTGAGAACTGTTAAAGTCATGAATTTTTAACTCCCAAAACCCCTAATTTTTCGACCCTTGGTACCATTTTGAAATTTATGAAAAATCTGTCATGCATAAACTTTTGGCCCATTTTTTAGAAGTAACATAAACTTTAAATGATGATTCGATATCCATTTTAATTAGGAAGTTATGGGGTTTTTTCGGTTTTCACAAAACCCCTTCCTATTTCTATCTCCTTGATCCGATTTTGCCCATTAACAACTTGACCGAGATTTTATACCCCTTGATTTTATGTATGAGTTTGGAAGCGATATGAGGAGAATTTTAGAAGTTATCGTATTCGTAAAAAGAGGATATATATATATTACAAATTTAAAAATTTTTCGCCAAAACTAACCTTTATACTACCTTAATTTTCTTATAATAATGTTCCGTACTTACTTCAAATTATTAAATTAAAATCTTGTTTCTAGATCTAATCTGTTAATCTGTATGCAGACGATATAAATTCTTAATTTGCCTTAAAAAACATTATTCCAGTATGCGTAAATATAAAAAGATGGCTCTAAATTAAAAATATTCTTAATTAAAACTTTATTTCTTAATATTCCAAATAAAACTGATTTCTTCTATGTTTTTATCAACCCTTTTTAAGAAAATCTTATTAAATTTATTCCAAAACCATACCTTTCAAAAAATATCATTATTTTATTTTATCTATTTATTTATTTTTCCGCCGTCAACCTTTGATGTGTGCATTAATAAATTCATTTCTTTTCTTTTTCTCTTAAAATTAATCATTGATAAAAATCGTCTGCCTAAGAAATTATGAGTCGATTATAAATTGGTTAAATAATATCTTTTTTTTAAATAAATTTATCGTCTGTGTAAAATAGCCTCGTATCTGGACAAGAATTCTGTTTACAAAAAAGGATGATAGTTTGAGATTACAGAAAGTTCTAGAATTTTCTTTTTAGTTTTAAAAGGTGGAAGTCTCGAGATGAGAAGGAGAGAGATTCTGGAGTTCTTTCGTCGATGAGTACGGCTGATTGAAGTAAATGATGGAATATTTTTTGGACATTTCGGTAAAAGATCGTTTGCAAAAAGGAGTTTTTCCCTCTATAATGACTACAGTTGAATAAATAAACTTACAGCCACCAATGAGTGATTTATTGGATATTCTACATTTATTTATTTTTTATTTTTTTTCCTCGCTGGCCATGACTTCTGTGCAAAGAACGGGGACCCTGGCGATGATGTTTCTGGCTCCTAACTTTAAAATGTCACATATATATATATATAGATAGATCTCTCTCTCTCTCTCTCTCTCTCTCTCTATATATATATATATATATATATATATATATATATATAGAGAGAGAGAGAGAGAGAGAGTATATATATATATATATATATAGAGAGAGAGAGAGAGAGAGAAAGAGAGATCTATCTATCTATCTATATATATATATATCCTCTTTTTACGAATACGATAACTTCTAAAATTCTCCTCAAATCGCTTCCAAACTCATACATAAAATCAAGGGGTATAAAATCTCGGTCAAGTTGTTAATGGGCAAAATCCGATCAAGGAGATAGAAATAGGAAGGGGTTTTGTGAAAACCGAAAAAACCCCATAACTTCCTAATTAAAATGGATATCGAATCATCATTTAAAGTTTATGTTACTTCTAAAAAATGGGCCAAAAGTTTATTAAACTCTTTTTGCTGATAATAGTTTTGGGTTCTAGGGGTCATAATCAGTGTAGATCCGCAAAATATTTCAGAAATTCTGCCATAGGAGCGACCTCAATAGGTAGTATTTCATACGAAATCTACCTAATATCAAAAATTGATGATTTTATAGAGAAATGTTTCATAAACACGCTGTCACTAAAAAATTTTTAAATCAAATAATTATTTTAAGAGATATTTAATGTTGAAGTTAGTCAAAATCGTTTCATTAAAAAAAGTTTTATAGGAACAAAAAAAAGTATAACTGCATAGCTGCAAATTTAAACATTTTTAGATCATTTTATACTTTAGAAGTTCCTGGTGTACAGACTGCATTTATTTTTTTAATTTGACTCATTTTTGGAGATTTATTATCATTATTATCATTAAGTTCAAATTTTCATCCTTTTGAGTGGCATTTTTTACATATTTTAGAAAAGGTTGTTATTTAAAATAGTTACCAGATGATCAAAGAATATTTCCTTCAAATTAAAATATATATTTATATTTCACGCCATTTTCACAAACAGAAAAAAACCCCTTTCAAATGAGAATTAAAAAATTACGAGTTGAAAGCAAGTAAATTTTGAAAATTTCATAAAAAAAAACACATATTTACATTCGAATATTAAAAAAGAAAGAAAATGTTAAAATAACGAATTTATTAAAATCCATTAATCGTCATAAATGAAAAAAATGCGTCATATTTAAAATAGCCAAACAATAATATCGAAAACAGTTCAAATTTAAAAATATGTTTCCGTGAGACATTTCACATTTCTAATTGATCTTTTACACAACTGCTGCCGATTCTAAGGCAGTGGAAATAAAAATATTTTAATTTTAGCAATAAAAGTATCTTTACATGAATATAAAAAAGGAAAACTTTTAAATAATTAATTCATTAATGTACGTTAAAAGCAGAAAAAAAGTCATATTTAAAATGACCATGTAGCGTTGCAAAATAGTTAAAATAAAAAAATATTTTTAAGTGAGATATTTACTTCATATTTTGATATGATCTTCTTAACTATTGTTGTGAATTCTAAGACGGCACACATAATATTTCCTTTCAAACAAGATATATATACAAATATATATTTCATAAATATTTTATAAATATATATAAGTATTTTCACGTAAATGTTAAAAAGAGGAAGAAACATTTAATGAAAATTATGTCAAATTTAAATGATACTGTCAAAATGCTTTACTTAAAAAATTTTCTTACACTGCATTTCAAAAAATACCAGGAAGAAAAGTCTCTGCGTCTTTCACTGTTTAGCTGATATTGTTTAATCTAACATATACATACACTGTTAAAAATCTTGTCCTAGTTTGAACCAAATTTTGGTGCTCAGTAGCTGCCATTATAAGATGGTGAAATCTTGTACCAACATTCGGAGCTTCCTATTTCAACCTCGTTCCAGCTATTGGAACTATGCTTCAACAGGAGCACCAAATATTGGTTCAAGATTACACCATCTTACAGTAGCAGCTATTGAGCATCTAAATTAGGTTCAAACTAGGACAAGATTTTTAACAGTGTGCCAGTAATGTTTAACAGCAGTTGATTCGCTTTAAAATTCCTCAACCAAAGGGAAATTAATGGAAACCCATTTATAGGGAGATCGCAACTAAAAGAAAAGAAGAAAAAATACATAATTCAATGGTTTGCAAACTTTTAAAAGCTGGCCAAACTAGCGTGAATTTGGGATTTGTGGTACTTGAAAGGTGAATGACGAGCGTAGTTCATAGAGGGCGGAGCCCCCTAATTGTAAAAAAAAAAAGGTACTTTTAAATGCAATTTGTTTCAATACTGTATCTCAATTAAATGATTTTTTATGATTTTGAAAATAATTTTCAAGTAAGGTACCCTGGGGTAATAACGCCACGTTAAGGTTCTACCAATTTTTACGGCTCTGTTTTAGATTGTATTTTTCTAACAAATATATGATTTGATACAACAACTCATTGACTATCTATATAAAAAAAATAATTTAACAGATATGTATTCATAAAATATAATGACGTGAATTCTTGACCAATGCTATTTGGCGTTATTACCCACCTATACGGGTAATAACGCCATGCAAACAAAACTGTGAAATAAGATGGAATAATTGCATGTAGATTGCCCAATTCTAAAAATACAAACTCTACAAACTTAGAAATTGACAAATTGCATTCTAAGCTATTGAAAATGTTCAATTTTTTTGTGAAAGTGTAAAAAAAATAAAGGTGTAGTGTGTGTGTGTGGGGGGGGGGGGGGGGAGGATGAGGCAAAAGAATATCAGACCGTGAGCTTCTTTTTGCTTAAAAAGGACCGCTTAAATAGAATTATTAGAAACATTGCACAGTTTTAACTGTGTTTATTTGAATCAGTATTTAGGATATAGCTCGGCCACTGTAGGGAATCAACCGGGGTATTAATGCCAAGGATTGGCGTTATTACCCCGTTATAGTTATTGCGCTGTACATTTTAAATTACAAATTACCTCGAGAAGATATCCAAAATCTTAAACAACATTTTGAAAGTCTATGAAATGTACTACAAATTTATGTAATTAACAAAGTATTTCCGGATAAAAAAAATAGTCTTCACATTACAAAACGTATCTCGCAAATTTTAGATCAAGCGTTAATTTTAGTTGCTTGTAAAAACAATAAGACCTAAAAATGAAACAAATTAACTTGAAGCTCTTTTTTGCGATTTATATGACTCAAAACCCTTCTGCGCAGAGCACATGGGTGTCATTTACCAGATTATTTCATAATTATGCATAATATTAGCACTTGGCGTTATTACCCCGCCTGGCCTTATTACACCAGACCATCTTATAAAGATTTTAAAACTGTGTGCAGTTCAGTTATGGTAGATTAACCCGCTTATATTTAAAACAATGCCATTAATTCACTATTTGTTTATTTTCGCATGCTATTTCTTAACGAAATTCAAATTTCATAAATAAATAAAAGGATAATTTAACAAATATGTAATCGAACTACGTATTTAAAGACTAAAATCTGAATAACAAAGTATGATGCTATAAGTAGTGAAATGCTTCGTGATTGACCTCTAGCATGCAACTAATATTAACATACAGTGGTGGTCAAAATTATAAGGACAACGAAAAAATCGCCAGATATTGGCTACATTTGGCCGGACACTTATGCAAATTTAATGGCTGGAAACCAATGATAAATGAAGAATATTTTTGTAAGTTTTTATGAAAATATGTGGAAAATTCATATTCATAAAATGTATTATGAATTTATACAGCCATATGATATGGACAAAATTACAAGAACAACTGTATTTTTGTGATCTAAAAAGTAAAATTTGCATATTTTTTGCTCTGCACATAGAACTTCCTGACCGTATAAATGCATAGTGAGCGTTTGGAATCATCATATTCTGTTTTTCAGTCATGACGCTAGATACAAAGTTTTCGGAGTTTGAGAAAGGGAAAATAGATACATTTAAAAGTTCGAGACTTTCTGTGTGCCAAATCTCGATAAAGCTTAAGAGATCAAGGGCGGTTATTTACAATTATATTAAAATTCTCGATAAATATGCACCGCAAAGACATACAGGTATTCTATCTTCTGTTTCTGTATTGGAGAAACGGATGATAATAAGGCGAGTTTGCTCAAAAAAAAAAAAAAAAAAAAAAAAAAAAAACATCAACAGAAATAAAATGTGAATTGTACATAGAATGCAGTGCTCGAACTGTTCAAAGTGTTTTACTAAAAGGACAAAATGGTTCTCTATAGGTAACATATGTCACAACCGCCTCTTACAAAAGTTCATAAGAGACTGAAGATGGAGTTTGCCAAAAAATGCATTACTATGGGAAAAAGTGGGATAATGTTGTCTTTTTCGATAAGAAAAAACTTAATTTGCATGGAACAGATGGTTTTCGCTACTTCTGGTATAATCTTCGAAGAGAAAAAGAAATTTTCTCAAAGCATGCGTTTGGAGGTGGTTCAGTAATGATCTAGGGAGGTTTCGCAACTGGTGAAATTACTTCAATAGTTTTTGTGCATGATAGAATGAATTCTATGAGTTATGTTGATGGATTGGACGATAATTTTTTAACGGAAGCACTGTTAATAGCGAGTGGAGACTATTTTTTCCAGCAGGACAATGCCTCAGTATATGTTCCCCAAACTTCAAAATCGTGGTTTGATGCTAATTTCGTGAGACTACTTGATTGGCTGGCTAGAAGACCTGATCTGAATCCAATGGAAAATCTGTGGGACATTCTGGCTCATGAAATATGCAAAAATGGTATACAATATGAAAACAAGCAAGAGGTTATGTCCTTCATCAAAAAAGCTTAGTAAAAATAATACCAAGAATGTTCCAGCAACTTCCTGACGTCATGACTGATAAAAGTGGTTAAGAAGAGTAGGGAGATTATTAATTATTTGTGTGTTTCAGGCAAAAAACATTCACCGTTCTTATAATTTTGTTCAATTTTTAGAATGATATATTTTGTTAATTGTGGCAAAACATTAATATTTTGCATTTTCCGATGTTTTGCATTCTACAATGGTTTCTAGCATAAAAAAGTATTTTATGTACATATTTCACTTTATTTAATTCATAAATAATTTTCTTCTGTGACATTTTCAATTGTTCTTATAATTATGACCACCACTGTATCTAAATTGTTTTTGTTGTAGTTGGTAGTCAATGTAAGAAGATATATTAAATGTAAAAATAAGCTGTTAGACTTTTCAACTTCAAACTACATTCATCAAAAGGCACATCTGGTAGCCCATTAGGTGACGTGAAATCATGTGACATATTTCTAATTAAAATTCAGTATTGCCGAATATTCTCTTATCGGGATCGTCGTATTTTAGCTTCTTAACATTTGAGTAAAATTAGGTTCGAGTAAAACTTGCAAAATTTTAGAGCCAAGAAATATGAAAGCTACCTCCTCCTCCCTTCGAAAAGACTTTTTTTTTTTTATTAAACAGACATTTTTTTATTAAGCCATTTATCAGCGAAATTATTTATCAAGAAATCGCTTCACCTCAATAGTTATTTTTTTTAATATTTGAAGATATACTGGAATTTCTAAATTAGAATAATGTGAAATTTAGACATCTTTTTTCATTAAAAGTGATTAAATACATCGATAGTTAAAACTTTTTTTGTAAAATATTTACAAAAATAATCAGAAAATTAGTAAAAAATACTCTTATGGAAATATCACAAATCGTATAAAAGCAATGAACTTAAATATATTATAATCCTCTCTCTAAATTGAAAGGATTTTTCATTGAAAATGTTCCATATGACTTTTTTCTTAAAATATATCTATGAAATATGCCACTTTTTCAGGCATATTGAGAATATTGCCACTTTTTAAAAATATTTACATTCTCTCTACGGCAAATGCATTTGATCGAGGGAAACATATTGTGTGGAAAGAAAAAAATAAACTTTCATCAATATACTGAGTAAATAAATTTTATATAAATTTTTTATTTAATGGTACTTAAAAATACCGTAATGCATAAAGGTTTAAAAAGAAGTTCCACAGCTAAACACAGAGTGGTAGCGGTGTATCTAGCCACTCGAAACTCTCTCATTTTTCTTTTATTAATATTTTTACTTACTTTATGAATGTGATAATTGTATCATTTGTCTAATATTATATTTTTTCCTCTCAAATTTTTATTTTAGTAACCAGATAATCAGTTAAAGCAAAATTTAACAGCTAAACAAAGTAAGTGGTAGTGTTGTATTTAGCGACTCGAAACTCTTTCACTTTTCTTTTTCTCTAACTTTTCTTTATTAACACTATTACTTTTTTTGCGTAAATGATAATTACGTTAATTATCCAATAAAATAATTTTACCTCTAATATATTTTCTTTTTACTAACCAGGCAATCAGTTAAAGATAAGTTTCAGTTAACACAGTTAAACAGAATGAGTCTCAATGGTGTATCTAATCATTTGAAACTCTCTTATTTTTCTTTTTCACTAACTTTTCTTTTATTAACATTTTTTACTTATTTTATGAATGTGATAATTATATCATTTGTCTAATAAAGTATTTTGTCCTCCGAAATTTTCATTTTATTAACCAGACAATCAGTTAAAGCGAAGTTCCACTGCTAAACAGAGTAGGGGGAACTGGGGCACATTGATACAGTTTTTTTTCTAAGAAATTTTTTGATGTCCAGAAAATAGAATTTTCAAGTTATTTTTCTATGTGGTGTCAGCAAAACTTGTGTAGTGTATTATAAAAATGTACAATCGTTGTTTTATATAATGTTTTTCATGTAATTTAAAAAATATATAAAAAAGTTATTTATATCAATGTGCTCCATTCCCGGGGCAGATTGATACACCTCATGGGGCACTTTGATACGTTTGGGAAAAACGGAGACAAAATAACACCAATGCATATTTTTCATAGAAAATTAGCTAGCAAACCATACTATATTTATTTATAGAAATTCAAATTATCCACAATTTATTTGTAAGTGATATTAAAGCAATCAAAATTAAATGAATAATGACTTGATATTCTGGCTGTTCCTTGTCTGATTGTTGGCTTTGTTAACTTTGTTATAACTGGTACTTCAACGCCAGCATTTTCTTCTTTGTTAGGAAAGATAAAAATTAATAGGTTTTCTGTATATAAATCGGTTTATAAACAGAAAATAAAGTATAATTATATAAAAAATCTGTTTATAATATAATTATCCTTTGCTATTCTGCAGCTTGTTTCTCTTACTTAGCATTTCTCATCTCGAAAATACTTTTTTTCTCTGAAAAATCGATATAAATTTGAGATTTGCCAGCCTACCATCTTTTTCCTTTGTTAGTTCGACTAGCATTAGATGTTGAATAAATTCGTACGTTTTCTGTTTGCAAAAATACTATAAAATTCTCTAATATAACAAATTAGAGCTGGCATAGTCCATGTCAATTCAGGCAGCCAAAGAAAAAATCTTACCTTCATATTCTCAGAAGTTGTTTGATTGAACATATGTTAAAATTCAGGAAAAAATAAAATTCCCGTAATTTTTGGTTTTCCCCAAAAAAATTTCTGGACCGAGATACAGGGTGCCAAAGATGGCATCCCGAGTACCTTTTCCCATTTGTGATTTTCGAAAAAAAGTTTAAAGTGCTCTATCTCTGAAACGATGCAAGATATCTCATTGCAGTATATTTTATTTTAAAGATAATATTTTTCTGCTTAAAAGGATATACTCCATTTTGAAATATGTATTTAATTATTTTTACAACAGCCTTCTAAAAAATATTTTTTTTAATCAAAAATAATTTTTTTCTCAAAAATGCCAATCTTAAAAATTTTGATTTTTTTACTGTTAGTCAATACCATTGAGTACTACCTTCACTGTAAAGGAGAACTTCCACTTTTGAGTTTAACAAGTTTTAGAATCATTTCAAAAATTTAGAGAATTTTACAGGAACTGCATGTCAAAAGTTCCAATAAAAGTCTCAATTTTTGTTTATTTGTATCATATGTAGCCTATTACATATCCTAAACAAGTTAGAAATCACACGTCAAACATGGTAAATGAGGTGCATTCATACTATGACTAGTTTTATAACTATTTAGATCTTGGTGCAATAAGTATTACACTCTTGTGAAAACTGGCATGAATAAAAAATTTATTATGTTTCTATATATTAAAATCAGTAATACGGAAGTAATATGAATCCATCTTAAAAAGAACGTAATCACCAGGGCAACCTAGAATCATTACCTATCATGGGATATTTAATTATGTATGGGCTATTTCCATGAGTACTTGTAGTGTAAGTCACAGGCTACGATTTTTGGCTACCAGTATTTTAGTACGAAAAATGTGATTTATTTTATTGGCACATTCTCATTAATTGAATAAGGCCAAGCAGACTTTTCGAAAATTACGGTGGCAAACAAGCATAGCAATTATAAGGTAATGTGACTTACACTACAAAACCCATGGAACTAGCCCTATGATAGAATTTAATAGAATGAACAATCATCTATTAATATCATAGTGATGGGTATATTTATCTATTAATATCATAGTACCTATATTGCACAAACTTTGAACACCAAGCAAGAAGAAATTTCATTTGTCCAACCAAGATCTCTGAAACAATTGGAAAATATTCAGATTCACAATTTATAAAAAGGAATTTTTGTTGCCTGTGTATATTTCTGTGAACGGTGGATTGAAAAGGTAAATGATATCAGCTGTTTATGAAATTGTCGTTAACTTTATGCTCCCACATGGATCGGCTGTTGGAAATAAATTTCCACCTGCAAGACAGTAACACCACAACCAGTGTTTACTTCCTATTCACAATGTTTTAAAGATTATGGAAGCCCCAGACCCTATAAGTTAAACAGGAAGGCATCACTAAATATCAAAGGAAGATACAGATACTGTTCAACAAATTATAAAGTCTGAATTTCTAATTTCAGTTCTAAGCAGAGTACACTGGAAGTAATATGTTTTGAAACTTATGCATATATTTTGTAAACTTTAGTGTATGTTTTTTTTTCTTTTGTTAACTATTTTTAAAGCTGTCAGTTTCTTATACTTATTAAGAAATAAAATCTGAGACCAGTATGTGATTGTCATACTGGAACTGGTAAAATATACGGCAAAATTTTACATGTGTTTCGATAACTTGTCAAAATCAAAAGTGGAAATTTTCTGAAATAAGGAAGGCAGTAAGTACTCAATAGTATTAATCAACAGAAAAAAAAAAAAAAAAAAAAAAAAAAAATTAGGATTGGTATTTTTGCTTTCTTTTAATTAAAAAAAAATCAAAAGGCTGCATCAGAAAATATGAATACATTTTTTCAAAATTGAATATATCATTTCGAACATAAAAATGTTACCTTAAAAAAAAGGCAATAAATGTTGTGAAAAAGATTGTCAAATGTTATGAAAGTCAAATTAAAACTTTGAAAAAAAAGATACTCATGAATATTTTATTCATCCTGTTAAATCCTATCACGCATAATTAATTCAAACATATCCCATGATAGGTAATGATTCTAGGTTGCCCTGGTGATTACGTTCTTTTTAAGATGGATTCATATTACTTCTGTATTACTAAATTTAATAAATAGAAACATAATAAATTTTGTATTCATGCCAGTTTTCACAAGAGTAATACTTATTGCACCAATATCTAAATATTTATAAAACTAGTCATAGTATGAAAGCACCTCATTTACCATGTTTGACGTGTGATTTCTAACTTGTTTAGGATATGTAATAGGCTACATATGACACAAAAAACAAAAATTGAGAGACTTTTACTGGAACTTTTGACATGCAGTTCCTGTAAAATTCTCTAAATTCTTGAAATGATTCTAAAACTTATTAAACTCAAAAGTGGAAGTTCTCCTTTACAGTGAAGGTAGTACTCCATGGTATTGACTAACAGTAAAAAAATCAAAATTTTTAAGATTGGCATTTTTGAGAAAAAAATTATTTTTGATTAAAAAAAAATTTTTTTAGAAGGCTGCTGTAAAAATAATTAAATACATATTTCAAAATGGAGTATATCCTTTTAAGCAGAAAAATATTATCTTTAAAATAAAATAAACTGCAACGAAATATCTTGCATCGTTTCAGAGATAGAGCACTTTAAACTTTTTTTCAAAAATCTCAAACAGGAAAAGATGCTCGGGATGCCATCTTTGGCACCCTGTATCTCGGTCCAGAAATTTTTTTAAAGTAAACCAAAAATTACGGGAATTTTATTTTTTCCTGAATTTTAACATATGTTCAATCAAACAACTTCTGAGACTATGAAGGTAACCCCCCTGCCTGAATTGACATGGATTTGGCCAGCTATTTCACTTCAATAAAAGCTGATATTAGAATTTTTTGGTGAAAAATGGTTGTATTAAAGAGTGTATGGTAAAAAAAATTATAAAACGTATTGAAAAAATGAACTAGAAAAGGATTTATGTTGTATCAATGTGCCCCGACATAGACTGTATCAATGTGCCCCATACAGCCATTTTTAATAAAATGAGTCTCAAATCCAACATTTTATAATTTACCTAACAAAAAAGAATGAGGTACTGATAAAGAGTAGCTTTACTTGCCAGGGAGAGTATTCTTTTCAGTTGAAAATGCTGGAACAGTTGTGTAATACCATTTCATTGCACAACTCAAATTTACTTTTGACCTACAAAAACAATAAATCACCCGTCCCATTTGAACAAACCACTGAATCATGCCAAGACGTTCTGTATGTAGTTGTATACACTAGCTTCACCTTTTGGAGCTGTTGTGAAGCTTCCTACAATGACCCTGTGAGCTGTAGAGGGGGTGTATCAATGTGCCCCAGTTCCCCCTAAGTTGTAATAGTATATCTAGCCACCCGAAACTACAAAACTTTTCTTTTTCTCTAACTTTTATTTTATTAAAATTTTTATTTATTTTATGTACGCGATAATTATATCATTTGTCTAATAATGTATTTTTTCTTTGAAATTTTCTTTTTATTAATCAGACAATCAGCTAAAGTGAAGCTCCAGAGCTAAACAGAGTGAATGGTAATATTGTATCTAACCAATCGAAACTGTCTCACTTTTCTTTTATTAATATTTTTACTTATTTTGTGAATGTGATAATTACATTATTCACCCAATAACGTATTTTTTCCTCTGAAAATTTCTTTTTGTTATTAGACAATCAGCTAAAGCGAAGTTTCAGAGCTAAACAGAGTGAGTACTAATGTGTATCTAGCCAGTGGAAACCCTATATGAGTGAGTTTCGCGGTCCGAACTATCTTAAATATCTGATCTAAGTGGCGTATTACATGTTTCTGTAGCTTTATGCGAATTCAATTAATGGGGTAAATCTTTTTAATTTTTAATTTTTCCCTCAATTAGTGTGGGAATAATTCCGATTAGGGCAAAATACCCGAACTTCTTTTCTTTTTAATTTCTTTCTTTCCTTTCCTCTTTTTTATATATGTATTTATTTATTATTTTTTTGTGCCAACCAAACAACATGGAACTGCTGAGAATGAATGTAGTGGAAAGAGTTAAAAATGAAGCAATAATAAAAGACTTCGAAAAACTTTTTCAAAAATTAGAATTAATAATCTTGCGTAATTCTTATTATCAATAAAATTATGAACGGAGAAGTGCTTCGAGTTTTAGAAAATCAAATTTTATTTTACTGCAAGGTGCATACCAAAATAGAAGGAAAACTGTTTAATTGACATGCAATACTTTTCTGGTTAACCATATTACATTGTCATAAGTTTAAATATAAATGACAGTTTTTAATAATTGACTCAATAGTACAAGTAAGCTAACATAATTAACCTATATATTGAAGTTCTTGAAAATTCAATAAAAATGTTTTAAATTAAGCTGTAAATAGAGTGTACCAATAGTAGGGAATGTACATATACTAGGTCACTTGGTGTGACAAATGAAAAAACATTCATGTATCATAATCAACTACATTGATAGGTATTTGATTGAACTTGCCCTTAAGTTGTTTGAGATTGTGATACAAAGCTAGTTTTATTATTATTTTTTTTAAAGCAGATGTCTCATTATAAGTAGATCTTATATGATACTATTATTGACATTATTCACTACTTGGTTACATTACTAATTTTACTTGTATAATTGCAAAGATGCCAACATCTCTTATTTTTTCGGAGTTTTGTACAAGACAACATGTTTTAAATCGGAAATTTTACTTAATAAAATTTTCAAAATGAAACTAAAATTTTTTTTATAGAAAGAAGACTCAATTTATATGTATTTTCCAGTTTAAAACATGATTGTCTTGGTTCAGACTCCGGAATAACTAAGAGATGTTGGCATCTATGTAATTACTTCTTTAATAGTATCACACAACCATGAGCTATTGGGAAAAAGTTAACAGCCTATTTTACGCGCGATATTAACCAATGATTTTTTGAAGAGAAAAAAAAAAATTCTAACAATTTCATTCTTACTAATTTTTTTATTATTAAGATATTATTATCAAAATTCTTCTTCTTCCTTAAATTAAATAAATTGCATCATGTTTTTTTTTTTTTTTTTTTTTTTTTTACTTATAAAGTAAAAATGTGGCTGACTTTTCAGCTTAGGGCTAAAACTTTGAAGAGGCTGAAGATATTATCTGAAAAGATGAAATATGAGATGAAGATGGATTAATCAGTGGCAAAGAGTTAAGATAAAAAATAAATGCATGCATAAGTGATGTCCTTTCGTCTTAAATTAAGAGAATATCAGAATTAATCGATACTACAGTAAAAAGAGATAAATATAGATGTCTTGTACCCCCTTTTCACCCATTTAATAATTATGGTAGGAGAGAACTGTGTTTAAAAAATTAAAATGCATTCAGAATTATTGATTCCATGTTTCGAAAAACTATATACGCTGTGTAATGTTCTGGAAATTTTTTTTAATAACCATTTATTAATACATTACTCATTGTATAGATTTGACTTGCGATATTTTTAATTTATTTTAAAAGTTCTTATAATTTAATCTTATTTTGATGTTCTTGAATTTACTTTCATGAACAAGTAAATGTATCCAGTTTGCAGGCTGCGAATCGTTAAGACTGGTTTCCGTAGCAATCAAAATATGCAGACAATTGAGAGGTTCTAATGTATACATACCCATAAAACCTTCCAGATTATTATTTATGTGTTTAAGAAGACTATTAAACTAGCATAAATTAAAATGATCATTTTCTAAAACTTGCACAGTAAGAAATGTTATAATTAGATAAACCCCTTGAAGGGCAAGCAACAATGTCTCTGTAATACTGAATTCTCACCGGAAAAATCGAAAAATTTTGTTTTGAAATAAGAAAAAACAATTTTTCAACATTTTACCGCCAAAGTTAAAAATATAAAATTTCGTTAAAGGTTTCTGGTGTGCCTCGTTTAAATTTGGTGGGATAAAATATAGCTTACAACCCTACAAGGTGTTAATAATTAATTCTCTAATCCAATAATGAATTGATTCCCCAATCCAATAAAGATTGGAGAATTTATTGACTGTTCTAACTTTTTGCAAGACAGAATAAGATCTATTCAAAAGAAGCAGAAATATATTCGATATAATGTAAATCAGCACTTCTGATTAAGCAGTACTACAGTTTGACTTCATCGTAATATTACATATCATTTCTTCCGTTTTCAACATGGCATGTCTGAATCATCAGTCTCCAAGCTAGTTAGTATTTGGAAGAAGCACGTGAGAAATAACGGTCGAACAAAAAATTTGAGAGGTAAGTTCTATGATCTGAAGGCTATGTATTTATCAGAAAAAACTTTATTACATAAATTTGTAGTGTATTTCATTTACTCTCAAAATGTTGTGGAAGATTTTGGATGTGTTCGCGAAGTAGTTTGCAGTTGAAAACATACCACGGAATATGTATACCTGAGTAATAATTCCATCCATTGGCGTTATTACTCCAGTTGATTTTTTTTAGTGCTGGAACAAGATCCATTGAGGGCTTTTTTTAATTTGATGCACGAGAGAGCATTATTGACATTGTTAAAAACTAAAAAGGATACAGAGAAATTTATTTGACCTAAGTGCTGCTATTTTTTTCATGTCAGAAGAATAAAATATCAGTTGATTATTACTGCATCCTGATGTGTCAATTAATGGTACGTAAGAGAAATTTGTTGATTTCTAGGGCTGTAGATTTTTTTATCTTTGGAATTGGACAATTTAGATGTTATTATCTCATCTTATTTTACAGTTTTGTTTGTATGTCGTTATTACCCACATAAGTAAGTAATAACGCTAAATAAGCATTGGTGGGCCAAAGAGCATTGGTCATGAAATCACGCCACTATGTTTTATGAATACATATCTGCTAAAATATCCTTTCTTGTATATATAGTCAATAAAGTGCTGTATCAAATCTCACATTTGCTTGAAAATATATCTAAAACTAAGCCTTAAAAATTGGTCAAACCTTAACGTGTTGTTATTACCCCAGGACACCTTGTAACAACATCTCTGAAACTTCTTCATTGATTGTTATTTAAGGAAATAGATAATGCACGCACTTTTGAACCACCTTACCCTACTAGTAATCGTTTATTAACTTGGTCTTTTTACAAAAAAAGTTACTTTTACGGCAGAGGTTATTAATTTTAGGCATAGTAGACACTGGTCATGAAAATTAAAGGATAATGAGATAAAGTATGCTTACTAAGTTGATGTTGCAACCAGCGCCCGATGCCGCAACTATTTATGCTAATTAAATACAATTGAAAAGAAAGTTTCACTTTTGCACATACGTTAACGTGTAGGAACTATGTAAATTAGGTGATTGACAATGTGCTGCTTAGTGGACGTATGTTGAAATTCTGATCTGTAGTGTTATTTAAAGTGAATGCGGTACTTTAGAGTGATAAGTATACATTACTTATGGCTCAAAGTCATTATTTAAGTGAAGGTCAAACGTAGCGAATAATTGGTAGAATAGAGGGAAGTCAAACACAAATGAAGGTCGCCATGATTTGAATATCTTTCAAAATAACATACCAAGAACTTCGAGCCACATTTAACAGTGGATCTGGTGATTGACAGCCTAGTTAAGGGAGACCAAAAGTAACAATTACATCCAAAGACCGTTTTCTGTCATTGCTGCCTTGATAGAAAAAAAAAAAAAAAAAAAAAAAAAAAAAACGCAAAGCGATGAAAAGAGATTTTGTTTAAGATTTCCATGCTGCCGCAGGAATTCTAATTTAGTCGTTCTACTGCAGCACGAAGATTTAACAAAGATGCACTAAATGTTAGAAGACCGAAGTTTGTGTCCCATCCACTAGAACTTTATAAGTGGCCCATGTAACTATTGCCGTCATCATGTTCAATGGTACCAGGAAAACTGGGCTCGATTATTGTTTACTGACGAGTCCAGACATGATCTGAAAAAGAATGATTTAATTTTTTTTGATCATGGATTAGATTAAAAACATATAAATGATGCAGATTGATGATTTGTGAATTTTTTTATCTGTTTTTTTTTTAATAAACGGGGGTATTCTTGTATACTACTGTTACATTACAGTTAATTCTCTTTAATGGTGTATTTACTTATTTTGTGAATGTGATAAATATGTGTATATCATTCATTCAATAATGTATTTTTTCTGAAATATTCTTCATACGTAAATTAAACTTTGTTACGAAAAGTTAATAGATCTTTCACAACAAATGTTTGAATTACTTTTGTAAGTTTACCTTCTGTTGCAATAAAACTTTTGTGTAACCATCTCCAAAATACAGTCGCGTTTGTAATCCACTAAAATGATGCAGAGCCCCTTTATAATTTCTGTTGTTAGCTGTGAATACGCATATACTGCCGTTTATCCTTATTTTTGAAGTATTTTCACTGAACTAGAAATGACCACAAAGCTTATGCATATTTCCTCCTTGATTTAAAATGTGAAAATAATTTATTTAATACAAACGATTTTTTAATTAATTTACATAAAGCTTTTTTTATATTCACTTCAAGTTTCATACCCTAGCTCTAAATAAATATGGCATTGTGAAACAAAACATAATTTTTGTGTACACTGTAGATGTATTTTCTGTTTCAATATTATTAAGAAAATTATCCCCTAAATGTATTGAAAATAAATTAAGCAATAAATAATAAGAAGACTGTATGACCGCCTATTTAAATCTCATGAAAATAAATATTAATATGAAATTTTTTAGTTAAAATTTTTTTATCGAAATTTTTACGTTAAAGTACAACGTTTATACTAGAATGACTTAGTATTTCATGAAAACAATGGCATTTGCAATTATTGACTTACTAATAACTAATAAATTATTTATTATATCTGTAAAATACAGCGATCAGCTTTCAGGCAAGAGAAAACAATTGGCCCAGATCATATGTTCGAGAAATTCCTATTAGGGGTCATTTCAGAGTCACTTACGGGTCAAATTAATTTTCTAATGATTATGACTAAATTTATTACTTTATCTTTTTAAATAAATTACAAAATCTGTAAAATATTTTGCAGCAATTTTTCTCAAATAAATTGAACTATTTGTTGCGAAATAAAATTTTGCATCATAAAATGAGCAAATCTTGCGTGTGTTTATCTGTGTACTGTAATTTTATCTGTAAAACGACTCTAACGATTTTGACTAAATTTTACACTACCATTTTCGAACACGTGAAGAACGATAGACTAGGTCACATTTTTGAGAAAATTTGACTAGTAGACAATTTTGAGAAATAATGGGTCAGGGTCAAATTGGTTAATGTCTAAAAACGGCCCAATGAGTTTTGATTAAATTGTAAAGCCAAGAGCTTTCAGGCAAGAGAAAACAATTGGCCTAGATCATATGTTCGAGAAATTCCTATTAGGGGTCATTTCAGAGTCACTTACGGGTCAAATTAATTTTCTAATGATTATGACTAAATTTATTACTTTATCTTTTTAAATAAATTACAAAATCTGTAAAATATTTTGCAGCAATTTTTCTCAAATAAATTGAACTATTTGTTGCGAAATAAAATTTTGCATCATAAAATGAGCAAATCTTGCGTGTGTTTATCTGTGTACTGTAATTTTATCTGAAAAACGACTCTAACGATTTTGACTAAATTTTACACTACCATTTTCGAACACGTGAAGAACGATAGACTAGGTCACATTTTTGAGAAAATTTGACTAGTAGACAATTTTGAGAAATAATGGGTCAGGGTCAAATTGGTTATGTCTAAAAACGGCCCAATGAGTTTTGATTAAATTGTAAAGCCAAGAGCTTTCAGGCAAGAGAAAACAATTGGCCTAGATCATATGTTCGAGAAATTCCTATTAGGGGTCATTTCAGAGTCACTTACGGGTCAAATTAATTTTCTAATGATTATGACTAAATTTATTACTTTATCTTTTTAAATAAATTACAAAATCTGTAAAATATTTTGCAGCAATTTTTCTCAAATAAATTGAACTATTTGTTGCGAAATAAAATTTTGCATCATAAAATGAGCAAATCTTGCGTGTGTTTATCTGTGTACTGTAATTTTATCTGAAAAACGACTCTAACGATTTTGACTAAATTTTACACTACCATTTTCGAACACGTGAAGAACGATAGACTAGGTCACATTTTTGAGAAAATTTGACTAGTAGACAATTTTGAGAAATAATGGGTCAGGGTCAAATTGGTTATGTCTAAAAACGGCCCAATGAGTTTTGATTAAATTGTAAAGCCAAGAGCTTTCAGGCAAGAGAAAACAATTGGCCTAGATCATATGTTCGAGAAATTCCTATTAGGGGTCATTTCAGAGTCACTTACGGGTCAAATTAATTTTCTAATGATTATGACTAAATTTATTACTTTATCGTTTTAAATTACTAAGAGACCACTGCACTAAGTCATAAGTTCGAGAAAATTCAATTAGTGGACCATTTTTCGGTCATTGTGGGCCAAGCTAATTTTGTTTTAAAAAAAGGGTTAAAATGATTTTGACTAAATTCCATATCCTGCCTTTTTCGGCCGCGAGAAGAATATTGGGCTAGATCACATGCTCGAAAAATTCTGGCAAGTGGATCATTTTTGGGTCACTATGGGTCAAGTTAATTTTATTTATAAAACGATTCTGATGATTTTGACTAAATTTTGTATTAGACCATTTTAGATTACAAGAAGATCACTGAGCTAAGTCACATGGACATTTGATTAGTGGGTCATTTGTGGGATATTATGAGTAAGGAGCAAAATAGATAATTATATGTAAAGAAAAAGTAAAAAAAATACAGCTCATTCTATTTGACTAAATTTTGTATCCACCGTATTCGGGCACAAGAAGACTATTGGGCTAGGATATATGTTCGATAAATTTCGAATAGTGGGTCATTTTTGGATCACTATGAATCAAGATAATTTTATCTAAATATGGCTCTAACGATTTCGATTAAATTTTGTGTTCTACCGTTTTGGATTACATGAAGACCATTGGGTTTAGCCACATGTATGAGAAAATTCAATTAGTGGATTATTTTGGGGTCAACGTGGGTTAAGCTAATTTTATTGAAATAAGGCTCAAACAAATTTGAATCAATTTCATGTCCAACAGTTTTCGGGTACGAGAAGGCCATTTGGCTAGGATACGTGTTCGATAAGTTCCGTTTGTGAGTTATTTGGGGTCATTATGGATTAGGGTCCAGCTAATTATACCTAAAAAATGGCTCTAACGATTGTGACTAAATTTCACATCCTTCCATTTTCGGACATGAGAAGACCATTGAGTTAGGACACATTTTAGAGAAAAATTGATTAGTGGGTCACTTTGGGTCATTACGGGTGCCAAGCTAATATTATTTAAAAAAATGACTGTGACGATTTTGATTAAATTTCATTTTTATTTTTTATTTTTGGACACATGAAAACTATTGGGCTAGGTCAGATGTTCAAGGAAAATAGATTAGTGAGTTATTTTTAGAAACTATGGGTGAAATTCAAGCTAAATTTATTTTAAAAAGTTGGAAGTTGCATGTCAAATGTAACAAATAAGGTGCATTTGTACAATAACGAAGTTTTATAAATATTCAGATCTTGGTGTAATAGTATACAGTACTTCCGACACAGTATAGTAGTCAAAATCTTTTGTGTATCCTTGTAAAACTATCTGTTTTCTATTATACCTATTATACAGGAAGTAACTTGCAGAAATTTTAACAACGTGTATCCATTTCATAAAATGTGAAAATGTTTAATAAAATTAAAACATGCCCCAAACAATGTTTCCTCTGTATCATTACGAAATGGAATGCTTTTGTGTAGCCCTGTAAATGACTAACAAATATTCTTTGCACCGCAGATTATACAGAATGTATAGTTTATTATATGCTTCCTAGATTCATATTAACTTTATTATCTTCGGAAGATTGGGATATCGTTGAAATGCACTTGAAACTATGTTTCCCATTGGCCGTCATGTAGCGGAATACTTTTGATTGTCCCTATAATTAAACTATACATCCGATTTTCATAAAATTTGAAATGACTCGACAAAGTTATGCAATAATTATATATTTAAATTTCTAACAATTCGGTTCGGTAGTTTTTGCTCTGTTATATGCGGACAGATGGACGGATGGACTGAACGAAGGTTATAAGTGCTACGTATTTACATAATTACGAACGCACCTAAAAACGGTTCTAATGATTTTGATTAGGTTTTGCGTTTTACGGTGTTTGGTTATGAGAAGATCATTGGTCTAGGTCACATAATGGAGCAAACTCAAAGAGAGAGCATAATGATACTATTTTTGTATCATTATGAATCAAACTAATTTTATCTTTACAAAAGCGTTTCTAACAATTTTGATTAAATTTTGTATTCTACCGTTTTGAGAAAGATCAAGATTATTGGGTTGTTGATGAAGATTATTAGTCCATGTTGGAAAAAAAATCTATTAATGGGTCGTCATTTTGGGGTCATTTCGAGTCCATGCATTTTAATGGGAATGAAGATCGGAACAATTATTGCCACTTAACTGATCAATATTTCTGAAAAAAGCTTTCAAACAATGCCTATTTTTGCGCGTCTTACAGAATTTTTCAACTTTTATTACCACAGTGGGGTATTTGGCAGATTTAGCAGGCAAAAATTATTTCTTACTGAAAAAATGGAGTAAAGTTTATTATTGATTGATTTTTCATATTATTTCCACTTTTTAGTAGTTTTCGTCAAAAAATATAATTTTTTTGAAAATATATACAGGGTACTTGAAAAACATTGTAGCATGTAAAGTGCATTTGAACTGCAATAAAATAATAATAAATATTCTTCTTGCGATTACATTCGATCGCTTAGTTGAAATGTATCTTTTTATAATGAGTAATTGAAAAACAAAATTTTTTAACGCTATATTGCCATTTCTTTCACAAATATATACAGTATTTTTACCTTTTTGTTATCATGAGTCTTTTGATGTTCTAAAAATAATATCAAACACCAATACTAAACCAATACCAAAATATGTTGAAAATTTACAAATTTTCTTTTCAAATATTTTTACATCTGTTTTTTTAATTAAAAAAATAAAATTTAATTTTTACAGTTTTACAGAGTTAATCAAAATTAATTTAATGAAACCAAGCATTAAGTTATAACTTAAATCATTTATTTTATTAAATGTATATAAAATACGACAAAAGTCACACATAAAAGAATGTGTATACATATTTTTGGACAAAATATAAAGATTATTCATCTGATGATTCGCCTACGGACTAACTTTTATCACTAATGGCATCTAAGTCACACCGATGGCCTGTACCAATGCTGTAAATTTCAGGTGTGAAGTAACATTAAAATCTTTTTTTGATTAATTAATTAATTAATTTTTTTATTTCTTATGCTTCTCACACAAGATAAAAAGCGATCTGAAGGTAGTATTTCTTGATTTAGAATGTGTAAAATATACGATTTTCTTGAAAATTTTCAATCAAAAATTTTGCAATATTACCGAAAAGGTTTATTACAAGCGAATAGAGCTTCTTCAGAGAGCTGTAGTAAGGAAAATGATGCATTAGGAATGATTGTAGCAACATGTTTTAAAATTTTAGGAAATATTGCCACTATGGCGTACAATAGATACAAATTCTCATATAATTTGACCATGTGTGTCATACTCAGAAAATTTTTTGATATATTTTTTGATAATGCCTCTAAGATGACCTTAAAATGAAAGAGTAAATTAAGATTTATAGCCGCGATTTCTGCAGCACAATGCAAATCAGTAATGACTATTAGACTGGTGGTTCAGTTCAGTGTAAAAATGTATACCTTATTTAAGAACCACCTTTAAGTAATTTATGCTCATACTCAGTAATGTTGACGAGCTCTTTTGAATAGCCCTGTATATTAACTATAACATTTATACACACTCTTATAATGTACAAAGATTTAGTGAAATTTAAATGCGTATATCATAATTAAAATGTATTACATCCAACCAACAGTCATCAACGGAAACATATACAGTCCGCCGGAAGGAATATACAACTTGAAATCTTTTGTGTGTCCCTGTAAATGCAAAGTACTTCATATTATGCAAGACAGTATCGTATAATTTAGATTAAGACTCAGGACATATATCAATTTTGTTATACATGAAACAGTTTAATGTATTTTTTAAATGTCGCACACTATTCTCCCCCCCCCTTTACCATTATCCAATGGAATACTTTTGTGTGGGCCTGTAAAGGAATAATAGCTATATTTTCATCGCATATTTTATAGAATGCATATTACAGTGCACCTCTTAAATGCATGTAAATTTTAATATGTTTGACAGGGTGTAACATCTTTTAAACTCCTTTGAAACGATTTTTCTCCAAAGACCGTAATGTAACTGAAAACTTTTGACAGTCCCTGTAAATAAATTAATCATGGTAGAAACTTCATTTTTAATAGGGTTCGTGCTAGGGTAATCCTAAATAACGTCCAAAAATTTCATGGCAATCCGAGTATATTTACGAGAGTTAGAGCGCGGCCAGACGGCCAGACAAACCGAATGCATAAGCACTTTTCAACTTTGTTGGAAAGTGCTAAAAAGGGCATCAGGATCCACTGGGATACATAACAAATGTTTTAAAGAATATTGAAATTAATAACGAAACTTTAAAAAATATACGGCACATTTCATGTCGTTTAATCATGTCTGTTAATAAACAAATATGAATGTATACATGTGTATTATAAACTCATATACATGGGCTTTCACAATACAGAACTATGTGGTATAAGCAAAAGTTTACGAAGTAAAAATTGCAATGAAAAAAAAAAACAGGCATTAAAATGGTACATTGAAAAAGACTTAATGCTACAATCAAGTTTTACCTACTCTGGTACTCAATTTCTCGCACGACGGAAAAATTTATAAATGTATGATGAATCTCCATCTATTTCTCTTCAAAATTAGCTACATTTTTATCTCCTCAACAGCGTTTCGAAAAATTGACTTTTGACCGGCTAAATTGAAAAATACTCCACTGTGCACCGGTTTTTCAAAGCAGAAAATTTTGCCCAATTGAATCAGAAAATGCTCGGATTAAATTACTCAAATTTACTATAAAAATTTACTGGTGAGAATAATAATAAATCGTGATTGACAGAAACACGTTGCCTGTATAACGTACGGACAAATCAGGGAACTGAAAATTCGGCGGTAAACGAAGTCGGAAAGTTAGGAACTGTTCTTGAAATTTGGGTATAGTTCGCGAAATATTGCCGCCATTTCTCAGGAAAATCAACTTTCAAGATTACCTATGCCAAAACACATATTTGGCACTAAATGAAAGAATGTCAACAATTTCGGCTATATTTGATGAAAAAAAGTAGGACTGCATGACATGAAGAAATTTTCTAGAAATTCGAATAGAAGCCGAGATACACGATTTTAACCTTCCTACCCTGAATGGGTCTAATCGATCCATAACTATAATTTGTTTTATACGATTCGAACTAGAACTTTTTTCATAAAGAAAGTTAAATACCAGTTTCAGATAAATAAGTCAAATGAATATATTAAAATGTTTTAAATAACAATTCTGGTGTAAAATGTTTTTATCAAGATTGAGTAAAATTTGAACAGGGTAGGAAGCTTAAAAAAATCAGTGTCCAACTAAAAATATAGTTTCGATTGATGTCTTTCCGTAGTAAATATGTAAGTAATGTGGAACTTATAAATATGAACATAGTTTTCATGTTGATTGTTTTCTCTAAATAATAAAATAAAAAGTTTTATAGCAATAATATAGTGAGTTGAACAAAAAGCTAATTTCAACCGAGCATAGTTCTGTTTTCCACACTGGCATTTTCTAATCATTTCTAAAGGAAAATATATTTGAAAGAATGCTGGAGTCGTGTTTGACCGCAGAGTATAATGCAGGAAGCGGAAAGATTACAAACAAATAGGCCCATTATTAGATGTTAAGTTTACTTTTTTTTCTTTTGAAAACGGAAAATACAGCGAAACTTCCATTTACCGAAGTCACATCGTCGATTTAAATATTTTGTTCTGAAAAAAAATTCGTTAAATAGAAATCATCTCAAATTTATGAAATATTACAATAAAATACAAATGCGTAAAATGAAAAATACAAATAAAATGGGAATATTGGAAAAAATGTATTTTAGCTAGGGTAGTAACTTTTGTTTAGATATATGGAAAAATTAATTTGAACAATATCTTTAAAAACACGTAATAAACAGAGGTAAACAAAAACTCCAGCATAACACATTTTTTTTCTTTCTCCTCAGCATTTCAAATTTTTAATTAAAAAAATGTCTATAATGTTACTTTGTACAGCTTTCTTATAAGAAAATGTTTATAAAATATTTCACTCTTTTGTAAATATTTAAATAATTTATTTGTAACATTTTCGTGAAACGGGAACTCCCTTCTTATTGTATCAAAGACTTTCAGCATTTCTTCTTTTAAATGGAAACAAGAGCTGAGCGATTATTGACGCACATGAGCAAATTTTCTTGTTCCCAGTTGTTGCAACAATCGTTAACCTTTTCTCTTTACATCTGTCAAGGTAAAAATACATTTTTAACTAAGCATGTAGTCACTTTTTGCATGTAATTTATTAGCATTTTTTATGTTCAACCAGCATGTATTAAAATAAAACATATTTTCTATTTCATTGTAACAAAAAAATGGCATCAACAACATTAAAATGCATAAAGATAAAATAAACCCAATAAGCAGTATTCTCGTGGCGTTACAGTGAATGTGAGCTTTTATTCGTTTATCAAAATAAAGTACACGTGTTTGAATATTTTTTACCGAAATTTAATTCGTAAATTAAAAAATACGTTCAAAAAGCCATGTGTCTGAATGTTTTTCACTTTTTCTTTCCTCCCCCCGAACAACAATGAAAGTAATCCGATTGCCACTGTTTTGAAGAAATTTCATATAAAAAAGCTTTTTAAATCATTTATTAAAATCAAAATATAAAAACAGAGATAAATTAAAAAAAAAAAATAGCTAGAATGAGCACAGCTACATATAAACAGCTTTCATTAAAAAATAATTATCGAAATCGGTCCAGTAGAAAGATCAGGGTTGATGACTAAAAAAACAGCCTAGTTTATTAAATATACAGATGATTAAATATATAAATAATTCCATTTTCATACAGTCCTTTGATAAAAAAAATTATACATCCATTGTAACATCAACCTCTTATTTTAAATGTTGTTACGAAATTATAATAAACTTCGTTATATACAATATGTTTTTTGAAATATGAAGATTAATTTACATGGTAATAGTGCTCAAATTCATCATTCAGCAGAAAATATCGTCAAGTAAAAAACTTCGTTAAATAGCGACTTCGTTAAAGAGAGGTTTGACTGTATAAGCGAGAAAAAAACTAAGAATTTTTTGCCAGAGCCCCACATTTAAGGCAATTGTTAAACATACAGCGGCGGGCAACAAAAACTGCATTACCTGTGAAAAAAATGTGCAAATAACATATTTTACGCTTGTGTTTCATGTACAGATGATGTTTTTACATTAAAACAAACTGGTGTTATTAATTGACATGAAAATTAGTTTCTTGAAATATATAATTATGCTGAATAATTTCTAAAAATGTAAAATGCATTATTTGTCAAAACATGGAACAAGGTATTTAAACATAAATGCAGTAAATAATAATAAACTCCATGTAACTGACAAGGAAGGTCACTCCGAAAAATCTGGAAAAATTACAGAATGTTCTTCTTATAAGGATGTATACGTTTATAAAATTTTTTTCGGCGGAATCTCCGTACCCTGTCCGTAAAAAAAAAAATGAAAATTTAGTTATTTGGCGATTTATCAACGGTTAGCGATGAAAAGCAAATTCAAAAAATGTTTTTTTTTTTATGTCAAATGCATTTTAAAGGAAAAAAGTTTCATGTTCAGCGTGTTTAGATAAATTAAATATCTTTTGTTTTGTCAGCTTTAGTTTGTTTTAAGCATAATTTCGTTATATTGATATTTATATGTATTTATATTCAAATTTAACAATCAAAATTTGAGATTTAAAACGAAATTCAAATTTAAATTCATTAAAATTGTTTCAAGTTCAAAGTGCAGTTGAGCATTGTCAATTTGATTTTGTTGCTATGGAAACATCTGGCTTTTATTTTTGAATGCGTGTAAATGTATGCAAATAATTTTACGGAATAAGAATTTTTTATATATGAAAATATTTTTTTCCAGAGGTAAATTAAATAACTAAAGCAACAAATAATATATATATGCAATTATATATATATATGTGTGTGTGTGTATGTAACATATTAACTCGCTCACCCTTTATGTTTAAATTCATTTGTGTTTAAATTCATTTACACGGATTCTAAAAATCCAAAAGTTTTCAGTTGCATTAAAATCGTTTGCTTTTGGCGGAGAAAAGTGCCTGCTCGCCGAATCGTGTGACATTTTCGTCTTTTCACGCCAAATATCCGAAAGTGTTTTGTTTTTTTACATGTTTTCTACTGCAATTCCGCCGCTAATTTTGACTGATTCTTTATTACATACATGAGTAGTTTAATTAGTATTTTTTTTTCAAAAAATCTGAGTATGCTCAGTATGGAGACCTTCCTTGTGAGTCATGCTTCATAAATGTTGATGTGGTCATACTTGAAAGGATCACTATAATTTTTTTTAGATTTTCCATGAGCGGCGTTTGCAGCTTTGCAAGGGTCCGATGCTGAAGAAATCAACTTCTGGATGTAATGGTGTCCAATTTCATGGTACAAAACCCTAATAATGTTTTCCTTAAATTTAACCTTGGTAGCCTGTTTATTTTTATCAATTTTAGAAATTACAAGAAATGGGGTTTGAAATGGATCAAGATCAGGACTATTCTCAAGTCAGTCCATAGTTTTAAAATGAGATTTTTTTTTTCAGATAAGCCTGTAACTAAAATGGAGAATTAAGTGAATAGTACTTAGGTGGATAAGACTTAGTACTCTGTTGCACGATGAAATTGGTAAATATAATATAATTTATTCATAAATAATTTTATTATATAATTTGCAACTTTTTATCTCCACAGCATAAAATAAATTAATAAAATAACTTCCCATATATATCTCCACTTTAAGTGCAAGACTATTTGAAAAAAAATCTGCCATTAAAGCTATGGACTGACCTGAGAATAGTCCTGATCTTAATCCAATTCAAAATCTTTGGCTTGTAATGATTGCCAAAATTGTTAAGAAGAAACAGACTTCTAAGATTAGACTAAAGAAAAGCATTATTAGGAATTTGTACCTTGAAAACAGACACCATTGCATCCAGAAATTGATTTTTTCTATACCAGACTTTTGCAAGGCTGTCAGCGTCGCTCACGGAAAATCTAAAAATTTTAAAGTGATCCTTTTACGTATAATTATATCAACATTCATGAAACATGACTCATTTACGCAAAATTTGTTATTTATAGTATTTGTATTTAAATACATAGTTACATACTTTGATAAAATAGTTCATTTTTCCCTTTCAGAAGTTGTTTAGCATTATTATGCATTAAAAATAAACTTATTTTTATGACAAATTAATACTAGAAGTACATTTTAATGTAATGACAGCATTTTTACATGTAATAAAACAAAAACACATTATTTGCACACTTTTCCGTTTTTTTACAGGTGATGCAGTTTTTTGTGCGCCACAGAAAAAAACATAAAAAAAAAATTATTAAAATATAAAAATTATCTGCGTAGCAATCCGTTGTGTTCCGTTTAATTACAAGAAGTCTTTTGAGTGTTTGGAGGGGTAAGAAATCTAGTTTCTTATATATTTGAAGTTTCTAGACCTAAAAATACTATAGAAATCATCATTCGATAGTTTTTCACCTTTTTCATTATTTTAAATTTCGAATTTTTTAGAAACCGTTCTTAACGAACATTTAGAGCGTTTCATAAGTAACCACCAAGTCAAATTTAAAGTTTTTACCCCTAGCTGAATTACGATAATTGCATTTTAGAACTTTTAATCGTGTACCCGTTTAAATGTTGGATTTTTTTAAAGGTCTGTCTAACCATTTACGACTTAAAAGTAACTGTTATCTCAAATTTTAAGTTTATATCCTTAATAATTTTATAGAAACCCAAATTTAACACTATTTTTATCGGTGCCAAATGACAATTTAAAAGAAAATTAATTTTTGGCTTTACATTTGTAAATTTTAGACTGAAAAAAATAAAATTTTTTTTTTAATACACTGAAGACTTTTTATGTTCATTACATTAAAAACTACGAGTAAATAAACATGAATCAAAACTTTTAAAAGATGCCACTTAGCACCGATAGAAATAGTTTAAGCTGACAGTTTACCTCAAAATTAATCAAAATATCGATTTCTTGTTTTTAAATATTAAATGAAAGCTTGTTTAATCCTAACTATTTCAACACATCATTTTTACCCATACAGCAATTATATCTCAAGACATTATAAATTTTATGAATACATCCAGCTCAATTCCCCACACAAATGAAAAATTTTCATGCTTTTTTTCCAAGTTCATGCTTTTTTCAGTTTCATGTTTCAAAAATGCTAAGGCCTTTTTTTTTGCGTGTGTTTGGGACAGAGATTTAAAATTTTTTGTACACTTTCTTTATTATATGTGTAATAAATATACGTATTGAATCAGGCTTTAGGTTATTATTATTGACTTTTTTTAAGTGCTTAAGATGCATTATATTTCATCAATTTACACTATATATAGCACTACAAAATTATATTAAATGTAATATTAAATATATCGAAAAATTCACGTGTAATCTCGTATAATACACATTTGAAAATCTAAAAGATATATAATAATTGGGCAAAAATATTAATATTTAAACAAGTAGTAAACATTAAGAAATTCAAATTTTCTTAAACTTCAAAAATTTTTAATTAAGTATGCAGTTAATTTTTTTTCAAAATATAATTTTAACTTTGAAATGCAACAAACCCCCCCATCTAACCCCCCCCCCCCAAAAAAAAGGTTGAGAAGTTAAACTGTCACTTTAAATTTTAGAGCGCATTGAAAACTTTCCGCTTTTTAGAACGCTTTTCGTTCATTTTACATTTTACATTTTTGAATTTGATTTTTTTTTAACCGTGCGTAACGAGCATTTCGATATTATACGTAATTTCAAGTTCTCAGCTCTAAAAATATCACCAAAAATCACTGTTTTAGAAGTTTTTTAAGTGCATCCTATTAGATTTCAAATTCTTTGAAAAACTGATGTATGCGAGCATTTCCGTCTTAAAAATAACCACTATATTTAATTTCAAATTGTTAACACTAACTGTGGTAGTTCCATATAAATCACAATTTAAAACGTTCTTAAAATATTTTTCCTCCTATTTCATCTTTTAAAAGTTTTAACATTTATTCAAACCATTCATAATTAGCATTTACATCTTAAAAGTAATCATCAAACAACATTTCAAGTTTCTAGTCTTAACAATGTCAAAGAAATCACAATTTATATATAAAAAAATAACTTTGCTCCTAGATTTTATTTGGGGGGGGGGGAGGAGGGGGGATTTTGTAATGACATAAAATGTAGCCTATGCTGCAGTACAAATAGTCATCACACTAGCATTTTGCACCCATCTTTTTGCAAATCGGGTTTGTAGGGAATTAATCTTTAGCGATTAACCCCTGCAAACAAATAAACAAACAAACAAACAGACACTACTTCATTATAATATTAGTATAGATATGACACATTAAAAACCCACAATTAAGTTTTTAAAAATGAAGAACAGAAACATTGTAACATCTTTTTAATAGAGAAAAAGAAAAAAATAATAATCAAATCGATTTTAAAATTAAAGAAAGGACAGTTTCTCTTCTACCCACAAGCCACCTTTCGCTGTCCATCATAGGATCATACTGAAAATATTCCTTCCTTGATACATCCTGTTGCTTAAATTCTAATCTATACCTCCTACATGTCGTGAGAATATAAGAAAACAAATTCTATCCAAATCCTGCAAATAAATTTCACCGAAGGGAATAAAACCTCCCATACGACTATTTGTGAAGAATCGCTTTTGCATCGTAATATTTAAAGACCACGGTCAACTTGATTGTTGCTAGGATAAAATAAAGGAAACTGCGGAGTGAAGCAACAGATATAATAGAAGGGAGTTCAAATCACGTCGCGGCCTGGCTGTTTTCCAGATGCCGTTTGCATAAAATGTACCATTTATCAGAATTTTATTTCTAAAAGTCCCCAGTGACAAAGAGAGAAAATGAAGCATTGAGTTTTATTACTTTCATATTCTTCGGCCACTAAAAAAGCAGAAGATTTAACGGAAGTTCAAGGAACTAGATTTCCTATAAAACTCTCTCTTAAGTGGCTGGGATTAATCGCCTGGAACATAATATTTTCATTAAGATTTCCCGTTTAATGTATTTGTTTGCTTAATGTTTTAAGGTTTAATTCGAAAGAATGACGTGTTTAAAAGGTAGAAAAAGAACAGTTTGGCAATAATTCATTTTATATGCTAGAAATTTTAACTTGTGTTATTAAAAGTTTTACAAATTATGAATGTAAATTAATTTCAAATCAAATGAATTTAATCGTTTAAATAATTTAACTCCACATTCATTTAAATGGTCTTTATTTGAGATTAAATAAATATTATAAATAAGATATACCCTAATGAAATTTATTTTTGTATTTATGTATTTTTCTAATTAAACAAGTGGATGGTTCAACAATTATTGTCCTTATTGTGTATAAAATATTTGTACTGCAATGATTGATGTGGAATATTGAAGCCTAATGTCTTAGAAGCCTATGTGCTCAATTTCAGAAGCGTAGCTGTTATATTAACATAATTTTGGAGAGAGAGGTAAAGCTTTAAAGACTTATTTTTAAAGGATTTTTAAGTGCGGGGAGAGGCTGGGATAGGGTGAGGGCGAAAGGCTTATTTGGAACTTATGAGGCTAGATTTGTGAGAGTGGGTGAGACGTGGCTACATCACTTTGATCTTGAGTCCAAACGACAGTAGTACATCGCATCCACTGTCACAATTTAGTCCCATAAAGCCTCCAAATCAGCCTTTCATGCTAACCCCCCCCCCTTTTCACTCCTCCTTCCAAGGATATGTTAATATAATAGCTACAGTTCTGAAGTTGAGCATATAGGTATCTAAGACATTAGGCTTCGATATTCCACATCAACCATAGCAGAACAAATATTTTATATACACTATGGACAATAACTGGTGAACAATGTAGCAAGATATATTAATTTAAAATTTATAAAATGCACCAGAGTTTTGGATAAAACTGATTACATTGAAGAAGGCAAATTTAAACGTCGGCCTCGTATCCTGATAATACAATGTGTATTAGGAGGAAAAGTAATACAGTTATAAACTGTTTCGAGGGCCATGCTCACCAAGTAAAGAGCTGTGTTGGAAAGTGTTATAGCTGAATGATAATGAAAACGTAAATAAAGTTGTTTTCTTAATATTAATAACATGCAAATTTATTGAAAGCTCTACGCTGCATTGAATCCTCATGTCAGAGAAAATAGAAAATTATAACTCAAACGGAAAAGAACTAAACTACATATATAGGTGCCATAAACTATTAACAAATATCGCGTTGCATGCATATATGTATTATAAATACAATAGAAAGTAATATATTTGTAAGCTATTTTGAATACCATGCCCACCAAAAAAATTGATTTAGTCGACAGTTTTAATATGGATAAAATTGGTTACACTAAAGAAGTTAAAATTAAGCTTCGGCCTTGCGGCCTGAAAATACGTTTTTTTTAACGAAGAGTATTTTTATAGAAAGTGTTACAGCTCAGTGGTATTGAAAAAGTAAATAAAGTTGCTTTCTTAATATTACCACACTTTAACCAGGCGGAATGCGCGTTAAGAAAAGTTACTAGAGAGGACGCGTAAGTATGGGGTATAATGCACCCCATGCGCTTTCTGTCGGGTTAGTAACGCATATTTATTTTAATATACACTTATATTGAAAGCTCTAGGCAGTATCGAACCCCCATGTCGCAAAAATAGAAAATCATAACTCAAACTAAAGAAACTAAACAGCATATTTCATTGCTATCAACTACTAACAAATATCGCGTTAACAGCATGTAAATATTACAGATACAATAATTCTCCAACTCTTAAAATGGAATGTACATATAGTTACGCACAACAAAGTCTAGAAAGTATGACGGAGGTTTGTGTTGATGAGCGGATCTTCGTAGCTGAAAATCATGTGAAATTGCTGTTAGTGGTTTCTGCACTTTTGCGATTCGCATCTGGTTGTTGGAAACTTTTTCGATGTAGTGCTATCCATAGAGGTTGAGAAGATTCTTTTTCATTAATAGGATCCTTATCGGATTTAGAATTTGTGGTGAATGTGACAGTCGTTGGAATCTCGTTTTTCTAAGTTGATCTATAATGGCGCTTGAATATGTGCCTCTCATTCAGTTCTACTTGATAATGTAATTTATCAATTTTTTGAAATCTTGCAACAAACTTCCACAATTCTCTGTTCCTGTCATAGCATCTTGTTTGTACTCAATCTCCCAAGCATAAATTTCTACATCTAATGGAGTTATCATTGTTTTGAATACGTTGCATTGAACGTAAGGCATCAAGAATTCGTATATTTCGTTTTAAATACTGTTCTGCTGGTGTTTGATTATTGGACATTGTATCTGAATATAATATGTCTTGCCAATGCGTGTATTGATAACGGTTCAGTAGGTATTATTTTTAGATGATTTTTAAGTGTTTTCGTATTTTGTTCGACTAACTGTTTGTGTCTGGGTGACCTGGAGCTATTAGTTTATAAAAACTCCATTTTTACCGCAATACAAATGGAATTAGGATACTTACAAAAAGTTTTCAATTATCCAAGACTATGGCCAGAATACAGATACATTTTTCGGCATTATTGAAATTACACTGACTAATCAGAAGCCTGCATTCTTGCAAATTTTTTGCTGTTTACTTCAAACAGTGAAAAGTCAACAAAATTTCAGGTTTCTGACTGGCCAATCTCGTTTCTCGAACAGCGAATAATCTGGATCCCGGCCTTTGAACTTTGGCAAATAATGAAATGCAGAAACGTCAGATAATAATTCAAATATACAAGCAGAAATATTATCATTACGGCATATTTTTACTTCAGCCTATCTTCATTTTGAGTCTACCATGATAAGAAATAAACAAGTTGGAAATTGCACGTAAAGCGTAGCAAATGAGGTGCGTTCGTTGATAACGAAGTTTTAAAATATTCAGATCTTGCTGATATAGTAGAGCGTACTTTGGATACAGTATAGTGGTCGAAATCTTTGTGTTCCTGTAAATATGCAGGGAGTAATTTTTATTATAATTCATTAACGTATATCTTAGTCATAAAATGTGAAGTAGTTGAATATAATTAAAACACCCCCAAACAATGTTTCCCCGTATAACATTATTTAGTGGAATACATTTGTGTGGCCCTGTAATTTAATAATAAATATTCTTTGCATCACAGACTGTACAAAATGTATTTTTTAGTACATATTTCATAGATTCATGTCAATTCTGTTATATTCAAATGAGTGTAACACTATTAAAATGCATTTGAAACTTTTTTCCCCATTGACCGTAATGTAACGGAATACTTTTGATTGTCCCTGTAATTGATCAATGCATCCGATTTTCATAACATTTGAAATGACTCGAAAAAATTATGTAATAAATATACGTTTTAAATTTCAAACAATTAAAATGCATTTGAAACTTTTTTCCCCCATTGACCGTAATGTAACGGAATCCTTTTGTTTGTCCCTGTAATTGATCTATCCATACGATTTTTATAAAATTTGAAATGACTCGACAAAATTATGTAATAAATATGCCTTTTAAATTTCAAACGATTAAAATGCATTTGAAACTTTTTTCCCCATTGACCGTAATGTAACGGAATCCTTTTGATTGTCCCTGTAATTGATCTATCCATACGATTTTCATAAAATTTGAAATGACTCGACAAAATTATGTAATAAATATGCCTTTTAAATTTCAAACGATTAAAATGCATTTGAAACTTTTTTCCCCATTGACCGTAATGTAACGGAATCCTTTTGATTGTCCCTGTAATTGATCTATCCATCCGATTTTCATAAAATTTGAAATGACTCGACAAAATTATGTAATAATTATGTATTTTAAATTTCAAACGATTCGGATGGGTAGTTTTTGCGTTGTTATATGCGGACGGACAGACAGACAGACGGACGGACTGAGCGACAACAATAGGTGCTACGTATTTACATAATTACGAACGCACCTAAAAAAATGTTCTACAAAAAGTCCTGTGTAATCGATGTACATACGATCCCAATTTTCCTTACGCTCGTCTCAGAGATGTAATGGAACTTTTGAGAGATTTGATTTTGTTTCAGCGCAAGTTTCACATGTTCGGGAAATATGATCAATATATTTTTTCAATAAATATACCAGCGTGGCAGCTGCTTCATTTTAATGACGTCACTATGAGTACAGTATAATTCATCTGTATAAGATGTGTTTTTGTAATGTTTTTGTTATACTCGCTTCTTTCGATTAAAATTCTATCTTCTAGAGTATGTTCATGTTTTGGGTTAAGTTAAATTTCTTGTTTAATTTTTTTTTCTTTCATCATAATTTGTTCTTTTTCTAATTGTATCTACAGGTAATAGAACAACTGAAATTTCATTGATTGCGGTCATGCACACTTGATTGATTCAGTTATTTATAGTCATGTTGCTTGATATTTTTGTTCTGGGTACCTGGAGCTGTTTCCATTCTTTTGTTGAACTTTGCTTTATAATCAAACGCTGATTAAAAAAAAAAAAAAAAGAAAAAAACCCCCATAAAATAGTAAATGTCCTGATGTCATTAGTACTATCTTTGAATTTATGTGAAATATTCTTGTCAAGAGTCGATTGTTCGCTAGTAATTTAAAATGTCTTCCAAAAATATAGTTAAAGAAGTAGTGTATTGAAAAGATGACAGCATGAGCTTTCGATCAAGCTGTGAAAAATGTTCTTCGGCCGCTGTTAGCGACCAGGAAGAAAATGCAGTCGATCGTCCCATGCCATCAATTGTGTGAGAAAGTACTTCTAAAACATCTACTAGATTTGCATTTGCGTAAGAATAATTTATAACGAAGAATCACACGAGATGCGAGTCTCATTACGTGCTATTTCCAATTTTAGTTAGATAAATGTCGATTCAAATGAGGCTGTGAGCCGGAATTTAGTGTTTTTTTCCCGGAAAAGCTTCTGAAATCAGCAGGTAATTGAGAAATTATTCGGCAAGAAACGGGGTGATTAATATGTAATCATGTTAATCAAGTAAACATTTTAGAAAATAGATAAAATATTTGAAAATTTGATTTCAGAAGTTATCCACCATAGCCAAATAGGTGTTCCAATTTTTCTGAACAGCATTGTATTTGATCTGTAGGTTGATATATATTTACTATAAGCTGAAAATTTATTTTAGCAAGAAATTGTACAGCAGGTCGAAGTTTTTCTTTTAGCAATTTATACTAACAGATGAAAACTTATTTAATAACATTTTTAGTTCTGTAGTTTACCTATTATCTTTATTACGTGACAATATTTAGCTAAAATTTAATTCTAACTAAAACACCCTTAAAACTCCTGAAATAACATTTACAGAAATTATCATCTACAAACGACCATGAATCCAATTTTTTGCATGACCCTGTATACGATTTTGTATACTATATTCTACAAACATTTCTCCTTAAACTAAATACAGTTCAGCATAAAAACGCATAACACATTTAAAAACCATCTTTAAGTAATTTAGACTCATACTCAGTAACCTTTACGAATTTTTTTGTATAGTCCTGTATATCAATTATAGCATTTACACACACCACATAGTATGCATAAATATAGTGAAATTTAAAAGCGCATATCCTATTAAAAATGCATTTCCTGCCATTATCGTTAATATAGAGTACTTTGTATAGAATATACTATCTGTAATCTTTAGTCTGTCCCTGTAAACGCTATGCACCTCGTATTATACAAGAAGTAATTTATAGTAAGCCTTACCTACGTATATGAATTTCATTATATACGAAATAGTTTAACATAATTAAAATACGCTGCAAACAATTTCCCAATATATCATTAGTTAATGGAATTCCATTGTATGATCACGTAAATGAATAGTAACTATTCTTTGCATCGCATATTCTAAAGAACGCACATTTTCGTGCATTTCATAAATGTATATCAATGTTTGCAAAGGTGTAACATTTTTAAAATTAATTTGAAACGATTTTTTTCCATTAGCCGTAACATAACGGAATACTTTTGACTGTCACTTAAATAAAATAAGCATGCTACAAACTTTATTTGAAATAGGACTCGTGATAGGATAAACATCAATAATATTAAAACATTTCAAGGCTAGACGAATATATTTAAGAGAGTTAGAGTGCGGACAGTCGGCCAGGCAAACCGAAGTCACAAAAACTTTTCAACTTTGTTGGAAAGTGTTAAAAAACACCACTAAAAATCACCAAAGAAAAAATTTCATATTTTTCAGCCAAGTTAATTCTCAGCAAAAAATCATTCGCTTTATGTTTTTTTCTTGGAATAATTTAAACATAAAATTCATCGAATATTAAAAATGAATATGGTGCTGTTAAAGATATTGTAGCAATGACAATCCATTTATGAAAAAAAAGGGCCCAAAACTTTATTGTGAAGAATGAATCTTTCGATGAGAGGTTTCGTGACTGCATTTTATTTTTCATGAAACAGGAAACGAAGATGAGAGAAAGGAAAAAGCCTGGAGCAATTCAAAATTTTAACAAACGCTCTCCATATTGTTTCCTTTTCGAAGAAATCAAGAGAAAACATTCACCCATTTTACGTCTTTATTATTATTGCTTGCACACTCTTTTAAATAATGCATACAGAACATATATTAATCTAAATTGCACAATCTTTCTATAAATTAAATTTCTACCAGATATTGCTTTTCTTTTTATAAGAAGATAATATGTAAGGCATAGCGAACTTTTTTATGTGCGCATACTAAATTTTATATAAAATAATTTTGCAGCATAAGATGTTTATGCAAAACAATCGTTTTTAAATTAGTTGTTTTCATGAATTATTAGTAATACTGGTCGGCACCAAAATACTTCTTGTAAAAACAATGGTGGATCTTTATAGATTTCACTAGTCGGATGTTGCAATTCGAAAATTTTCTTCTATCTACACACGTTAATATTTCCAGAAAAATGAAACTAGCTGCGACACCGGTTAGGTAATTTACACCAAAATCTAATCTGCAATAATAATAATAATAATAATAATAATAATAATAATAATAATAATAATAATAATAATAAAGGATAAAATCACTATTTGTTGAACAATTTACTCTAAAAGCTATAGAATACTAATTTATATCAAGAGAATTCTGAATTTGAAGTTTGATGAAAATTCGAGCAATAATTCCTGATATATAGCTATTGCGATAAACAGGAATAAGGCCGTAAAGCAGTGTCACCTGTAGGGCGATTTACACTAAAACGAAATCAGAACCATATTATATCAAGAAATAACGGAATCTGAAGTTTTATGAAAATAAGTTTATTAGTTCTTGAGATATAGCTACTGTGGAAATCATGAAAAGCAGCGCTACCTGTGGGGCGATATACACCAAAAACTAATAAGAGCCAGTTTACATCAAGGTAGAACTGAATCTAAAGTTTTGTGAAATTCCATGCATTAGTTCTTCAGATAGAGCGCTCACAAAATTTATGTCACATACAGACAGACATTTTGTAAATAAGTATTTTTGGAATCTCTGACTCTACTGAATCTTTGATCCCTGAAAAGTGTGAATCCGTCGAAAACCGGAATTCGAAAAATTTCACGAATCCAACACTTTCTTCTTGTAAAGATAGAAGAAAGTAAAAACACTGTTATTATTTGATCATGCACAGATAAAAAACATTTCATATAAATGCTCTTATTTCATCAAATATTTAACAACTTTATATTCCAATTACATTTTATTGTTTCTACTACATTTTGCAAATTTTCAAAAACTAACTTTAATTTTGGTTGAAAACGCTGCATTCTACTCGTATAAGCCAAAAAAAAAAAAAAAAAAAAAAAAAAGCAAGAATTTTTTTAATATTTTCTTCTTGTAAAGATAGAGGAAAGTAAAAACATTGTTATCATTTAATCATGCGCAGATAAAAAACATTTCACATAACTGCTCTTATTTCATCAAATATTTAACAACTTTATATTCCAATTACACTTTATTGTTTCTACTACATTTTGCAAAATTTTCTAAAACTAACATTAAATTTGTTTAAAAACGCTGCATTCTACTCGCGTAAGCAAATAACATGCAAGAATTTTTTGAATTAAAAAAAGTTGCTGTATCTCTATGAATATAAACGCTATTCTTATATAAGTGAATATGAATATTGTACAATATTCATGCATTTGTATGCTACATCGATAGATCATTTCGTGTATTTTATTTTACAGGGTGATCCCAAATATTATTCTTATCAAACTGACATTCACAAATATGAATCCAAACAAATTCTTTTGTTCATCTTCTGAATTTTTTCGTAATTCTGAAGTTCAAAAAGAATTCTGAAAGTCAGTAAAAATTATAGTATTTCTGAATAGTTCTTATTGAGGCAGTGAATGCTTTTAAGTAAGTACAGTAAAACTTCCGTGTGCAACCACCTCCATGAACGACTATTTTTTTCATGGAACGAAATTTATTCATAGGCTGAATATTATTTTTACTTCTATTCAGAGACCATTCCAGCTTAACTTCCTCCATAAGTGACCATTTTTTTAAAGGAAAATAGAACAAATTCCGTTTCCTCTGGGTCGCTTGAGGAAGATTTTATTCGAAAAATTATTCCGGTAACTTTGAAGTGTTTAATCCCTTTTGTGCCTTTTTAGGCTATGAATTTCACTTTGATGACAAATTACGAATGATTCTCAATAAACTCTTCGAAATTATCTTCAAAAACTCTCAAAGAAATAGATTAAAAAAATGAAATCATCATTATTTGTTCCCATTCAAACAAAATTGCATATATTTATAGAAATTTAACAACTCTGCCAATAAATTATTCGAGATCACAAGTTTTATAAAAATATTTAAAAGATTAGTTAATAAATACTGTCAATTTTTTCCCACTAACATCAAGGAATATAATAACGGATTATATTATTTTAGTGTTCAAAAATATGTAATTTAAAAAATATCTATTAATTTCTTGAAAGCTCAAAGAAGAAAACTTACTTTGTTGAAAAATATATTTTGTGAAATATTCTAATCTTCTGTAATATGTACAGTTTTGGAACTATATCTGTTTAATAATCCCAGTGATGCCATTTATCAAATGAAATACCAATTTATCTATTATAGTAGATCATATACACTTTGTTTTCGCATTGATCCCCTGTCTTATTAAACCGCACTTTTTCTGTGTAATAAAGTAAGGTACACAATATGACTGCATATGCAAAATGATAAATGTATTTTAATGATAATTTATACAGGCTATTTAACAATATGTTTTTCTCATTGGTGGCACTGTTGTAGGAATATTAGCATCCGATTTCAAAGAAATACCTTTTTTTTTAATAAAAGAGATATCTGAATCATGTTTATCTGGAGTAGTGGCATAAGTAGTGAGTCTGGAGTACATCCAATAGGGGGAAAGGGAATTAAACTTTTATAGGGATAATTCCACATTTTTTATGATTCCATTCTTTATTAATTCTTTGATAAAAATACTACTCTGGACTAAAAATAAGTTTTAATTTTAAAAATAAAATGAAAAACAAGATGTTTTTTAATTTCCAAGTGACTGCCTCCAGAGTAATTATATAAAACATTTTTTAGTATATTTAGGAATTCTTTTTATCGTTTAAAATATTTCTGCGAATTTTCTGATTGACAGGTGTTTTAGATAACTTTCTTGATTATTAATGAAACAAGTCTTGCACTCCTTTTCGCTCTACAATATGTCAGATAAAGAAACGTTTACGCTTGAAACTATTAAGTGCGCATTTAACATTTTTGCAACAAGTGTCCTTTACAGAATTTTTTTTTTATCTTTTATCACCAGTAACTTCGATTAGAAATTTTGCCTAGTGTAATCACATATGTAATACCTAGGTTCTTTACTCTGGGATTTAAAAACTTGAGTTCAAAATTACTGAGAGGAATAATAAAAAATTCTGAACTTTATGTATACATGTATGGTTAAAACTGGCAATCTTAATCCTTTGTGTTCCGACAGTACTTTAAATACAAGTTCAGTGATAATCCTGTGAAAAATATGTGATTATTTCAATGCATAAGAGGGTAATTTAGAGACGACTATTAGTAAGGTACCCTGGGGGTAATAACGCCACGTTAAGGTTCTACCAATTTTCATGGCTCAGTTTTAGATTGTATTTTTCAAACAAATATATGATTTGATAGAGCAACTCATTAACTATTTATAGAAAAAAAATAATTTAACAGATATGTATTCATAAAATGTAATGGCGTGATTTCTTGACCAATGCTATTTGGCGTTATTACCCACCTATATGGGTAATAACGCCATGCGAACAAAACTATGAAATAAGATGGAATAATTGCATGTAGATTGCCCTATTCTAAAAATACAAACTCTACAAACTTAGAAATTGACAAATTGCATTCTAAGCTATTGAAAATGTTCAATTTTTTGTGAAAGTGTAAGAAAAATAAAGGTGTGGTGTGGTGGGGAGGACGAGGCAAAAGAATATCAGACCGTGAGCTTTATTTTGCTTAAAAAGGACCGCCTAAATAGAATTATTAGAAACATTGCACAGTTTTAACTGTGTTTATTTGAATCAGTATTTAGGATGTAGCTCGGGCACTGTAGGGAATCAACCGGGGTATTAATGCCAAGGATTGGCGTTATTACCCCGTTATAGTTATTATGCTGTTCATTTTAAATTACAAATTACCTCGAGAAGATATCCAAAATCTTCAACAACATTTTGAAAGTCCATGAAATGTACTACAAATTTATTTAACAAAGTATTTCCGGATAAAAAAAAATAGTCTTCATATCACAAAACATATCTCGCAAATTTTAGATCAAGCGTTAATTTTAGTTGCTTGTAAAAACAGTAAGACCTAAAAATGAAACAAATTAACTTGAAGCTGTTTTTTGCGATTTATATGAGTCAAAACCCTTCTGCGCAGAGAACATGGGTGTCATTTACCAGATTATTTCATAATTATGCATAATATTAGCACTTGGCGTTATTACCCCGCCTGGCGTTATTACACCAGATCACCTTACATTCTGCACAAATCGCTTAAAATTTTTTTAAAGTGTATATGAATGATTTTTGTTTAAAGAAAGTGATATGAGATAAAACTAAGAAAATAATAGCTGATGGCTGCCTTGTCGATGGTATGTTTCTGGGCCAATGTTAAATATTTTACTCTATAATTAATAGATAGTATTAGTAGTTATTTGAATCAAAAAATGTTTCAGAAGGATGACTTTCCACTTCTTTGTAAGATATCCAGTATCAGATTTCTGCTGTGAAACATCTTAACATTTGTAAATAACACTGTTTCATATTTTTTACTTAATTTTTAAAGCCTGAAAAATAATATTATTTGCTTAATTAAATATAATCCATCGCCATTAAATCCGTTAGAGGGGCCCACTTTAAGGGGAGGATTTCAAAAAATGGCTCAAATACGTGTTTAATTATTTTTTTAATTACGTTAGTTATTTTGAATTTTTTGCTGTTATCTAAATTGCTACTGAGATACAACGAAATGTCCTGAAAATTTTGACCTCTCATTTGACTTGCTTAGTTGTGTGTGTATATGTGTGCGTGTGGGGCAAATAGGGATTCCTAAAATCGCGGAAATGCGTGTCTAATTATATTTTCAATAGATTTGTTATCCAGAATTTTTTGCTTCCACCTAAAACTATAGCTCAAATATGATGAAATGACGAAAAAATTTTGACCACCCTCTTAACCACCCTTTTAGCCGTCTTGTGGAGAAATTTATACAATCGCTGAAATTGTTTTTATTTTTTTAAATGTAATTCCTATCTTGAATTTCACGCTTCTACCTAAAACTACTGCAGAAATATGGCTTAAAATTTTCGAATCTCATTTAACCACCTTAGGAAGGAGGGTGTAGGTACTTACTAAATCGTTAAACTGGAATTTCACACACCTACCTAAAACTGCTGCTGAGATAGGGCGAAACGTCCTAAAATCTATCCTTCTTTAACTCTTTAATTTCTATGATAGAATACTTTCTAGAAATTCCGTATTTCAGATAATCTAATTCCATACAAGAAAATTTCAATAATAAATTTCGCGTTACGGAATGTCCTTTATTAAATAAAGCAAATATTCCTATTTAAAATTTGTGGTATAAATCTAGCCTATCCGAATTTAAAAAATCCGTTAAATTCGAAACACTGGTGGTAACATATATGCTACCATTTGAATTAGAGAGTTAATCACCTTATGAGTTGAATTTTCGAAAATCCTGTCTTAGTCTGTTCTTTGTCTGCACAATGTAAGGAACATGTCTTCAAAATTTCATTGTCTTAGATGCAATGATTAAAGCTCGGCGTTGATTATGATTTTGCCAGGACAAATACTTTATATATATATATTAAAAATTTATTCGTAAAAAGAATATATTACCTGTTTTATAAGCTTAAAAATTCGTGAAAATGTCATCTGTTAATACCCTCTAAGCTCTCTCAATGTGAATAACAATTCAATTTGATAAGAATTATATATTCCAAGTGGAAGAAAGCAGTATCATTTTACATCTTTTGGTGTAAAATTTGGTGTAAAAGTAGTATCATTTTACGTTTTTGTTGGCCACGTCAGCGTGGCCTACAAAAATTTGGGAAACACTGATCTAACGCTATAAGACCTGTGGTACTTACCATTCATCAGTATATCACTACATTTTCTCTATTTTTGCCATAGGGTCATCTTCATCGTCATCTGGAGTAAATTTAACATTTCCGCAGGTAATATCGCGACAATTAGCACAGCAATAGGCATATTTCAGGTATTCTATTCAAAAATATCTTTAAAAGTAATAAAATGCAAACAAAATAGTTGTCAAGAACGCTCTCATAAGTTTAAGGATCTGACTCTGAGTATTATTAATTATACCTTTTACGGCGGAAATACGTTTAAAGCGGAATATATTTTGATTCCTTTCGGCTCGGTTCTAAAGTTTATATTGAATCAGTATTTGATAAAAGCTGATTGCGTAATTCAGTATTGTGTATTTAATTATTAGATTTTTAAAAATGTCAAAATTCGGCCATTGGACATAGTAAAACTCTCGCGGTATTTTTTAAAGGGGAAGGGGATGAGGCTAAAATCCGTGTTTGCCTCGGGTGTAAATAAAGGCTTGTTTCGGCCCTATAGCACATAATTTATTGCTACCAATATATAGAAGTTGACAAACACTATTAAATTCGTGGAAAACATTTGAATAATCAAGACAGAATTACGTTTTCCACGGTTTTTAAGAAAATAAAAAAAAAAGTCTTTTTTTTAATAGTGTACTGAACTTGCCTTGAGTTAATAAAAAGTAAATATGAAAAAGTAAATATGAAAATTGTAGGGAATTTTGATCTCTTTAAGATTAGAATTGTCAAATAATATGCTACAGCAACGAATCTCGAGATATTTTTATAAAAAATAAAAAAAAGTCAAAATTTTTTTTTGTTTTTGGCAAGAGAAATTTTTTTCTTAAGAAATTTTGCGTGAAATCTTGGGTTTTGCATGCTGGCCTCATTATAAACAAATCGAAAAAAAAAAAGGAATCTTCTATCCGACATTTTGCAAAGTAACGCTTTTTTTTGTACATTTTCCCTGGACTATAAGGACTTTTGGTGTAAAAGAGTGAATAACGTCTATGATTCTCTGTTTCAAATGGGGACCACATCGAATTGCAGTGAACAGGTATGAAACTTGGTACAAGCTATTGTTAACTACTTTAAAAACCTTGGTTTATATTCTTGTTTTTCAAATAGTAATTGTTTTCCTTTTTCTTGAATAAATAAAAATGTACACTTTGAAACTGAACCCACATGAGATTGAAGACTAGGATAAGAATCAAGCCCCAACTCTGGCTGAGCCCGTCTTATCTCTCCATCTTTGTTTCGTTCATTTTTATCAACCACATAACATCCATTTTTTAAAGTTTTTTTTTTTTTTTTTTTTTTTTAAGAAACAATTTATGTTGCGTCTAAGTTTTATGTATACTTTTTATTAAAATATTTTTTCTCAAAATTTATACTGGGTCGAAAAAAAAAAAGAAAGTAATTTATCTTATTACTTCACGAATGTTTATGTTTTATAAAATATGATGAAAGCCAGAAAGAAATATCGAAATAAAATCGTGAGACACGTTCTATTTTCAGTGGCAATAAAAACCTCTTTTATGACATCGCGTGCAAGATGGCGGCTTCAGCCAAGCAAAAGATAATCTTTCTCATATATTTGATGGCTTGGTTAACTCGAAAGGAGCCACTGGGTCATTAATAATTAGCTTCTATTCAGAAAACATGCGTTCTTCCGTCATTTAAAAAGAATATTTTGAGAAGTTAATTTTTTTTATCATTACAGGAAAAGGATATTTGTAGGTTTGGAAGATTTTTGTTCCAGCTGAAGTTGTACTGGGTCGTAATTAATTATCATTAATATACCTAAAATCAGTGTTTATTGATTTCATGTTTTCAAATAGAAATCTTTCCAAAGAAACCGAGAATTTCGGGCCCTACTGCTCCGACAACGTGCATCTTTGAATTAGTATAATTTTATATTTTTAAACGAAAATCTATCTTAACGAATGTAGAGTTAAAGGTTCCCGTTGCCTTCGACAATGTGATTTACACCGGTATTGCTGTTCGGATGTATTTTTGCAAATGAACCTAGAATTTGTATGATTTTATATTTATTAAAAGAAAATCTTTCGAAACGAACTGAGGAACCCTCTTTATAGTGATTGCCGATTTAGTTTCTTGTATTTAGATACATTAAACTTTCAATATTTATCAAAGGATCATGAGAATATAAATTCCGTATCAGTGCTTTACTCTTTTAAAACACGAAATGATATTCTCCACTGTATCGACAGTGGCATAACTAGGATGGGTGTCCAAAACCAGTAATATTGTAAGGTTTTCTTCTTCTTAATTCATAGCAGAAAATGTCCTAGTTAGATAAGGTGAACAGAACTTTAAAAAATTACCGATATTCAAATCAATTGGGCCCCCACCCTGGTTACTCCACTCATCGACAGCTTATGTTAAAAGTGTTTTCCCTGAATATGTACTGAAATGAAAAACGCCCTCCGATAATGTTTTAAAGGCGAACAATTCTTGAAACGGGAAATATCTTTAAAGACACCGAGAGAAAAAAAAAATCTGTCGAATCTGTGAAATTAAAAAAAAAATAAATTATTTTGAACTAGCAATTATTAATAAGATTATTAATATAACTCCAAAAAATCGTTATAGCTGGAAAAGTATCGGGATGTAAAATGGTCTCCTTTTTTTTTCACTTGGAAAATTTAGATGAGTTTTTAAAACTAGAGAAAGAACGGAAAAGTTAAAAGCAAACGGTGATCAACCTCCGATTTTTTTTAAACAGTAAATATTGTTAGTTTTCGAAACTAAAGATACAGCAACAATCATAAAAATACGAAGAATAAGTGATATTTGTCTTTTTTATTTCCGCCGAGAATTGATGCGGCAGTTCTAAAATGCAGAAAAATGAAATACTTGAAAACTGACATGAATTGAGCAATCGCATTGCACTGCGGCATTGTTTATAATTGTAGTCACATTTTTAAGTACAGGAAGAACCGCACGCGCAGCATTTAAAATACCTTTTAAGGCAGTTCGAAGTCTGCTACTCAACAAGCGCTAAACTTTCTGACATATTTACTAATTCATTTTTAAATGTAAATGAAGAAAATTTGAGGGATGACTATTGAAGCGATTTGGATTTGAAAGACGTTTTCCATTTTTTTGATAAATTCATTATTCATCAAATTATAAGGGATTTGGGGACAACTCGTTTTTCTCCTTTCTCTGACTACCCTTTGTTTTCTTTTGCCAGAAATTTGGTTCAAAACACCAATTTTGAAAGTACTTTTTGAAAATTTTTTTCATTTACCAAGAAATGAAAAACATATTTTGATCACGATGTTTCTGAATAAAACCCCCTGCAAATTTCATGCATTTTCAAACAAAATTGAATTAGAAGTTGTATCATGAAATTGTCCCTTTGGATTTGAGAACAGCCTGAAAAACCATCGGACGTAGCATTCCCAAAAACAAAAAAGAAAAAAATTGATGCAAGATTATTATTTAACAGTTTGGGTGAGATTTCTATAACAGACAAGATCTCTGTTGAAGTACTGGACATAAAACAATCTGCGATTTGCAAACCATGGATATATTATTCATTGGTTTACAATTTTATTCTCGGAGGATACTTGCTTAAGGGATTTCATAACTCTTAAAATTGAAAAAAATTAAAAAAAAGATCATTTTCAACATTTAATGCAGTACAAAGTCTATAGTTCGGACACCCAAAGTTTGGAATTTTCTAAGTTCAGACTTTTCAACAGCAATATTCAAGAAAGGAGTAGAAAAAAAATGAAACAAACAGGAAAAATAAGATGTTGAGCAAAGATTCTTATGCTAATCTTAACTTATGTCTATTTCCAAAATAAAAGAAAAAACTCTTAATCAGAAATCTAAATTAATAAAGCAGCTCATGCTAATTGAAATGCTCAATCGTTAAGAAAGTTACATTTTATTATTATATTATATGTTCCCTCAGATAAATGTTTTTTCCTTACTTTTTATTTTGTTGTGATTTATTTAATGAAAATGATTTTTAATTCAATATTAATAGTTGTATGCTATGTTTCATATATGAGCGTTATATTTTGCTTTTTTAAGTAGTAAAAATTTTCTTTTCATTGGAAAAAGTATTATTTTTGATGATCCTAAGTTCTGAAAAATCCGAAGTTCGGATCTGATAAAGTCCCGAGGATTCCCAACTACAGACTTTGTACTGCATCTTTAAATTTAGATGATTTTAAAGGAAAATTTTTCCTGGAATGAAAGGTATAAGTATGTTCTTTTATTCCATGTATTTAAAAAAATTGGAAGATGACGAATTATTTATGGGGGGTTCAAAACTGTCAGACATTTGATGAACAAAAATCGGTATGACAGTTTACGCGCAGGATTAAAAAATAAATATTGCAACTAGAATGAAAAGTTTTGTACTTGATTATACTTCAGATTATAATAACTTTGAACCTAAATAAAACTGTATTTAAAATATTTTTATATTTTTAATACAAAGTTGTATTTAGTTAATACAAAATTTCAAAAATTACATAGTATAATCAACTTTAGAAAGTTAATATATTAAGCTATTGTTTTCGAAATGGTAGCAATGAAAAAAATATCTAATTTGGCAGTTACAGATTCTTCCATTCTGAATAGAAAAAATGATTCTATTTTTTAAGGCTCTTAAAATCTAGATTACTTTGATATTTTATGTCCTATATTTTTCAATCGTTTTTTCTATTTCTTTTTAAATCTTTCTTTTAAGTGTTAGCTTATCCCAAGGAGCTTATAAACAGGCTTAGTTTCTCTTATTTATATAACCGATTAAACAAGTTTTTCTTAAGAATTGTTTGACCTCTAAGTTGATATTTTTATTTACTTCCTGGGAAGTACTTTATTTCGAATAAAAATTCGGTTCAATTAGGTCTCAGTTCCATATTCTGATCATTTTAAATTTAGAATTCGGAAATTATTTACAGCGGCTAGGTAGAATAAGATTAATTGCGATAATAAAAGCGAGGTGAAAATGTAAAAGTAGTTTTTACATTTACATTATTATTGCATATTCACTAAAAATATTATTACTATACTTTTCCACTATTATAAAATAATTATTTTAAAATGAACCTATTTGAAGGGCCGTATCGAAATTGAAGGTCGATATTTGATTACTGAAATGATATAGAATGACTATGTCACTTTTATTAATGTATTATTTCTTGCCAATGTGAAAATTTCACTCGCTTAATAAATTTCGACTGTTGTCAGCCCAAATATTTCACAAATTGACTAAATTTTATACATATTTTTGAATTATGCATTTCTTCACATCATAGATTGTCCTTTAAGCCATCATTTAGAGGTTTTCAATTATAATTCATAAACTACTTGGAAGAAAATTTTGAAATCGAGAATTTGCATAAAACAGGGCATAATAAATCTACCAAAATATTGTAATTGGTATTCGCATTTTTTTCGAATATTTATTTCATAATTCACAGTACAAAAATTTTAAAATTACAGATTCAATGTATTTATGTTTGGATATTTTAATAATACAACCACACATACACACACACAAAAAAAAAATCACATTAGGATTATAATTTGAGAATGTATTAATAAAAACATGAAAACGTATTTAATATTAAAAACTCTAAATTTTGAATATTTATAATTCAAAAATTTACCATTGAAATGACTTGAAATTTCATATCAAGGCATAGTTTGAACTTAATTTTAAAAACATACTGTCGAAATTAAGTGTTTCCATTAAAAAAGTTTAATCTAGTTTTGATTTGTAGATGGCTCCCTAAACGAATTTTATATACATCATTTAAAAGTAGACTTTAATTTCAATCATTTGGTACCAGCAATTTTTTTTCTATTGTAATTTGATGCAGAGTAAGTAAGGGGTGTTTATTTTCTTTTCCCCCCGACTGCACATCCATATTTTATATTCATTTTATGTCTTGAGCTGGACAGAAATTTGTAGGAAAAGTAAATACAATTCATTATGCATTTCCCTTTTTTTAAACGTCTTCCACGACTTTTTCTTAAAAAAAAAAAAATAAATAAATAAATAAAATTAAAATAATAACAATAATAATAATAATCAATATAAAAAAATCTGGCAAGTTGTGTGTAAAAATGTTGCTTTAATGACTTTTCTACTATACCATCCTTTTCAACGTGCTTTTCATATGAATTTCCAAAAAGTTATTTACCTTTTTTTATTTTACAGGGTGCATTATTATTATTATATACAGTCAAAAGATTTTGATAAAATTGTAAAAAGAAATTTAACTCTGAAAATTAGGTTTAAAATTTTGAAAACAAGTTTTCAAAGCATCATCAAAGTTTAGGAATTTAATGTACATTTGGAAATTCATTTTCTCATTCTCCAAAACAAAATAAAATAAAATAAAAGATCTATTGGTATCTTTTTAACCGTTTGTGTCTTTTTATTCCTTTTTTTTCTAACAATTCCAATTAACTTTTGTGGTACGCTTCAGAGCTCTTGTAATTTCATTGAAGAATATATATTTCTTATACGAGATGATTTGTCGTTAATTTATACAATTAAGGATGAACTAAAAACTGATAATCTTGGCCATTATTATGATACACTGTTATTCAAATATCAGTCGACAACATATTTATAATATCCGCCAAGGCTTGGATAAAGAATTTTAAGTAACTTTACCACTATAACTATCTGGGACATTTTCTTAAAAATTTAGAACGATCTTTTTTGTGCGATTGTCTTTAAATTTACATCGTTTTAAATGCTAATTGGTTGAATTCTGCATAAAGTTATTAATTGACCCATCTTAAAAACTCTTGGAATTTCACATCAAAACAATAAAGAAATCACGTTAAGAGAAATCTTGAATATTGTAATCATTTTCTCGATTATGGCAAAATGAAAATTCATGAGCATAATCTCTGTCAACATTATGGTATATTGTCTAAAATAAATGATATAAATCATATAGGGGGAACTGGGGTACATTGATACTTGGGGCACATTGATACACCCCCTGTACAGCACACAGGGGCATTACAGGAAGTTTCACAACAGCTCCAATAGGTGATACTAGTGAAATTAACAACATACAGAAAGTTTTGGAATGATTCAATAGTTTGATGAAATGGGATGGGTGATTAATTGTTTTTGTAGGTCAAAAGTAAATTTGAGTTGTACAATTGAAATGGTATTATACAACTGTTCCAGTATTTTCAACCGAAAAGAATACCCTCCCTGGCAAGTAACGCTAATCTTCATCAGTTCCTCATTCTTTATTGTTAGATAAATTATGATGTGTTGGATTTGCGACTCATTTTATTTAAAATGGCTGCATGGGGCACAATGATACAGTCTTTGTCGGGGCACATTGATACAACGTAATTCCTTTTCTAGTTCATTTTTTCATTACCTTTTATTTTTATTTTTACCATACACTCCTTAATTCAACCATTTTTCGTCAAAAAGTTCTACTATTGGTTTTTATTGAAGTGAAATAGCTCTAATTTCTTTATATTAGAACATTTTATAGTATTTTTGCAAACAGAAGAAGTACAAACGTACACTATATCTAGTGCTTGTAGAATTAACAAAAGAAATGAACGGCAGCCTGGCAAATCTCAAATTTATATCCATTCTCCAGAGAAAAAGTATTTCGACATGAGAAATGTTAAGTAAGAGAAACAAGCTGAAGAACAGTACATGATAATTATATTATAAACATAATTTTTAATATAATTATCCTTTATTTTCTGTTTGTAAACCGATTTATAAACAGAAAACCTGGTAATTCTTTCACCTTTCCTAAGAAAGAAGAGAATTCTGGGGTTAAAGTGCCAGATATGACAAAGTTACCACAGCTAACAAACAGACAAGGAACAGCCAGAACATCAGGTCATTATACATTTCATTTTGATTACTTTAATATCGCTTACAAAAAAATTGTGTGCGATTTTAATGTCTATAAATATATCTAAAATGGTTTGCTAACTATTTTTTTGTGAAAAATATGCATTGGTGTTATTTTGTCTGCATTTTCCCTAGACGTTTCAAAGTGTATCAATCTGCCCCGGGGATGGGGCACTTTGATACAAATTAACTTTGATTAAGTTTTTAACTTACATTTTTCCAATATATTTTTATAATTTGGTAAAAGTTAAAGATGTAAGCATAGCTGTTTAAATTTATTTTGAAAAAAGAATTTTGAGAATCATGAAAATGCATAATCAAATAATATTTTTTAAATGAGCTACTTAAGATTTATTTCTCAAAATGATGATATTAGATGAAGAAATAAATTCAACGTCGATTTTGTTAATAATGATTACTTTTTAGCTGCATGTAAAAAGGAGAGATTCTGAAATTCTGAATAAAGCTTAAGGGAAGACAGGACCTTTAAACTACAAAAAAATATTTTTTGGGTTTTGTCTCAGTCTAGTTGTTAAAATAAATTTTAACAATATGCAAGAAAAAAAAATCTGAATTATTCTTTAGTTATATTTAATTATAGACGGTAGTACAATTGAAAGACTATTCATATTGAAACTTTAATCTCCTCATTCCTGATGTAGCCTGTAGGTGACACTAAAAAAGACCATTTAAATTAATTAAAGTGCCTTTAGAAATATTAAAATTACTATTAAACAATTTTAATAAATACACGCATCTAATGAGCATCAATATATAGAATGATACATATTTGGAAGTGTCTTATAGTATTTTTTAACCGGTTTTAGTGGTTTTTCGTAATATTTGTCTCAGGACTGAGGAGGTTTTTAAGATTAGAAAATTTGGAATTTGTGTGCACTGTTATTTTCAAAGTATATAGGGTAACATCCCCAGTAGTTGGAATGCACCAATGATTGGCACATCCTACAAACATGTCCTAAAATAAGATTTATATCCAGTCTTTTAAAAATGCAAGACCATATACCAGTTATATGCTCATTTACTTTAAAGATTATAACTTTGATTTATGCTACTAGATGACAATAGTGTCTAGGAAAGAGAAACAATTATGGTTTGTATCAAATTAGCCATTTTTGTTGCAAATGCTTCTTCTCTGGCTTAAGGAAGGCATGCTTTTCAATTCATTATTATCTGATTTATAATGTATTTTAAATTTTAATTGACAACAGTTTTGTTTAGTTGAAAAGGGTTTCTTTAATTATGTAAAACTATTTTTGACACAAATATTTAGATTTCTGAATTAATTATAGATGCCCATCAATGGTGCTTTAATTTTGCTAGTTCCAAGTAATTGACACCTATTCCAATTACAAGGGAATCGCAAGATTTGAGATTAAACCACTTATTTTGGATGTACTTTTAAAGTTATAGACTAATTTTGTTTATCAGTTGTTTTTATTTGAAAATATGAAATATTATCAGTAATTGGAATCCATTAAAGCTTCATATGACAATTACTGGGGACAGCATGACAATTACTGGGTATTAATATTAATATATTGTATTGTTTTAAAGTGTTCACATTTCAGACTAATATGCTGATTTCTTACTTTCAAAAACCTGAAATATGGCATCTTCATCTACAGTAAATTCATTTAAAGCGATTAAACCCAGTGCAAAATATAAAGTTATATATATATATATATATATATATATATATATATATATATATATATATATATATATATATATATATATATATATATATATATAAACATGTGCCAATTACTGGATCACAAGGTGCCATACATTGGTGCTCTAGGTGTCAATTACTGGTGACTACAGCAACTTTTTATAAATATATATTTTTTAAAAATACTCCTTCAAAAATTTTTGCTTTTAGTGAGCAAAATAGATGAACAGATATGCATTCTTTGATTTAAAAATATTTGCAAGTAAATATTTTATTTCTTGGGAATGAAAATTGGAGTAAGTTTAAAGACAAATTCTTAATGCGCCAATTACTGGGGATGTTACCCAAAAGTACAACTATAAAAAGAAAAAAAACCAAAAACAAAATATGCGTTTATGATTAGAAAAAAATACAAGTTTTGATTATTATTTTTATTATTTTTTATGTGAAAATACTTGAAAATGTTTTTGAAAATTTTGTATTTTTTTACATTTTGTGCTAAAATTAAATTTTAAACAAAATGTTTTGTACATATTTTGGTTTGCATTTAGAAATAGGTATGTTATAATACTATTTTGGTCAAAAAAAATTTCTGTATGCATAATTTAGACTTTATCATATGCACGGCAGTACTGAATTATTTTAATTCACGCATTAGTAAGGTAATTTTTTAAAAATAAAAATATTAATTTAGTATACACAACGTTTATTTTTCTGGATAATATAGCTAAGAATAATACTTTAGGTTAAAAATAAAGATCTTAAATATGCATTATTTAAGTTTTTGGCATTTTGAAACAGGTGATTTTTTTTAATCATTTCAACAAACTTATAGGTCCTGTGCTGATTTAAGAGTTTATTACAATATCAAAAGTCATAAATCAAGAAATTCATTGAAAAAATAATCATAAAAATAATAAAACCCGTAGGGAATTATATAATGTTATTTTAAAATAAAATTAATTTACCAGTTTTTTTAATTTACCTCTCTATAGTTCTTCTTAGTGAAGAAAAAACCCCACAAGTTTTCATTTTATTCAGCATTTCATGTTAGTTTATTTTAATTATTTATCTTTAAATAAAGCTGATTAGGATATTTTATTTAAATTCTGTCAAAATGTTTTAATAATCACCCAAATTTCTCGGTAAAAAAGGTGATTTAAATTTCTGATACAATTATTACTTTATTAAAACTTCCAAAAATTGGCCTATCAAAAGAGACAAATAATTCCAAAGTTTTGCATTATAAAACATATAAACCATAGACTAATCAGTTATTAGTATAATAAAGGTACAATTATACAGAAAACACAAAAAGCTTAAACTTTGTGTAGTGTATAAATCCGTTTATGTATACCAAAAGTAAAGTATGCAACCGAAAAAAATAGTGTTATGTTTGTGAAAAAGCTTAACTTTCGAGAAAATATTGGAATAGACATTTTAAACGATGTGAAAAAAATTGTCGCATAAAAATAAGGATCGACTAAAACAGGTTTAGAATACGGAAGCCGAATTTTGGCAACCTTCTTATTTTCGGAAGAAAAAAAATGTTTTTAAAGTTACCAATAAATATACATAATTATTAATTAATTATACGTGTACAGAGGCACATTTCTAACAAATATTACAGACATACATAAAATTTTAAACAACACACAAAAAAAAAAAACATAAATAATAATACACATTTCATATTTTATTACTTTATGATAACCAATAATCATAAGCATTTACCAATAATTTAGCCAATAATAACCAATTATTTAATATTTTTTAATGAATTAGTTGAAATAAATTACATAACAGTTTGTTTTTTAGAAAATTAACATTAAATAAATTGATATAAAAATAATCATTTTATAATTCATAATTATTATTAATTAAGTAGAGATTTAAATATAGATAAGATGTGCACTTAAATAAATAATTGCCATCTTCCTCCCTCCCCCCCCCCCCTCAAAAAATGGCATTCTTTTGCCTTTCTATGAATGTTTTGAACTAGTGCCTTTGTTAGAAAAATCTATCTTCGGGACTCAAGTTGGCTGGCTCTCTGTGCCTTTGTGCAAATTTTTTTATTTTCATATAAAATAAAATGTAACAAATGCATCAACGGCACAGAATGATAGATCTTTCTGAAAGAGCATTCAAAACATTTCTGCGGTTTTAAACTAAAAATTTTTCATTACTATGAAGTATGCAATTTTTAATGAACAGGTGAAAAACGTCATATTAGCATTAATGATTGCTTTATAATTTGATGCCACATCTTGAATCAGCCATGACCAAAAATTATAAATAATAAAGTTCTTATCATTAAATAAAGAAACTCTCTTTTGAGTAGAAACAGCTCAAATAGAAAAAGTCATATTGAAAATTTCCAAAGAAAGAAGCCGAATTTTTGGCAAAACTCAGACTTTGGGCCGAAAATGAAACCGAAACCGAATTTTCGGACAATTTTTACTCAAAATATTACAGCGCAATGAACAGTTTTTTCAACATTCTGTATCTCACGACACGCTTAAAAGCACAGATAAATTTTAGAGGTATACTGACATTGGGATTAATAATGTCAAATATCTAAAAAAAGAGTAATAATTTGCTTTTGTGATTTGGATATTATTAAGAAAATGAACATAAGAAAATAGGCACTAATATTTTTATAATGTGAAATAGAGAAGACATTAAATAAAGTTTTAAACAATGTTAACGTTAATTTATTTTTATTTTAAAACTGCTAAATATTTAATGAAATAAATGAGTTTGTTATTTGTAACTTGAGTTTGACTTTTTAAACCATTATTAAAATGGTGCATTGTTGAACGACATATTTCTAAGCATTTGTCTCTTATGATTATAACTACGATTAATTTTTATTTTTGATAACTTTATTGCAAAAAATTCACAGCACACAAACTTGCTGCTGAAAAATTTAACAAGTACTTTTTATTACTTTTATTTTGTTGAAATGTTTTTTAATTTATTTTTGAGAAATAATCAAAAATTAATAATGTAATTCTGAGATCTCTGCGATATATCAGTGCATCCTGTTATAGCGACTTTATATGTTTCTAAACATGTTTATAGCTAAGATTGATTTTTATTTTTGATAGTTTCATTGCAGAAAATTCATTGCACATAAAACTTCATGCCGAAAATTTTAACAAAAAACTTTTTATTACTTTTATTTTATTTTATTGTAATACTAAGAAATTTATTTTCGAGAAATAACCAAAAGTTAATAATTTAATCCTGATATCTCTTTGGGTACATCAGCCGCGGTAAAGCGGTTAGACATATTTCTAAAGATTTTTTTCTTATTTTTATAGCTACGATTGATTTTTATCCTTGATAGTTCCATTGCAGAAAACTAGCACACAGTTTTTTGCTGAAAACTTTAACAACTATTTTTTATTACTTTTGCGTTCTTTTATTGTAATATTTGGAAATTTATTTTTGATAAATAACCAAAAGTTAATAATTTAATCCTGAGTTCTTTTTCCGACACACTAATGCTCCGTGGTACACCGGTTGAAAATTTCTCATTTAGAGAGCTGATTTGATAATTTCATCCATATTCTCACAGGTGTTTATTCCAGTCTGAGTTTGTTTGTTAACGGACATCCACTCGCAAGTGGCTACGATGCTAAGAGGCTAACTTTACAGAATCTGGAGGAAGTGGTGCTAAGTACTCCGAGAGTTCCTTTGAATGACATGTTTTGTACCGGGATGAATGGGAAGATCGGGAAGCATGGTTGATGCTGCGGCTCCACGGAGCATGAGCAGAGTGCTTCGCAGGAGGCCGCGCGCACACCTTCCAGCCTCCTCATCAGGGGCGACCTCTGCCGTGTCTCTCGCTCTGCCGGGCCCAAGGCAGAGAAGGTACGATGATGCTGAAGGGCAAGGGGCCCCCGGGGCACGCCGCATGCAGTCCCGGCTGAGACCCCCTCCTCAAGGAGACCACGTCCATGACGCCCAGCCCCACAGGTAAAATTTAAATCTACATTTTTTTAACCCTATATTTTTATGATGGTGTAATATGAGGTGGTATCGATCAGTGCGATACAGTTTATTCGAAGGTAGAAAGAGGGGACCCCTTTCTTCTGCGAGGGGGTAGCATTCGACCGTTGTGTCGGTCACCGTCCGAAAGGAGTGATGGCGAATAGAAGAGTTTTAGGGTGTTCTTCAAAACCACCTACATTGTATTTTCATAAAGAGTTTTATAATATTTTATCTTCGATAGCAGTTTTGAATTTCTTTAGAAAGAATAAGAAGAAATAGTTTCTAAAAAAAGACAGTTAAAATATTGATTCAGAATTAACAATGTGTCTGACATTTGAAAGGAATGTATGTTAAAGCTAAACGTTGTCTTTTTTTTTTTTTTTTTTTTTTTTTTTTCGCAATCAATTTTAGAAAATTAAAATTAAAGGAAATAAAGGAACTTATGGATATATCTTAAATTTTGATGATATAGTTGCATAAGCATACATTTATAGTAATCTCCTTTATGGGCCATTGTAATTTATTATTGTACAGTTTTATTTTGTTCAGTCGCAAAAGGTAACACAAAATACACAATAAAACTACTTTTGTAACACTTCTAAATATTGAATTCTATTACACAATTTATCAAATTAGAGGATTTTTCTTGGGTATTTTAACTGAGACATATTTATTAATTATAAAATAGTTTGTGAAACGTATTATTGAAAATTTTATGTCTTGAAATGCTTAAATGTGAAAGTGATAAAAGTAGTTTACAATGATGAACTCAATGAGTGAATTATTTTTATGAAATGCAATTTAAAAAAAAGTTTTGTAAATACTGAAGTACGTGTATTTTCCTTCTCCCACAACCCCTTCCATCACACCAAGTACTCATTCCCACTCATATATGAATATTTTATAATAAATTGTTTTTTTGTGCTTTAAAAAATGTAGAATTGCTTTTTAATACCAGTAGGTACAAATAATATGCGAAAAAAAAGGGATTACTTTTAAATTTTTGTCAAATGAACATGAATAACGTTTAAAAGATCCAAAATAACATCACATTACATCAACATTAATTTCTGTGATTTTAAAGTGGGAAATGATGTATAGTATGAAAAACATTAGAAAGGAAAAGTTGTAAATTTGAAATTTTAAGGACGAGGTTTCTGGCATTTTCTTTAAAACAAATTGGGATGGAAATGGTTTTTATTTACTTATTTATTTATATTTAATTTTTTATTTATTTTTTTGTCTATTTTATATGATATTTCCAAAACAACTGTTTTATGAATTGGCTTTCAGCTTATTATTTGAATAACAATGATATATTAAAATATGAAAAAGTTTGGCAAATATTTAAACATTATTAATGTTTGTGCATGTTTAATTCAGATTCATTTCAACTATGATCGGGATAAAAAAAAAAAAAATCAACAAATATTTTTTCTTCTAGAAGGACGGAATTAATGCAACAAAATAACAAAAGTTTATAATTATTTATAAGGAATTTCAAATATCTTTTAGCCAGTATGTAATTATAATTTTAATAAATATTATTTATCCCTAACTATATTTTTATAAAATCTATAGCTATAATTCAAAATAAAATTTAAACATTTTTGGAAATATTTTATAAACTATCGCTTGAATTAAAAAAAAAATAGTCATTCAATTTTTTAAACAGTATCAATCTTTCTAAAGCAAAAATTTAAATATAATGCGTCATCATGAAATTCTCAAGCATACAAATGAAATTTTACTTTAAAAATTTATTGGAAAAAATGCAATTATTAAACACAAATAATTATAATAATTTATTTATTTATTTTGTATTATTATCTACCTCATATACATCACATTTCATACAATCGGAATTTTGTATTTTCATGCAAGTGATTTCACAAGTTGGATTTCTATTTCTTTTTAAAAATCTTTTACATTACACTTTAAAAAATATATATTATTTTATTGTATTGTTCATCTTATTTATTAGAATAAAAAGGTTTCATGATATTAAAAAATATATTGGTTAAAAGTATGCATTTTGTTTTGAAGGTTAAAAAAAATGCAAAAACATTCAATAACATAAAAAAAAAATAAAAAAAAAAAACGTTTTGACTGTAATAAATTAAGTACTTTAGTCTGGATGAAAGTAATATTAACTTATGATTTTTTCAAAACATGATTTTATGACATATTTGAAGCGTTAAACAAACACGATATTTAACAAAATACAAATTTTTAAAGATCCAATTTTTCTAAAAAAATATACTAGCAAAACCATCATAACTGAATCCTCTAAAATTAGAATTTCATTTATTAAGACTGAACTTTCAGATAAATATGTAATTAATTGCTGACTGTTATATACCATTAAATACCAAAAGTTAGATTCCCTTTAGTAAGTAAGGAATTTTAATGATTTAAGCAGGGGCTTATAACTGTTACCTTTGTGAAAAGGAAAGGATAGAGAAATTGAGAGGATAGTGTGTGTGTATGTGGGTACATTTGGAATTTATGAAATTTCACAGGCCTGATAAAATTTTCAAAATAAAATAAGATCAAATTAACATTTTTTTATTTTAAAATTTTTTTATAGTAGAAGATAATTAGATTCCATTAATAAAAATAAATTAATGTATCAAATTTATATGAAATAATTAAGATATGAAACAAATATATGAACAGAAATTATAAAACTTAAAACTTAAGAATTCAATATCTGCGAAATCTTAATGCATAAAAATCAAGGAAAACATTATTACTGTGTAATACAGAGAATATATGCTATTCCGATACAATGATATGTACAAAAATTACTTATAAACTGCATAAGATATATTCATTTAGGATACATAGGGGAGAAAATTGAAGAACTTCCTGAAAGAATAAAAAAAACCCAGAAGGATTGAAAGCACCAGAAAATAAAACTTAAAGAGGAAAACTTATAAATGGCACTAAAATAAAAAAAAAAAAAAAAAAAAAAAAAAAAAAGGATGTATGATGGAAAAATATAATAAATATATATTCACATATATGGGGGGGGGGGGGGTACATTCGGAAGGGAGGTTTACTTTCTATACTTTAAGGTACATGTAATTAACTTTTTTTTTCTTTTCTTTTCTTTTTTTCTGATAAATTTGATTTTATTGGACTTGTTGAATTTTAATAAAAAGAAATAAATTTGCATTTATATAAAATTTACTTTATTTTATGATGGCTTCTATCAGGTAATAAATAAATCTTGTACTTTTTAAAGAATATCAGGAAGCAGGTAAACAATTGTATATGAAAATTCGATAATATAGAAAATATCAGTTATCATATTTTATACACGAACCTCTCATTTATAAACGTGTAAAATTAACCACTTGGCTGGTGTTGTTTTTATTTTTTTTAATGTATTGTTTCCAATTATTGTTGTTTTAGCATAATTTTCCTGGCGAACTTTCTTTAGATCAGTTAATTGCTAAAATTTTGATATTATACAAGGCGAAATTTTCATGCATAAATTCTGATGTCTAATTAAAAACAATACATTTGGATATTAAATATTGGATGTCCATATCTGACACGGACATGTAACGCAAGTGGTTAAATGAGTTATACTAATTACAACAGAGTTTCGATGTTTTCTAAAATTGAAACATTTAATGCATTACATTTCTTTAAAATGTAGCTTTACACAAATATAAAAACTTTTATTTTTGAAAATTCTTCTTTTCAATTATTTATTTAACCCGTATCTGTAATATTGTTGATTTTTAGAATACCAGATTATAATAGAGTTTTATTACCTATGAGAAATCGAAAATATAAACTGTAATATTTTCCATTATATTTACAAATAATTTTAGAGCAATTTAGGAATGTACTTTATGCGCATAAATAATACATTTTTTTCTGCATAATTTACTGACAGAGGAATAAAAGGCTGTTATAATAGATAAAAGTCAGTTTTTATAGCATAGTCAAACTTATATACATATTTAACTCTTTATCTACCGCATTATGAATTCATGAAAATTTGACATTCCGAAGCATTTACGAAAATTATTTAAACTAAGTTAGAAGATTTACATAATCATTTAATAAATATTTGAAGGATTTTAGAAGGATTTAGAAGGATTAATTAAATTTGAATTTACAGGGATTTTGTGCAATTTTTAAAACCCCACTCAATTTTTTTATTTTTAATTATTTTCCTAGTATTTTGTATAATTAGAAAATGTACAAATATGATGTTCTTACAATATAAATATAGAAATATTTCCGCATTGAAAAATCCCCATCTTCCTCCCTCAGCTCCAAGAAAGCTGAAAAGATGCAAAGGCAAAAGAAATCATCCTTTTAAAAATATTTCTGTTTTGTATAACTAATAATGCTTTTGAAACAAGATAAAGTAATGCATCTGCAACTCATTCTAAACAGTATTAGAACTAACTGACGTATTAAAAGAATTTTATAATAAGTTAGTTTAATGGTACTTATATACCGTCGGTAGATAAAGGGTTAATATGTGTTCTTAAAACACTTTAAAACTTATTTGCATATTTGATAAAATTGCAATGTAGATTTTACCGCGAAAATGTTTTTGGTAACTTTATGTGTATGAAATTTTTTATGATAAATGGGTGAATATCATAAAATGTCAGATTTTAATCATCTGAGATATTAAAATTTATCAATTGAAAACAATTGAAAATTTCAAGAGGTGAAGTTATTTCTTATTGGAGAATAAAGGATTTTCCAATTATAATTACTAAATTCTGAACAACTTAAATAATAAGTTAATTTTTATGTAATTATATGTCATTTCTGGGCATATGTATGCCAGGATAATGACAATTTCTTTCTGAAACAGTTTTTACGTTCTTGTTTTTTTATTTATAGGTCTAAAATTATAATTTTGTTTAAATGAACAATAGTAGCTCAATATAGTAGCTCAAATTCCATGTAATATTAAGTTTTATTTGTTCATTTATGGAAGCTAGGAAAAGGATATAATAAAAATCTACTCAGTTTTTACAAATACTTTAATCGCAGTATTTTTAAGTAAATATCTAAAAAATATTGCTAGTAGCTGTGATTTCACTACTTCTTATTTGAGCTGTGTCAGAAATAAGAAGAATTACTCTACAGCGCCATATTTGTACATAATAAAGTACTAAAATGCAAAACAGGAAAATGACATTCATTTTCAGTGACAATGGTATTTTAATTGTAAAAAATTAATTTGGAACGTAAAAATGCATTTAACTGTACATAAATTACTTAAAAGATGAAAAAAAAAAAAAAAAAAAAAAAACATATAAAAACTTAAGTATTTTTAAGTTTAAGTATTAAGTATTTTTAATTTTTTATATGTTTTAAATTTTTTTATATGTTTTATTTTGCACCTTTTAAGTAATTTATGTACAGTTAAATGTATTTTTACGTTTCAAATTAGTAAACAAGGTGAATTCTGCACTGTTTTTGTTCTTAACTCCAATTATACGAGAAAAATTATTTATAAAATACAGAATTTGTTACCTTTATCATATATTTATTTTATAAGGTATACATATTCATTAGAGATTAAAAAATAAACTAGAAAAATATACTTATGCAGTATTGCAGAAGGCCCTTTACTTCGCACACAACACAGTATGACATAGGAAAATGACAATCTGAAATTCTAAGTCTTTTTAATTGCTATTTTTTTGTTATTTGAAATTCAATGACTCTTGAAAATACTTCTAAAGGACATTTTTATTAGAATGTATCAAAAGAATTTGCATTATATAACATTTAATAGGAATTTTATTGTACGGACTGCAATTTCTGAATTTTTTTATATTCACCCTTATCTATATATATAAAAGAAAGTCTGAATTTCGTGTTAATCACAGCACAAAAAAATCTACCGAACAAAAAATCTTGAAAATTGGGGTAAAAATACTTCTTATAACATCGAGTGCCGCTAAGAAGGGATTTTTGAAAATTCCACCCCTAAGGCGGGTAAAAAAAAGAACGAACTTTTAAAAAATTCCTTAAAAATCGGCTTTTGCAGTTATTTTTCAACTGGTAACATATTTTAGTGTATTTTTTCATGTTGAATCGAATGGTACTAAGCAAATTCTTTTAAACCCATTAGTTCGTTAGATTTTTCACTTTTTCCTAATTTGGCGATTTCTTTGGCGCAAAAAATAAAATTTTGAATCCTTATCTATATATATAAAAGAAAGTCTGAATTTCGTGTTAATCACAGCACAAAAAAATCTACCGAACAAAAAATCTTGAAAATTGGGGTAAAAATACTTCTTATAATATCGAGTGCCGCTAAGAAAGGATTTTTGAAAATTCCACCCCTAAGGCGGGTAAAAAAAGAACGAACTTTTAAAAAAATCCTTAAAAATCGGCTTTTGCAGTTATTTTTCAACTGATAACATATTTTCTTGTATTTTTTCATGCTGAATCGAATGTAACTAAGCAAATTCTTTTAAACCCATTAGTTCATTAGATATTTCACTTTTTCCTAATTTGGCGATTTCTTTGGCGCAAAAAATAAAATTTTCAATCCTTATCTATATATATAAAAGAAAGTCTGAATTTCGTGTTAATCACAGCACAAAAAATTCTACGGAACAAAAAATCTTGAAAATTGGGGTAAAAATACTTCTTATAACATCGAGTGCCGCTGAGAAGGGATTTTTGAAAATTCCACTCCTAAGGCGGGTAAAAAAAGAAGGAACTTTTAAAAAATTCCTTAAAAATCGGCTTTTGCAGTTATTTTTCAACTGATAACATATTTTAGTGTATTGTTTCATGTTGAATCGAATGTAACTAAGCAAATTCTTTTAAACCCATTAGTTCGTTAGATATTTCACTTTTTCCTAATTTGGCGATTTCTTCGGTGCAAAAAATAAAATTTTCAATCCTTATCTATATATATAAAAGAAAGTCTGAATTTCGTGTTAATCACAGCACAAAAAAATCTACCGAACAAAAAATCTTGAAAATTGGGATAAAAATACTTCTTATAACATCGAGTGCCGCTAAGAAGGGATTTTTGAAAATTCCACCCCTAAGGCGGGTAAAAAAAAGAACGAACTTTTAAAAAATTCCTTAAAAATTGGCTTTTGCAGTTATTTTTCAACTGATAACATATTTAGTGTATTTTTTCATGCTGAATCGAATGGTACAAAGCAAATTCTTTTAAACCCATTAGTCCGTGAGATACTTCACATTTTCCTAATTTGGCGATGTCTTTAGAAGACTCTTTTTATCGATGACACAGTCTAAAATATGATATAAAATTAAAAATTAATATGATATAAAAATTTCGTTTCATTCAAAGTTGCTGACCAGCGTAGCGGGCGAAGGCTGCTAGTATATATATAATTTCACTTTAGGCCTATTTTGGCATAAATTAACCTTATTTTAAAATTTTTTTAAAATACATTACTTTGATGCTGCTCAGCGCATGAAATGATGTACTTATTCAATTTGTTATTCTTGCTGCTTCTTTAATACTTTTTGGAAATATCTACCATTGTTATAATTTCGGATTTTACCATTTTAGTTGATATGTAATAATACTTATCTGAATTAAACATGTGGGCTTTATTTATAGGATATTATATTTTGTGTACTGCATAATTTATTTACTATGAGATTACTTTTAAATTTCAGATTGGGATATTTTTTTGTCTTTTCATGTAAATATTGTATATATAATTATTATTTATGTAATCAAGTACTTTCAATTTATTATTATTGAAAATTATTTTTTTAATTTAATTACCTTTATTTTATCTTTATTAGTGATAAAAATTAATTAGGGAAATAAATGATATATATATTATTTTTATTCAATATATTTAGTCAGTTATCATTTTTTAATAAATTAGCCAAGATTTCAACTGATATATATATTATGTCAATTTCTTTTTTTTTTAGCTTAAATTCATATAGTATTATAAATTGTTCTTATTCTAATTTTTATGTAATATATTTTGTCCTATTGGATATAAATAATCTTTCTTATGATGACTAGTTACAAAACGAATTTAGCGACTGGCAATTTAGGCTCTTCAAAATGTAGGATGTCTAATGCTCGGTACAAAGAAATAGATAGGGATTTCTTTGGATCGTCAAACAGTTACCTGTCATATTGTCCCTCAATTAAACTTAAATTTAAAAAGTGCTTATCTCCCAAATGCTTAACTTGCCCACTTGCCGATACACAACAAATTGATAATGATTCCAATTCTAAAAAGTATGTGATATTTTGTAAAGCATACAACGTAATATACTCAATTAATTGCAACATCTGTAAGTTAGAATATATAGGTCAAACATGTAATCCTCTGCATAGAAGAATCAATCAACATAGACAGGATATTTTAAAAAACAACTCTATTAATGTTGAACATATACATTTCCGGCACCATAACTTTAAAAATATAACCATCAAAATCTTAAGTATGCATAAACATCTAAATGATAGATTACTTTATGAATCAATTTATATTAAATCTCGTAATTCTTTATACCCTTATGGTCTAAATTCTAAATTATTTAATCGTACTAACATTGTCTTTACTAATACTAATAATTATGAACATTATAGTAGTATGTATGCAAAATTAAATCATTCTGCTAATAAAAAAACTACACGAACAGCAAGAGGTAAAAATAAGGCTAATAATCAATATATTTCCAGAAATGAGATCAAACAACAAATAATTAAGATGGAATCTGAATATAATAACTCGTATCAATGGTTGGATATTAGTAAACACATTTTTTCAATAAAAAAGAAACATCTAAATTTATATTATAAAGTATTTCTATCTATTGATTTAACTTCACATTTTAGTGATATTTACTTTGATTTATTGTACTATAGAATTAATCTTCTTAATGTTAAAATTTCTAAAAATACATACAAAAAAACTAATAATACTCAACTCATAATTACTTTTACCAATAATTTACTTAATAAAATTAATCTAAATAACATTATTAATGATAAAAATCATAATTTCCCTATAAACAATTTTTCTATACATAAATCCTTCAAATATAATGTTACATTTGGACGTAAGATATTTAACTACAATAAATTTTCTAAATTTTTAACCAATAATACTAATTATCCCTGTTATTTTAATGATCCCTGTTATAGTAACTTCGTAAATAAAGATCATGGTCACATTATTACTGGGGATATTAATATCGGTGAAAATTATTCTTTACGTAATTTAATGGCTAATGGTACTAAATATCGTGTTCCTTCATGTCCTAATACCAAATCAATCTTAAAAAAGTTTAATTTAGATTTAGATCTTTTTATTTATAAAATTTCGATAGACTACAATAAGCCTCTGAATTACTTCACTGAATGGAAACTTAATGTTTTAGATAAATTAAATATTGAACTTTATAGGAATATCGATATCTTTAATTTAAATTTTAAACAATTAAATAATGAAATAAAAAACTTACAAAATAAATTTATTATAACATGTGTTGATAAATCTCCTGACAACTATGCTTTAATTTGTAAATATTATTACTCTATATTATTTAATCAAGCAAATAAATTCTAGTTCAAATTTCATTAAAACAGATAATGATACTATTATTAAAAATAGACATATAGCTCAATATCATACATTACTAAAATTAAAAAATCATAATTATAACTATCCTTATATTGTGGTTATTCCAAAATTCCATAAAATTCCTATAAAGTTTCGTACTATAACTATAGGGTGTAATACTTATAACAATAATGCAGGTAAAGGATTATTAACAATACTTACAAAAATGCTAGATATTGCAAAAACTAATAATAAATTCTATAGTATAAAAAATAGCTTACATCTTGTAAATAATATTAAAAATTTACAAAACATTAAGTACATCAAAATATATGACTTTAATGATTTATTTAATACAATTGATATCGCAGATATGTTCAGAATCATAAATTTATTATTCAAGGAATATAGGAGTTCTCTTAACATACCAGTCTCTTTATCTTACTTCAAATCTTTAACCAAATTTATTCTTTATCATAATTATATATTATTTAATAATACAATATTTAAACAAATAGTCGGTCTTCCCCAAGGTGGGATTGTATCATCCATCTGTGCTGATCTATACTTACATTATTATGAACGTAATACTTCTATTGTTAATTGTTTTTTATACAGGTATCTTGATGATATAATAATTTTATATTCTAAACAGTCATCTAACTATTCTCTACCAATCAAATACCACAAAAATTAAAAATACAGTTATAATGATATGCGTAATAATAAAATTAACTTTCTTGATCTTAATATTACTCTTTCTGATAATAAAATTCTATTTGATATTTATGATAAACGTAATGATTTTCCTTTTAAAGTAAACCTCTTTACTCATTATAATTCTTGCCTACATAAATCTGTATATATCAATATATTACTTAATTTTGCCCATAGAATTAAAAATATTTGCTCACCTTATTTTAAAATGCATAATTTAAAAACTGTTCAAGAAACTGCTATCAGATATGGTTATCCTTTACATTTGGTTAAAAAAATATTATCTGTATAAACATTTATTTAGTATTAACTGTCTATATTCTCCTCAACCAATTATTGCAAACATTAAATGCTAATTTATGCAGCACGATATGATGTTACTGATAAGAACTCCTATGATCTTTTATATATAATAAGTTATTACATGATCTTAAAAATAATTAACACATTGCGTAAAAAAATGTTTAAAAAAATTATAAAAAAAATAAAAATAATACAAAAAAAATAAATAAAAAATACAAAAAAAATTGAAAAATATGCATAATAGGATGGATGGGTGGGTTAGATGTTAGATAACGGTGGAGGGCGGTGTTGTCTGGATAATACGCAATGGTTAATTATTATATATTAAAAAAAAAAAAAAAAAAAAAAAAAAACTTTACACATAGTATTAAAGTTTGTTTACCTAAAAAATAATATGCATAGCTTAAAAATGATCAAGTTATTGAGATAAGATATGGTTGTCTATTGTATTTGTCTTAAAGAAATTATTTGTAAAATATTAAAATAGAAATTATTCTTGAAAATTCTTGGCTATTAAATATTTTATTTTTATTCCAATAATATATTTCATTAATGGATAGCAGCACCATACGTATATAATTTAATTAATATATTAATCATATAGATGGCAGCACTAAAACATTTTTTCTACTAGAAATTGAAGTAACATATTTTAGCTAAATAATTAATATAGTAATATTAATAATTGTCTATACTAATAAAAGAACAAAACGCTCTGTCTGTCTGTGTGTGTGTCTGTGTGTCTGCGATGGCTAGCAAAATCTACAGCATGTACGAAGCTTAAAATTTTTTTGAGAGTAGCCCAATGTCTCTCCTGATGCACCTGAAGCTCAGAATTTCAAAATTCTATTTATTAACTGAGTAATTAATTAAATTCCAAAGCTCACTCTCATAAAAAATCGCCTTTTTTCGCTTTTTTTCCCTTTCATTTTCTTATGGTTGATTGGTTGCATAAAATTTTCGCAGAAATAATTAAAAAAGCTGGGAAAGACCTTTAAAATTCATAGACTGGCAAACTGTCAGTTTAAATGAGGATTTTTTTTTTTTTTTTAAATCACAGCTGCTGTACACCATGGAGAAAAAGATAGGTGAAGGCGAAGTAAATCGAAAAACAGGTTTGCAATATTAAACCATTTATCGCTGAAATTTTAATGTCTCAAACAAAAGCACGAGGAAGGAATTTTGTATTAATAAAACAAATTGAAAGAAACGAATTACAGCTGAAGCATATTTTACGAAGAAATAGTAATTTTTTAAAATGGTTTTTTTCTATTATATTATTTAGGTTAAAGTTAGGTTAAAGTTAAATTGCAATTATGTTATGGTTAGAATAAGGATATGTTACAATAAAGTGAAGGCTAGGTTACATTTCTGTTATATTTAATTTACGGTAGGGTACTGTTAAGTCGCTGTTAGGTTACAGACAGGTTCTGGTTACGGTACAAAAGTTTAAGGTTAGGAATTTATACACAAAGTGAACATTACGCATGATTTGATTAAAAATAACACTTACTTTTGTTAAATAGCTCTGAAATTATAATACTATATACCAATCTTTTAGCTACCATCGTGTATTGATTTCATTCATGGTATAGTCGGATTTAAGAGTGATATAATTAGTTTGAAATTCAAAATATTTCACTTGGGTGTGTATGTGAAAATAATAATTAGTTAAGTGACATAACAGTGATTTTTACGGGTAAATATCAACTTTTTAACACGAAAATCATGCAATCGTTGGATACATATTCTCTCCCGCGTTTTTCATTGCTCATTTTGAGTATTTTTAGAGCTTAATATTAGTTGTTTTTAAAACCGATTTTTCACACAGTCAGTGGCTACGTATTTCAGACAATACATTTCTGCATGTAACGAGTTAATGATAAAATCATACAAATTTCAAGTTCGTTTAATATTGTTAATACGGACCCGGGCAATGCCGGGCGGGTCAGCTAGTATGCTAATAAAAGAACAAAACGCTCTGTCTGTCTGTGTGTCTGCGATGGCTAGCAAAATATATGGGACGTACGAAGCTCAAAATTTTTATGAGAGTAGCCCAATATCTATCCTGATGCACCTGAAGCTCAGAATTTAAAAATTCTATTTATTAACAGAGTTATTAATTAAATTCCAAAGCTCACTCTCATAAAAAATCGCTTTTTTTCCTTTTATTTTCTTATGGTTGGTTGGTTGCATAAAATTTTCACACAAATAATTAAAAAAGCTGGGACAGACCTTTAAAATTCATAGACTGGCAAACTGTCGTCAGTTTAAATGAGGATTTTTTTTATCACATCTGCTGTACGCCATGGTAAAAAAGGATAGCTGGAAGTGAAGTAATCCGAAAAAAAGGTTAGCAGTATGAAACCATTTATCGCTGAAATTTTAATGTCTCAAACAAAAGCACGAGGAAGAAATTTTGTATTAATAAGACGAATTGAAAGAAATGAATTACAGCTGAAGCATATTTTACGTAGAATTAGTAATTTATTAAAATGTTTTTTTTTTCTATTATATTATTTATTAAAATAAATGTTTGCTTTTAAAATAATTGAAATTGGAAAATTAGAAATAATTAAATGTCAAAATAAAATTAAATAAAATATTGTAAACCTTTGATTTGAACTAAAAATTGTATTACTAAAAGTTTTCTTTTTTTTCAGAACTTTTTAATACTTTATAACTTAGATGAAAAATGTTTATGATTTAACAACATATTAATAATTCCATGTCAATACATAAAATATATTGATGAAAACACTCTTTTAAAATCATGCATGAAAACTTAAATAACAAATATTAATCTAAAATCTCGATTTCAGAGTGCAGACGATTTTAAGACATTAACGAAAGAATGTTAACTTTTCAAGCAAAATCTTAAATGATGCTTCTATATTGATATTTCAAAGTCATATGATAAAAATAATCAAATAATTCGTGCCTATGATTGATCTATTTGTATCTTTTATGCATTCCGATCGTGTATTACAGCCAATAATGGCACAAAACGTTATTTTTTAAAAGAAATTTTAGTCATCTATTCAATAATAGTTTAGAAGGTAAAAGACAAAAACAAAGACATACGGGTTTAAACCAGTTTGAATTGATCGGAGTGTCAAAGCACATGGTTTTGTCGGTGCTTATTTGGACTTAATTTAGAGGATTTTAGAGTAACATTTTTGGCGTCACCCCAAGACATTATACTGCCACTCTATTAATTTCTTTTTACTGTATGGCTGTGCGCAGATTTTTAGCATTTCGAACATTAGAATGTATGAGTCATCAGCTGTCTTGCAGTAAAAAAAATTACACAAAACTTTTCTAGGAGTATATTTTTTTAAGCAAATATGATTATAACCTTAATGTTCAGACTAATTTAAACATAACCCGATCCCAACCAGAAAAAAAAATAGACCACACTCCGATCCGTGATAGACAAAACTTCCGTGGGTATAAACTCGACCCGAGCCTAAAAGTTCTCTTTAAAAAAAACTATGGATTTGATAACTGACCCGAACCAAATCTGAATCCCGCAAAAATGTTCAAATGAAGCATAACCCGATCCAAACAAGGAAGAATAATTTTCGTGGGCATGAAACCTCACCCGAACTTAAATATTTTCTTTAAAAAAAACCCCGAAATATGACCCGAACAAAATCTGAAACCGATAAAAATGTTCTAGCGAACAATAACCCGATCCCAGTAAGAGAAAATACTTTCCGTGGTCATAAACCCGACTCAAACTTAAAAATTTCCGTTTGAAAAATCCTGAACGTTGACCCAGACCACATCTAAATCTGACCAAAATATTCGAAAGAACCATAACTGGATTCGAGTAATGCAAAATAATTTCCGTGGACATGAACTCGATACGAACCTAAAACTTCTATTCGAAAAAATACCTGAAATTTTAATCGAACCAAATCTGAATCTAACAAAACTATTTCAAAGAAACGCGACCGGATCCAAACAAGACAAAATATTTCCATGGACATGAACCCAATCTGAACCCAAAAAAATTCTTTGAAAAAATCGCGATATCTGAACTGAACGAAATCTGAACTTGGCAAAAATATTCCAGTGAAGCATGTCCTTATTCGAATAAGACAGAATAATTTCCGTGAACACGTAAGAAGACCCGAATATTTGAAGATAAACCCGAAATCTGAATTGAACCAAATCTCAACCCGACAAAAATATTCAAAAGAACTATACCCCAATCCAACCAAGACGAAATAATTTCCATCGACATAAACCCGACTCTATCCTAAAAAATTCGAATTGAAAAAAAACCTGAAATTTGACCCAAACCACGTCTGAATCCGACCAAAATATTCGTAAGAATCATAACTGGATTCTAGTATGACAAAATAATTTCCGTGGACATGAACGAGATCCGAACCTAAAAATTCTATTTGAAAAAATACCTGGAATTTGAATCGAACCAAATCTGAATCTGACAAAAAATATTTCAAAGAACCGTAACCGGATCAGAATAAGACAAAAAATTTCCATGCACATGAACCGAATCTGAACCTAAAAAATTTCTTTGAAAAAATCACGAATCTGAACTGAACCAAATCTGAACTTGAAAAAAAAATATTCCAGTGAATCATGTTCTTATTCGAATAAGGCAGAATAATTTCAGTGAACACGCAAGAAAACCTGAACCCAAAAATTCCATTTGAAGAAAAAGCCGAAATCTGAATTGAACCAAATCTGTTCCCGACAAAAATATTCCGCAGAACCATAACTGGATCCGAGCAAGGCAAAATAATTTCCATAGACATGAATCCGACCCGAACATTAAAATTCAATTTTAAAAAATACCTAAAATCTGAATCGAACGAAATCTGAACCCGACGAAAATATTCTAATGAATCATAACCAGATCCAAACAAGACAAAATAATTTCCATGGACATGAACCCAATATATGGTTAGGTAACATTTAAGTTGCAATTACATTACGGTAAGTCTTTGATTATGTTTAATTTCCCGTTTACGTTTAATTTACAGTTAGGTCACGGTTAAGTTAGGTTAAAGTTAAATTGCATTTATGTTACGGTTAGAATAAGGATAGGTTACAATAAAGTGAAGGCTAGGTTACATTTATGTTATATTTAATTTACGGTCGGGTACTGTTAAGTCGCAGTTAGGTTACAGGCAGGTTATGGTTACGGTACAAAAGTTTACTGTTAGGAATTTATCCACATAGTGAACATTACGCATGATTTGATTAAAAATAACACTTACTTTTGTTAAATGGCTCTGAAATTATAAATACTATATACCAATCTTTTAGCTACCATCGAGTATCGATTTCATTCATGGTATAGTCGGATTTAAGAATAATTAGTTTGAAATTCAAAATATTTCACTTGGGATTTCTAAGTGAAAAAAATAATTAGTTACGTGACTTAACAGTGATTTTTACGGGTAAATATCAACACTTTAACACGAAAATCACGCAATCGTTGGATACATATTGCCTCCCGCGTGTCTCATTGCTCATTTTGAGTATTTTTAGAGCTTAATATTAGTTGTTTTTTAAACCGATTTTTCACACTGTCAGTGGCCACGTATTTCAGACAATACATTTCTGCATGTTTCGAATTAATGATAAAATCATACAAATTTCAAGTTCGTTTAATATTGTTAATACGGACCCGGGCAATGCCGGGCGGGTCAGCTAGTTTAAAAATAAAAATATAATACTTCTAATAGTAGAATTTAATTTTTTTTCTAAATGTATTATGAATTTTATAGTATAATATATGTTCTACTAATTTTTATAATTATTGTTACAATTTGAATTTTATTATCTATATGATTTATACTATGACCATAACCTTAACTGTTAGAAAGTCGCATGTAATTTATATCTAATGTGGATTCACTTGAACTATAAATCATGCTAAGATTTGGTTATGGTAAATATTTTTTTAAAGGAATATTATATTATTGTTATTTTGTCATATTGTTTTTATTTTTTTCAATGAGTATCTTTTTACTAATTTATAATAGTAAATAGCTTCCAGGCAGTCGGGTGCATTGTGAGTCGAATTCTTAGCTTTTAGCACGACTCATAACAGAAACTGGTTGGATGTTTTTGCTTTTTTATTAAACTATGCACCCCCTGAAGAGTAGTTTAATAAAAAAGCATTCTACTGTCTTTTTATCCATTTACCTTTCATTATTTTGATAATCTGCTTTCTATTTCACTTCAAACTTCAACTGTTTTCAATAAGATGACTGTAAAAATACTGGTTTCATTGGTTTATTGTATGGCAATATATGAATTACTCTGGTTATATAATGTCTATTTATCCATATATTTTTTTAGTAATTTGGTAATCTGCCTTCTATTTCACTTCAAACTTCAACTGTTTTTAATAATATGATTGTAAAAATACTGGTTTCATTGGTTTATTTAATGGTATTGTCTGAATAACTTTGGATGTATTTATAAAAGTATATATATATATATATATATATAAATATATGTTAATTTATTTCGATATTTCTTAAAAACAATTGAGAGATGATTTTTCATCTATATAAAAGTATTTGGTAAGTTAAATCATAAATTCAAATTGTATTAATATGCTATTTATTTCTGTAAATAAATGTATATATTTTAACAATTTATGCTACAAATTTAATTTAATGTTTTTTTTACTTATTTGATTATAAGAGTTTTTTTTTTAATTGTGTTACATAATAAAAATTGCTATCATAAAAATTACTATTATTATTAAAGAATATAAAATAAGTATATAAACATGTTTTTTAAAATGCAGACAGTCCGTTTATACTTATGTCAGTTAGTTTTAGCAAATAACCATCTTTTTGCCATTAGAAATCATCTTAAAATGAAATAAAGGATACTAAAATGTATCAACATTGTAAATGGATTTTTTTTGGTTAACATAAAAAATAAATCTTTTAAAAAGGATAGTAACATTTAAAAAAGTAAAAAGAAATTCGCAAGAAAATAAATATTTATTAAACTGATACAAATTATCGTAAATTATTAACTGACTACCAGTTTGGAGAACAAAATGAGATGCAGAAGATAATTTAAAAAATAATTTATTAGTTTTAATTTATTTACTGTTCAGAATTTATTAAACTTTATTTTAATCTCTTTTTGATTTGGATTTTTATTTTTATTTATTTATTTATTTATTTTGCTATAGTAATTGATATAATTAAAAATTTTGACAGTACTGTATAAAAATATATTAAAAAAATTAAATGTACCAAAATAGTCCTAAACGTACATTTTTTTCTCTATGGATATTTGTTTGTATTATTTTAATTTATAGAAGCATTGAGAAAAAAAACTATTACAAGAAAATTAATTGTACTGAAATAATTGACAATATATATGCTTTCATTGTGAATATTTGGTATTTTATTTTATTGATGCATTGGGAATTTTTTTTTAAAAATATGAACATGTTTCTTATGAAACATATTATTTGAATTATTTATATAGTATTAGTGATTTCTCATTTATGGATAGCTATCAGAAGATGTAGAACTGTATTATTTGAATGGCAGTCACTGCTGCCCCGTAATTAAAAGAAAAAATTCCATGCATACATATATTTTAATTAAAAATCATTTAATGAATACTTAGTCTTTAGAAATGCCAATTAAACTTGCTGCAATTTGTTTTATTCTTCAATAAGATATGTGTTTCATCTTATTTTATTAAAATTTCAATTACTTTAGTTAAAAATCATCACACACATATATTTATCAAACCGTATTTCACATATTTTTGGATAAAATCCATATTTATATCGTTAGTTATTAAAATTTATACCTTGATAAAATCTGCAATAAAATGTGAGTACATAGAAAAAATAGCAACGTCTTATGTGATATACGTTAAAGTTATCGAGAACGTTTCCTAATGTAGCAGAAATGTTTACGAAAATTCGATGCGACTTCGTGAAACTTTTCGGAAAGCCTTCTTTTAACTTCACTAATCAATAAGTACAGATTCGATCAAGAACATAAAATTCCAGTATGTTTTAAAGATTTACGCACATGCTTCTGTAATACAAAAACGATGTTACTTTTTAGCTCACAGGCTATCAAAGCCTGAGAGCTTATGTGTCCGCCCGTTCTGTATGTATGTACGTACTTGCGCACGTACGTAACGCAATAACTCATGATAAAAATTCCGATTCACTTGAAATTTTGGATATAAGTATATTCTGAAAAGGCGCTTCTCTGACTAGTTTTTGGAGTTCATTTGATATGTATAAGAGGGTAACGGGGGATAATGCCCCTCCCCTTAATTTATATAAATGGGTTTTTCATGCAGAATTATCAGTTTTCGTTAAAAATTTAGCTATAGGATCATTCTGATGAGGCGCCTCCGTGATTAATATTAGGTGTTCATTGGATAAGTATAGAGAAGAGGAATGCGGAGCTATTGCCCATCCCCTTAATTTATATAAATGGGTTTTTCATGCAGTATTAGCAGTTTTCGTTCAAAATTTAGATATAGGATCATTCTGATAAGGCACCTCGGGGACTAGTATTATGTGTTCATTGGATAAGTATAAAGAAGGGGAACGGGGGGCTAATGTCTTCCCCTTATTTTATATAAATGAGTTTTCATGCAGAATTATCAGTTTTTGTTCAAAATTTAGATATAGAATCATTCTGATGAGGCCCCTCCGTGATTAGTATTAAATGTTCATTGGATAAGTTCAAATAGGGGGAACGGGGGGGGGTAATGGCCCTCCCCTTGATTTATATAAATGTGTTTTTCATGCAGAATTTATCAGATTTCATTCAAATTTTAGACATAGGACTATTCTGATGAGTGCACCGCCATGATATGTTTTGTGTGTTCATTGGATAAGTACAAAGAGGGAGATGGGGGCTAATCCTCCACCCTTAATTCCGATAAATGGGTTTTTCATGCAGATTTATCAGATTTCATTCAAATTTTAGACATAGGATCATTCTGATGAGGGCACTTCCATGATACGTTTTGTGTGTTCATTGGATGAGTGTAAGAGGGGGAAGTGGGTGGTAACCTCTCCCTTTAATTTAGGTTAATGGGTTTTTCATGCAGAATTTGCCGATTTCTTCAAACTTTGGATATAGGTTCATTCTGATAAAACGCTTCCCTGATTGATTTTAGGAATTCATTGGATAAGTATAAATAGGGGATCGGGGTGATTTCCCCTCTTAATTTAGGTAAATGTTTTTTCTTGCAGAATTAACCGATTTGCTTCAATTTTTGGATACAGATTAATAGTGATACGATGCTTCCCTAATTAGCTGTGGGGTTCTTTTGTTAAGTATAAAGGGGGTACTTGTGATTATCCCCTTCCTTAAATTTGATAAATGCGTTTTATAGAGAATTATCCGATTTGCTTTTAATTTTGGATGTAAGTTCTTTCTGATAAGGCGAATCTTTGAATAGTTTTGGAAGTTTAATGGTTAAGTATAAAGGAGGGGGATAAATCCTCTTAAATTATATAAATGGGTTTATAGTAAGAATTTTTCCAATTTGCTCTGAATTTTGGATATAGATTTTTTATATGATAATGCATATCCCTGATTAGTTTAGGGTTTTCATTTATTAAATATAAAAATGAGAAATGGCAGGAACTATTTCCTTCGTAATTTGTTTTTCGAAAGGCAAATATCGATTAAGTATAAAAGTGGGAAATGGGGGGGGGGGAGCTATTTCCCCTGTAATTTGTTTTTCGAACGGCCCTTGAAAATATAAGGCTGTAATGTACAATTAGTATGCGTAGCCTGTGATCTTAATGCCATCAGTTTAACTGGGCAATATTCTTTTTATTGTAATTTTTGCTGTAGCTTTTACAGGATTGCTTTTCTCGCTCGCAAATATTATTCATCCTTAACTATGCTTAAGGAGATTTCACTTTCTTTGAAGTATTTTTTATTTTTTTTATTTTATATTTTTTAAAGATGATATTAAATTTTTTTCTGAAAAAAAAAATGATATAAACGAGAATAACTGTATTCTTAATCACAAAATATAAAAAAAAATCTTTCAAAATAAGAAAATTTTAAAACTGCGTTTTTCTTAAAACTTTGAACTATTCGCAATATTTTTTTTTTCATAATGTGCTCTAAAACTGTAAAGATCTATACAAAAAGTTACTTAGCATGTAAAAATGTAAAAAAAATAGTAAAAATAACTATTTATTTGATATGTATACATCTAAATGTTAAACTTTTTTTTAAAAGTGAAAATCTGATTTTTTATTCTATGAATCGCATCATATAGATATTCTACTGAAAAAACTATTCTTATGATAAATACACGTTGAAGGTTTTGAATTTTGAAAAACACAAACTGAGAAAAAAGAATTTAAAGTTTGAAATTCGGAATCATTTAAAGAGAAATGGATACAGTTAAAAAGCCTCAACACCTACAGTTAAAAGCTATTAAAATATTTTTAATGATCGGATATTTACGAAACTATTGTTAGAATACAGTAAAAATGTCGAAACTCCTTTTAAGCAAGAAATTGTAAAATTGATATCGTCGTCATTTTTGACAAAATGCGTTTATATTTTCCTAAATTTGTACATCTAATAAAATTCCAATGTAGAAGTTATTGTGAAACTGTTATAACTTTATGCACATGAAACTTTTCGAAATTAATTTTATAATAAAAAACTTAGAAATGATTTTTTATCTATAATTTTTTTAATAAATTAAATGAAAAATCCAGATTTCTAGGGTATCCTATTACGATACTGTTTACTATTGTAAATAACTACATACATATTAACAATTTACAATACCAATTTAATTCAATGACTTTTGCTTATTTCAAATAAAAGTTTCATTTTTATTGCATTGCATGTACTTTGCATATAATAAAAATTAATATAATTTTCAACGGTTATAAAACCAATAAATTAGTATGTTTTTAAAAATTGCAAATGTTTATAATTATGTAAAATTGTTTTTGAAAACAACCAGATAGTTAATGTCAGAAATCATTTTAAAATGTGATTCGTGAAAGTAAAATTGTAAATACTAATAAAGTGATTTTTTTCACCAACACACACACACACATACAACATCGTAATATTTAAAAAGGTGAAAAAATAAAAATCATTTAAAAATCAATAAATCCTAATGAAGCTTAAACAGTTTTTCTTTTGAATTAAATTAACTTTATATTATTTCATGTAAAAATTGCTAGTTTAAATGTGTAAATACAAAGAATGTATATTTTAATTACAGCAAAAAAGTATACACTATCCTTTACAATAAATTTTATATATTTAAGCTTCGAAGTTAAGAGATTGATTTTTACGTTCTGAAATTAAAATCTCACTTAAGCACATTACATAATCTTATGATCTTTATCATGCAGAAAGATTATCTTGTAATAGAATCTTAATTTTTCTTATCCTATTATCTTTATACTATTTGTGATGTAGTGTCAGATTTCCATCTTCTTTATTTTTAGCGAATTAAATAGTTAAACCTAAAAATAATTTCTCAAGGAACATAGTAGTAATGAAATTATTCTTAATAAAATATCCTAACAGTTACTAATTTTGAAAATGTCACTTAGATTTTTGACTTAAAAAAGAAAAGAAAAAGAATTTAATAATAGAATTTCATTTTTTATTAATATATATGTATATATAGACATGGTATACTGAAAATATATAGAAATTCTTAATAAATCCCCGTTTACAATAAATTTATTTAAATATGCATATTTAATTAAAAATCTTTAGCTGCAACAAATATGCAATATTATTAATAAAATAAAAATCCACATATCTTATGTATAACCCATAAAGAATGAAACGAAGAAAATTGAAAAGTAATAAATCAATACATGATGCATTATCCCTTATTATTATTATTTTTTTAAATTGCATTTTAAAAAGTTGGTTGTCTTGTATTTTTGGTTAAATTATATCAATACTTTATTTATTTTCATGAAAGATAAAAAAAAAAAAATATGTATAAAGATGTAGTAATTATCCTTATTTGCCTAAAAAATAATCATGTATTTGGCAAGCTTAATTTTGGCAAAAAATAGTTTATCTTTTCATAAGTCAAATGAAAGGGTGTCACTAAAGTTTCTCTTATTTTGCAAGCTAAATACAAACTATTTTAACAAAAGACTCTCCTACTTTACAATTCAATAATTAATTTAGTCTAACAAATGTAAAGTAAATGATTTATTTTATAAATCAAGTACCAAATTTTGCATACAGTAGTTTGAAATGTTACTCAATAACTTCGTCGTTGTTCAGCCAATAAAAATGTAAAAAATATCTTTAAAATTTCAACATGTAAATTTTTTACTTTCAAAGAGTCATTCTTGACCCATCGTTACAAGTCAGTATGAACGTTACAATGGTTTGCATCGGTGCAACACTATTTATTGGCACAATTTTGGTCTAATTTGACAATCACTGTACAAAATTTATGAGCTACCACATAAACATGAATAAAAACACATTTATAAAAAAATATTTTTATGCAGAAAAAAAAAAAAAAAAAAAAAAAAAAAAAAAAAAAAAAAAAGGTATTAAGTGTGAAGTTGTTACAAAGGAAACCAAAAGAGAATACATGGTCAGGAATACTTTTCACATAAAAATAAATTAAAAATATTAACATAAAAAAGTGTTTTTTACTGTATGTTATTATATACTTAAATGATATTAATGTTATTATATAACTATATAATAACATGAAATGAAAATATTAATGTTGCGAAAATAATTAAACACATACAAAATTAGTTAGAATAAAAAATTCAATAAATAATTATAAAAAGTTTTTTTTAATAAATTTCTTTTTCTGATTAAAGTCCATTTAAATGAAAATGTATATAGCATATGGCTTTAATTATATATTATATTATTTTATTATATATTATATGATATCATATCTTATATACTATATTTTAATTATTTAAAATACATATTATAACATATAATTGTACATTTTACTATATTTTACATATTTTAAATATAGGTAAGAGTTTGCTTACATATATGTGAAAGACGTAATAAAATGTGCAGATCGGAGGAAATAATTACGAGCAAAAAAATGTTTAATTCTGTCGCACTTTTTGCTTAATGAGCAAAAATTTAACATTTTTAACATGGAACTAATTAAAATAAAAGGTAAATGTTGGTTTGAAATCTAAATAAAGTTAGAATCAAATCATACTTTTTTGAAGCGATTTTTTTTTCTGTGTTTAATATAAATTTTGTAAGATTTTAAGTAACATTGATTTTATTCAGTTTTTATTAAATTTTTTCATTGATTTCAATCCTGATTGGCTAATCTTAAGTCATATTGATCGTGGATAGGAAAATTAGTAAGCAGAAAAATCATATATTTGTATGCAGAAAAAAATATCTATCCCTATGTATATGTTTGTATACACGCACAAACTTCCATGTTATTTTCTAAGCATTTGCAGTTGGTAGTAAACTGCGGTTGGCCATAAATCAATCGCATAGGTCGTAAGTCGACGATAAGTTGACGACCAAATATAAAGTACATATTAATTTCGATAACATTTTTAATAAGCATAACATAAAAAAATCTATTTTTCTTAATTTTAAATACTTTGTTATCCATCATTCATAAAGGGCAATCAAAAATATGCCAATAATAGTAGAATAAACATTTAGTTTATTTAACTCTTTATCTACCGACGGTACTTATAAGTACCATCAAAATTACTTATTATAAAATTTTTTGAATACATCAATTAGCTGTAATACTGTTTAGAATGAGTTACAGATACATTAATTTATTTTCTTCCAAAAGCGCTACTAGTTATTCAAAACAAAAATATTTTTAAAAGGATGATTTATTTTGCCTTTGTAACTTTTCAGCTTTCTTGGCGTTGAGGGAGGGGGATGGGGATTTTTCAATTCAGAAATATTTCTATATTTATATTGTAAGAACAACACATATATTTGTACATTTTATAATTCTACAAGATACTAAGAAAACAATTTATAATAAAAAAAAAATTGAGTGGCGTTATAAATATTGCAAAAAATCTCTGTAAATTCAAATTTAATTAATCCTTCTAAATCCTTCAGTCCTTCAAAAATCATTCTAAAATTTATTAAATGATTATTTAAATCTTTTAATTTAGCTTAAACAATTTACGTAAAATAATTTAGAATGTAAAATTTTCATGGATTCATAATGCGGTAGATAAAGGATTGACAAATGAATTAATTAGTCTGAAAAATGTGTTTTCCATGAAGAACAATTGGTTTTATTTTCTTACAGTCAATTAGAATTTTTAATTAAAAAAAGAAAGAAAGAAATTGGATTCTCAATTACATTTTTTAAATATCGATAAATATTTGATTACATATTATATGCCTAAAAAGTATTTTTACTATTAAAGTTTGAAACCATATTCAATAGAATGAAATACTAGTTTTAGAGAAATATATTTTAATACTGACATTTAAAAATTTTTTTCGTTATATGGAGTGAAAATTCCCATTTTTCCATGATAAAAATAGTTAATAAAAAGAAAAATAGTTATAAATCATCATGTTACAACTTTAATTAAATCGTAAGATTCTATTGTAATAAGTTTATATGATTATCTTTAATAATGATTTGTATATGAAATACTGAACGCCTACAGTTTTACTGAAGTATATGAATGCATCATTTCGAATGCATTTATTTATCTCTCAGTTTAATGCGTTTCTGTTATTTTCAGTAGCGTTGTAATCAAGTAATGAATAATTATTAATATTGCCTGTTAGCAAACAGTTCTAGAAAACGCATCATAAACCATTCTATTTTTTTTTTCATTTTTATATTTAATATCCTAAAACGATTGGAGAATGCAAATAATTCTTGTTTATAAACCTATTGAAATACGCTCTAATATTTTTAATATTGTAATAATAAACAAGCTTCAATGTGTCTTTTAAATATATTTAAATATTCAGTAATCAGAGATGGAATTATGAAATATTTTAATATTTATGAGATGTAATTTATTTATTAAGGGGACACTGGATCTTCAGACTAAATTTTTTTTGCATTTTTTTGTTTAATTTCAGCTTGAATACTATTCAAAGGCACACTATATGAGTTATGACATGTATTTATCACACAAGAAATTAAAAAAAAAATTTTTGGAGACAAATTGGATATTTTCTTGACTAGTTTTAGGTACTTTCAAAACGTCTTAACCTCGCTCGAAATCAATTAAAATCTTCGATATATATATATATCGGAGATTTTAATTAATATATTTTTTTATGCCAGTTTGGTGTATAAATACAAATAAAGTTACTCATCGAATTATATATATTTGAATAGTAAAGTTGAAAAAAGAAATCTTAATTTTATTAAATTGTCAACATTTTTGCATCTTATTTCTTCACTTAAATTACCTTTATCTTTTCCAATTATATTTAGCTAAAAAACACATAATATTAAAAATTAATTATTAATTAAAATTAATATTATTTTTTTAAAGTTTTAATTGAAAATTTTCTTTGTGGTTAATTTGGAAAAAGTTTGTAAAAAAAAAAAAGTCGCAATAATTCAAAATTTGTTTGCTTCGAGACTAGAATATTTCAATTTTTTAATTCCAGACTCGTTTTTTGAAAATTGATCAGTGAAGCTCCATTAATTGATTTATAAATTAGTAATTTTAAGATAATAAAATAATACAAGCAATAAATTAAAATAATATTATAATTAAAAGAGTTTTTTTAATCGTATAACAGAAAGTCAGTCGTATGAGTTCTGCATTAAAATCAGTTAATTCGAAATGTTGCATGCACTGTTACTATTTAATAAATAAATAAAAATAAGCGAATTTTCGGAATATAATTTAAATTTTTAATAAAAAAGGTAATAAATATGATCCGTTTAGGCAACATTTGGTTCATTATACATGCATAATTATGTAATAATTTGTATAATTATTAATTATCCTCCACATCAAGATAAAATATTAAACTATCATCAATATAGTTTTACCAATAAAACCCATTTTTCTATTTGTCATATTATTAATCACTTTTATATTAACTCTGCCCTAGTATCTCTTAATTATTTTTTCAACATTATTGCGAAAATAATTGTTATGTAACGCATACAAAGTTCTAATCTAACGCATACACACACACACATATATATATGTGTGTGTGTATGTGTTAGATATATACACTATATTGCCATTGATTATGGGACACTTGCGATTTTAGACATTTTACTAAATATCTAGAAAAATACATGAGGAATCATCTCGAAACTCTTAGTGTATAAATGTAATAGTATACGTCATACATCTCCGTGAAGATTTTTTACCGAAACGCCATAGGGGACCGTCAACAAATTAAAAAAGAATGAATATCTTTTGAATAACCCTGTCAAAACTAATGTAGCAAAAGCGCTCAAACTCTAGATTATGATTGAATGCCTTATTGTAATATACTGTGTTCATTTTTATGCAAATAGCATGCACACTCGCAGAGTAATTAAGGTTTTTATAAAAATGGTCCCAAATTTTTCCAAGTTTTTTCTTTATAATTTTCTGAGTTCTTAATATAAAATAATATTTTTTTCAGAAAATATGACAAACAACATTGCACACAGTACCCTGTAATCAGAATTAAAAAATAATAAAAATTGTATGAAAAATGAGTAGGTTTACTATATAATTTTTTACTGCGCATGCGTCAAAGATATCAAAATTTCATTTGCATATTATGTTAGCTAAATGTATAGAGCAACTTTTGTGAAAGTCACAAAATCATAACTTGAAAATTCTGACAATAATCGTCATTTGAATAAGTTGAAAATCCGTTATTCTCCAAATGAAGCAAAAACAAGAGGGGTTGTATCCATATATTCATTGATTAGTGTCAATATAAAATACACAATATGGGATGTACTACTGCATTTGGATAAAATCCCTCATTTTTTTGCTTCATTTTGGAAACAACGGATTTTGTCCTTTTTCTATAGACGATTACTTTCAGAATTTTCAAGTTATGATTTTGAGACTTTTACAAAAGTTGCTCTATATATTTAGCTAACATATGCAAATGAAATTTTGATATCTTTGACGCATGCGCAGTAAAAAATTATATAGTAAACCTACTCATTTTCTATACAATTTTTATTATTTTTTAATTCTGATTACAGGGTACTGTGTGCAATGTTGTTTGTCATATTTTCTGAAAAAAATATTATTTTATATTAAGAACTCAGAAAATTATATGGAAAAAACTTGGAAAAATTTGGGATCATTTCTATAAAAACCTTAATTACTCTGCGAGTATGCATGCTATTTGCATAAAAATGAACAAAACTTATTACAATAAGGCATTCAATCACAATCTAGAGTTTGAGCGCTTTTGCTACATTAGTTTTGACAGGGTTATTCAAAAGATATTCATTCTTTTTTAATTTGTTGACGGTCCCCTTTGGAGTTTCGGGAAAAAATCTTCACGGAGATGTATGACTTATACTATTATTTTTATACACTAAGAGTTTCGAGATGATTCCTCATGTATTTTTCTAGATATTTAGTAAAATGTCTAAAATCGCAAGTGTCCCATAATCAATGGCAATATAGTGTATAACACTCAATATTACAACCCAAAGAAAAGTTTCAAGATAAAGATATGCATGTAATGTCATTGTACCAAAATGCTATTTGATTTCTCATAAATTTATTACATCTAAGCAGAGGTCTGAAAAACTACTTTTTTATTATAACCAAACATAACTAGGGCTACTTTATCGAAAAAGAAGTAGTTAACTGCAACTACACTAGAAATTCGGGACACGGATTAAAAAATACAGCGATTTTCCTATTATACCGTGTCTGTCGAGATACAATAATAATGGATGTAATAATAATCCTTTTGTGAGTGCAATATAGTCAAGCGCATTAAAAAAAATAAAAAATAAAATAAAAAATAAATTTAAAAAAAAATCTTGTATATTTTTAAAATGTTAATTTATAATTTTCTTAATGAAATTAAGAGTATATATGTAATGTACTAAAACCACATTTAAATATAGATACGGAATAAATGTGGTTAAATAATAGCTTAATTTATTAAAAGGCTCTAAAACAAAGCTATAAATCTAAACAAACGACATACCGAGGGATTACTATGGTACACAGCATATTTATACACAACCATTCACTGCATAAATTTTATTTACTATTCTTGCTATAATATTATTCTTACAGAATTAAGATATAAAATTACCGTTCAGTAAAAAGTTCAAATGTCAGTGCAAAATTCTTTTTGATTAATAAATACAATTCATAAAAATACAAATAAATGAATATACATTGCTTCAAAGTGCGTAAAACATAATATAAAACCATTTAAAAATAAATCAAGGAAAAACTAATAGTTGTTTCTGAGTCTTCTAGCTTTACCCAGAACAGACCACAGAGGTCTGCACGGGCCCGGGCTTGGCCCGTGACCTGTACCCGGCCGGCCCGCGGGCCGGGCCGGGCGGATAAAAAATATTTCGGGTCTGCTGGCCCGTTCTAAAGATTTACACAGAAACGATAAAATATGACCTATTTTCAACGAAAATAATTTTAACGAGAATAAATATAAATGTGCGGCACGAGTTATACTAGTTTGACAGCATCAATGTAAAAAATGTAACTTGTACAGTGTAGAGATCGGCATTGGACAGTTACATTGTGCATAACCCGTTTTAAATTTTTTTTAGATGACTCGTGCCGGGACGAGATCAAGCTTGCATTATTTTTCTACATATAGACTTGCCGGACTGGAACAAGACTTAATTGTTCGCAAGATCTGTAGGGCAGACAACATGATTTGTAAAATTATTAACAGCGGTAAAGAAATTATGTTAACTTAATCTTTGGATATGTACTTCTTGATGGTTTTTAAATTAATTTCTCAATAACACGAAATTTAACACGTTTTCAGATTAATTTTGTAAAAATATAAAAGTGATAAGCCTGAGTATTGAAGGGATTTGGAATCGAATCGCATTTTTCATTTTTGGTAAATAAAATACTTGTATAACCTTGTTGAGATACAATAGTTTCTCAAATGGTTGCAGGTTTTTCTCCTATCCCATGCTATCGCTTCCGGAAATTCTATTCAAAATGCTAACTATGACAATATTTTATTTGCTTGCAGTATTCTTAAATTGTTTGTATCAAAAGATGGATCAAACGTCATTTGATTATATAGTTTCTAAATAAAGACACTTGCTAATCTTATGCGTTTCTGAGAAAAAAAAATGAATTTAGAAATGTATCAGAAAAGAGCTTCCTTGAATTAACGAATGAATTTTGATTTAAAATCTTTAATAAAATGGTAAAGAAATATTTTTATATTTTTATAAATCTTCTTTTATTAAACAGCTTAAAAAATTACGATGTTTTTAACTTTTTTCCTTTATTCTAAGCCATATTAATTTTTTAATGAATCTTTATTTGAATGTTGAAAGCCTAAGAATCTTAGTAATTATTAATGTTGCTAGTGTGCTATTCTTGTAAAATATACTGTAAAATCATTCCATAGATATGTATGCAGTATTCTTCAAAAAAATCTTAATTATATGATAAAAATCTGAATTTTTTAGAAATCGTTGAAATTGTAACGGACCAAAACGGGCCGGGCCGGGCCGGGCCGGGCCGGGCCTGTTTTCTCTGATTTCTGTACGGGCCGGGCCTAAAATATAAAAATTTAAACGGGCTGGGCCCGGGCCTGGAAATTCCGGCCCGTGCGGACCTCTAACAGACCATACTACTACCTTTAAAGTAGAACAGTGTGTTCTGGGAAAATCTAGAAGTCTCAAAGACACAACAACTATTAATTTTTCACTAATAAAGGTCTAGTAAATTCCGGTTGAAATCGTCTAGATTTTTAAAGGACTTTAAAGTATTTTTAAATGACCTTATATTATATTTTACGCACTTTCAAGCAATGTATATAAGTATCTTTAAGTAAAGTAACATTTATTTGTATATTTATGAATTGTAAAATTACAGTTGGCACACAAATCTTCCAATAGACATCTTTATTTAATCATCCAACATCTTCTAAATATACTAATTGTATTAAGTTTTGTTACGTATTAATTATATTGAGTTGTTTAATTTAATAATAGAATTAAAGATTATATAGACATGTGTTGCCAACAAAAAAAATATTTCTTTGGTTTTGCCTGCAAAGTTTTGTGTTTTACCAGCAAGTATCAATGGAAAATATCTATGACTTCCGGTGACGTGTTACTAAACCCTGCAAATGATATGTTTTGCTTAGATGATTAAAACAAATGTTGAGCAGAAAACGCATTCTACAAAAGAGGAAAATTACGATAATGCGATTTTTCACCCTACATTAGGTACCTCAAAATGTAAGACTCTACAGCACAAATTACTGCAAAAAGTAATGACTGAGATTTCCTCTTACTTAAAAAAATAATACTTGCAATCAAATTTTTAAATACGTAAGACTGGATTATAGTCAAATAACGAATCATTTAATATTAATGCTTCGAACATTTTGAGTTTGACAATTAATGATCAAGAAGTAACAAATGAAAGAACAATAAAAGGTTGAATTTATCAAAAGAAAACTTATTATTGTATGTTCTACGCAATGATTTCATAAGGTATTTTTTCTTTGTACTTAGGAATTCCTGCAACGCTGTCCTTCCTAGAATTTAACATTTGTGGTAATGCATAGCTGCCAACCTTACAGTTTTTTTCCAAGTCAAACACAATTTAAACCAGAAAAATTACTTAATGAAAAAAACAAAAAAACACAAACGGAAGATTGAAAGGTATGTCTAATTTATTCAGTACATAAATTGTTTTATCACATCTTTTTGGCCACTTCCAGTTTTTAAGATCACTCATTGTGTTTACTTTGACTTATTTATCTCTCTTTAATAGTAACAATATTAATTATAAAAACCAGGGCTTAATTTTTAATGAAAAAAAAAAGTAGTGGAGATCTAATATCCTGACATAATGACGTCAATAATCTCGTGCCCTCTACTCTTATACTTATATTTCATAAATTATTTGGAAAATATAAAACAATTTCGTCATATATATATGTATATTATAAACATACATACACCGGTGTGCAAAATTTAAGGACGAGTCTCAAAATGCCAATTTTCAAGGGATTTTCAAGCAATAATTTTTACGCGAATATTCAAAAGGAAGTAATATAATTCGAATAATTAGTATCCCTGCATAGCAGCTAGTCCATATAACATCTTATTCAGGTCACACATGGTTACAAGAGTCACAGCCACTACGGCGAAACAAAAAATAGGAAATTCTGTACGTCTTTTTTATGAGTCTCAAATGACTACTATATGTGACTTTCACTGCACTGGTCACTGCAACTGCTGCTTTGTGTTGAGTCACCAGGTGACTTTACAATGTCGTTTTATTGAGACTCTCATATGACTGTCATTTGGAGACTCAATTTCAAAGTCATGGAGAATGTTGTATTATGATAAATCACCAAATAATTTCATATTAAAGCCACATAGTGACTTTCTGTTACAAGACTTTGTAAAATGATAACAGAGACCCTATTGTGAAGTAACCTCTGTGAAAAGTGGTGAAAAGTCACCATGTAACTTTAATGGGACATTATTTGGTAATTTGGCATACTGCAATGTTCACAGGGACTTTGAAATTGAGTCTCCATGTGAGAGCTCACACGAGAGTCTCAATGAAACGATATTGTAAAGTCACCTGGTGACTGGCCACAAAGCAGCAGTCACAATGACCTGTCAGTGGAGTCACATATAGTAATCAATTGAGATTCATGAAAGAGACGCACGGAATTTCCTATTTTTTGTTTCGCCGTAGTTACTGTGATTTTAGTGACCATGTGTGATCTGAATGAGATGTTATATGGACTAGCTGTTATGCAGAGATAGTAATTATTCGAATTATATTACTTCCTTTTGAATATTCTGGTAAAAAATGTCGCTTGAACATCCCTTGAAAATTGGCATTTTGGGACTCGTCCTTAAATTTTGTACAGTAGTGTATATATATACATATACATATATATATATATATATATATATATTTGTTTCAGATCATAGTTTAAATGCATTTTGCAAAGCCTTCAATGCTATCTATAGTATAAAGTGTAATATAGGTAATCTGCAATATATAGGGCAAACATTAGGTCCACTACATAAACGTATTAACCATCATCGTTCAGCTTCTGATAAAAACAAGTCAACGAATAAACAATCTACCTTTGAAATTAAACACTTTCATAAACATAACTTTAAAAATACAACTCTCTCATATCTTAGATATTCATAAAAATAACGTCTATTTCTAAAATCTTCTTATATGCAATATTATAATACAGTTTATCCATATGGACTAAATACTGAAATATATAATAGGAATATCAATTTTTTTTTATCAATAAATAATATAACAGATTATTCTCCCATTTTTCCTACTCTTAATCATTCTTTAAATAATAAAACTACTCGTAATATATGTGGTAAAGGTTCTTCATCACATATAGAATCTAAAAAATCTATTATCAAGCAGTTAAATGATCTTCTTAGAAATTATTTAATTAATTACAACTGGTTTATAGTTCGAAAATGTATATTCTCTATACAAAAGAAAAGCTTGCACAGTATTTAAATATATTTCAAAGTATTGCGTTTAATATGCATTTCGCAGATTTTTTCTGTTCGGATCTTATTTTGACAAGAGTTAATCAATTCAATATCAATTTACAAAAAAAAAAAAAAAAAACTATATATAAAAAATGCAAACACACAAATGTTAATTACTTACTCTAATCAAATTTATAATAAAACTAATATTAATTCTATTATAAATGATACAAATTATAAATTTCCTATTAAAAATTTACAAATATCTAGAACATTCAGATATCCGATTCCTTTAGGACGCAAGATGTTTAACTATAATTCCTTTTCCAAAAATACTGCTGCAACTAGTACCTTTCCTTGTAACTGCAAAGACCTTACTATGCAACCATATATTAATAAGGACCATGGTCATATAATTACTGGTAACCTTAATATTGTCAATGATATTACATTAAGAAAATTAATGGATTATGGCACTAAATTTCGACTTCCATCCATATTTAATATTATATCAATTGTAAAACAATTTAATTATGATTTCGACTTATTTATTTATAAATTTTTTATTTCTTACAATAAATCTATCGCTTATTTTCAACAGTGGAAAATATTGGTTATAGATAAGTTAACTCTTGCTCTTAACGAAAATGCATCAGAGCTAATTAAAGTGAATACTCGTCACATTTTCCAACAAATTAATAAATTTCAACATAACTTTGCAATTATTTATATAGATAAATACCCAAATAACTATGCAATTATTTGTAAATTTTATTATCACTATCTTTTAACATTATCTCTTTCATCAAATTATACTTTCTATAAAACTAATGATGATACAATTGTAAACAATCGTAGAATTAATAGTTTCTATAAACTCTTTAGTTTTACACCTACTAACTTTAATTATCCTTACTTTGTGCTAATTCCTAAGTTTCGTAAGAATCCCATTAAATTTAAAACTGTTACAATAGGTTGTAATACATATAACAATTATGCTAACAATATTTTATTAACAATTCTAAATCAGATATATAAACTTACTATAACGAAAGATAATACACAAAACAGTTATCAACTGGTTAGTATACTTAAAGACCTTAAATGTGTTAAAAATATAAGGACTTACGATTTTAAAGATCTATTCAATAATATCAGTCTATTGGATCTTCATAAAATCATTAATCAACTATTCAAACAATTTAAAAATCAATTAACTCTTCCTAATTATATGGATACAGCTTATTTTCGCACATTAACTAATTTCATTACACACAATAACTTTATTTTACAAGATAATACTCTATATATACAAAAAGTCGGAATTCCTCAGGGAGATTCTATGTCAAGTATTTTGTCTGATTTATTCTTATATCACTATGAACGCATTTATTGTAATAACAATCTTTTAATGTTTCGCTACATTGATGACATCATTTTAATTGACACCACTAACAGTGTCACTACTTCATTTCTATAGATTATCCCACAAATCTGGAACTTTCGGAAAACCTTTTATCAAACAATATTATTAACTCTTTAGATTTAAAAATTAAATTAGTGGAGAACAAAATAATTACTGATCTATATGATAAACCTAAAGATTTTAAATTTAAAGTTAATACCTTTACTCATTTTAAATCTTGCCTTCATATTTCTGTTTATCGCAATATACTCTTCAATCACTTGTTCAGAATCAAAAGTTTATGTCCCCTCATCTTATTAACAAAAACATTAAACAATTAATATTTGATGCAATAAATCACGGCTTTCCTAAGAAATTCATTTACTCTTTAATATACAATTAATACTTTTATTACTTATAATTTGCAGTAGGATGTTTATTACAGGGTCGTACTGGCATAAAAAAGAGGGCGGTGGCAAAATGGATAACAAGGGCGCCAATCGACTTACAAGAGGGCGCAAATTATTACACACACAAATATAGATATATATAATAAATATATACTACATAAATTAAGCATATATATATATATATATATATATATATATATATATATATATATATATATATATATATACAGAGTTTCCCCTGTAAGGTTTCAGGGGGCGCTCCGCCCCTCCTGCCCTTTAGTTTGATAAATAGCGCCCCTCTTGTCGTTCATTAAAAAAAACGCCCTTCTTGCCGCACATATAAAAAAAAAGCAGCCCTTTAGCGATGATGCGGACACGTAAATTGTGTAAAAAATCGTCTACGGAACACAAAAAAGTAGCTCTTAAGCGTCCCACAGACGCGTAATATCTTCAAAAATCGCGAAATAACGACTAATTTTTGACAAGATTAAAAAAAAAAATGGCTAATTTCGTCACAAAATCACAAAAACGGCAGATTTCTTCAAAAGATCGTGAAAAAACAACAAATTTTGTCAAAAAACCTATTAAAACAGAAAATTTTGTCAGAAGATTCACGAAAAACGACAAATTTCGCCAAAAGATCACGAAAAACGGAAACTTTCGTCAAAAAATCGCGATAAAACGGTAGATTTCGTCAAAAAATATTTGCTAAAAACGCCAAAATCGCAATAAAATGGAAAAATTTGTCAAAAAATCACCAAAAAACGGCAAATTTCGTCAAAAATTCGCGAAAAAACGCAAAATTCGTCAAAATATCTCAAAAAACGGCAGATTTCGTCAAAAGATAACGAAAATAAGCAAATTTCGTAAAAGGGACGCACACACAAAAAAGTTAATGCCAGAAGTGCATTTTTCTATTCTAAAAACTTATTTTCCTGCTTCAAAATTGCGTTTTTATTGCTCCAAAAGCGAATTTTTCTGCTTCACATTCAGGGGCATTCGAAGAGAAAATTGCACAGGCGCATAATTACAATTAACGCCCCCCCCCCCTCCCAAGTTTTCCTTTTGACAGCTCAAAAATGACGTTTGTAGTATAAATTTGGCGCCCCCTAAATTTCCGCGCCCGGGCCGCTAAAGAAAAGCGAATTTCATCAAAATACAGGAGAAAAAAAGCGCGAATTTCATGAAAGGGTGGCGAAAAAACGCAGTTTTTTGCGATCTTTTGACAAAATTTGTCAATTTTTGCGGTGTCTTGATAAAATGTTTCCTTTTTTTTTTTTTGAGATTTTTTTGTCGAAATTCACTTTCCACTTTCAGAAGCGTCTTATAGAAATTTTTTCATAGTACAAATCTCAAGAAAAATGTAATATTATGAATATGAATTGGATTAATATTTATTGAAAATTATTTAACTAATAAAAAGTAAAATTTGATTTCAACTATACAGGGTGTATCTAAACTACTGGGCAAAACTTTAAGGGGTGATAGTACACATCAAGACAAATAATATTAAATGGGAAACTAAGGGTCCCAAAAGCCTTCCGAAGGAGATAGGCGCCATCAAAGTTTAGGGACCAAAATTTGAAATGATAATAAAAAACGGAAAAATTGGTCGATTCGTTTGCGGTTTTCACGAAAACTATTCTTTAAGTCAGTATTGTCTTGAAAATAAATTATAAAGATAAATTTCAAAAAATGCCGATAGAGGGCGCTTTATACTTTGGAGTAACGAACAACTATTTTTTACCTTTATTTTTTGCATCTCATTAAATTTTTTTAGAAGTTTAGACTTAAACTTAAATTTTGAGCTCAAAATCTGTGGTGGGAGTGGGTAGGTTCAAATTTCAGATGATTATAAAAAACAGAAAAATTTGTCAATTTATTTGCGGTTTTCACAAAATTTATTCTTTACGTCAGTATTGTCTTCAAAATAAATTATACAGATAAATTTCAAAAAATGCCGATAGAGGGCGCTTTAGACTTTGGAGTAATGTACAACTATTTTTTACCGTTATTTTTTACATCTCATTAAATTTTTTAAAAGCTTAGACGTAAACTTAAATCTTGAGCTAAAAATCTGAATCGTTGAGAGTGTTTAAGTATCGCAAACTGAACTGTGTTCAATGGGGGTGGGGAGGTTCAAATTTCAAATGATTTTAAAAAACGGAAAAATTGGTCGATTCGTTTGCGGTTTTCTCTAAAACCATTCTTTATGTAAGTATTTCCTTGAAAATAAATTTTAAAGATAAATTTAAAAAAAATCCGTTAGAGGGCGCTTTAAATTTTTGGGTAACCAACAACTATTTTTAACCAATATTTTTTTTAATCTAAATAAATGTTTTAAAACTTAGACTTAAATTTTGAGCTCAAAATCTGAATCGTTGTGAGTAATTAAGTAGCGAAAAATTGAACTGTGTTCGTAGGGTGGACAGGGTATTTCAACTCTTAAACCCAGTTCAGTTTGCGCTTTTAACCCTTCCCAACGATTCAGAATTTGAGCTCAAAATTTAAGTCTAAGCTTTTGCAAGCATTTAATTAGGTACAAATCATAACAGTTAAAAATTGTTGTAGGTTACTCTAAAGTTTAATGCGCCCTCTAACGGAATTTTTTCAAATTTATCTTAAAAAAATTTTTTTTAAGGAAATACTGACATAAAGAATGATTTTAGAGAAAACCGCAAACGAATCGACCAATTTTCCCGTTTTGTATAATCATTTGAAATTTGAACCCTCCCACCCCCATTGAACACAGTTCAGTTATCGCTACTTAACCACTGTCAACGATTTAATTTTTCAGCACAAAATTTAAGTTTATGTCTAAGTTTCAAATATATTTAATGAGATGCAAAAAGTAACGGTAAAAAATAGTTGTACGTTACTCCAAAGTCTAAAGCGCCCTCTATCGACATTTTTTGAAATTTATCTGTATAATTTATTTTCAAGACAATACTGACGTAAAGAATAATTTTAGTAAAAACCTCAAATCAATTGACCAATTTTTCTGTTTTTTATAATAATTTGAAATTTGAACCTACCCACTCCCATTGAACACAGTTCAGTTTTCGCTATTTAACCACAGATTTTGAGCTCAAAATTTAAGTTTATGTCTAAACTTCTAAAAAATTTTAATGAGATGCAAAAAATAACGGTAAAAAATAGTTGTTCGTTACTCCAAAGTCTAAAGCGCCCTCTATCGGCATTTTTTGAAATTTATATTCATAATTTATTTTCAAGACAAAACTGACATAAAGAATTTTTTTTTTTTTTGAAAACCGCAAACGAATCGACCAATTTTTCCGATTTTTATAATCATTTCAAACTTTGGACCCTAAACTTTGATGGCGCCTATCTCTTTCGGAAGAAGTTTGGGACCGTTAGTTTCCCATTTAATATTATTTGTCTTGATGTGTACTATCACCCCTTAAAGTTTTGCCCATTAGTTTAGATACACCCTGTATAATACATTTAGTTATTTAATTGAAACCTTATCCCGAATATCTGAATAACAATATGCATAAAAATATTTCCAAATAAAAAATTAAAATAAAACGAAATTAAAACAATTTCATCGGTTCAAAACTCAAAATTTCAAAACATTACTTCACAAATTCAATTATATTTTGTATAATACGTTCTCTTGGATACAAATAAGTAATTACTAATTAAGGTGAAAATTTTCTAAATCGTGGTAAGAAAGACGTCTATTTTACAGGAATTATTTTAAAATAGGATTTCCTTTTTTTATATTACATATAAATCAATTTCAAATTAATAAAAAAAATCTATTTTGTAAAAAGTTGACAAAATGATAATATGACTCAAAGTTTTTTTTTTCTTGTAAATAAATAAATTTTTAAAATTTAAAATAATCTGACATTAAAATATTATGAATATTAACGAATTAATATTATTTATTAAACATTTTTTAACTAATAAGAAGTAAAATTTGATTTTAACTACAGGTTACTTTACTTAGTTAATTCAAACATTATCCCGAATATCCGAATAACTATCTCCATACAATTGTTTCCAAACGGAAAATAAATATTAAAATAAAACAAATTAAAACAGTCTCATTGAATCAAAACTCAAAATTGCGAGTCATGCCAGGGGGGGGGGGGGGGGGCTCTGAAATTTTTCTGGAGGGCTAACATCTTTTAACAATCTATATACTGAGTAAACTAAATATAGCAAAAACTGATAAAATGGACGTGCCCATAGAGGAACCCGTCTAAAGTGAAACCTCTCTATAACGGAACGTTTTTATAAGGAAATTATTAAATGCAAAATATTTCATGATAATCGAAAAATAAATATATATATTTCTTTTTTATCAAAAATAAAACTTTTTTACAAAACTATTGCAAAGTAAAAAATATTACTTTAATTTGACTTTTTAGTGTCTAGTGTCCTAAAATTAGTCCAATGACATTTGATAAAAATAAAATAAAAATAAAAAACACGGACATAAATATTTATTTTTGAAACATGCGAACAACTTTCATTAAATATAAGGCGACTTTATTATTAAGTGTTTTCCCGTTTCAATTGATCTTAAAAAATACTTTTCTTTCACTCAATAACGAGAATATTCATGATGCATTCAAGAAATGATTTTTTTTCCATTGGTTTAAAAATTTTATTTTCTCACATTCAGACGCCTAAGAATTGAATATTGTTTTCCGTTTTCTTATAAATGCCATACATCATGAGTTGTAGTCAATTACTACTCGATGACTAGTATTTCGTCATTAAATGCCATGAAAATCAACCGACATCAAATCTGCCATCATATTTTGAGAAATTATTTTTCTGTTACTAAAAAACGTAAAATGCTGTTTGATTTCTTACAGTCTAAATACTTTCAAATATTTTCATTAATAAAATTATTTCACAAATATGTCAAAAAAGTAGCTTTTTTAGATTGAAAAACAAGCTTATAAAACGCAATTACACAGTTTTATTCTTTAAGACAGAATAACCATGTCTGCTAATTTTATGCCTTTATCAATATAAATTATTCTGCAAATGTGTGAAAATGTAACAGATTTACACTTGAAAATGAATTTAATGCACCATACACCAAATAACAGAAGATATTTTTCTCGTAATCTTATAAAACACTTAACCTTAATCTTTTTTTTTTTTACTTAAATTTTTTAAAGTTATATGACAAATCGAAAAAAAAAATGTTTTCATTGAACACAAAATCCAAACAAAAAACCCTTTTTCTACATTCCTAATACATTCCTGCGAACTCCTATAACACGAAAAAATTCTGGCTTTCAAACAATTATTTTTCTTATTCCACTGTATAAATTGACATTTTTTATCTTTCTAATTTTCAAACATTCTAGTTTCCATTTGATATTATCACCATTAACTAAATCCACTGACAAGTACGCATTGTCAACAGGCAAACCATTAAAATTTAGAAATATAGTTTTTTAATGACTGTTTTAGTCAAGACTTTGACCATAGTTTGATTAATTACCGGTCAACTCGAGTAACGTGTGTCCATTTCCATTCATCCTGTGTAAGAAAGTTGCTTTGAAAATATAACGATGTACAAACACATGTGGTGGGTACTTAGTACATCTGGACTTAATTTTTTTCAGGGAAAAGAAATGTTCCTTTAAAATGCGTTCCGAGAATTGTATTATACCGCTAGCAAGTTAACAGAAAAGAAGTAATCCAATAGAGTTTCGAATACAAAATTTTTGGTGTATTCCCATTTTATTTAAGACAATTAAAAGATCTAAAAAAAATTCTTCTGTATTTTTTCTTTTGAGGAAAGTTTAAAAGTTGTTTAAAGAGGCGCTGAAAAAGATCTAAACAAGGGCGCCATGATAACAAAGACATGATAATAGTTTTTTTTTCTTTTTTTTTTTTTTTTACAGAGGTGTTGAAAAAGTCTAAACAAGGGCGCCATAGTTACAAAAACCGATATTAATTTTTTTAAATTGATTTTCGTAGAGGCGCCGAAAAAAATCTGACCGGGGACGCCACGATTCCAAAAACAAGATTTTAGTTTTTTTTTAAATATATTTTTAAAGGGGCGCTGAAAAAGATCTAAACAAAGGCGCCATGATTACAAAAATATGATATTATTATTATTATTTTTACAGAAGTGTTGAAAAAGTCTGACCAAGGGCGCCATGTTTCTCAAAACATGATATTAGTTTTTTCAAAGTTATTTTTACAAGAGGCGCTGAAAAGAAGTTGACGAAGGGCGCCATGATTACAAAAACCGATATTAGTTTTTTTTAAAGATATTTTTGTAGAGGCGCCGATAAAAAATCTGACCAAGAACGCCACAATTCCAAAAACAGGCTATTAATTTTTTAAAAGTTATGTTTAAAGAGGCGCTGAAAAAGATCTAAACAAGGGCGTAATGATTACAAAAACATGATATTAGTTTTTTTAGGTTATTTTTACAGGGATGTTGAAAAAGACTGACCAAGGGCGCCATGTTTCCCAAAACATGACATTAGTTATTTGAAAGCTATTTTTTACAAGAGGCGTCGAAGAAAGCTGGCCAAGGGCGCCATAATTACAAAAACCGATATTAGTTTTTTTTTAAAGTTATTTTTGTAGAGGCGCCGGAAAAAAATCTGACCAGGGGCGCCATGATTCCAAAAACACGATATTAGTTTTTTAAAAGTTATTTGCTGAAAAAGATCTAAACAAGAGCGCCATAATTACAAAAATATAATATCAGTTTTTTTTTTTTCAGAGATGTTGAAAAAGTCTGACCAGGGGCGCCATGTTTCCCAAACACGATATTAGTTTTTTGAAAGTTATGTTTACAAGAGGCGCTGAAAAAAAGCTGACTAAGGGCACCACAATTACAAAAACCGATATTAGTTTTTTAAAAGTTATTTTTGTAGAGGCGCCGAAACAAAACTGACCAGGGGCGCCATGTTTCCCAAAACACAATATTAGTTTAAGTTGTTTTTACATAAACACTGAAAAAAAATCTGACGAAGAACGCTATGATTATATAAACTCGATATTAGTTTTTTGAAAGTTATTTTTACAAAAACACTGAAAAAAAAAACCTGACCATGGGCGCCATGACTACAAAAACCGATACTTGTTTTTTAAATGTTATTTTTGTAGAGGCGCTGAAAAAAATCTGACTACGGGCGCCACAATTCCAAAAACACGATATTATTTTTGTTTAAAGTTATTTTTAAAAAGGCGCTGAAAAAAATCTGAACAAGGGCGCCATGATTACAAAAACACGATGTCATTTCTTTATAGTTATTTGTAAAAAGTCGCTAAAAAAATCTGAACAAGGGCGCCTCTGACAATGGGACCAATTAAAATGAAAATCTATTCTTTAAATTGGCATTCCACCTCTTGTATTTCTACAAAAAACAGAATAAATATAAAATTACAGCGCTTCCACCTATGCCCTAAATATTTGACAGAAAATATGCTGAATACGTCATTACTTTTAATTTGCCAAATGAAAATATTATAAATTTTATGCTTTTCGTAATGCACAACTTAAAATGCTTCCATTGAAAAAAAAAAAAAAATAAATAAATAAATAAAATAAAAAAATAAAAAACCAGTGACGGGGGGGCGCACCGGGCATTTGCCTCGTTGCCCGGTGGGCCAGTACGACCCTGGTTTATTATCAGTTACTTTTAGCATTTTGCGCATAAAAAATATAAATAAAAAATATAAAACATAAAAATTACACAAAAAATGTAAAACTATAAAATGTAAAAAAAAAAAAAAAAAAATAATTAATAGGTAGACTGAGTGGGAAGATGTTAGATTATGGAGGTTTGGAGGAGCTACTGGAAAATTTACCCGCATATGTTAATATATTTATATTTATAAAAAAAGAGGTGGGTAGGAATTGGTACAGTGTAACAATAGTAAAAGTGTTAACTTATTGTTTATGGTAATGTGTTGGTATAGAATTCCTTGTTTATTCCTTTGGCTTTAATTTGCAATGTAGTTTGAAGCTGGTTAATGGTTTATAATACAGTCGACTCTCGTTAATTCGAAATCGGATAATTCGAATCTTTGCTTAATTCGAACTAAATATGAAGTCCCGAAATTTTCAATAGCAGAATAACGCTAAAATGTTTCATTAATTCGAACTCATTTTCTCTTGACTTCGTTTAATTCGAACTAACGATAATTCCGATTTTTCATTTTTCTTTTCTTTCTCACGAATTTCATATCATTCGAATAATTTGCTTTCTTTGATTTTTGGGGAAATTGTTCCTTACGAGTATACATATAATCCAATGCATTTGATATCCACTTTTTTAGTGCCCCGTCTGTCCATCAGTGACGCTTTAAATTTTTCTTCCATTGTGCTTGTTTCTAATCTTTTAATTAGTTTATGTATTTATACATTCTAATTTAATATTTAGTCTTATTCTAATGATAACAAACGAAATAAATTCAAAAAACACTATATCATTAATTCCTTTGTAATATACCATATTAAGCATCTTTTCATTTCATATTTTCCATAATTCGAACTTCGGATAATTCGAACATTTCTTGTGGTCCCGACGAGTTCGAATTAACGAGAGTCGACTGTATATTATTATTTTATATTATAATTTTTATGTTTTTAAATTTAATAAGTTAGTTATCAAAATAAGCTATCCACTGCTAGTATATTTTTAAATGATATAATAATTTCTTAGTTCCCACATTGTTGCTTTAAACTAATAAGTAATGTAATTTGTAAAATGGAGAACTTACTGCAATTTACAAACTAAAGATGGCGCTACTGCTCATTTTTACTACCTACATTATAATAACATTGATCCATTAGACGTTTTGTTTGGATTTTGTTAAAATATCCTGTCTAAAATTGTTGTTAAAATATGACTTTTGTTAAAATATGACTGTCTCAAACTGTAATGCTACTCAAAATAACCTTGCTATTTCAAAACAAAAACTACTTTTTCTTTCATGTTTTAACAGCTTACAAATTGAGATCTCCTCCAGGAGCATATTACATAACTGTTATTTTGTTTGTTATTGAATTTAAAATTAAAACAGTTAGTCGGTTTTAGAACACTTTATATATATTATATATGCACAATAGCGATTGATGCGATATGCACAATCCTATTATCCTGCGATATGTACCAAGCTTGTCTAGAATGGGCTTAAAACTCGGTTAATAAGGATCTACAAAATCGTGACTAACTAAGGAGATGAAATTTAAATTTACACATCATTTATATGTGTATTTTTGGTATAATTGCAGTTTTTTATGTACACTTTCACCGATTGTATGAAAATGGGAATGCAGCTGTTCATTTGAAGAAGTTTTTGACTGTTTTTGTCTGTTGGATGATAAACGTTTCTTTGCTGCAATGATAAGCCATTATAGTAGTGTCATCAGAATTGCAGAGGTCGCCTTTTTTGCTGCTCGATGCATTCAATACTTTTTCAATCGAACTTACATCTTCGGAATATATGATTACCTTCTGGAGACATCATCATCATTGTCCTCTTCTTCCTGGTTTTCAACCATATCTGCAATCATGCTATCTGTAATTTCTTACTGTTAATCTGCGTTAACCCACTAGATAATATCTTCTTCAGAGAAAATTTCAGAAACAGGAAATGTTTGTGCCAAGATCAACAAAGATCCGTGATCAATAGCTTTTTTTTTCCAGCGTTTGGCTACTTTGTTATCATAACCTTCCACAATGATTTCAACATTATCGTTGGCTTAATTTCTACTCATGACTCGGTATTCTAATACACGACATCCTTTAGTGTAGACTGTTTCAAGAACCCTATAATTCTTTATTTTTCATGATCTTCAATATCCATTTTCCCAACCACTTCTTTTTTATGTAGTTTCTTTTCAAGTTTTCAAGAACGCTTTAACATACTGGTTGTTAATGAAAAAATGTATAGAGGATATTCCAAGAATTCAAAATTTGAAGAATAATATTACTGATTTGGGTACCATGTTTAAATCTTATATATAAAGTCTTGAGATCTTTTCTTGATTTTATTTAACAATCGGAAACACAACAATTAAAAATATCCAACTATAAACAAGATTATTATAAATTCCATGAGAACACGTTAGCTTCGTTTCCGAGTTGAAAATTATATCATACTAAAGAAAAATAATAATTTTCTCGCCAGCTCAGGATTATTATGTAATGGCGTGAGAGACAGTCAACTCCGCAAAGTCATGTGATACAATACATTCTTAACAAATTGTCCCACCGTCATGTAATGCAACAAATTCTTAACCGTTGTAATAGCAAAATCACATTCTGTGATTAAAAAAAAAAAAAAAAAAAAAAAAAAAAAAAAAAAAAAAAAACATGCCTTGATCTTTTTATTTGTTAATTGCTCCTCATCCGGATGACATAGGATATTGTCTAAGAGCAGAATTCCACTTCTTTTTAACTTCTTAAAGTCTGAAAAACTTTAACACTTTTAGGAAAAAACGCTCATAATGCCGGATGTTTAGATTTTTGACACCAAGCCACGACTTCTAATTTTGTATACATATATAAGCTTGTCACTTACTTTCTTTAATTTATTAGTTTGCTAAAATGTTAATATTCTTGGCAATGTTATTTTTGAAAATTTTTACTCTGAAGGAAAATAATCGGTGGGGAAGCATATACAATCACTCAGCTTATGCATCCTCACCACTAGAAACACCACAGAAAAGAAAAATCTTTAAAACATACTTATAATTTAAAGAACAATTTATTAGAATATATGCTTTAACTACCTCTGAGATGAAATTAACTTTATACCATTTCTTTAATTAACAAATAAGCCTACATTATTTTTTTTTATTTTAGTACCATTAAAATATAAATAATTTATATCAATAATCTAAAGTCATCTTCCATGCACAAATTTTAAAATTGTGGTTTTTAAATCTGTATTTGCCTTAAGAGCTACTGGTTCGAAACAGCAATTGATGATAATGATAATAATAAAAATAATCAATTGCTGTAATTTCGAATTCTCCTCCACCTTTTCCAGTTCCTTGATCTCTCATCATGAAAATCGATAATTCGTTTAAAAGAAAAACTCGGCAAAGTGAGTTTTTTTAGTAACTCTGTTAAAACGGAAATTCGGTTAAGTGGGATTCGAATGATCGGGACTCGGATAATCGGAACTTTACTGTATATATGTATATAATAAGTACATACTATGAAAATATTAAATTCTAATCTAACTTACTTTAGATATCGTCAGAAAAAAAAAAAAAAAAAAAAAAAAAAAAACAGGAAAACTGAAATGGATTGTTCAGGAAGCAGAAATATTTTTTTCTTAAAGAAGCTATAAGGAAATCTTTAAGAGGGAATAAAAGATCGATATTTAGTTTGAAATGTATGACACATTTTAGATTTAACGTGGAATAATCCAGTTCGAATTCTTTTGAAGCGCAAGCTTCATAGTTTTAAACCAAGTTTGTCGAAATAAATGATATGTTAAAATGTCATAAAAAGTTATTTCTTTTTACTCTGATCATCTTTCATATTCAAATTAAAATTTTTACTCTTTCTTTTTTGTTCAATAATATTTTTCTATACCTCATTTAAAATCCTTTAACTATTAAAAAGGAAAAAAAAAAAAAAAAAAAAAAAAAGGGAATGCTAAGCTATTCGTTTTACTATTCTAAATTTTTTTTTAAAAAGTATATAAGTACGTAACCCGTAATTTAAGGTATACCAAACAGTTCTAATTCAGGAGTCGACCCAGGAAAAATTTGCGGTCTATTCAGGGCCCTTTTACAAAAATCTACACTGTTAAAAAAATTCTGAAATTTCCGAACATTTTTTTCCTGAATTGCACAGAAAAACTCCTTTTTAACAACAAAAGGGTATTTTCCGTTACAAATCACAAAATTCCATCATATTTCCTGAAAATAACGAAACGGATGGAAATAAAAACAAAAAACGGAGACACTGCGTTGTGTGGGGAGCTACATGGCCGAGTGGTCAAGGCACCACACCGCTATTCACCTGCGAGCGCAGATTGTGGGTTCGAGTCCCATTGGCGCCATGGAATAATGAAGCATAAAAAATTCCCTTTAAATTACATTTTTTCTGTTTATTTTTATCTTTTTTCTTATTAAAAATCTTTTAATTTATTAGCCGAAAAATAAATAAATAAAGAAATAAATAGTGTACGACAATTTCAAAAAAATGTCTATATATATATATATATATATATATATATATATATATATATATTTAAATAAAACTGATATATTAAATTCAAATCGCACACCAAATATAATTAACTAAAAAAATATATAAATTATAAAAATATTCTTAAAAGCAAAAATATATATATATATATATATATATATATATATATATATATATATATATATATATATATATTTGTAAAAAAAATTTAATAATAAAAAAAACAGTGGTTTTAAACAGTGATTTTTTTAATTTAAACTATTTAAAAAATTAAAAATGATTTTAAAAAATAATAAGTATTATGCATCAGTCTAAAATAATCCGTTTACAAACATTCTAAGGAATATATTTGAAAGGAAATCTTAAAAAAGCACAACAGATTTTCCCACTAACTCATAAAAGACATACTTTGTACCGTTTAGCATCAGCAACTTTGGCACAGTTCTTAAGAATTGGTTCCGCAACCTGAAGGTCCCGAGTTCGATCCTGAGGACGGCGTGAACTAAATTATCCAAAATAACAATTAAGTAAAATAACCTAGCAGCTTAGAATCCCTCGGTGATTTCGAATTCTTTGAAGATTAATCGGTAAATCATTTTAAAAAATTATATTAAATTATTACTATTGTAAATCAAACTTTGTAACGGAAAGTTACTGATTCTTACACCGGAGTTTTCCCTTCTTGTATTTCCCACAACGGAAAATCTACTAACGGAACGGTAAAAGTTCGGCTACATTACTGCCGGTAGTTTCACCTGGAATTCACAGATTTATTTTTAACAGTGTACTTAATAAAATTGGTCCTTTTATAAAAATAAATTTAACAAAATGGGCCTTTTCACAGAAATGAATTTAATAAAATGATGTCCCTTTACAAAATTCCCTTTAATAAAATAGGGTCCTTCGCAAAATTTCTTTTCATATAAACTTACAAATATTTAATAATTTTCATTTGTTAGGTTTTAATATGTGTGATTTATAAATAAAATCAATTCAATAGGAACGAAAATATTTGCAAAACAGTTTAAAGTAGTTTTTGTTAATAAATGCTTAGATCGAATTTGAGCAAATGGATTTCAATATTCATTATAAAATGTTAATTTTCGCAAAAATATAAGAAAATTCACAAAAATAATTTTTACCTTTTTCCAAAAAAGGCTCCCAGGAAAAAAAAAAAAAAAAAAATCCTGCATCGATTTTTGTAATTTTAGTTATATGTTTTGTTCAACATATATACAGGACCTGTTATCCAGAGCTCCAAGCCAACTGGAGTCTTCCCGAATCTGTTTACGAAATTCGAAATAACGTTTAATTTGCAGAAAATAACAATATTTTTGATCTAGATTTAATTTTAAGTGTTTTTTCGTGAGAACAAGGGGAGTATTAACTTTATTTTTGACAGGTAAAGTTGATGCAATTGACGAGATTCGATGTTTCTAAAAATAACTATGAACGCACAAAAAATAAATATTTAACATATTATAAAGGATGTATGATTTTGTGAAATTAAAAATAAATGCGCATATTAAATGTGAAAGAAGTGGTATTTTTATGCATTTTATTATCTATATCATATGGTTATCCTATATATATAAAATCCTAGTGAAATGAATTTTTGAAACGACTGATTGTATTTAGAAATTATCCCTATTAAAGTGTGAAGCCTCTGGCAGTGAAATTAGCACAAATTATTTGTATATTAAAAACAGAAATAAAATTTTTGCATTTGAATTAATTTTCGAGATATTATTTTTTTTTCTAATTTTAATAATATTTTTGTAATAATGGTAAATTAATTGCTCCATTTTTGTGAAAAAAATGAGGAAAGGATAAAATTTAAGGATTATTAGATTTCTTTCTTTTTCGTCATTTTCAAATTGAAACTGAAATTACATTTTATTTAAATCGAAAGTGGGGACAATATTCTAGTTTAAATTATGTTTTTCAGGAGAATTTGAAAATATAATTCATTAAATAATAATAATACTATTAAATAAAAAATAATTTATTATTTGTTTTAACCAAATTTTCCTCATTTCAAGAGATATTTTTTCATATATTAGAAAAAGTTACTATTAAAGTTTGCCAATTCTAAAAACAGGGCAAACAACAATTTTTCCTTTCAATTAAAAATTCATTAACTCGCGACTATTATAAAGAAAAAAAAAACTATGAAATTAGATTTAAATGATTACGTTTTAACAGCAGTAAAATACTAAAATTGCGCTATAAAAATTGTATTTACACGTTACCATTAAAAGAAAAAGAAAACTTAATAATATATTTATTATGCGTTAATAGTAATACATGGGGGAGATTATGTCACATTTAAAATGGTCTAATAATAACATTGACAAACAATTAAAAATTTAATTATTTTTATGGGATGTTATTTTATATTTTGACATGATCTTTAAAACTACTGTTAATTTTAAGACAGTGGAAATAATTATTTTACTTTTAAAATCAAAAGTATTTTCACATGAATATTAAAAAGGTATAGAAAAATATGATGCAAATTACACCAGATTTAAAGCGATACATTTATATTGTTGTATTAAAAAATATCTCTATAGAACTGTTAAAAAATAGCGGGAAGCAATGACTTTGTTTACGTAATTCATTTTATATTAGCTTATTTTCAAGTGTTTAACTGATCTTATTGAATCAAACACGAAAAAAGCCACTGTGTGTCTTATATATATATATATATATATATATATATATATATATATATATATATATATATATATTTCTAGAAATTCTATCTCAACTTTGCTAACTTTACTAATTTTTATTTGAAATGAAAGTAAAAATTCTAAAAAATATATTTCTATCGGCTACATTTAACGGTTCAAGACGAAAGTTTTCTGCAAGGGGCCACTTCTTTTCTATGACATTGTCGCCGTGTTTCTAATACGGGGCATATGCGAATATTAAAGGGTTAAAGAGAATAACCACAAGTGTCTAAAATGAAGTTTTTTACAAATTGCCTTTTAACAATTTTCCTATAATAACACAGATCAATCTCTTTAAAATTTTGATAAAGCATTTTTGTTGAAATTTTTTGGGAAAACCTTTTTTTTATTCTGCTTGAAAGAAAAAAAAAAGATTATTTTTTTTAAATGTTTAATTTTTTTCTTTTCTTGTAATAAATTAATCTCATTTGATATTTGATCTTCATTGAGTTTGATTTTTGATTTTGCGTTTCTTGCTGTAGATAGATATCACATGATTACACGAACATATTATTTTCAGGATCTGTAAATATTCAAGAACATGAAAGTGAAAATGAGTTGTATTTGACTTTAGCCTCCAGTTTTCATATCTGTCCTCACTTCAACTACTGTCTGATATATTTAGAAAGTGTACCTCATTTATCATTTCCCTCACGTCAGCCCGACTTAATTTCGAAATGTTAGCAATATCTTAGAATTTCCATCTTACTGCTGCTGCAGTTTCACCAGATTCTAAAACTCTAAATGTTATTCATTTTATATGGATAGCGATCGTTGAACTCATCACTCGAATATTAGACTTGAAATATTTCTGACATTCTTTTGAGTGGAAAGATAATCAGATATTTAATATATAAAATCAGAATGTAATGTTTTGCAGGAAAAATAAACATACCTCATGGAAAGATTTTATTTATGCGTCAAAGTTGTTAATACAGTTTCAGTTTCAGTTTCAGCTGAAAACATTTTAATTTTCGTTTTAAAAAGATACCTTTGAAACCGTGCAAAGAATTCGCACTTAGTTGCCCCTCCCTCAAATATACCCTCTACATTCCCACTTATTTCCAGTTTTTAATTTAAACGAAATTTTAAACGAATTCTTATTACGAAAATTCAGTGTGCAATGTCAGATGTGGATAAAAAAAAATTCTATTTTATGATACCCCACTCATCGTCACACGTAACAATTTAGAAAAATCAACCAAGTGATATGATAGATGTAAGCGAAATATTCTATATAATAATACCTCATTCATCGTTCTAAGCTATATATTATTTAAGAAATTAGGGATGATTTGAGAAAAGAGATGTTTTACGATATTTTACCGAAATTAATATAAACGAGGTAGAACCCGTCGAAATTCACCGTTAAGAAAGATTTAAAATGTTATTTTCAATCAATTTTGCTTTTAATTTCAGATCTTTTGAAATGAATTCATTGTTTAAGCTAATTAATTTATATATAAAAATGGAGAAAATTATTTTTCAATAACTTTAAGAAAATATGCTGATAAGACAGATATTTAATGCTTTCAACTGATAATCTTTTGTATGGTTACTGCATTCCATTCCCATAATCGAGATGCCTTAACTATTTTTTGCAATCGAGTAGCAAGTATCGCTAGTTTAAAGTAATGTACAGATGGATATAATAATAATAATAATAATAATAATAATAATAATAATAATAATAATAATAATAATAATAATAATAAATACTTCTAGCATATTTTATTGTAATACACATTTCTGCTTATTTAATATGATATTAATTTTAATTTTATGTTCAACATAAACTGAACTGTTTGATTTAAGATTTCTTTTTCTCTACTTTTAAGTCGGTTTAAATAGATTCGAAAAATAATTCATCACTAAAAATTATTTTAAAAGTGGCTAAATTGAATGTCTGTTTTCAAATAAATTTTATCCGAAAGATAATTTTGTTGTATGCATGATATAAAAACTGAAATTGTACGGCATTTAGATGTAACATTAAAATGATTAAAGGAAAAGTAATAATTCGTTGTCACCATTGTTATATCTTTCTGAAAATTGCAAATGGGTTTTGGCTGGAGTCCAAAAATAAACTACTATTTTTTGACAGAGAAATCCACAATGAAAGAAATAGGACTTTGTCGATAATGATAAACTGTCAAATAAAATTTTTACACGAACTGTTAAATAAATTTATAATAAATTTACAAAAATTATTAGTATAAAATATAAGCCTTATATTATTTAATATAGCTTCAAAAACAATTATTATTTCAAGTCTTTTTCTACCTCCTAAAGTAACACCATTTTTTATTATCACAATTTTCCTTCAAATTTTTACTTTTTTGATTTTTTTAATTAAAAATTTAATTAATCTTATTTATAATTACACTGATAAACAAATGTTAATGAATTTTTTGTTCCACTATATACATTGTGTGTTTCATATAGATTTTAAGGTGCTTAAAAAGAATATGTTTGCAGAAAATTTCTACCATTCTTCAATTTTAAGGAATTTCATTTTTACGTTTTGGATTATGCAGGCTGTCCTATAGCAATTATCATTACATTATATTCTTCTTTTGCATTCGTCCGATCCACACATACATTTTATTTTACTTATTACAGTCACGGAACGTACAGCAATAGAGTAGAAACAAATTTCACTCTGATAATTTTTATAAAAAATCTCTGGGCATTTATGAAAACTACAAGCAAGAATATACAATTTGCTATGTGGCCCGAGCCGAAGGTTCCACAAATTACTACTACTTTTTAATTGATTAACCTTTTCATATGAATCTTTACCTCTAATAATCTAATAATTTCCCACGTTGCTATTAAACGCGATACAAATAATACACGAGTTTCATTTTGATTCCTTCTAGCCTTCTTAAAATTTTCCAAACAAGCCTTCGGTGTCGGCTCGTGTTCCCTTAGAACTAATTCCTTTAATTGCTCATAATTCTTAGTTTGTTTCCTAGTAGTATAAATTAACAAATTATCGGCCTTATCTCATAACATATGTAATAGAATTTCAGACTGCTGGGTTTCAAATACATTTTACGTTTGAAATGCACGTTCTAAGCTGTTAAAAATCAAATTCCATCCCTTACAGCGGCGTGCGAACAGGAAATTGCGCCCGGGGCGACCCCCCTCCCTTACACACACTTCCATCACAATTTCTCTTTGTGACAGATGTTACAAAATTGAAGAGTGTAAAAACACAAATGCATTCTATTGAATACATGTTCGTTGCTGATTTTGAAACTTTAAAAGGTTTAATTTTAACAACTAAATAATATAAAAGAACATTGCACTTATATTTTGGCAAAGGGGATCTGGAAAACATATGGGTGAATGTATCTAACAATATTGTATAACACCTTTTGAATTCCAAGAAAGAAGCAACATGCTATTGTGAGAATGTATGTTTCTTTTCACAAAAAAATCATATGTTTATATATATATATATGGTTTTTTTTTAGAAAAATAGAAGAAAAAAACGACGATGATAATATAAATTTGTCGTCCCTCAATTTCCGCACCAGGGGCGACCGCCCCCTTCGCCCCCACTTCGCATGGCTCTGATCCCCTAGTCCCTTCTGGAACTTTGACAGACAAAGTTTTAACGCCTTTAATCAATTTTTCTTTACTACTCTCATTATTAGATTTTCTAGTCCCATTAAAATTGCTTACCGAAGTTTGGATTTTTAGCTTTTCCATTTCTAATTCATGTTCCAATCGCAAATTTTCACGTATTTCTTCTAACTCACGTTTTTCCCGTTCTAACTTTTCCTTCCTTTCTAACTTTTCACATTCTAACCTTTTCTCCCTTTCTAACTTTTCCCGTTTCAACTTTTCTTCTTTTTCTAACTTTTCCTCTTTTTCTAACTTTTCAAGTTCTAACCGTTGAGTAACAACAGTGCTAGATAATTCCATAACGGTCCCTTCTTCATATTCGTCGCTTACATATACTTTTCATGCTTAATACCATGTATTAAAATAAAATCATATTTCTATTTCATTTACCTGAAAAAAAATAGCGTCAATAAAATTATAATATATAAAGATGAAATAATCCTAATGGACAATATTCTCGAAGCTTCATAATAACATGAATTTTTATTCACTTATTAAAATAAAGTACGCGTGCATAAATTTTTGTTGTAAAATATTTTGTTTGTAAAACATATTATTAGTCAAAATTTAATTAATTTATAAGAAGCTTTATAAATAGAGAGGTCTAAAACTTTATAGAAATGAAATATCCAATTAAATAAAAAAAGTGGTACTTCTCTATTATCCTGTCGACCAATTTTGCCAAATTATACAAATCGCCAAACTAATAGCCAAATTTTACATATTGACATAATTTTTATTTTAAATAACGAAAAAACAAATAATTAGTGGAATAGTAATAAAAATTCAAATAAAAAAACGACATTAAAATCACTTAATGACATTTTAAACACGTGAATCTTATTTAATGTCATTGAAGGTGACATTCACGATCATCCATTATTGGCATTTAATCTTATAGTTTGGCGATAATTTTTTGGTCGACGGGATAACCTAGAAGTACCAAACACGTTTATTTCGAAAATATTCTTTTTTATTAATGCATTAAAAAAAATTCGCCTTTTAACCCTTCATGCACCGTGTGCCACATCTTATACATTCATAAAAACACTATACTTCTCCTTATGTGCCATGAATTTGGCCAATAGTATCGCTGTAACTGATCTAGTACAGTCCAAAGAATGAAAAAACACTTATTTTGTCCATGCCAGATGGCTGCATTTGGCAAAACATTACAATTTGTTTTTTGGAAATAAAAAAGAAAAAAAAGTCGATTGAGTTATTAAGGCAAAATTTATTTTTATTATTTTTACTAAATATTTAAAAATATTAATATAACGAAAGTAAAAAAATGTTAAGCAGATAAAATGAATTAATTTAGGCCCATTTAATTTTCAAAATTTAGCATACAATATTTAAAAACCCTAATTGTATATGTAAGATACACGCCATAAAATAGCAAATTTTAGCTAAAAAATTGAAAATTATTTTTTTAAACTGTTTTTCCCCATTATTAGACCTATATATATAGATTATTTTTTTTTTCATAAAAATAGAAAAAAATCATGCAATGAAGAGTTAAGGAAATACTCGTAAAACTTATGTTTTATCATACTCATTTATTGATGTTATTCAGGTTCGAACTCATGTTCTGTATATCTAGAGCTAGTTTATCAAATACAGTAAAACACCGATTATCCGAATCCCGATTATCCGAAAATCGGCTTAACCGAAAGATCTTAAAGTCCATTTAAATGTGAAAAATTTTATTGTTATTGTTATCTTTTACCGGTATCGAATGACATCTTTCAAAATATTTTGATTTACGATTACTATTTTATTTGTATTTTTTAGATCCAAACACTTCTGAATCATTTTTTTATACATTGAAGGGACGTTTTAAGGTATATTAGCTTTAAAAATGAAAAGAAAAAGAAAAATCAAAACTTTGAAAAGTATTATAGCACATGAAGAAATAGGGTTAAAAAAGCATATTGTTTATGAAATAAACAAAGTCAACTTACTTATTTGGTCCATTGCGTAATTTCAGGCTCTTTATTAAAAACATACGATGCTTATTATTATTATTATTTTTTTTTTTACAAAACATTTTGTGATTTTCTTTTGTTTTTCAACTCAGTGTGGTTTGAATATTGTACCACAAGATTTTTATTACAACTATGTTCTAAATTACGATCACAGCTTTTCATGACACAACTTTTCACCATAAGTCTTCCGGTTATTTAAAAATTTCTATGGAACCCCGGTTATTCGAAAATTCCTATGGAACCCGGTTAACCGAAAATACTTTGGTCCCATGCTTTTCGGATAACCGGTGTTTTACTGTAAAATAAAACCTTTATAATTCATTGTAACTATCATGAGAGCTGAAATGATTTGTTTAGAAAAAAAGGGGGATTGGAGGGGGCAGTTTGATGATGAGTTTTACTAATCAAATTAAAAGATCATAAGAATAACTAGAATTGCAAGATGCAGTATGAGTATCATACGGATTGATATAATTTAAATTATAAATTTGATAGATATGCATGCTGTGGGGTGGCTGATGTCTAAGTGCTTGCGAATCTGAAAGACTATTCAGAGAAAATAGAAGGAATGACATAAAAAATCCGTAAGAAGTGATTTTTTTTTTATAAAGCAAATGCGTAATAAAATAGTGCAAACACTTCTAAAAAAGTTTCTGAATTTAGCTACAATACATATTTTAATGTTTATGAAAATGTAAAACAATCTTTTCTGAGTTGATTATGACTGAGAAAAGCGCTTTTTTTTTTAACTCTAGAATAATCTGAAATTAATCCAATACTTAAAATAAACAAAATATTTTGAAAGAATAGGTTTCATTTGCTACATATAATTTTCATTAGCCGTTTACAAGTAATTTTTACAGTATATTAACCAGTTTTCTGTACCCTGAATATCATTTTCCCGATGCTATCAATTTTCAACTAAGCATTTTCAGTTGCTTAACAGAATTTAAATGTGCACTAATAACAAAATATTATTCATTTTAAAGTTGATATTAATGGTATATACATTAATATTATTGTTATTAATTTTGATGTTGTCATCTATTCCCCGTCAATTCTATTAATTTATAATATTTGTTGCACAATATTATTAAGAACACAATAGCTTGAAGTTAGCGCAGAAACTTGAGATAGAAATTAATTAGTCTTAAGAATAGATAACAATTAATTAGGAATTGTTAATCAACTTAAAAATTGATAGTTTCCTAAAAACGAATATTTTGATTTGAGAAAACTGATTAATACGTTATAAAAAAAGTTATTAAATCTATTAGATTTTTAAATCACAAAATTTTAAGAGCTTCACTTTTTATATAAACATTTTAATGAACAATTTTATATTACTTGAGAAAGGTGTAACAAAAAGTTAAAAAAATATATATTTGGCATGTTTCGATTCCAATCTAATTTGAACTATAATCATTAATAAAAATAAAATTTTTATTTTTACTATGATTTGTATTTTTATTTTTTTTATAATTATGATTCTCATTGGATTGGAATCGAAACATGTCAATTACATTTGTTTTTAACTTTTTGTTACACCTCTCTCAAGTATTATAAAATTGTTTATTCAAATGATTAATGCACTGTAAAAACTATTTGGAGAAGTTTCAGAAAATTACGGACAGCAAAATAAACTTTTTCTTTCAGATATTTTTTTTTAAATCTCAGACATTATGTTACTTTCAGAATCTTTAAAAGAAAAATAAAAGTTTTTTGAAATCTTTGGTAACTTGGAAAAAGTTTATTATATTTTCGCGATCCTTAAAAAAGTTAATAGTTCGTAACATTTGTCTTTCTTTACAGTATATGCTGTTACATAATATCGAGCATCAATAAGTACTATTAATTATTACTATTTTAATATTCTTATTAACAATGAAAGAAAAGAAATTTTAGAAGAAATTCGAAAGTTAATATGCTCAGAAGTTAATATGCAACAAATGCGTAAAATGAATTAAGGATTCTTAATAGCATGATTTTATATATCAAAGTAGATTAAATGAATTATAAACAATATACATATATGTGTATGTATGTGTTTGTACACATACATAAATAACACGTATTTATTCATAGTTTAAAGGAAATTAAGAACACTTAATACAAAATAAAACAATAACTATGAAACACTGGAAGTGGCAATCATGTGTTATAGTATGTTTAAAAAATTAACTTAAAATTCGGAAAATCATATTTACAACAGCAATATGAATCGATCCTTCAACTTACATTCATATTACAACTTAAATTATTACTTTCAATAATACTATTACTGATAACTTTGGTAATTAATGCCACTATTTTGTAAATGTTGTTTTCCATTTTTTTTTCATTTTTAAAGGATTATGTTTTCATTCAACTGCATTTCGAAATTAATGTTATAATTTCTCTACACTTTGGACTATATATTGTGAGTTATTTTCTGTAAATGGAGTCGCTCCATGCTTTCCCTTTCACCGAATTCTTCAGCGAGATTCGTAGACTATCTGCACATTCATAAAAAATCCAGATCGTCCATAAAAAAAAGTCAAGTGCATGTGCGCTTCTAATCTTACGTTGGATTCCTAGATATCATCTCAATATCAATATTCTACTGCAGTTCTTTTTTTAAAAGCATCCAAAGTTCGCACGTCCATTAGTCGTGATTCCTTACCGGTCCATCATCGGAGGAATTAATTTGAAATCCAGAATTTTTTTGTTCATTTTATTAATTCCATATATTCGGTTTTTCGCTTTCGTGAGATTTGTAAGATGTGGATACATATTACCGTTAATAAAAGAAAATCGATACATATGTACCTCTAAAAGTCCTGCATAAGATTTTAAGATTCATATCAATATCTGTGGCTTGTCACAGATCTTCTTTTGCAAATATTTAGAGGCCGTACTCTCATTAATCATAATTTCACCACATTCCGTCAACCAGGAAATTAATTTAATATCGGTAGCTTTTTCTAATCACTGAATTCCTTGAAAGCATTCTATCTTTTGGTTTCATCGAAGTTTGAAGTATGTGGATCACAATAGCATTGAGAAAAGAAAGTCAAACCCATATACGCCTCTAAAAGTCTTGCATAGTTTTCTAAGATTTCATATAATATCTCTGGCAAGTCACATATCCTTTTTTAAAAACACATAGGGTACATTCACACGATAACCTTCATTCATTAAAATTTCATTTCATTTTCACTACAAAAACAGTTATACGGCATAGCTTTATCGAAGATATTGCATCTTTTTGCGTGTTACAAATGCTCCAGTGACGTTGAAACTCTGAACTCTATCGCTCAAAACAGATTTGGGGTTATCTAAGTAATTGCATCATGCATGTTTTGAAGGTTTTGAATCCCTACTTCTGATACCATACAGATTCTCACACTCGCTTAATAACGCTCCCCAGTCCATATCACATTTTTGTAACATTTATTTAGAACAAATTTCGGATAAGACAACATTGCAATTATATTTCCTGTATTAAATTATCTATTATCTACTGAATAAAAGACTGTAAAAATGTAAAACTTTTACTTCCTGATGTAACAAACCAAAAGAAAAATATACTTAATATTACAGAAGCACTCAAGTGAATACATCCCATATGATATGATTGCCTTGAGTTGTTATTCTTGGTCAATCTGTTTGCTCACTTGTAGTAAATATCCTTTTTACTTAATGCCTTACAGTGGTACTACATCAATCAGCTTTGCTTAGATTTAGTTTAAAATAGGGTTTTTATTTCAAGGGAACGATTATAGGATGGCAAATAGTCAGGGAACAATACAGTCAAAAAAGGTACTAAATACCAATATTTTGTTAAAGAGAAATTTGCCTTCTTTTATACATTTATATTATTTGAAAAAATTTCTATAAAAAAATACTGGTAGTTTCTCTCTTTTTGGCTGTGTTTTTATCCGACTACTCGCCCCCTTGAATCAACTAAAAGGAATACCTCGAGACGACCATATTATTCCACGAACAGTCCTGTGCCTTATGAGCTCTTGTAAGAACATAAATGCAGCTTTACTTGTGACAAGAAGAAACGTAAGCCCGATGACAGTATCTAGGCGTTTCAGTAAGGAATTTGGATTGATATCGCGTGCAGCAAGTGGTCTTAAATATTATCATAAAGACCGAGTGGTAATGAATTTATGGTAAAATTTCAACTTTAAAATTTTACAATAAGTTTACAACAGCATTAGAATAACTAAACTTTTCTTACGAGTGTCGGTATTGGCTTTTCAGCCAATAGGACATTCCAGTCCTATACATCTACTTATATACAATATATGCGATTTCGTACATGAATGACTGTGTGTATTTAAGAAAAATGAAATGAGACTATTTTCTTATTTGAAACAGTTGCAAAGGGTTCAAACAGAGAACATTTGCTATTAGGCAAAATAAATACCTAAGATTTCGCGATAAGGTAGAAAATGTATTACAAATAACCTCTGTTTCAGACTTCTACTATCCCCCCTCGGCAAGCAACCATCTTAAACCAGTACTCTAAAAAAGGAAACAACATTCTTTTTTCTGATTCAGTGGTGTGATGTCATTTCGCTCTTCTGGGGCTCCAAAAAACTCAGGTCGAGCAACCAATGCGGCAAGCGTTCGGGACGTTTTAAATTCGGAAGAGACGGAAAGAGAAAAGCCCTTCCTCCCTGATCGATTTGTCCACTCGCAAAGGTTAAAAAGCGATGCTTGAAGGTTAGTGGGACGGTTCCTCAAAACTCCGCTCTCAGTGCTCCCGAAGAGATGCCACGGCAAAAAGTTCCTGCTTCTACTTACTGTGATGTGTTTACGTTGCTGCATTTGCGTCTCCAAGCCGGGCACGAAAAGAAAAAAGAAACAACACATGTTAATATTTTCTTCTGCACTTTTTAGCTCGTGCTCAAATGGGATAAACAAACCGTTCTTGTGATTAGTATCTAAATTGTCTTAAGTGAAATGAGCAAAATATTTAGTGCCTTTTTAGAATTTGTTGATACTTAGAGTAAGCAGAGCCTTATCATGAAACCTATGTGGATTTATTTGGAAACTCTCTCGGATTATTGCTGAAAGATTCATATTATAAATAAATTTTCATGATAAAATAAGGTTGTTAAAAAATAACAACTTAAAAGCTTAAAATTCTGGTGAGTATATGAAATCAGTTAACTATTAGTACCACTTTTAGTGTTAGTGTTAGAAAACGCATTGGCAAAAATTAATTTCTAAAAATATAAACATGTTCAACAAGCAGACAGGTAGATGTTAAATGAAAAGGAAATTAAGAACTGTGATATACAGTTAAATAAATTACAGTTTTATAAGTTGATTTTGAGAAATTAATATTACGTTCTTGAGCTCTTCTTGTTCTTGTTAGTTATTCAAACAATATTTTTGAATTTTATTGCTTTGTATAATCTTTCTTTTAACAATACATAAAAAAAGTTCAAAATGCGAGGCAAAAACACAAATTCTATAAAATAGGCTTGTGCTATTCATAAAATGTCCCAAAAAATTATGTTATTTTATGAAAATTATAAAGCACACAGAAAAAAAAATGAATAATATTTATTTATTGCTTATTATGTCTATCATGTCTGTTTATATTTTATCACTATCTATACCTTAAAAGCATTATCTGGAAAAATGTTTTCGTATTACTGCAATGCTGTGCAAATGTACTTAAAAAAATATTTCCAATATTTTATTGACATTTTATCGGCTTTTAGTATTAAAACTATAATATTTTTAGAAATTTAAAACTTTTCTGTTAAATAGTAATGATATTTAATCTAATGGGCGAGAAGAGAGCATAGAAAATTGTTTTTTACCCATTCACTTGTAAAAAATACCCCGTCAGTTTTAAATAAAAAATTTAAGATTCATTGCTTTCACATATGCTTTTTTTTTTTCAAATGCTTTACAATTTTTCTCCCTTTTTTATTATTCGCATTGTTAATTGTTGGTGGATACCATCATCATCATCATTTTATAATGAGGCATAACCTGCAAAGAAAGATATATAGCTTTTATTTGAAAGTAATGGAAACATAGTTTGCGATGTTTAAATAGAGAGATTAATTTACCTTTTCTTTTACAGTCCAGTCTTTCTATTTAGGAGAACAAACTAAAAAATAATTTGAAAAGTTAATTTTAATCGAATTGGCTTGAAAAGCAATAATTGACAGTTAGAGTCAATTGTTGAGATATAAATTATACTTTTCAGTCATAAGAAGAGGAATGTACAAAGCATCATAAAAAGGAATACTTTTTCCACTTTTCACAAAGCTCAATTTACGCAACTGAAAGTTCAAAATGAGAAACATTTCAATGTTTTTACAAATAAGCGTATTTAAAATGATTCATTATTAAAATAACATGAAATATACTAATACTAATAAAAATTCCTTAATTTTTATGATCTCGGGAACACTGTTTTATAAATAAAAGATTTATTTAAAGAAAAAAAATATTCTATTTAGGTTTCTTGTCCAATATACCAATGAATTTAGGTATAAACATAAACTTTATGAGTTACTTTTGAAATTTTAATCTCAATTTATACATATGCTCAAATTTAAAAATCGGACTTTCAAAATGTCTCATAATTTTGATTATTAATGCTTTGCTTAACTATCTTCTATTTTGGAAACTATTGTAGAAAGGATAGTTAGAAGTAGACAAATACACTCAATTCGGAACATGATAAAAATCATCCATAAAATAGTCTCATCCTTTTTAGGTATATTTCGTATGAAATACTACCTATTGCGATTTTAATACTTGATACATCTAAACTAAAACATCAGAAGATAAAACACACAAAAAGGAAAAAAAAGCTAAATAATATAAAATAAAAATAAGAATATTTCTTTATCTGAATTTTGTATATAAAATGTTATTGCAAGTACAACTGCAGATATTTTCTTGTGATCAAAGAGATTTTTTTCCTTTCAATAATTATAAGTAAGCTGAAAAAATATATAAGTTTCACCCATATTAGTAGATTTTGAACGATCTGTGACCCCCCCCCCCTCCCAAATAAATAAATAAATAAATAAATAAAAAATAAAATAAAAAAAATAAATAAAAATAAAATAAAACAAAACAAAATAAAAAAGAGAGAAAAATATTAAATGAAATAACAACGAAAAAACATGTATCAAGCACAGATTATCAAACAATTTCCAACACTTCCAGAATATTTTAAATAAACTTTGACTTTTAATAAAACGAAAGAGGTTTATAAGTTAACAATGATGAATCAGAGTGTAGTTCGGGGAACATCCAGACCAAGAATGAGATAACCCTTTAGAGTATTTGAGATCTTGTGTTTCAATGGTCAAAAAGTGCATTCCGCCCTCTCCCGGTACTTTATAATGTCTTCCCACTCTGTCCACGGTGTAATTCCAACCGGAAAAAAATGTCTGAATTCTACACTATGAGTTAAACCATTTGGAAAAACATAACATATAAGAAAATCCAGTTTCAGGAATTACCACAAATAGTCGGAAAAATATCAAAATTCTCTGTGAAATCTTTTATATAATCTATAAATTAGCATATGCATATTGCATAGTACGCTAAAATTTAGTTCAGTTTGGGTACTTATAGCTCAGTTGAACACTTCTCTTCATCAATTTCCATTAATAAGCAGAAATGTTTACGATATCTTTTATTATGTCCTTGTGAATCTATTAAAGAATTTATGCATACCAAGTCATACGAGAAAATTAGTTAAATTTTAAAATCCCTACATTAATTTTTAAATCTCCCACCTGAAAACGTATTTCAAGCAATTATTGTTAATACACAGTAACTGCAACCGCATTATTTTGTATGTCGGTTACATTACAGTAAATGAACGATAAATACTGCGCACAAGCAAGGCTGCTGTAGTTCATCTCAGTTATTCATGTTACTTTCGAAGTATTTCAAATATTAAAACATCATTAAAATGCACTATAAATGATTTTTCCCCATTGAACATAATGTAATGGAATTTTCATGAGCGTCCCTGAAATGAACTATAAATTTCACTTCCTTTTCACTATCGAACATGTCCTACTAAAGCTGAATAATTTAGATCCATTGCATGGCAATCAGAGTATATTTACGTGAGTTAGAGTACTAGCAGACAGATAGAGGGATGACAGGGATGACCGCCCTAAGAACCCAGTTTTCAATTTAGTGTATAAGTGCAATGCCAGGGAGACAACTGACAGTCAAACAGACAGATTAAATTTATAAACGTATTCAACTTTGTTGGAAAGTGTTAAAAAAGAAAAACTATAATATTCACATAGTAGAAATTGAATGTCGAGCTTTTATACAGTCAAAGTTCTATAATCCGCACATCCATAATCCACTGTTTTCTATAATTCACGTTATTTTACGAATGTAAACAATGAAATAAACAGTTAAAAATTTACAAATTAGTGATATAAAAACGATTTAAAAAAATAAATAAAAAAATGAAAAAACAGTGGATTATGGGTGTGCGGATTATAGAACTTTAACTGTATTTCAAATATCTATAAAAAATAATACGATAAAAAAACTAGTTTCTGATAGCGTTGTGTATATAGCTATAATTTATTATTCATAAGTTAACATTTATATCACAAAAGATTAAGTTTAACACAATTATTCTAATTGGAAAATAAATCATACGTAAATTTGCAGCTGGCTGGAAAATGTCCGCGGTGAGATTCGAATCAGGAATTATTTGGCTGAAGTCACTATGTTCTGCCAATTGAGCTATCCCGGACGAATATCTAATTCACTAAGCTAACCTTACAGATTATAGCATCTGATCTGACATCAGAATCAATTCCACAGAATAAATCACAGCATAAATCTTACGATTTATTCTGTTGAGCTAATTCAAATATCAGACTAGATACTATAATCAATAACGTTAGCTGCGTGAAATAGGTCCATCAGATTCGTGTGGAATAGCTCAGAGCATTGGTAGAACATTGGCAACAACAACCAAATTATCCCTGGTTCAAATACTGGTCCCGAATTTTTCGCCCACTTATAAATTTGTATCTCATATACATTTATATATTGATAAAAAAAGACATAAATAAAATAAAAGAGCAATTACAGTTTTATGAAATTTCACTGTAAAAAATTTTCCCATTAAATAACGGAAATAGTACTGGTAATCTAGACGCAAGTACTATTTCCGTCATTTAACGAAAAAAAAAATCCCTTTTTCAGGAAATATTTCCGTTTTTTTACAAAATATTTCCGTCTTTTTTCATATTTTTTTTAAATAAAAATTTTCGCTTGAAAGCCAAAAAAGAATTTTCAAGGACAAAGTGGCTTTTTTATTCTTTAGACACAGACACATCAGATTAGAACACATACATTTAATTTAAACAACAGTGAATAAATGTCACTTACCCTCGACGGGGATCGAACCTAGCACCTGTCCCATGGCAGCTTGCAGTAGTGTAATACCATTACGCCACAGTTCCACATACAGTGCTTGCAAATATCTTTACTTATTTCGAATGATTTTATAAAGCAAAGGTCTTATGTTGAACGCGGCATTAATTTTTGTTGAGAATTATTTTCTATATTAGTGTACAGTTCTAAATGTTTAACAGATTTTATTTCCATAATTTCGAATATTTAGTTTTTAATTTCAGTTCTATAAAAAGTAAATTTTAGACTTTAAAATAGTACATGTATTAAGAGTTGAATGCATTAAAAAGGTTTGTTTTTTTTTCATTTTAAGGAGATTTTTAAAATTTTTTTGTGATATTATTTATATTTATTTACTTATTTATTTTTGAAAGGATATTCTTAAAGTAATATTAAAATATATTAAAATTAAAATTACTTTATTAATATTTTATTATTATTTTTATTAAAATATATTAAAATTAAAAGTAGAACTTTTTTTCATTATTCTACGCACATTTAAAAAAAATATGCTATAAATGTGTAAAACATTATTTAAAAATGATAATGGAAATAAACTAACTGAAACTAAACTAACTAATCTCAAACTTAAAAGGGATTAATAAAATTTTATAATTTTAATTATTTTTTTAATATTGTAAAAATATTTTAGCTTTATATTATTAAAACAAAAAGAAATATAGAAAATTACTATTGAAAGTTGTTCGTATAACAACTTTATAATGTTTTTCTATCCCAGATATAGATGGCGACACTGGAGTTATTTATGGAATTTATGCTGTTTTAATACGGAACTCCTCTTTTTTCAGAAAATTTTACGGAAAACTTACTGTTTTTATAATCTCAAAATATCAATAACGGAAATTCTGCTGTTTTTTCGGGAAAACGGAACTATTCCGTAGAATTTTACGGAACAATTTCTGTATATTAACGGATATTTTTTACAGTGTATTCACAGTTTCTGCAGACTTTTCAATAAAATCAAACGAAATTGTCTTTATATATATAAAATAATAAAAATATGTTTGAGTATAAAATGTAATGAAGAATTAATGGTCGCAATACAAATTTACATTTTTTTTACATTAATAAAACCTCCTTAGAATTGAATTAATATAAAATTTTTGTAATTAGACAAATTTATATGATTTCGGATCAAATTATACACAGTTTCTTTATGTAATATACTGCTGTTTTATAACACTATAGACTTTAAATAATGATTTCCAACTTTGATAAAATTGTAAATTTAAACAATAGAATATTTACCAGCATTTAAACCTACGCACTTTTTATTGGATGTAAATTTCCTTTGTTACAAAATTACATTAATGATGTCATAATAAGACTTTGTTATAGGAATCTGCCTAAATTTATAAACATGACTGATATGCTGATTTGCATGGTAGGAATAATTTCATCATGGAATTTGAAATTTATTTACAACAGGTGCTCTAAGCCAAAAAAGCATTATTTATAATTAATTTTCAGCAATGAAATTACACTTGAAGTTATTGAATGTTTAATACGTGATTTATCACAATGCGAACTAAGCGTAAAATCAACATCGTGAAAAATGTTCAAGCCGGGAATTGAACCCGGAACCCTTGGGTAAGAGCTTCAAGTGCTCCATATTGTGCTGCAGTTGCAACCTTACTAACATATGTAAGTCAGAAATGCTAATACAGCTACATATAGTCCTCGCAGCTTAAATGTCAGTACTTAAAGCGTTATTCCAAGAATTCAGGGTTCGAATACCGGCTTGGACGTTTTTCGCAATGTTGGTTTTGCGTTTAGTTAGCAATATAATAAATCATTTATTAAATGTTCAAAAGCACTATTGTTTTAAGAAACATCTTGAATGTACACAGTGTACATGCATTCGCAAATAGATAAATTCCGAAATCAGCTTAGAAAATCTTTAGGAATATTTTAAATCTGTATTTTAGTCTACTTAAATATTTGAAAATCACGAGCTATTTGTTTATGAATATTTCTTTATATAGTTATGAACAATTTATGAATTTATTCTCAATTATTCAGATAGGTCAATTTTTGTTTCGATGTATCGATAATAAAATAAATGCATAACGTTATGGGATGCAAAAGTTAAATATAATTATTAGTTTGTTTGTTTGTTTGTATTTATGTCGGCCAATTATCTACACTGTGGGATATAGGCCCTAAGGGGTGGGATGCCCTCCGTGGGGGTCTTTCTAAGGGAACCTAACCCGTATTTACGCAAGGTTCGAAGAAAACCACGGAAAACTCCGAACGGTTAGGCCGACGGTCGCGATTGGGTTCGAACCCAGCACCTACCGTCTACCAGTTTGGAGGTCAGAACCTCGCGGCCACTGGTGGGGAAATATAATTATTAGATGAAATTAATGCAAAAATTAAAGAGAATTATTAAATCAAATTAATGAAAAAATAAATAAAATTATGAGATGAAATTAATGCATAAATTAATCGATGACCCATATTAAGAGTATAAATTTATGTTAATCTTTTAAAATCTGTTTTCAATTTTGCATTAAATAATCATATATAAATTAGATTTTTGATTCGTTGTCCGAGGTGCTAATAAGCAGAATTTCTAGGCTATTACCACCGCAAAAACCTTCTTTTCCATTATTCTTATATATTACTTTAGATAGAGCAAGTTAACTCTAAAAAATATAATGAAATATATGAAATCTTGATTAAACAAATTCATGATTAATGCTAAATTTTTAGATTGTAGAAATAAAGCTTATTTAACCTTGACGCTAACATCACAAAGGGAAAAAATCTCCCAAAAATGTCTTTTAGTTTAAAAGATATTGGCACGCTTGCCACATTTTTGAAAACTTCGTCCATCTAAATTTGGACGCGAAATTTTGACGTTTTATCAGCTATAATTTTTTTCAAAAAAACTTCTTTTTTTAAGTGAAACAATTATTAGTATGTCAATTAATCATCTTTGTTGGCTGGGAAACCTTATTTTCTGAAAATAGTACATGATAAATTTTCGGAGATGTAAAGAGAGATTAAAAGAGAGAGAGAAAGAAGAAAGGGGACTCGAATGAGAATCATTGCTTAGTGCGCATAATAAAAAAGGAAAAAAAAAATCTTAAATTAAGAAAAATAATAATAAATCGGCTTCGTTTTAACTGATTGGCTGTTGAGATTGGTTTTAACGCACAAGCAGGCTCACACTTTCCATTATTCTGATCTCAGACACAGGGATGTTCAATGAATTAATCTCTTTCATGAGTTTTGATGGTGTGAACAGTTACTACAATTCCGGGTCACTTTATCTCCTGAATAGCTATCTAAAATACCTAATATATCTAGTCTGAACGGGAATTAGAAGAATTGTCTGAAAATTGAAGGCTGGAAGTTACGTTTATCAAGACGACCCCTGTATAGTTGAAAGGTATATTAGAGAGTCTTCATGTAAAAATGGCGACAGATGAGGCTCATACTGTACTTAGACAAATTTTTTGTCAAAACTACGGAAAACCTAATTTCCAAACTGAACGAGTTCAATCACATGAGTGAAACAAATTAACCCTTTGCACTCCAGAGATGATGCTCACTGACCACTAGTATCCCGCATAAATAGGTTCTCCAAATGCTCTGGACACCAGTACTTTAAATTAATTTTCTTCGCCTTATCTAATGGCCGAATAACCTGTGATAAAAGATGGCGAAATAAACTTTGAAGATATTTGTGGTGTCCAAAGCATTTGCCGTTTCGATTTACGACGGACATCTGACAAATCTAGTGGTGGGTGAGAGTAACCTCTCGAATGCACAGGTTTAACAAGCATTATTTTGGCGATAACTGCGGCTCGCTAAAGTGCTTTGTGATTCGCTTTTGTTCTCTCAACCAATTAAATTTTATGTTCTGAATGTTGTCACTTTCGCATCGAAGAACACCAATCGAAAGATTGCCATGTTTTAATGCGCTTGTTTCAATCTTTCCATCTGTTGTTTTGTTACTTATTGTAAATTTTATGTAAAACAAAAAATAAATTATCCTAAAACAATAAATAAATAAAAAAGAAAGGAAAAGCGAGAGAAAAAAACAGGTTAATTATATTCATGCAAAAGTATTTTAATAAAATGTTGGGTGAAGACATTCTTTATCTACTATATCTGACAGGCCATCACTGTCTGAATGTGTTCATTACAAGCCGACCAAGCAGTGAACTCACTTGAGATTCGACCATTTAAAAAGTATTTTACTCTTAAAAATTGTGACAAAATAAGACTTTTTGTAAGATGAGTTGCATTGAAATAATTCGTATATTCGATGTATCAAATCCCATCAACCTTGTAAACAAATAGCAATTGATTCGTTCAGTGATTTGTTCACTTGACGAAATTATAATTGCTACGTTTTCAGCTTCATAAACACTGAATCATATCACAAATATCGAACTCCATACGCTATTCAATGGCATCAATACATTATTAACCAATCACAGTTCAGAAAGCATCTTGGATTAGATATCTTGTAGAACATAATGATGAAACATGAAGCATTTCTCACATTGAACAAGTACTATTTATTTGTCTTTAACAATTATATTTTTTCACTTTTTCTTAACAAAATATTACATAACCAGATGGAAAGAGCATGTTGATCATTGAAATTCAAGTTTTTGTTTTCTTAGATAAATATATTTTTGAGACAGAATCTTTCATCTTATGTGTAAATAGAATTTGTTTACATTTAACTTTACTTTTAAAACAATGTTCTTACGTTTGATCTTTGTTATTCCGGATACTAATTTTTTTAACATACGATGCTGATTATTAGAGTTTAAATGTGTGTTTATTTTATTATTTTATTTTATTTTATTTTTATGAATATTATAATAATATTTTATAATTATTTCATTTATTATTTGTAGTTCATTTAAATACACTGGATAAACGTATTTAAATAAAGCAAATATTGCAACTATAAAAATAATAAACTTAAAAAACAAATTAAAGAATAATTTAAATGTGCTCAATCTCATTTTAGTTTACAACAAATCAAAAAATTGAGCATTTCTTAATCCCTCCTTCTGCGTCCAAAGGCCATGTGTATATGTTATTTTAAACTCAAAATATTTGTGGATTAAAAATGTTCTTTTAATCCACATAAAATTTTCAAATTCATAAATCCATAAAATTTCCTAATAAATATATATTCTTGAAATCACAGAACTTAAGTTGCAAATTTTAGATCGGGTGTTGACTCTTAGAGCTTCTTCCAGCTTCATTTATACCAGTAAGATCTACAAATGAAACAAATTTACTTTCAGCTGTTGTTTGTGATTCAAATGACTTAGAGCCCTTCTGCACGGAACGCGTAGGATCTCCCGGGTTACTTCATGATTACGCGTACTATTAGCATGTGACATTATTAACTAATCACACCTTACATATGTATTATATATATGTAAATGTAAAATGATGCTCTAAACCACACAACTTGATCTACAACTTACCAAGAACACTCAGTCGCTGTATGAGTTCAATGAATTCCTTGAATTATTTCCCACTCAAATCAGACATAGACGAAATCCTTTTTAAACACATTTTTTCGCGTTTCATAGAGTAGTAAAAAATTCCTCTAAATCTCCGGTTTAAACTTCGTGCCGACGTAATAAAATAAAAAGATGTTATTACTACAATAGAATTTTATTACCATTAAAGACTTTAATCTACCAAGAGACAGGGTTTTGTTTACCACATGAAAAAATATAGAAACCTGTTTCTCGAGTCGAAGTAATCGCGTTATATACAAAAGTACATAAGAATACAAGATTTTATGGCAGTGTTTTGCATTGACTATTACTTTACCAGGAAACATGCATTTATCCAATGCAAAATTTTAAAACACGGAAAAAAAGTAAGTTCTCTCAATCGAATCGGATGAATAAATTGCGCAATTTTGCTCTGGCGTCACTAGCAGGAATGTTTTTTAGGACGTAAATAAAAGGTATGAAACAATGAAAAAATAAAATTAAGTAATGTGATTTTAGGGAAACATTTGCTTTAACAGATTCAGATTTTTTACAGTAAAATAAAATAAAGAAAGCGTAAATTAAAGGTATGGAATCTAATAAATCTGATAAAAAGACAGGGGAAAAGTTAGATATTAAAAGAATTAGGAAATAATTTAGAATTAAGGCGATTTTTTATTATCACACACACACACGTATATATATATGTATTCTAAATGATCCAGATGTCTAGGTGAGAAGTTCATAAAGCTTTTAAAGAAATCTGATAAACATAAAATTTGTGAAGCTGAAATCTATTAAGATTAATAGACAATCTAAATCAATTAATACTGACCCAGCTTTTATCCAGTATTTAAAATAGACTATAATTTATTTCATTTTTTTAAACATTTTATTAATGTGTAGTGTGCAAAGATATAGTATTTTCAAAAGTATTCAATTTCAGTTTTCAATAGTATTTTCAAAAGCATATTAATAATAAAATAAAATAAATTACTCTTTTAAGAATATTACGGTATTTAAAATTGTTAACAAATGAGAACGTTTGCTACAAATTATTTGTATTTTTTTCCCTCTTTTTTGTTTAAGTTAAAAAATGTATACATCTAATAAAATTTCCTGCAGTAGATTCATTCTAAAGCTCAGAGTCATTACCAAATATTTCGCAGTACAGTTAACTGAAGAAAAGCACAAACTCCAGAGAAATAAATCTTAGTGTCCTTTTGTGATGTCATATTTGAGACTCTTTAGAGCTGCATCCTCTGATAATTCACTTTTCCGACAGGAGGTAAAATAAAATAGTCATTTTAAAAGAATTGGGTTCGATCGTCCTTGACATAATTGATTCTTTTAACATTAAAGTTTTATTAGTTCTTAAAATTGCTCGTAAACAGTAAAAACTACAAAAAATAATTAACAAATTTATTTATTGTATACAGTAAACCGCATATCATCTAGTTCTTAATGTGGTTCAAAGTTTCAAAAGCAATTTCATGTTTTTTTTTAAAAAATGCGACTTTTAGAAATGTGCAGATGATTGGTACCTTCACAGTAATTGTCATAAGTGATTTTGTGAAATGGGAAAATTTACTTTTGACGTTTTTTAACTTTTTCAAACGTAGCTGAAAAGTGTTTGTGAATTTAATTTATCTCCGTGCTCTAACTATTGTAAATATACTGGTATTGTATGTAATTGATGCATGTTATTAGAATTTACCACAGTCTTTCCACTTTTAAAAATGGAATGCGTAGGATTTACAGTTCATTTACATAGCATTGAAAATAATCAAGCTATACTCTATAAAGAAAAATCATTTTTATTATATATCAGGGATGTTTCGCTATTTCAAACACAACGAAACTGATATGAATTTATGAAATGCACAAAAATATGTTTTATGTAAGAGTACAAAGTATTTCAACTTATCGATAGAGTCATACCAAAGACTTCCGCTGCATAGTGGTTTGTGGCGGAAAGTTGCAGTATATTTTAATAAAGTTACACTATTTCAAACACAATAAAATTTATATACAATGCAGAAAGTTATTGGTACATTATAATATGCTTACTGCAGAACATGAAACGTGTAATAATTATTGTTCATTTACAAGAAAATTTGGTTACAGTAGTCTCTGAGAGATAATTGCTGAAAGTGTACTTTCATTTTTGTTATGCGCTTTTAAATTCAACCGATATTTTGCATATTATTTGTTGTGTATAAATTCTACAGATATGTATAAAAATTCTATAAAAAATATTCAAGCCCATTTCCGTTTATTGTTAGAGTATTCTGAGTGTATTTGAAAATGTTTCATAGTCTAAGCTTGACGTTAGATCTTTCTTTTTTGTTATTATACATTTTGTTATTATACATTTAACATTATTTTTCTTTGGATTTTGTATATGTTTTTATGATTTTGTTATTCAATAATGTTTGTCTCTTGTAACATTTTTTTTCATTTGATGAACTATATTGGCAGTGATAGATTAATTTTGGCTCGCATTTGTTTATTATGTGAACTAAAGTATTTTTTGAAAAGCGTGCGTATTCTTTCCGGCTAATGTTAAATACTAATGTACAGCTTTGTTTTTCACTTTTACATCTTCTTGTGCTGTCTATAATCCATTTCTGTTTCAATTTTATATTTAAAATTTACTTTGTTGTATTCGTTAGAGATTAAATCATTTTCATTTCATTTATTGTTTGATATCAGTAACCTTTAAAATAGAGTTATGATTCTAAATGTAGAGAGGTTTCATGGTAAATTTTATTTATTAAGATGTTTTCTATATACGTACATTTTTTACAATATCAATTTACGTGAAATATAATTATAGACCATTTTTATATTAAGTAACAAATTCGGTCTTTTTTTATGTGTGTGTATGAACATGTAGGTTATTTTTCGATTTTTTTTTTTATAATTTTTTCAAAATTTAACTTTATTAACTTTTATTATCTATATTTAGCTCTTTTACGTAAATTTCATAGAACATTCGTCGAATTTAGAACTGTAGCTACTGACTGTAATACGTTTAATAATAAATCAAATAAGCTTATTTTAAACATCATAAGTGAAACATACTGAAATATACACACATACTGTTAAAATAATAAGAAACACTGTTTAAAAAAAAGCAGCTATCAAATGGTGGATATTCTCAAAAGTATAAAACATATGAAAAATATACAGATATTTGACTTCAAAGATTTATTTAAAAATGTAAAAAAACATCTTTTTAAAATTAATCTTTAGATCTACACTTTATTATAAATATATTACGCAAAAAAAAAAAAAAAAAAAAAAAAAAAAAAAAAAAAAAGACATGTATTGAATATGATGTGTATAACAATGATCGTTCATTTAACAGGACTGTATAAAAGATTTCGGTTACAATATCTACATATTCTAATTCACGTAAGAATACTCGAAATAATACGTAATTTTTACATCTTATTAAAGTGCATTTTAAAAGGTTCACTTTTGAAAATTATCGTGTGTAACTACTCATACTTTATATATGCAAAGCAATTCTATTGTACGATGATCTATGGGGAAAAAAAAATACGGTGTATTGTATTTAGTTTATTTAGATATTTCATTTCAAAATATCATAAAAAAATTTATTTTTCCATACAATTATGGAATAATAATTTTTTTAACAATATTCTGTAAGGTATGGAAAGAACTTCTTAATGTATGCCTGATGCATGGCTTTTTGTTCTTTTTTTAAAAAAATTCTTGTTTAAAAATCAGTAGTTTTATAGATTATACTAGTATAGAATTATTATAGTACAGATGTCATATGGGCTCTACATTAACGCGTTTTTTTTCTGATGCCAATTTGGCGAAAATTTCATTTTTAAATGTCAGTTACACGCATGTATTTCAATTATTTTTAAAAGAAAATAATAATAAATAAGAAAAGTTTAATTAATAACTATAGAACAAAATAATTTATATCATTTTAAAACGAAAATAAAAGTAAATAAGCAACGATAACTGAGTTACTAGGTGAGGCATAAAATCGTCATTTTGTTTTAATCGCGCCAATATGTTGCGTATATGATATCTGCGCCAAATATTATTTTATATAATTTATTGTTGGCTTCCATATATGCCCTTTCGACTAATTATTCACCGAAAACTAAGAGATTAAACATGTTCTTTGCATTTCAATGTTTTTTGCATACCTACATTTTAAGGATGATATTCAAGCATTTCTGTAGACATTGAAAAAACCCATCTAAAATAGAAAGTTTCATGCCATTGAGCACAATGATGAGCACAAGCATAAAAAAGTCTAATACTAACATTACGAAACAAATTTATTATTATGTGAAATAATAAAATTTTAGTGAAAGTTACTATTAATTTACTTTTTTTTATAGTTTTCTCAAAATTATAATAAGTAAATAGTTTAAAGAGGTGTATTTTTCTTAAATAGAAATTAATAACTAAATGTTTATTTACATTTGAAGAAAGAATTCATGTCGCAGATAACAATATCGCAATCATTCTATAATAAATATTGTTACTTTAATTAAAGCTTCAGATGAATACTACACTGTAAAACATTTGTGTAACGTTACTCCATAAAACTGGTGACAGCCTTGCTGCCTCCAATTTGGTGGAGTATTTTAACCGATATAATCGGTGTAATATTGCAATGTTACACCAGTAATGCATGTTTTTATTACACAATTATGTAAGTGAAAAATTACTCAATGAAGTGTAAATCGTAGCTGCCACCAATTTTATGGAGTAACGTTACCACGAATGTTTTACAGTGTAGCCGAATTTCTCGCCCTTCTTAAAGTTAAAAAAATCCACATGGAGAGAGTAGAGAAGAAATTTAACTGACTTTAATTTATTTTAATTTTTTCTTTTCCTACAACAAAAGTTTTTATGTAGCGTATTTTTTTCTAATTCAAATTTTGCACCTCACATCTCTCCCTCCCCCCCCCCTCCTGCAATTTAACTGCTATTTTATACAATTAGTTTCTATTTGTGATAATACAATTTTTATTGACTAAATTTAACTGAATTAATTGTTAATCAATCAATTTAACTACAATTTTGCATGTTAATAATATTAATTTTTTTTTCTAATAAAAATTTTTTAAAATCCTCAGAAAGGATCAATATAAATAGACTGGATGGATAGAAATTAAACGGGCAAAAAGAATGGTTTATTGTGAGCAGTGATACCGTCAAAAGTAAGATTAACCGTGTTATTAAGATAATGAAGCAGACAAAGTTTATTTTATTTTATTTGTTACAAAGGTTTGATGTGAATACCCCCCTCCCCCTTCTTATTAAAATAAAAAATAGTCTGGAAATAGTCGTCAAACAATTTTACTACATCTTTCTGAGCATGTTCACGGCGATCAAAACAAATGTAGTGTTTATTTGTAATTTCAAGCCAAGAAATGATTTGGTAAGCTGCAATTATTAGCATAAACCCATACATATGTCTAGGAGTTAAACAGTCTGGTGATCAAGGGCTGACATGTCCTCTAACAATTCAACTCAGTACTTTTTCAGCTTTAGCTCTGTAGTGAGAAATATATATCCACAAAGTTAGGATACGATAATATATCATTGAACTGATGCTTTATATTTAATATTTCATAAATTATTCAGTTATGAAATTGTCTAACTAATTTGTGGCCACATTGAAAGATGTGCTATATGCAAGTTACTCAAAAAATGATTTTGTTAGCAAGCCATTCAAATTACGTATTTGTGTCTTTTCCTCCTGTTTATTTAAAATGAGTCCTTTTTAAAAAGTTTTCTTAACTTATTTTCAGGAAAAAGAAATCTGTAGTATAATTATATGAATTATAATTAAGAAAGCAATTTTTTTCTGTAAATATGTATTTTTTCTGTTTTCTGTTTTGTCTTCAGTATTCTCCTTTTAGGTGTTCCCACCTTAATTTACTTAAATGTAAAAGGATTCTTAAAAGATTCTTTACTGAGAGTGTTACTTGAATCTAAGATATTTGTCATTTTAATATTAGGTTTTCAAAAATTCCTCCTTTTAAAATCTTTTGTGAAAGAACAAAAATTTAAAACAGTTATTTGTTTTCGTATTGTTGTATTAAAGAAAATGTAACCCGAATGTGGAATTCTCTTTCTCGGTGTGAGTGTATGTGTACTTTTTTTTAATGTAATGTCGTTTGTTTATCTAAATATAAAACTTTTTTATTTCTGTGATTCATCTGTAATTTAATTTCTTTAAAAACTTTTATACATTCAAAATACATACATATTACCTTCCATAATACGTGTATCTTTTATATAAAACATTTCCTACATAATAATAAATTTAACCAGTAGTTTAATTAAAAATTGGGTTTGTTGCGCTTACTGTTAATGCATTTAATATTACTTTTTATTATTATTTAATTTCGAATTTTCAAAAAATTTGGATTTATTTAAATAATTTGATTTGAACAATTTTTATTTGATTAAAATAAATAACTCCTTTTTATAATTGTTTAAAATTAAATTTATTAGTGATACCATCAAGGTAAGAATTTAATAATTATGAATTAACAATTTGTATGTATTAATTAAAGAATAATTTGTTTTGAAAGAAATATTATATTAATTTACATAACGTTTCGGTTGCAGTAAAACCTGCAACTTAATGAGAGAAGGTTAAACGAAATTCTCTGTGCAATCTGTGATCACACTTACTCACTTGTTTCTTTATTTTCAGTCTAAAAGAAACTAAAGATAAAACATATTATGTGTATTTAATACCAAAAATAAATAAATAAATAAATAATAATGATTATATATATATATAATCACTGTTATTTATTTATTTATTTTTGGTATTAAGAAACTGAAATTCTAAACTACAGTTTTAATTTGATTTTATTGTAATTATTATTATTTACAGTTTTTTTACACAATTATGTCAATTAAAAAAAAATCTCCAGATAACTACAATTTTTGATGAAAAACTTGCAGAAAATCAACTCCTATGTAAAAATATTATATGATTATTAATAGTTGCTTATTAAAACAAAAACAAAAACAAAAATACTTTTTCAAAATTATCCGTTTTATAATTTTACAAATGTTTATATTTTTTTTCCAAACACTCCAAACTTTCTAAAATTTGGCCTTCTTTATCCTAGTGAATATTATCATAATTCATATTATAATGTCATTATTTTGACATTCAGTAACCTGCGTTTCATTAATAGAAAATATTGTGTGAAAAAGGGTTGTTCTAATTATTTACATTTAGGGAAAGTTTTAGTAGAAATGCAAGAACGTATGCAATTAGAAGTGTAACCAAGTAAAAAATTGTATCTTAGGCAATAGCAACAACAAACATTAAATTTTTTTAATAACGAATGTAAGCTGAATAAAAGGCACTTCGATAACGCATATTAGATATGTTTAAACATGTAATTATTTAAAATTGTCGAAAAAAATCCGTAACAAAAATACCATTAGTATCCCATAATAATTGTGAGGTAACAGTTTTACTTCTTATGTCCCCAGATATGAAAACATCAGGAATAGAAAAATTCTGGCAGTTTTTTTTATACCTTTAAGTTACGAAGTTTAACTTCAGAATTTACAGTAACTGCTATAACTTAAATATAAGTTATGTAATATATATATATATATATATATATATATATATATATATATATATATATATATATATATATATATATATATATATATATATATATATATATATATATATACATATATATGTGTATATATATATATATATATATATGTATATATATATATATATATATATGTATATATATATATTATATATACATATATATATACATACATATATATATATATATATATATATATATATATATATATATATATATATATATATATATATATATGTTAAAAATTTGTCAAAAACAATTTATTTAGTTTTCGATTATTTAAAAACTCATAAATTCAGATATTCTTTTTATAATAAAATAAATGTATAAATAAGATTGCACAGTAAACTTGAGTAATGTACTCAAATCTTCCTGTTCTTACAATTTAGTTTGAACATCAATGAGGCAACAGAGAAAAATAAGTGGGTAAGTGTTATCGCAGATCTCACAGAGGATTTCGTTTAATATTTCTTTCAAAACAACTTATCCTTTAATTAATTAATTTATAATTATTAAATTTTTACATAGATGGTAAATAATAAATTTAATTTAAAAATAATTTTAAAGGGAAGTTATTCATTTTAATCAAATTAAAATTCTTCAAATCATATAATTTAAACACAATCTAAAATTCTAAATTTTTTGAAAATCCGAAAATGAAACAAAAAAATTAACTAAGTTAAAAATAAAATTTTTAATTAAAAATTTTTTTTAATTAAACTTAAAATGCTGAATGATTAATAAACCACAAAAAATTTTAAAATATAAAGAAAATTGAATTCCAAAAATATTATAATTATCAGATGAACGAAACCCTAATAATATAAGCCCTTAAATTGTCCAAAAACACGAAATTTCTTCTTATTAAATCCACCTTAATATGAAAATTTGAAGTTCCAAAATCTGGTTTCGAACTAAAAACCTTCTGTTTACTAGCGAGATGTTTTACCTCTGAGTTATGAAGTTTACAGGAAAAGTGTTAAAATTAAGATTCTATTTAAAAATTAAAATTGCAAAAAGTAAATGGATGACCTTGAAAAAGCTAATTTAAATAAAATAATGAACTTTTTCAACATTTTATGATTTCTCGTGTGACATGTAGTATTCAGCTGTAAGTGCACAAAATTTGATATCTCTGACTTATACAGTTTTTATGTAGGACTTTGTGACAGACGGACAGACAGAGGACAGAGATGAATTTCATCAGATGAACAAAACCCTAAAAAATTAAGAAAATACCACCCTCCACTTATAATTATCCCTCCTTCCCAATTAATCACTATTTAATATGTGAAAGTGCACCTTTAACAAAATTGTTTCATAAATAAAATATAGTTTCATCTCTTTTTATCCTCTTATATCTTTTCTCATATTTCTTTTCAGTTTATATTTTGTTCACAATACCGGGTAATAAATTTTTGGTATAAATTTTGATGAAGCATTTTCATTCTAGATTTAATATTGATCGCGCAAAAATTATGGTCAATTTTTGAGAATATAAACTTTCTTTAACAAACAATAAACAGGTAATTCATTAAAAAATAATTACATTTATGTATTTTTATGATGCAATAATACTTTTGTTTAGAAGTAAAATCCTTTTTTAACAGTATAAACTATTATTTTAAACAAACAATAAACAGATAATTTATTTAAAAATAATCACATTCATGTATTTTTATGACATAATAATACTTTCGTTTGGAAGTAAAATCATTTTGGCACTCATTTTAACCGTAGTTGATGGTTATTACTATAGTTTAAAGATATTTTATAGTTATTTTCTAAATTATTCAAAAGAACGATTGAAACGTTAAAGCAGATCAATAGCTTCAAGCTTTTGCAGTAAAAGATGAAAATATAGTTCAAAACAAAGATAAAAAATACATAAAAGTAGCAATATGTATATAAAAGTAGATGTATATAAATGCATATGTATATAAATGTGTAAAATTAGACTACTAGATATTTAAATAAATAAATAAAATAATAACCAATAAGCACAGTTCGTTTGGAACCTTTATTAATGAAATCTTCTTATTTCTCCAACGACAAAAAAAAAGAAGGGGGGGGGGGGTGGAAGAAGAAAAAAAATCCACATCTTCGTCAATTTTTAAGGTATCAAATCCGATTGAGTTTATTATACATCTTCTCGATAAAATCTACAACTTTTATACTACAAGTTTTCGATAGGACCAATTCTTATATCAAAAGCAAATTAAACAAAAATAGGAGTTGAAGAAAAAATCGGATTAAGGGTGTACTCAAATCCAAACTGCTTATATTCTGACTTATTTTTAAATTCATTTTTGCTCTCAAATGCATCCAATTGGTAGGTTATCTTATTTAGGGACTACATAATGTGCCATATAGGTTAGTTTTTTGATAAAGATAGAATATATTTTTAAAAAATGCTGTGAAACTGGATATTTTGAACAGAATTTCCCAAAGTGATCATGATTGAAAAACTGTGGATGGATTAAAATAACAAACTGCTTATTTTCTGAATCATTTTTACTCTCAAACTCATGCGATTGGCAGTTTCTTTTATTTAGGAACTGTATAATGTGCCATATTGGTCAATATTGAATCATTGGCATTTTGAATCCAATTTCTCTTAAGATGATTCTGACAAAAACAGCTCTTACAGATAAGGGAAAAAAACCGCTTCAAAAGCGGCCAAATAAAGTTGTTGAATTGGATTTATCTTTAATCATATTTTACTTTTTGTTGATGAAATGAAAACTTAACTTCGAAATCTACCTGCGTCGTAGGCCGAACCGACAGGGATTTTTTGCTATTCGAAGAAATCATTTAGTTGCAGGTAAAAATGCAGGTAATTAAAGGATATCTAAAAAATTTTTAAAACATTTGAAAGAACATATTATGTTCCTTTTTAAAATAACTTCTTAAGAGTAATAAAAAAATAAATAAAGCGGCTGGTAATTTTTCACGATACAATTTATGCAAAATTCGCATCTTTATTTTTGAAACGATTGCACACATGCTTCTCGTAATGGAGAAAAATGATAAATTATATGTAAAAAAAAAAAAAAAAAAAAAAAAAAAAAAAAGAAAGGAAAAACTTTTAAAGATTATTTTTAGGTCGTTCAGAATTTGTTTTTACTGCTGTTTCACTACCAGTCTTTTTAATGTCACATTATCTGTTTTTTGGTTGACAGAAATTAATTGTTAACCAAAGAACCTCAATCACTTTATGTATGATAGTATAAAGGTTGTTTGTGTTACTGTATGTTTCTCCTTGGGCAGCTCGCCACACATAAGAAGAAATATAATTTTGATAATTTTTTGGACATTAAAACTTGGAGAGATTCCCGATTCACAAGAAAAAATGACAAAATCTGTAGAATCGTCATCAATTCCCTCCTTCCTCCGACGCAAAAAAGGAAAAAATAATAATAAAACCGTCTTATTTAAAATCAGTGGTTGGAATATTTAATTTGTTAGGATTTCAATTCTACAAAGTAAAAAGAACACTGCATATGAATCATTGTTTTTAAAGGAAGCTAACTGTAAGACTGACTCTTATAAGGTTAATATTTAAAGTACATTTCAACTTAAAAAAAAAAATTACGTTCTAAATTATTTTTCTGGGATAAATTGAATAAAAATTGTCGTAAAACTCCTAAAAAATAATTTAATTTAAAATATAATATAAAGTAAAGGAAGAAAAATCATACACCATGCATAGATTACGAAACACTTTGGAGCACGTTAGAATCTTCATCTTTTTGATATAATAAATTTTTTGTGCAACACTTGGACAAATAATTTGCTTTATTTAGTAAATAATGAGAAATCATAATACATTGAATACTATAACACTTACTATAACAAAATTTACGAGAAAACGGAGACAGAATACGCCGATAAGCATAACCACAATAATTAAAGGGACTCTACATTCACTGTAAAACATTTGTGGTAACGTTACTCCATAAAATTGGTGGCAGCTACGATTTACACTTCATTGAGTAATTTTTCACTTACATAATTGTGTAATAAAAACATGCATTACTGGTGTAACATTGCAATATTACACCGATTATATCGGTTAAAATACTCCACCAAATTGGAGGCAGCAAGGCTGCCACCAGTTTTATGGAGTAACGTTACACAAATGTTTTACAGTGTTCAATCTTCAAACATGCGGGCAAAGATTTATCATTGAATCAAACTTTGATAAGAGTGGAAGATATCTTTGAAGTCTCTAATATGGCATTAACACTAACTTAATGATAATATTTTATTTTGCTAAAAATTATTATGATTTCATTCCCTCCCATCTCTCAAAAATGCTTGACGTCCGGTTTTGTAACCGAATTTATCAGTTCTCGAAATTCATTGCCAAGTTCGATCGTTTATTCTGTTTATAATTCTCAGATGCCTAGAAACTATTTTTACATCCTTAAATCATTGCGTGGGTTAAAAAAATAGCAATTTGTATCAATAATAAAATTCTATTTAATTTAAAAATGGATATCATTATTCAAAAGCATTTCAAACAACTCTTGCTAGCAGATAATAATGCATATGAAGTAATATGGGTGGACATGTATGTTGCATATTTCATATTGATGATATATGCAATCCATACCATATTAAGATTTAGTTAAATTGAGAAACACCCACCATCATTGCAAATGCTATAAGAAATAATCTTTCATGTGTTAGTATTCTATTTCTTTCGAATGGGAATGAGTAAGAAATGCAGATTTTACGCACCTCATATTTTAAAATATAGTACTGCTGGAGAACCCATGATACAACTGAAAGCGCATACAGTGCCCGAATAGTTCTGCGTAGAAACGTAAAAGAAAACATAACTATAACATGTTCTCCAAATCTATTCAAATGTACTTAAATTAATTAACACCAATTGATCATAATATACCTGAATTCTTTTAGCCGTTTGTGTAAACCTACCATATATGTACAATATACGCTATTTTCAATAGGAAACATGCTCCGCTAAAACTACATACATTTTGATCATTTTCAAAGTATATTTGCTGAAACGTCAGTGAACGCTTACTGTGGAGACACGAAATTTTTTGGTATCGTCTGTCTGTCTGTTCCGCGATAACTGCCGCAAAAGACAACCGATTAACTTTAAATTAAGTGGGTATATTTATGAGGTACCCAGATTCAGCTGCATAGTTTTTTAATTTAATTTGGTTCATTCGTTCGGAAAATATAGAATATTTTATTTTGCTCGATAATACTTTTCTATGGGAATTACGATTTTTCCATTTTTATTTGTTGAAGGAAAATGGATCATATTATTGACGGATTAAAATGGTAAATTATGGATGATGAAATTTCCTGATTAGAATCATACATTATTAATATTAGTTTGAAATTTTGTCAATGCACTTGTCAAATTTTTAAATTCGATATAAATTATGGAGGGATACTATATATGTGTTCCAATAATGTAAAAAATTTCTTTTTAAATATTTCCAATAATATAATGAAATTACTTCTTTTGAATGTTTAATTTGTATGTAATATGTTTATTGTTTTAATTTTCTTTTAACTGTCACTTAGCAACGGAGCTACTCCTAAAATCATTGTATATGTAAAAGCGTAATTGTTTGAAGAATATTCAGCGTTAAAAAGGAGGAATTAATGTCTTTGTGTCGTTACATATAGATGGATTTTACCCCATAACTAACGACAGTCTCTATTCTATATTTTTTTAATTAAAAAATTCATCATTTTCAAAAGGAATAAAATGACCTTATTATAAATATTTTTTATATAAAATTTAAATTTTTTTTTTTTGCCAAGAAAATCATATTTTGGAATAATAATTTATCCGAAACATTTAATTTTCATGTGCAAGAAGAAAATAAAATAAAATATCATGAATGTAACTTTGTATTGAAAATAAAACGAAAATACGAAAAGAAGGTGAATTTGACAACATCTATCAAAAATAAAGTGAATACGCTTTGAAGTTTTAATAAAAGGGCCTTGTGTTATGATATTAAATCTTAACATAAAAAACTGTTACCAGCATCTCACAATTTATCGTCTGCACACAGCGAGCAGAAATGTCTAATTTTTAATTGAAAATTTCAATACGAAAAAAAAAAAAAACTTTTTGAAACGCAAATAGATAGTAAATGTCAAAATCATGCACCGCAAAATTGTTTCTGTCGAAAATGACGTCATTGTATAAAGAAATAAATATTTTCATTCTTAAAAACCAAACATTAACTAAATTGCCTGAAGAAATATTTTTTGACCTGTGTTACTTCTTAACGTCGCCTCATTTCAGAAAATACGAATGAAGATTATTTTATTTTTTAAAGGGAATTACATTTTCGTTCATAAAACCTAAACTTTTAATATACAGGGTGGTCATAAAAAAACTTTGCCGATATATGGAACTTTATCGGCCAGTCCGTTCAACCGATCGAGGTGAAATTTCAGACGCTCTTTAGGCTTTTCGCATGCGCTGATCATTTTGCGATGAAAAAAAATGGGTGTTGCCATTGGAAATTTTCGAGTTTCTGTCACTATAACCGTAACCGTGACTGCCATTTTGTTGCCGTTTAGAGAATCTCGAGCTCATACCTATAAATTGCTATATATGAAATTTCACCTCGATCGGTTGAACGGACTGGCCGCTAGAGCTCCATATACCGGCAAAGTTTTTTTTATGACCACCCTGTACTTGCGTCAATGTAAATCATTTTCTATCCATCGGTATTAAAAAATAAGGCTCGGGAGCTCAAAGTATATTGTAGACCCATTTTTAAATCCTCGTTTGGTAACCGGATTTTTATAGCACATTTTTTTTTCTTTAAAAGTGTAAAAGTATTTTGTCAATTTTAAAAAACAGTTTTGAATTATTTTTGTGATGGTGGATTTTTGTTAAATTCATATAGAACGCAATGAATACATATAAAAATTTCACAAATACTACCTAAAATACTCATATTCTCCGAGCGTTGTTTTTCGTTTTATGAATAAAGATTCGTCAGTTTTCATGGTCTTACTTGGCACTCCTTCTTACGTTGGTTGTACTTTCTTTTTCGCAATCGCTTAAAATAATTGGCTCAATTTCACAATGTCATGACTGAGGTATGTCAAGATCATATAAATATGAAATTTCATATTGTCACCTAAACGTGATGGTTAATTATTTATGTTTTTTTATCATGAAGAGTGAAATGATTTGTTTAATTAATAAATTTATCTTAATTTTAACGTTACGAAAATGAAGTCTCGGGTAACAGCTTGTAGTCTGAGTGAAAAACATTAAAATATTTCAGATTACGAAAGATAAGGCAGCAAAGCTGGCTGAGGGAAATAAAAGATTATTTAATCTTTTAATCTGAAACACAGATTTGCCTTACATGTGAACGGTATTTGAAAGATCAAGATTTTAAATTGAATTTGGATACTTCTAAAAGACTATCACAAAAATATTTTATGGCGCCGCATTACGTTTGCTGTTTAATTAATTGGCAATAGGCACGATTATGGATGATTTCCTTTTAGCTTTAAAAATCTTCAAAAATACCTATTTCTGGGTGGTTTTAATAAGTTAATGCTATTGAGTAGATTATTTTGTAATTAGATAAGATTTTAGATATTGAATGGCAATCAAAAGTATTTTTAGGGAGCAAAAGTTGTATAGATTTCTAAATCAGACGACTCAGTTCATATTTACAAAAGTTCCTGATACTTCACATGCAGGTGTTTGTAGTTGGCAGGCAAGTTTCGATATTAGGATAATGTAAAATGCTTGTCCAAACTGTTGCTTATCCGCATAAATTAAAGTGTAAAGATGTATCTAAGATTTACGATAACCATTAGCACAAGCAATAGAAAGTTAGAAATGTAAATGTAGTTCGACCACGGAGGGTTCAAGGGGCGGAGCCCACCTGAAGAAATCTCCTATTATTACCTCAAAATTACTCAAATACCTCAAATTATTGCCTCAAAAATTACCAGACTTAGAACCTGAAAATTTCCGAATAACCTTACATAAAAATTTTTAATTTAACTCTTATTCTAATGTCTGAAAACTTCGTAGTTTTAATTTATATAAATAATTACGTAATTTGAAAACTGCAAATTGCGGTTTTCAGGAAGCTGAATATCATCGAAAGTGTGCCTAAAAACAATGGCTTATAGAGCTGACGTTGAGACTCCTGGATCCGCAGATTTAATAGTTATAATACTTCATGTCACTTTTCAGCTTCACTTCAACATATATAGATATGAATGTATAAAATTTGATATTTGTAAGTTATTCATTATCTTCTCTTTTCGATTATTCATTATGAATTTTTTCCTATTATGGTATCATATATATCATATAACATCCATCGCTAAATTTAGCAATTATATATGCATATATATATAATGATATCGAATTTCAATCTGTGTATGCTTCATAATAAAAAAGACCGTTGAAAAAATGACCGAAGTTTAAAATGAAAAATTAAATGCATGAAAATTAAGAGGACACAGTACTTTGAAATTCGTCAAAATATCGATAATCTTTTTAAATATTAACTGAATATTTTGGTGCCTCATTTTTACCTACATGACAATTATATCACGAGATATTGTAAATTTTGTCAATAGATCCAGTGCAATTATCCATATAAATGAAAACTTTAAACTGATATTTCTCCATATTCATGTTTCTATGACTTGCTTGTGCGAAAAATATTAAGGCCTTTTTTGCTAATTTAGACAGAGGTTTGAATTTTTTTTATTTTTTCTCCTTGGTGTATTTAATATTTTTGTGCATGGATTTAACAATCATATTTATAGTTATGTAAAAAAATAATTTAAATTGAGAGTTTGATGAATTTATATCATTTTTTGATGTACACGATAGAAAAAAAATCATATTTAATGTAAATGTAATATCCCATACATCCGAAAATCCATGCACAGTTTTATGTAGTGAATGAGGGAAATAATCAAAGCAAAAATATTCATATTTGTAAAAAATAGTAACGATTTTTAAAAAATTAATTACAAAAATTAAAATTTTAGAAAAATTGACTGTTTTACCACCAATTATTTATTTATTTTTTAAATTTAATTTTTATTACTAAGTATTGTGCCAAAAAATATATTACAGTGTTATTCAAAATTGAAGAGATGGTTACAAAGGTACTGTATCTCCTTAAACAGGTATTTTTAAGGATTTTAACTGTAAGAATTTTATTGCTATGAAATATATATTATATTTACAATAGTTGTTTTAGAAAAGGTTTCAAGGAAATAAAGACGTACAATTTATCTATACACCCATGGAGGAATGAGATAGGCAGAGTGAAAGTATTATGTCTGTTGGTGATGCTAAAAAAGTAACCCTACATTAAGTACAATTAAGTACCAACAAAATCGCGTGCTTTGATACACCTATCAATTGAAACAGGTTTAAAGCCGTATTTTTTTTTCTCTCTTTTTTTAAAAAAGAACTAATTTATCGCTTCACCGGTAAGAATTTATCAATTATTTTATCATATGCGTTTTAAATATCAATATAGAAAATTCTTTTAAAGTTTTGCTTGAAAATATAACATTCTTTTGTTAGTATCTCAAAATCGTCTGCAGTCAGAAATCTATATTTTAAATTAATATTTATTACTTAAGTTTTCATAAATGATTTTAAAAGAATGTTTTCATGATTATATTTTAAATATTTATTTACATGCAATTATTAAGTCATAAACATTTTTCATCTACGTTATAAAGTATTTAAAATTACATTTAATTAGGAAACTTTTAGTAATACAATTTTTAGTTCGTATCAAATGTTTTCAATATCTTATTTAATTCCAATTTGACATTTAAATATTTCTAATTTTCCAATTTCTTTTATTTTAAAAGCGAACATTATTTTAATAAATAATAATAGAACAAAGACCATTTTAAAAATTTGCTATTTTCTTCTTAAAATATGCTTTAGATGTAAATCATTTCTTTCAATTTGTCTTATAATACAAAATCCCTTCCATGTCTTTTTGTTTGGAACATTAAAATTTGAGCGATTAATGGTTTCATATTGCAAACCTTTTTTGAGGCTTACTTCACATCCACCTATCTCATTCCTCTATGTATACACCGAAGGACATTTTCTCCTTTTTTTTTCAATCAGTATCAGAAGCAACAACAGCAGAAAAAACTGATAATCACTTGTTTATTCGACATATATTAGAGAAAATTCAGCAAACCAAAATTAATATGCAATGTCAAGCGTTTTCTTTTTTCTTTTCGTACCTAATAAAGATGGGCGAAATATATATTGATTTAATCGTAAGAAATTGCCATATTCACCTCTTCTAAACATCCTCTTTCATCGAGATTAATTCTCATTTACTTAAGCAGAAGTAATAAATCACGAAAATTGTGTTTAAACAAATGCATTTAGAATTCTAATTATTGATTGGGTCTTTATGTTTACAGGCTGTGTGCGAGCAACGCAATATTATCGCTTGAAACGTTCTGACTAAATATATGAGAGAACTGTTAATGATGTAATTAAATTACGTGTTCGTTCGCAATCACTCAACCATGCTCAAATATGTAGTTCTTGAACTAACTTTTCTAAGGTCCTTGTTTCTTAAATTCAGTTCTTGTTCTTGTCATGCTTAATGTGGTAGAGAAATTATATTGCTTAATATTCTCTTTTCTAACCGGATTTGGAAATTAATGTGCATTTGTAAATAATAAGGATGGAGACCTTCTTAGAAATAATAAAAATTAAAATTACAGATTTCGTTTTGCTAAAGTAAAATCTTTTGAAATTGTTTTTAAAAATGTTTTGAATTGATGTTAATTTTCATCTTTAAATTTCGTAATCAGTTTTCCTTTAAAATGTTTTAATCTTAACACTTTATTGCTTCGCGACAAACGCCACATATATGGGACATTTTTCCTTAATGAACAGTTTGTGCATTGTAATTTTTTAAGGTATCCGCCTACGTTTAAACGTCAATTTCAATGAAAATTCGCCTTTAAAAAAAAAAAAAAAAAAAAAAAAAAAAATTGATTTTTTTACAGAATGAACAATGAAATTCTATTTTTTTTATGCACGACTATACGAAATAAAATTAGAACTCTTTTAAAAAAAAGCAGACAACATTAATATAAACTGAAGTTGAAAACTTTAAATGCGTTTTCTGAAAAAATAGATCATATTAGATTTTTTTCTTAAATTCCTATTTTTGTTTAATTTATTTTTACTACAAGAATTGGTTCGATAAAAAAACTTGTCAGTATAAAAGTTGCATATATTATTGAGAAGATGTAAAATAAATTTAATGGAATTTGATAGCTTAAGAATTGACGAAGCTATGAATTTTTTTTCTGTTTTCACCCCCCACCTTTTTTTCGACAAAAATTGGTTCTATCAAAAACTTGTAAGCCTAAAAGTTTTAGATAATATTAAGAAAATTTATAAAAAATTTAATAAGATTTAATTGGAATTGACGAAGTTAGGACTTTTTTCTCCCAAAAATCCTATTTTTTCGCCCCTTGAGCCCATTTTTAACTTTATCAAAAATCTGTCTGCATAAACTTTTGGCCCATTCTTCAAAAGTATTATAAACTTTAAACTGATCTGATATGTATTTTAACTAAGAAGACATGAGGTTTTTCCTGTTTTAAGAAAAACCCTCTCTATTTCTACCCCCTTTTCCGATTTTACCCATTAATGAACTTGACCGAGATTTTAAGACCCTTGATTTTATGTATCAATTTGGAAGAGATTGGTGCAGAATTATAGAAGTTATTGTATCCATAAAAAAATGATATAGACCGATAGTAGATAGATAGATAGATGTACAACGATTTTTACTGATGGTAGTTTTGAGGTCTAGGAGACATAATCGGTGTAGATCTGCTAAAATTTTTCAGAAATTCCAACATGGGAACGACGCCAATAAATATTATTTCATACGAAATCTACCTAATTAGACACTTAATAAGCTGTAACATGTAAATATTTTCACAAATCACCACTCTTCAAATTTTGTGTACTACAGCTGAAAACCTCGTGCCACACGATAAATAATAAAATTTTGAAAAATTCTGTTATTTGAAATAAATCAATTCTTTCAATGTGATCCGTTCATTTTTGCGATTTAAATTTTAAAAGAGAAACTTAATTTCTATGTTTTTCGTGTAGACATCACAGCTTAGAGGTAAAGGAAATTCAAACCCAGGTGCTGGAAGTTGAAATTTTCGATATTACGATGGATTTAGTTAAAAGAAACTTCGTTATTTATTTATTTATTTATTTTTACCAATTTAAGGGTTTATATTACAAGGGTTTCGTTCATGTGACATTCATAATATTTTTTAGAATTCGATTTTCTGTCTATTTTAAAAACTATTTCAATTTATTAAAAATTCAACACTTTAAATTTCGCACAAAACTTTTTTTCGCTTTCAGAAATTAAAAATTTTATTTACCTCCGCTAAAAATTTTTTAATTTCGTATTTTCAAAAACTTTGAAATTTTAAATTTTGTTTAAATTATTTTATTTGAACATTTTAAATTTGATAAACATAAATAGTTTCTTTTTATAATTAATTTAAAATCAAATTTATTGGTGCTACCATATATCTAGAATTTAATAATTATAAATTAACAATTTGGATACATTAATCAAGGATAAGTTGTTTTGACGGAAATATTAAACGAAATTCTCTGTGCGATCTGCGATCACACTTACTCACTTATTTTTCTAAGTTGCCTTATTGATGTTTGAGCTAAATTATAAGAACTGGAAGATTTGAGTACATTACTTAAGCTTACTTTGCAATTTTATTTATATTATACAAAAAAATTATTTACATATTATTAAAAAAAGTGTTAATTAAAAAAGTTATAAGAAAAAAATTAAACGGTTTTTCAAGTCATAATATCTTGGAAAAGTTCCGTATTCGGGAGTCTAAAATTTGGGTAAAAAAAGAAATGAAATCAATTCATAACTTCCGGTTGCGCATGTGATGTAAAGTTTTGTGGAAATATGGAAAATATTCACATGATTACATTTTTTTAATTAGCTTTTTTACAACTGTAAAAGCTTAAATACTTATGTTTTAGAATAACAAAATATAATCTTGAAATATTATTTAAATCCGCCAATATCTTCCGATCGCACATGTGTTCTAAATTTTTGCAAGAATCACATTTTTATGATAATCTTTTACCTTATTTAGCTTGTCAATATGTAAGTGTAATAGCTCTTTAGAAGTTTAGAGCACATGTGCGATTGGAAGGTAGTGGTAGATTTAAATAATGTATGAAGATGTAAACCGATTTTTTTCCCCCCAATTTTTAGTTTTCCGAGTTTGCAAGTTTTCCACGGTATTACGACTTGAAAAACATCCTTTGAATTTTTTCGATCCCCTTTACTGTACAACATGGTGCTCGTAATATTTGTTGCCCATTTATAGGCACACGAAAATAATTTGCTTATTACCAATGAACCATAACTGCTAAAAATGCAGTTTTAGTTGTATTACGTGTTTTAAAACTTGATTAAGTTTTACACATTAAGGAATATATATATATATATATATATATATATATATATATATATATATATATATATATATATATGTATATATATATATATATATATATATGTATATATATATATATATATATATATATATATATATATATATATATATATATATATATATATATATATATATATATATATATATATATATATATATATATATATATATATATATAAATACATACATATCCGTTTTAGTTTATTTTATTTTCTATTTATTTATTTTCTCATTTCCTATTTTTCTATCTAATTTAGTAATTTTGTTGTGTTTTGTTTTTTATGTTTTTTCTTCATTTTATTTTGATTTCATGTATACATGAAATCATATATGACCAACATATATGTTGGTAGCCCCAATGTCGTATTATTTTGCTTTTTCATGGCTAATACGAAGATGAAACCACATTTCTTTTGTTGTTCCAAAGTATTTGGGGCTTGAGGATTCTGCTTTAGTTTTACAAATTTCATTTTTATTTTTTTTTCCATGTTTCAATGTGGTTATTTTCTATTAAATTCAATGGTTCATATCTCATAATACAAATAATGGTTATATATATACACATATATATATATATATATATATATATATATATATATATATATATATATATATATATATATATATATATATATATATATATATATATATACATATTCTTCAGATCACATACAGTACTGCTCAAAGAATTAATATTGCTACAAACTGAATTGTCTTGAATTGCTTAACTCTTGATAGTCTTTATGGTCTTGAATTGCTTTTCAACTTTGTTATATATTTTTTTTAGCTGAACTATTTTTTAGTATATGAGATTTTGTAGAATATAAATAAATGAATATATGGAACTGCTCAGAAAAATTTGGATTCATTACTATCTATGGATGATAAATATCGAAAAAAAAATTCTATTGTGAATGTTTTTTTTTTTTTTTTTTTTTTTTTTTTTTTTTTAGGCCGATTAGAGAGAAGTGTGCAGAAAAGACGTTAGATCATATAAAATGCTGCATAAAGTGTTCAAATGTATTAGCAGCATTGAGCGTTGATGAAATTTAGTTTTGAACTGTTATATTTTATAAGCTATTTCATAGCGGTTTTTAAGTTTTAAAGATGAATTAAAATTTTATCATTTTGTGTGCAATTTATAAAAAAAAAAAAAAATATCAATTATACATAGGGCTAAAAAAAAAACAAAGAAAAAAATCGAATACAACTATGAATTGTAATAAGTGAATGTTGTTTTATCTACTTTATGCGGCACCTAAATTGTTTATTTATGAATCTCCTTCCAACGCATTAAAAAATAGGAAGTTTTGTAACAATACTCTTTTACACTGTAAAAAATATCCGTAAAAATACAGAAAGTTTTCCCTTAAATTTAACGGAATACTTCCGTTTTTATTAAAAAACAGTAAAACTTCCGTTTTCTGGTAACTTTTCCGTTTTCTTTTCAAAATACAGAAGTTTTTCCGTAAATTTTACAAAACAATTTGATCATCCTTTCAGAACAGTATAATTTCCGTTAATTGACGTTCTGGATTGTACACAGAGATGGCGCTGTGTTTGGACAAAATACGGAATAATGAATTGTATTGTGAACATATGTTGACATTTTAAGACTTGGTTTGTTATTGTCATTTCTTTCTCTTACTCTGTCTTTTTTTTAAGTAAATATGAGCCAAAATCTTTTCACAGACCAATTGAAATTCGATCTATGTATACATATTTAATTTTTCGAAGTTAATGCCACATAAAATACCGCATTAATAATGACCATGAATTTAAATTTAAATTTAATTCATTCAGTCTTTTTTAAGAAATTTTTATATTTATCAATTAAAAATTAAACATTATGCAACTTACTAAGCTTTAAAAGTTTGTATTAGATTTTATATTATTTTAATATAATATTATTAAAATGATACGATAAATATTGCTTCTAGTAAGAAAAAAAAAAAAAAAGTTTAATTTCTAAGATTTTGGTGGAAATTATATTTTCTAAATGTATACAATTTTGAAAAGAAATCATAATTGTTCCTATTATATTTTGATGTAATTTTTTTGTGGTGTATTATCTGTTATGATGAACTGAACATTATGATAATTCTTTTTTAAATTGTAATATCAATTAAGTCGAAAATAAATTACCAAACTCATTTAATTAGAAATTAATTAACATATATATCTAATGAACGTTCTGTAAAAATGTTAAATATTGCATAACTTAGTTAGAAAATTTATTTTTGTCAAAATTTTGAATCACGCGGATCTTTAAATTTTGTTCAAAGAATTAATTGGGAAAAAACATACTTAATAAATTTTATGATCGGAATAAATGCGTACATCAATATTTAAAGATTTTTTTCTTTTTTAATGATAGTTTGTTTAAAATATGTAGAATCCAGTTAAACTTAATATATTTTAACTTGAGTATAATAAATTACAATCAAGCAAGAAAAAAAAAATCGAATGGTTAATATTCTTTTCACAACTTTTACATTTATTTATTAGAACTTTGCATATTTTTTATTGGATTCTTGAAAACTGCCTTTAAAATTATCTTTCTAAGAGTTAAAGAGTAAAAATGCTTTTTGTATTTTTACATTTTATTTTAAATTTTTTTTTTATTTATTTTTTAGAAATTAGGTGTAATATAGATTTTGTTGAAAAAAATAAAAAATAAAAAATAAACTATGAGGGGGGGGGGGGGTAGAGTTCTGCACGGTTCGGAATTTCTGGGCCCAGGCCCAAATCGAATCATTTTCTTAAAGAAATTCAGGATTTTCTTAACATACAATTGAGATTCCTTTAAAGAACACCGCATAGACAATCGTGTGATATATTTATCTATGTTTTAAAATTACAATATGTTCGCAACACAGAGATTACGCAATAGCAACATTAATTATTACTTAGATTCGTAGATGTTTCAACATTCAAATAAAAATTCATTAAAAAAAATTATAATGTAATTTAGAATAAAAGAAAAAAAAAGCGAATTACATCATAATTTTTGGAGCTGTATAATAAAAAGTGGATTTGTAAAAATATTTCTCTGCCGCGTATTAAAGTTTTTCTGAAACTCAAAAAATCTACCTTCTGACATATTTCTGGATTCAGATATTTTCAGATTCGCACGTCGAATCGCTTTTTCCATTTTTAATAAAGGCGATATGTCTTTCAGAAAATGCTGTTAAAGATAGTGTTTTGAATCGAATTTACAAAAGCCTTATCACGGGAAAAGAGAAAAAGAATCTGTCGAATGGCTACTCCTTGTCTTGTCGAAAATGGAAAACTTTTTCATTTCCAAATCCCTTCAATAATCAGCTCAGGCTTGTCAATTTTATGCCTTTACAGTTAAAAGTTAGTCAGAAAATGTGTCCAAGTTTCGCATTGATGAGCAGCGAATTTGAAAAATACTTTAAGTTATATTTACTTAGACATATATTTTTCTAATAATAAAAACTATTTTCTTAAATAGGAAAATGCTACACAGATGTGAGCCATCCATTCTTGGAACAAAAATCTATCATTACCGGTCTATAGTACTAGAATTCGGGGAAAGGATTAGTGTCCTTGAAATGACTGACCTCTGCCTGATCTCTGAATATGACCCCCTTGCCTGCGGCAACATGTGGGTCATCTGAGACATGCATCGCAGAACAAGTTCACAATTTTTAGATAAGAGAATTTTCTCAAAGTCTTAAGTAGATATACTTAAATATACTGTATAGTAATGCATTAAAATGAAATAAGTTTTTTTTTTCTTATTGCACATAATTTCAGAATTTTTTAAAAAGCATTAAATGTTTATACAAGAATTTTAAAGTAAAAGCATTGACATTTTGAAAAAAAAAAAAAAAAAGACTACCCCCCCCCCCTCCTTTTTTTTTTTAATTCTCCATTTTTTTCTCTTTATTTTCAATCTTTTTACTAAGATGAATTTGGAAAAAAAAAGGTAGTAATAACTCTTAAACAAGCATTGTTAAAATTATTTTAAATAAATAAATACATTATTTTACTGAAAAATAAATAAATAGTGTGAAAAAAATGGAACTTTTTCGAACTGCAATTTGAGAAATATACCTAAGTATCCCTAATTTTATATTTTGAGAAGAGAATATTTGGCAAATCGTTTAATATTTGATACGACTTATTTTAATTAATAATAATTTATATTTCAAAGCAAAGATCCTTTGCGGTAGAGGAAAAATGGGAATTTAAAATCTAATAATAAAATTTTATTCTGTAAACAAGTTATTTTATAAAATGTAATTGAAAAAAGTCTCAATTCTATTCATGTAGCACAAACAGAAAGTATACGTCAGACGTCACATGTAAAAGAGTAAAATAACAGAAAAAAAAAAAAAAAAAAAAAAAAAAAAAACGAACAGCCAATTTTAATGGTAAACGGTATAATAATTATAATAATTATTTGTTATTATATGCATACATATATTATTCACATAATATATTTATTAGAAACATACTTATATATTTTATGTTGTTTTTTATTAAAAAAAACATATATTACTATTAAATTATATGTTAAATTATGAGATTATTTATTAAATAATGTATTGATATACATATAATTTTATATTATAGTTATGTATTATATGAATTAATTTTTATAAATAATAATATATAATAAACAATAATTTTAATATAATATGTAGATAATATTTTATATAATATATATAATTTAATAATAATAATAATAATATATAATTAAAATTATAAATAATCGATACAAAATACATGTAATAATAAATAAATATAAATAATACAAATGTAATATAATGCATATTATATACATATGCATAATGTATGTTAAATATATATATGTTAATATATTTATATCATTATATTTTTTAATTTATTATTTTAATTATATATAACGTATATATTATCATTATTATTGAATTATATATTAATATTGTGTTATATTCATATATACATAACATATTTATATGTTATAATATATGTTATATAAAAATAATATAATAATAATATATTAAATAATAATAGTCATAATTATATAATATATAATAATAATAATTTTTTTCATTAGTAATTATCTTTATTCAACCAAATAATAAGTCAATAAAAAATTACAGTGTCTTTTCTAATATTTTTCTGATTCTACCATTACAGAACATTATTTTCATGTACACACTGCAGAACCGCTACGTATCCCTAAGGCCTACTAGAATGATATAATTCAGACATTTGTTACCACTTTAGTTTTTATCATTTATTTATTTATAAATTCAATATTCATCAATTCCTTGTCACTTTTTTCTGGTCACTTTCTCCCTTGTTACTTTTTTCCGTGTCTCTTTTTTATCCGCTTCTGTCACCTTTTTCCGGTAACTTTTTTTAGAAAAAAAAAAAGGCACCAATAAAATAACAAGTAAAAAAGAAAAGAAAAGAAAGAAAAAAAGAAAAGAAAGAAAGAAAAAAAGAAAAGAAAAAAAGAAAAAGAAAAAGAAAGCCATCCAGATAAAATGTATGGGGGAGGGGGAGATTACGGTAAAAATTAAACAGCTGCGAACTGAAACTTGAGTAAAGGTATGTTGAAAAATTCAAGTATTATGTTATTAAAGGAGGCTATGGACATCATTTATTTGACAAAACATGTTCATGTATATTTTCGCCCTAGCGTGTGCTTGTGTGTATGGGGGGGGGGGGGTGGATTTACAGGGTGAGATATGAAAATTACGTAATTTTAGAAATAGATTTCTATTAAATAATTTACAGGTTGTTAAACACTAATCAATCCTTTTCATAAAACTCATAATTTTTTTCACTTTTTATTTTTTTTATTTTTTTTATTTATTTTTTTTTTTTACAAAGATAATTTTGTAAATTTTCACAGAAATGTTTTTACATATGTATCAGAGTTTCCCCCAGAGGGTTTCAGGGAGGCGCTCCGCCCCTCCTGTCCTTTAATTTAAAACTAGCGCCCCTCTTGTCCCTCATCCAAAAACTAGCGCCCCTCTTGTAGCTCATTCAAAAAAATAGCGCCCTTCTTGCCCCACATTTGAAAACAACGCAGCTCTTCAGTGATGATGAGGACGCGCTATAACGCGTAAATTGCGTAAAAAATCGGCGACGGAACTCAAAAAATAGCTCTTACGCATCACTTAAAACGTGCAATTTCATCAAAAAATCACGAAAAAAAGTCAAATTTCACTAAAAAAAAAATCACAAAAAAATGGCTAATTTCGTACAAAATTCTGTAAAAACGGCAGATTTCCTTAAAAGATCGTAAAAAAAGGATAAAGTTCGTGCAAAAATTGCGATGAAACGGAAAAGTTTGTAAAAAAAAATCACGAAAACGGCAATTTTCGTCAAAAAATCGCGATAAAACGGCAGATTTCGTATAATGATTTGCGGAAAACCGCAAATTTCACCCGAAGATCGTAATAAAACGGAAAATTCTGTCAAAAGATTTAAAAAATTCGCGAAAGAATGCAAAATTTGTCAAAATATCTCGAAAAGACGGCAGATTTTGTCAAAAGATCGCAAAAAATGCAAATTTCGTCAAAAAGACACACACACAAAATAAGTTAATGCCAGAAGTGAATTTTTCTGGTCTAAAAATTAATTTTCCTGCTTCAAAATTGTGTTTTTAATGCTCAAAAAGGGGATTTTCCTGCTTCACAATCAATGCGTGTGAAGAGAAAATCGCACCTGGGGCATAATTAGAATTTGAGGCTTCCCCCCCCCCCCCCACTCCCAACTTTTTCTTGTGAGAGCCCAAAAATGAAGTTTGTTGTATAAATTTGACACCCCCTAAATTTCTGCGCCCGCGGCAACCTCCTCCTCCCCCCCCCCTATGTTCACAATCCCCTTTTGACTGTCCAAAACTTTCTAAATGTGAATCCTGAAAGCACCCGTTTATGAAACAAAAAGAATCTTTTATTCAACAAAAGTATTCTTTAAAAAAAAAAAAAAAAAAAAGTCTTTTTCAATAAATCGGGCTTCTCACTTAACAATTTAACAAAATCGGCCGTTTTTTCTCGATCTTTCATGATATTTGTCGTGTTTTCGAATTTTTTTAACGCAAAATATGCCTTTTTGCGATCTTTTAACAAAATCGACTGTTTTTTCGCAATCTTTTAACAAAATTTATATTTTTTTTTCCTTTTTGTTCAATTTTTTTGGCAAAATTTGTTTTTTCTCGATTTTTTAGCGAAATTTCTGTTTCTTCACGATTTTTTGAACCGCTAGATACTAGATTCAATTCTATAAAAATGCCCTTAAAAATCAAAAAAGGGCCCTTTACAGAACAGTAGCGCCCTGCCCCTTTTTAAACCTGGGGGAAACTCTGTATATATATATATATATATATAGTAGGCAAATTCAAAATTACAATCCAGTTTTCTAAGCAGTTTTTAATTATAAACCAAATGCAATTTTTTTTTCTTTTTTTTTTTTTTTTTTTTTTTTTTTTTTTGTAATTTTTAAAAAGGAATTTAACATTAAATGATCTAAATTACGAATATTCATAACTTCATCATTTTGAACGATTTGCTGAATAATGAGTGTCTATTTCATACCCTAATATAAAATTACAAAAAAGGTAAAAATTTGATAATATTGCTGAATGTTTCAGCATTTGGTTCTATTTGGGCAGGAAGATGACCCCTAACATATATTTTTACAATTTGAAAAGTACACGATCCCCATATGAATAGCTATTTCTGTTTTCTTCCTTGTGTGTGTGTGATTATCTGAAGATTAAAATGTTTGGGGTTATTCTCACTCACTTAACTTTTATTTATTTATTTATTTATTTATTTTATGGAACAGGATCGGCTTTCCAGAGCATCTCTTCCCCCTCCCACCCATCTTGGAAATTTACGAACAATAGTACAGTTAATAAACTGTGTTAGCCTTTAGATTATTTTACTTTCAATGTGTAATTGTTTAAGGTCAGTTGAAATATTTTTTTAAAATACACTGCAAATCCCCGAAACACATTCTACTCACTATGCAACACATTTCTGAACGCCAGAGGTGTCAAGATGCGTTTCCAATGTGTTTCATCCATTCCCAAGTGTTTCAGATTGTGTAATAAAATGCGTTTGCGCTGTACTTTCCCAAAGCATTAACCGCGAATGCAACACATAACGTATAATAGAACACATGAAAACGCATCGCAGTAAACGACGCGTTTAGAGTTGTATTCAGACATTTCTCCCCGGAAAGGATTTCTAAAGTTCTGTAGAAGGTAGATAAACTTTCAAAAGAAAAAAAAAAGAAAAAAAAATCATTTTTTTTTTAATTGGGAGGGGGGGGGGATAGACACATTAAGTAACCGGAAGGAAGAAGAATGAGAGAAAGAGGTTTCCAGAGCCACTCCATTAATTTACCGCTGCCCACATGATTATATAGAAAAAATCAGTTATTTACGTGAAAACACATGCAGTTTTGAAACTTTCCAGTTAATAATTCATAAATGATTTTCTTTGTTGTTACAGATAGTGCGGCCGTTATCATTTCAACTGAGGAAACTAGTGTTTATTTCAGGGAGTGGGCCAGAGGAGACATTCCCCCCGGAGCAATGAGATATCTCCCCGGAAGATTTGAGATTTTGTTTTCAATGGTGAAAAAGTGCAATTTTCTCCCTTCTCAGAACTCTACAGTGCCCCTCCCCCGGGGCCACAGAAAGCCCTCCCAGAGGTGTCTAAATTCAACACTGGTGGAAATCTTAAAACAATTCATTGGGATTTTGTTAGGGCCCCCAATGCTGTTTATCTAATTCGAAACAACTTCTTCTAGGCAAAGTTGATATAATTGTCGGTGATGTATAAATTTGATGATCCTGAAAGAATCCGTGAACGCAAAAATAAACATTTAAAATATCGTACAAGACAGAAATTTTACGAAATTTAAATAAATGTGTTCATTGAATGTGGAAGAAGTAACATTTTTCATACTTTTTTTTTTATGATATATACAATTTAAACATAAATTTTATTACTCCAATATTACACTATACGAGGGCCACACTAACTGCTAAGAGTCCCACTTGACGCTGCACCAGGGCTATAAGGGAGGGTATACGGGAGTATACTCCGTATACCTTCTGGATTTTTTAAAGGAACACTGTATACCCTCTGTTTTTCAAGTAAGCTATAATGTACATATTCTATGCTATACCCCCTGCCTTGAGCATATACCCTCTGTTTAGAGCGCGTATTCCCTGTTATTTTTAGGACTATACCCCTGCGCTGCACTAATCTTGCTTGTTGGGGGAGAGGAGAGTAGACACGTCACACGTCCGTTCCTATATTGCCCCTTACTATATTTGTTTCTGGGGGCACTATCGGGCGCCTAAATGTTGTTGCATAAAATATATATATATATATATATACATATATAAGATTCTCCAGTAACACCTCTAATCAAGGAGCAGCCAATATTTGCTGAGGCCGCCAGACGTGGGCTCATTGTTGGATGATAAGTCGGCGGGGGGGGGGGGGCATTCTGCTTAGAAAGCTTTGATCAGGGCCCGACTTAAACAGTGGGGGGGCCCTGGGGCAAACATTATTAGGGGGAGCCCATTATTAGGGGGTTTATGAATAGTTATGAATTTTAGTTTTAGTCACTTCAGTTTAATTTACGAAAAAATAGAAGCCCCCCCCCCCTTCTATTTTTTCGTAAATTAAACTGAAGTGACTAAAACTGAAATTCATAACTATTGTATGTGTACATAAATTTCATACCAAGTACTATTCACATCTATATACGCATAATAGCAGAAGGAAGACAACTTTAAGAAATTATAGAATAGAGGTTTTTTCCGATTACAGGAATAGGAGGATAAATGTGAGGCCTTTAGGAGGCACTGGGTACGGAAACATAGGGGGTAGGGGAAAAGGACCTTTAAAATAAAAAAAAAAAAAAAAAAAAAAGAATTTTGGTTATTTTTGACCATTTTTATCATTTGACACTCCTTTAACGAAAAACATATCTGCCCTTGGGGGGGGGGGGCAATTGCCCCGCATGCCCCTGCCTGAGTCAGGCTCTGGCTTTGATAATATATGTTTTTTAAGCGCGCCGGCCGCATAGAATGTCCAGAGACATTTTTGCACCCTTTTACAAACACAAGCCTAAAACCAATCCCCTTCAAACATCCGGAAACTGCGTATTTTTTTCTTCTGAATTTTGATTGGTTGCTGAGCGAGCTGGCGTTACAGCTTCCGGTGTAAACAGAGGCCGTTTCGTTTGTTTTGGCGCGTAAACTTCTTATTGAATTAAAGTGGCAGCCATTGTAGCTTCTAGACCTCAAAACATTGTTCTCTCAAACCCTCAAAACCCCTCAAATTAAAGTGGCTGACTTGATCTACGCACTGGTTTGGACAATCTCGTGATGAAATCGTTCAAAGACTGAATATAAAGGAGATTTTTGAGTTTCTAGGTAAGTGAATTTCGTTTTTATAAAAATGAGTGTTTTTTATACTAAAGCTTGTTTTGTTTCTTTCATCTGCTTTTGTTTGTTTCTTTAATACGCCTAACGATAATAAAGTATTTAATATGTAAATTAATTTATTTCCTAAAACTCATTATTTAAAAGTTATACATGTAACCAATTTGATTTATTTTTAAGTTGTAATTGATTGCAATGCTTCCATTTGATTCTCATTATATTAACTGTAATAAATGTATAAATGAATTATTTTACAAATGAGAAAGTGTTGCTAGTTTCCATTTTATAGGGATATCTACATGGAACTTTCTTCATGGCTTTTCAATGGCTTCAACAAGTGTACTTATACTCATGTTAACCGTAAAGGAAAAAAAAAAAAAAATACTGATTAATTGTTATGAATATAAATTGTAGTTAATTGATTTCCTGTTTCTCTATATTCTAAATGCTTATAGCATTCAATTTTTTTTAATTAATTCCCTCATGTATTTAAAGTTTACTTCCATTATTTCCATAAAAGCCAATTCCCCGAAATGTTAAACAATATTAATATATATATATTTTATATTGAATATTTATATAGAAGTTAAGGGGCTATGCAAGTATAAGATTATCAGCTTTTTGATAATTTTGGATTCCCCCCCCCCCTTTCAATATCATATACGTTATCATATCAATCCCTGAAATCCCCCACCCCCACCCGGTAATGATATCATTATCAAAGTGTAATTTTTTTATTATACTTTTAGAATTTAGTTCTTTTGTTTGAAGTAATACGCAAAACTGGTTAAGTTTATTTTTCACATTCTTTATGGATTCAAATAAAAAGAAGTTAATAAAATATTGCTTTTTTGAAATAACACTTAAAAGAAATAATTATTTAAAAATACTTATAATAGCTTTTTGTTTCATAATGCATTCTACATTAATGAAGTCTTGTTGCATTTACCCCGAACGTAGGAGGGGTGGGGGCAGGTAGAAATTTTTATCAACAAAACAAGTGGACATCATTCTTTTTTTTTTTTTTTTTTTAGTAAACACAAGCTTTATTTCAAATATATTTCATATATGGTTTTTCAAATATTCGGATATATTCCATATTTTAGGTGGTAGGTGCTGGTTTTGAACCCAATCTTGATCGTCAGCCTAACCATTCGGAGTTTTGTGTGGTTTTCTTCAAACCTTGGATTTCCTTGCATAAATACAGTTAAGGCTCCCTTAGAAAGACCCTCACAGAGGGCACCCCACCCCTTAGGGCCTATATCCCACAGTGTACATAATTAGCCGACATAAATACAAACAAACAAATCCATATTTTAGAATTGAATAGTTTTATTGTAATTTAGTGATTTTAATGAAAACTTAGTATTTTCCTAAATCTAAATAAGACTAAATATCAATAACATAGTAGTTTGAACTAAAAACCACATTACAAATAAAAAAAGAAAAATGTAATTGGATTAAAAATGATATCGATATCAAAAGACAAAATCTCCCTACTTCTAGAAATATCATATGATATAATTCAAAAGACTCTCCCCCCCCTCTCCCCTAAAATGATAACATTATTGCACAGCCCCTAATACATATTATCTAATCAACAATGTTTTTTTTTTATAAATGTCATTACTACATGGTTGGGGTATAGCACCAATCAACTCGCCATTGGCTAGTAGATTTTCTGACTGGTTAGCAGTTTTTTTTTTTTTTTTTAGAAACTTTCTTTGTCTTTCTTTCTTTCTTTTTTTTTTTTTTTTTTTATTATGTAGAGAATGTGTGTGTACAGAAAGCTGCAAAGCTTGTATTTTATTATAGAGTGATAAAATGCTCCAGATTGGTAAAATATACTAATATCAATTTGGATGAAAATTACGAAAAAGGTGATAATGAAAACTACATTTTATATGGTAACTTACATTCCTTTTTCAATAATGATAGTTACCATAGTAAATAAAACTATCAAAAAACTAGAAATAACATTAAAATTAGGTAATTTTCGTCTAAATTGAACTTTGAATAAGTTTCATTCGCAAACTATGTCAAATTTACATTTTGAATAATTCTTTTGTATGTATTACATTACTAAATTTGCTGAAAATAGTTCAAAATGTAACGTAAGTTATCACGGAATGACCCTAATTTTGTCTTCATTAAAATAAATATAATAAATATTGCAATGTGCATTCTCATAATAGTTATAATAATGATAAATGTACAATAGCTTTAAAATTTTAAATTCTTGTATGAAAAAAACATGCATGAAAGTTTTTTGGGCTTTTTATATTTCATTAAAAAAACACTATTTTTAACACTTTTATTCACTTAAAATATACCATTTCTATTTTTAACTACTTTTACAAACAGTATTTTTTAAATCAGAAACTAAATTAGTGAATACCATTATATGAAATTATAGCATTAAATACCAGGAAATTTTCACCCCTGGAAAAATGTAAGCTTAGATGATAAATTTTCATAAAAGTGAAAAAAAGTCAAACTAATAAGCTTTTTCATAAGTGGTAAAAACCATGTAAGGTAAAAAATATGTTTTTCCAAAGATGGTTAAAACCATGATAAATACTGGTAAAACCAGCCCAACCCTGTATTTAATCTTGTCCCATTTTGTCTCCCTTTATATTTTTTGCTAAATAATCGACTCCTCTATCTTTTGCACAATGCATCAGTTCTCTTTAGGGAAAAAATCATGCTTTTTATATTTATTTGTGATTTTATTTGGTATGATAACACTTGTTATGTAATGTTAAAGCTATGGGTAGTTGTTTTTTAATTTTTCGTTTAAATTTTAACTTAAAAAAAAATATTATAAGATGACTAAGGTTAATCTCTAATATGGCTTCCTTATTTTTTTTTTTAAATTTCGGTGTCAGATTTTTAAATAAAGGTTCTTTCACATTGAGAACAGATTTCGAAAGTGAAAGTGTACCCTTATTTAAAAAAATCTGCAACTAAAATCAAAAAATATGAAATGGCCATATTATAGATCAACTTCAACTATCCTATGTAAAATATCGCTTAAAAATATTCAATATTAAATAGAAAATTCAAAAACAATATGCCCATAGGTTTAACCCTTTAACATTACTGAGTGAGTGTTTTAAGTGAGTGTGGCATATCCTTAAGGGCCTTCTTCGCTATTGGAAAAACACCCACCTTCTAATGTTAATATTATTGGAGATTTTATTTAAATATTTTGTTTGAAGTTTCATACATTTAAATGATTTTTTTAAAGTAAAAATGAAAACACACATTCAATAATTGTGAATTCTGTAGGAGATTTTTTTTCCCCTTACAATTAAAATAATTTTGTTTTTTGAATAGGTTTTGAACTAAATTAAGTAACTATTTTTTCTCACTACTGGTATGGTGGGTGAATTATTGATTTATTCTTAATTTCAAGAGATACTCCATAAATAAGGTATTTTCATCCATAAGAAGTGATTATCAGTCACAAAGAAAAAAATTAATTTTAGGGCAAAATGTTTAAATTATCTAGTTTAATCATTTTATTCCTATATTGAATTATTCTGTATTTAATAAAATAAATTCAATTATTCTGTATTTATTAAAATAATTGTAACTTTTTTTTCTGTGTTTATACTAATTGCAAAAATAAATAAAACAATGCTGTAGAGAAAATATGTATTAAAAATTTTAACCGATATTTTTATGAATTTCTAAAAATAAGGAAAAAATGATTACAATTTAATATATGCTGAAAATACATTGCACTATCATTAAACAAAAGTGATGCTATATTAACAGCAATTTTCCTGTTTGATTCAGAGTTTATATTACATATTTGAGTTTTTGAGGACTAAAATCTAATCTTGTCATAAAGTATAGCCATAGTAATAATTTTGCATTTTAAATTTGAAAAACTTTATTAATATTTAAGGCTATTTTAAACCTTGCTGTTAAAGTTTTATTTTAATCTTGTAGTTGCTGAATTGCACATTTCAAATTATTTCTAAATAAAATCTTTATGAAAGTTTTATTTTTCCAGAATAGAATTTTGAGAAAAGAACCTGTTGCTGAAATGGAATTTTTTGAATAGAGCTCTTGTTGATGAAAGACTGAGATCATGAAAGATAAGTAATTTCTTATTATGCAGTCAGAGGTTGTGCATATTTTATAAATTTCTTGTCATTGAATTTTTACATTTTTATAAATACAAAATTTGGAAGTAACAATGCAATTGACGGTATAATGAATGCTTAATTACAATATAGTAAAATATTAAAATAAGAAAATTAAAAAATGATTAAATAATGATAAATAAATGCCAAGTATATAATTAAAATTAATAATATATTGTTAAATATCCACCATATATCTAAACTGAAAATTTCATTCTTTACATCTGTGATATTAAGATTTTAGGGTTGCAAATTTAATAGTCTACTGCATTAAAACTTACTGCATAAAACTTTTATTATGTTTAATAAAAATAATAATAATAAAAATGTATTACGTTGTAAAAAGTGATTGATGAATTCTTATAATTGTAATTTTTTTTTCTCCAAAAGTAAAAATATTCTCAATTTTAACCCTCCCCCCACCACCACCACACATATATAAGAAAAAAAATTAATTTCAAGCATAAATTAGTTTTCAAGAACTACTTAACTTTCCACTTATCTCTATGAATTTTTTTTTTTTTTTATAATATGTTTATTTGGTGCACTTTCTAAAAAAAATTGTTGAGTATGTCACCTTAAATTTTGTTAAAATCTGGTGTTAAACCAAAAAAACTGGTTTTGAGAAAGGTTTAAAAAAAAAGGGGGGGGGTATCAACTTTGATTCAGAGTTCTGTTTTTGTAAAATTGTTAATTTTTTCTTTTACTTGTGAAAATTCTAGTCATAGTTTTGTGAAATTTTTATCTATATATTCAGATCCAAAAATTGATTCATGATAAAATTCAGTAATATATTCTTTGGCGAGTTTAACTGTTTATTTACAGGCCAGCTTTTATTTTTAAATTATTAAATTTATAAAAAGATCAATATGAAGGTGAAAAAGTTTTGTGAAGGGTCCTTTAAAGGATCTAATACTTTCTTAAACATATTCCTCTGCAGCCTAATTCTCTTATTTTATCCCTATCAAGCTGTCACAATTCTCTGATAAGTATTATTTATTTGAAAAATTTCAAAGAAGGAAGTGGAGAGGGGATTTACATTTTTTAAAAATCGTAGAGATTTCTTACATGTCATTTTAGATGTCGTTTTTCGATTGAGTCTTTTGGTAAATATTAAAAAAACTTGAGAAAACTCATATTTTTAATTTTTTATTCCTACAAAAGAAAAAATACTGTAGTACAGTAGACTCCTTCAAATCCGCACAGCTCGGTACCAGAGGTTGCGCAGATTTTAGAATTTTGCGGATTCCTGGTCATTGCTTTGTTTACATTTTTTAAGGGTGTATTTAGATTCAAACTGCTTGTTTTCCGATTTATTTTTGAATTCACTTTTGCTCTCAAACACATGAAACTCGCAGATTCTCTTATTTAGAAAGTGCACAAGGTGCCGTAAAGGTCAATTCTTTGATAAGTGTACAAAATATCGCAAAAAAAAGCAATCAAAAATGGCAATTTGAACCGATTTTTCCGAAGTGGGAGATAAGGGAATGAAAAAAAGGGTCTTCCAGAGAAGTTAATTGCTTATAAATCAAATTCTAATGAATTGAGCATAAAAAGACTTTACTCGGCACCTCATACGTCCCTTCAAGAATCCCCTCAGCAAGTTTCATGATTCTACTTTTAAAAATGTCTGAAATTGTATCGGAAAATTTCCAGCTGCTGAAGGTGGAAAAGCATTTTTTCGAATACACCTTTAAACCTCAATTTGAACCCAATGACTAATGCAACCAAAACTATAATGAATGCTTATAATGTAATAAAACATTAAAATAAATAATAAACTAAAATAGTAAAAATTTAGATATTTTTTTAATTATTAAATTTAAAAGCAAAGGTAGACTTAAATAATAATGAATAATGTATTATATTCATTATAAAGATGAAATGTATTTTTCCTAAATTATTCAGTGTAATTTACCTCATAAAAGTACATTGCTAATTTACGTGAAAATTATAAAATAAGGAAGTTTTGTTCCAGGTTTAGCCAGACTTAATAACCAAAAAAGCTTGATTAATATTTAAATATATATGGTAAGAAAACTGATTACCAATGATGTCAGCAATATTCTGAATTTTTTCAGAAATAAATTAACTTATTCATGAAAAAACATGAATTCAGTAATATTAACAAAAATTACAAATTAAAAAATATATGAAATTGATATAAAATTAATAAAGTCAAATTTCCTTCCTGTATCAAAACTGAATGTTTCATTGTTTACATCCATAAATTATGAGCAGATTTTAGGGTTGCATATTTGAGGGAGTCTACTGTATATAGTTGATACTCCATTTTTTTAATAATATATAAAAATGTGTTCATAACATATTATGTATTTTTGCAGTTGAGCTGTATTTAATATTTCAATTTTATTTATATCCAGATTGTCTAAATTAAAGGAAAGAGTTTATTATTCAGACAGGTGCAGATAGGAAATGTCTCCTTTATCAATTTCTGATTTTCATTTCATCTGTTGCTATAAGTTATACCCTCTCAATAATAAAAACGAGAATTTTTGAATGTAAAACGAAAGGATGTATTCTAATCCAAACTGTTTGTTTTCCGATTTATTTTTAAATTCATTTTTGCTCTCAAACTCATCAAACCTGTAAATTATCTTTTTTAAAAACTACGTCAGTTGCCTTGTTTATTGATCTTTTTTATAAGTGCAGAAAATACTATCAAAGTTGGCGTTTTGAATCAGATTTTCCAAAATGGAAGATCTGGGAACAAAAAAAAGGGATCATACATAGATAATAATTTTTTTAAATTCAAATTCTAATGAGCTGTGTGAAAAATGAAATCACACTATCTCTTATACATGTATTCAAGAATCATCTCAAGTTCCATGCTGTATGTTTAAAAATGAGTCTAAAAATGTCTCAACATTTTCAAGCTGTTGATGGTGGAAAAATATTTTTTCAAATACACCCTTAATGAACATGTATTGCATCATTTGCACAAAGTTAATAATTCTGGAAGTGTGATTTAATCAGCATATTATAAAACTATATTTAAAATGCTAGCTAAAAGCTTTACTTAGATATTTTAAAAGTACATCTTAATTACATTGCTTCACAGATATATTAAAACACCAGATATATACAAATAAACAGGGATGTAGTGGAGGGTATACTGAAGTATACACCGTGTATCTTCTGGATTTTTAAAGAAAGCTCCGTATACCCTCTTTCTCAATGAAACATTAACATATGTTCTATTTATTAACATTCATAATGATAGCGACCTTCTGCCTTTACCGTATACTCTCTGCTTTTTTTTTACGACTACAACACTGCAAATAAAATGTCTTTTTCTGGAAAAAAAAAATTCAAATTTAGAAAAAAATTGCAAGATCAAAGTGGGGAGGGCGGATAAAATTTTGGTACAATTTATAGTTTTGTTTTTTAATTAAAATATTACTTAGAAATGCACATAAATAAATAAAAAAAATTAAGTACCAACTCCTTTCATATTTAATTAAAAATAATAATAAAATAAAAAACCTTAACTGTGTTGTTTTCAAGAACTGATGAACTTTTACTATTTTATTAGCTTTTATAGTTCCTAAGTTATTTTTAAGATGAGAGCATACTAAACCCAGGGGCCTCGCTAAAGGGGGGGGGGACAGGGGGGAGCCTCCCCCCCAAACATTCGCAAATGTTGTTACACATGGCAAATTTAATCAAAATTTTAATAAAAATTGTAGTACATTTTCTATTTTTGATAGAATTTGCAAAAGTTACAACTCTAATTGGAAATATTATTAAACTTTTTACAAATAAGAACTGTATTACATTTTCTAAGTGTGGTAATTTGGCAAAATTATAAAACGAGTTGGCAAATATGAAAATTTGACTTGGCAATTTAAGGTCTTCTCCCCCACCAATAAAAAGTCTTAGCGATGGCCCTGACTAAACCACACATGAAAAATAAATCTAATAAGCTAAGCCAGCTATTAGCATGCATATTGTACAGTCGTGGAAAATTCCTCCCTCCCCCTCCTTATTAGCTTCTCAACAAATTATTGTAAAAATAAAATAAGGAAAAAAGCTACTGGTACTGAACGAGGCGAAATATAATTTACTTTTAAATGGTGTATATAAATTTTGCTTAGGAAGCCATCTACATATTAAAACAAACTTAAACTATTCTTTTCATTGTCAAGTAATTCATATAAAACTACTAGGAAAATTATAAAAATTAATAATAAAGGTGACATTTTTTTCGTTATTTTTTTTATAAACCAAAAACTTCAAAGGTTGTCTATTACTGGCACATCTACCCTACATAAGTTTATATGTGTGTGCAGGGCCTGATTATCAACGGGGCACTCTCCTACCAGTAAAAATAAAGAAAAAATTTTCTCTTATTCATGACAGTAATTTCGGCTGAAAAGGGCGTTTAAACATAGTAAAAATTTCTTTAAAATTTTTCTGGTGAGAGAGTGCCCCGTTGGTAATCAGGCCCTGTGTGTGTGCACATAAATTTTATTTGGAGAATATTTTTAATTGCTGTCTTTCATTCATATACTTATGGACTATACTCTCCTCAAATAATGAATCCTTCCTAATTTTTCTTTCAACATTGTTGATTCTGCGACTTAATCTTTCTGTTCTGGTTCTGACATGTAAGAATATTTTAATGTGTTACATTTTGTCATTGTTCAATTTAAATATGAATATGATTCTTTAGAATGTGTAGTATATGTAGAGCCTATGTAATATAAAATTTGAAAACACATTTTTGAAGCATAATTTATGTATTAAAAATAAATTAATCCAAATTTAATATGAATTAGCTGTAAATTAAAAAAATAACTAAAATAGAAAAATAAAGCTGGCTTTTTTTAAGTGATTAAAACAAACAATCAAAGAAAAACTGCTGATTTCAGAACAAATTTGTTTATTATGGGGACATAAATTCCTCAATAAAATTCACTTGAAGAATGCTTATTTCAGAAAACATCTCCTCACATGAATTTTGAGAGAAAGAGTTTCAAAATGTTGTTGATGTTGAATGTAAGAAAGGGTTAAAGTAAAATAAATTCTTTGTATTTTAACAAAAATAACTTATTCTCTGGGTACTTGATAATCAATGTGTATTTTAGAATAAAGGATAAAATGGAACTTCATAACTTTCTATGCTTAAAAGAAATTTTGCAAATTTACAAAGTACATTTAATGGAACTTGGTACAAATATATTCTAACTATAACTTATGCTGCTTATAAATTCATGTTCGAATAAAGCATAGTCATAATAGATCATAAAAATGCTAAATTTTCAATGTAGCAATAGCTTTTAAAAGTAAATATAATTTTAAAAAAGTTTTTAAAATTTCTTTTTAAATTTTTATATTTGAAAATAATTTTTTATCCTTTATTCAGATTTTTTTCTATAAATCTAAGTATCAGATTTTTGACCAGTCCATTAGATCAGCAAGGGTGGGGGGAGAGGGATACAGAATGCACATGTGAGAAAACATGTTTTTAAATTCATATTTTTTTTTCTTTATTTATTTTTAAGTTGCACATATCAAAAATCAGAAATGTGGCTATCACGCACATGATCTAAAAATAGCTTTATATATAATATATATATAAATATCATAGTTTAGACAATTTGATTAGTTATTGTGAAAGCTTTAGCACTTTGATAATTATAAATGAATATATATATATAATATGTATGTAATTAGTTATATATGTAACTATATATATTTACCTATGACTAAAAAAAAAACAAATTATGAATTGAGAAAAATAAGTTTAGACACTGTATTTACAAGAGCATTGAATGGGAAGGGTTAGGGAAATTAAGTATATATCTATTATTTATCAAATCATTCTGAAATATGGGAAGAAAGTTCTACGAATACTAAAGCACACTAAAAATAAAAAATAAAAACACACACATTTTAAAATTATTATTAAGTTATGCTATTATAATTTAGATGTAGTAAAAGTTGTTTTATTAGAAGTATCCAAGGTGTTTGATTGGCATACTACAAGAGTAAGAGATGTATCAAATTATTAAAGAATCCTTACAAATTAATAATAAACATTAATTTGTTTTTTATAACTTTAAAATTTTATATGTAAATATATATAATAAAAAGATATTTTCTTTATCAGAAAAAAAGGTGTGCATTCAGCCTAAAATTTGGCGAATATTCGGTATTTGGCCGAATCACTATTTGTCCCATTCCTATATTATTTCTAAAATACACTTTTTTTTTCTTGCTCGAAATTTTACCAAAGTTCTTTTATTTAAATCAGCTCATTTTTGATCATGGTTTAAACTAACTATATATGTATATAAAAAAATTTGAATTTAGTTCCTAGATATTTTGTAATAAATATTATGTTATGCCACAAACACATTGTAAATTTAAAAAGTGGGAAAGTCTGAGAGCTCAAAATGCTGCTTTTAATTTTACTTGAAACAAATATATTTAAAAATAATCTCAGCTGAAAAACATTAAATGATTAATTCATATAGTTACCTATTGGAACATATCTAAATCTTATGGTTAAAATTTCCTTACAAAAACATACTTTTTTGAATGCATATGGCAGAATAAATAAATATAGGTCATTCAAACCTATTTTGATTCATATTTCTGTAGAGACATCATTATGTCCTTGTGAACATTGTTTAATTCTCATTTTAGTTTATGAAAAATTTGGAAAATAAAATAAGGAATTATGATTAGAATGTTAAGTATGTTTATATGATTTTAAAATGTTATTTTAATACTTATAAAAGTCAGCCTATTAAAAACAATTTTATAAATGTTTGTAAATACAAATCTGGTGAATATGTGAAATATGTCTGGTAAATTTAATTCAGATTCACTCTAAACTTTGTAATCGTTAGAAACTCAATGCTGTAAAGTTGTTTATTTTTGATTATTTTAATAACAAATATAATTTTTTTTTCACTTCCATTGAAATTTATAATATATAGGACGGCAGCTCACACAGTCATTTATTTGAGTTCATGGTTGAAATTCCAGGATTAGTTAAAATTCGATTTGTATATTAAAATACTGTAGATCTGCCAAATCCTATTTTAGGGGAAAACACCTGAAAACATGATTTTGAGGTTGACTTATAGATTTACCATTGTGTTTTCTTGTTACCAGATTTCCATGTTTTCTACATTTGGATACAAGAAAACATAGTGCTAAACCTATGACTAAATTGCTAAAATTGGATTTCATTGTGTTTCTTCCAACTGAATTTTTCTAAGCTTTATGAATTATTAAATTATTTTATAAACATTGTTTTACTTTAAAATTACATTTAGAATTAAAAAAAATTCATTTTAAATTATATGTATATTTGTGATTTTTTTTTTAAATAAACTATTTCTATTATACATATTTTTAAAAAATATGTATAATAGAAAGGAAATAAAAATGAATAAAAATAATGAATTTAATGTCTTTTAACTTTACTTGCACATTTGCTTAAGATGCTGTTTACCTAAATTAGTTATTTTTTATAATATTTGTTAATAATATTTATTTATAAATGTTCATGTGCAAGTGTATTATTCCAATAACTGTCACACATAGTTTTTGTTTGTGTCTGTGTGTGTTTGTTGTCTTTTTCACAGATTTCTAAATTTTAAGAACATTTTAAAAAATTCACTAAGGGCATGGAGTATTTGAAATCTTTATTTTCTAATTGTTTTTTTACATAGTTTTTTTTTTATGTAAACAATATCACTTTCTCACTCCTTTTTTTTTTTAATCATAAGCATTTAAAGAATTGTTTTCATAACTTATAATTATGAAATGTTTTATACATTTTTAAATAATTTAATAAAATATACTTTCAAACATCCTCACAGAAAATTAGAATTTTTACTTTCTGCTTGATTTGTGTGTGTGAATATTGAATTATTATGCGTAGATTTGTAATTTTAGAAACATCAGAACTTCTTTCAAAGTCAAGAATTTTAATCTGTTGATTTAAATCAACGATTAAATCTGCTTAAAAACTTCTTTCAAAATGAATTATGGGTATGGAATGTTTGACTTATTAATTTGGTTGCTTTAGCATACAGTTGAATCTGTCATTTTGAAAAGTGGATCCCTTTTGACTAATTCAATTGATATAAAGTTTTTTGTTTTTATTTGGGAAAAAATGTGTATCTGTGTGTGTGTAGACCATTGTTTTTCTTCACCTTATTTTTTTTTTTTTTATGTTTGTTTTAAAAATGTTTTAAAATGTCTTTAAAACATTTTCTCACCTTACATAAATTAAAAATTTTATTTGTGCTTAAGTTATTTGATAAAATATATTTTCATACATACATGCAAGCATGAATTTGAAATGGAAAGTGACATCTTTAATTTTCGTTATAACTTGATTTTTGTGTAAATTATTATGGGATTTAAGCATAGATTTTTAATCGTAAAAACATTTAAACTTTTTTTGAAAAAAAAAAAAAGTAGTCAAGGGATATCAGTTTATTTTAAGTCAAAATATATATATATTCCTTTTTACAGAGTTTATACCTTGGAAAATATTGATTTTGAAATATTGAAGCTTATTGTTTGCATAATGTGGTGCTTGTGATTTCAATAACATGTATGATTTGGTTATTTTTTATGAAAAAAATTCATTTATTTTGTTTATGGTATTTCTGCATGTTTAATTATAATTTTGTCTTCCAAATAACATTTTTAGATCTTAAAATTGTCTTTTTTCTGTTTTTAAAATAGGTGGAGTAATTAACCAGTTACTTGGAGAGATTCAATTTTACCTGTGTTAAGATTTTTGATTATATCAAGCTTAAACTTTTTACATCAATGATGATGTAAATCATGTGTTATTTTTTAAAAAATCAATATTTTCAAACTTTGTTAAAAAAAAAAAAAAAAAAAAAACATCAAGATAACTGAAGAGTGTAAAATACTTTGATGAATCTGATGTTTAATATTTATATGTATCTCTGTACTTTTAAAGCAGAAATTATGTTCAATAAATAGTTTACAGTAATGCAAATAGACCTAATTATTACTTTATTGTGTCTCTGTCCATACCTTATTATTTTATCTGTAAGCCTAGCAGAATGAGTATTTTAGGATAAGGCGCAAAAGTAGCTACATGCACACAATACTTTTGATTAAGGCTACAGACACACTTGTGGTTTCTTGGTGTATACAAGCAAAAAGTTGAAAACTGGATTCTGTGCAAATAGGAGAAGAACGAGGCTTATTTCAATGTTATAGTACAGATTCTATTACTTTGTCAAGCTTTCATGCCGATTGTGTGGCCACACTTGCTTCAAATAAATTGTTGAAGCTAAATGCTCTTTTTTGTCTACTAAGCTTATTTTTTTATTAATTGGCACAAAAGAAAAACTGTGAAACTTGATATGATTAATTAGTCAAAGTTCTAACTTCAGCAATGAAAATATGCAAATATGGATATAGTATCTATGCAGATGTAGATCAAAGAGAATATACAACTCAGAAACCACAAGTGTGCCCTTAATTTTAAATACAGTAATAAGGAAAAATCTAGTTATTGAAATTTTATTTTGAATTAATTTATTTAAAATGTGTATTAGCATAACAGCATATTGTTTTAAGAATATTTGATTAGTTCATAACAAAAAGTTAAAATGTAATTAAATAGGGAGATTAATAAATGATTCACAGTTTGTGTGTATGAGTATAAAGTTAATGTTTAATATCACATGTAAATTTCAATATTGTATCAATATCAAAGGTAAGATTGTTCTTAAATCAACAGGGGATGCTTTCTGATACATTTCTGTACTCTTTTCTGTTTTAAATGCATGATTAACTATTATGTTTTATTCAGAAATTGGGTAATTAAATCTTTCCATATTTTGGTAAATGCAGATTTTTCTGAAAATACAGTAGAAGTGGGTATCTTCAAACATTTCTGACATGCCAACGTAAGAAAGGGGTCATTGTATGACTTAATTGTTTATGTTCAATAAGTAATTTATTTTAAAAAATGGAAAATTATTATTCTAAACCATTTCAGTACTCATGTTTACCAATTTTATGCCTATGTGTTTAAATATGTCTATGAAAATTTCGCATCATTTAGCAGGGAATTTGGGGATCAAATTAAAAAGTTTTAAAGTTTGAAATGGATTCTGTTTGATACAAAGTTTTACACTTTAAGTAACCATTATATTAATAAACTTAATGTAAAAGAACATGAATTGTGGATCACTGTATTCATTTGATTTCTATCCCCCCACCATCCCTATAAATTTGCATTATTACAATTTTATTTATATGCTTTCTGCAGATTAAATAATATATGCCTCTCTCAGGAGAAAATGCTTGTATAATTTAACTCTGACTTGATATTGAAGTATAGATAAAAACAAAATTACATGAATAAGTCTTTTTTTTTTTTTTTTTTTTCTCTTTGAAGCAAAATTTGTGTACGAAGTTGGAAAAAGGTATATGTGGAAAAACAAAATATCAATAGATATAAATAAATAAGTGGTGAGCAGTACATATAATGATCATATCCTTTAAAAAATATTCATTTTAATAAACCTTTTTTTTTTTTTTTTTTTTTTTTTTTTATGGATTAGAAATGCAAAACTTCCAAAAAAAGGGGGGGGGGGAAAGGAAAGTCACCAGAAAAAGAGAATTTTATCAAAGTTACTACTATTAATGCTTTGCATGGATTCAAGGAACTGGATCAAAAAAAATAAAATAATAATAATAATTTTGAGACAAAAACTGAAATTTTTTAAATACAGAAATGTGTAAAATAAAAATATTTATGCGAAAAAGCAGACCTTTTTAAAATACAGAAGCATGAAAACTGAAGGAAATCTTTATGCGAGAAAACGGAACTTTTTAAATGCAGAAGTATGTAAAAAGAAGGAAAACTGTATGCTGAAAAACGGAACATTTAAATACAGAAATGTGTAAAATGAAGGAGATATTTATGCGAAAAAACGGAGCTTTTAAAATACAGTATTATGTAAAATGAAGGAAAACTTCGTGAAAAAAAACGGAACTTTTAAATATAGAATTACGTAAAATGAAGGAAAATTTTATGCAAAAAAACGGAACTTTTAAATATAGAATTATGTAAAATGAAGGAAAATTTTATGCAAAAAAACGGAACTTTTAAATTTAGAATTATGTAAAATGAAGGAAAACTTTATACAAAAAAACGGAACTTTTTAAATACAGAATTATATAAAATGAAGGAAAACTTTATGCAACAAAACGGAACTTTTTAAATATGGAAGAATGTAAAATGAAGGAAAATTTTTGCGAAAAAACGGAAATTAAAAAACGGAAGTCTTAGAAATCACGGAAGATTTCCTGGAATTTACGGAAAAAAAAATTCCGTTAAATAACGGAAATAGTACTGGCGTCTAGATTACCAGAAGTATTTCCGTTTTTTAACGGGAAAATTTTTTACAGTGTATAATCTATTGTAAAACATGTTTCTTTCCTAATTATTTTTTGAAAGGACAGAGGTAAATGAGAATGTCTTGTATAGAATCAATCATTCATATTAACGACAACCATTGCTATTGCTTTCATGGTTAATACATACATAGAAAAATGTATTTATTACTTGGTATTTATTTTGATACGCTAAGTTTTAAAAAAATACAGATATTTTTTCTTGGTAATATCATATTTCCATAAACTGAATTGGGAATATATTTAAGAAAACTCCAGGGGCAGGAATAATGGTTATGTCTAAAATAATAAATAATTTTTCATAAAAAGATAAAAGTAATGTGACTTATTCTAAATCCCATCAAAGTTTAATAGACAGCGGTACATGAAATTTTTTTAGATAAAACCTAATTAGTTATTTTTGTATTTCTTTATTCCATTCACTTTTTTAAAAATCTTTTTTTTAAAGAAAATATTTATTTAAGCGAAATCTTACATTCCACAATTTTTTTTACTCTTTACATGGCATTTCTTCCAGTAAGTTTTTAATAATAATAATAATAATAATAATAATAATAATAATAATAATAATAATAATAAAATGAACATTTGAAAGCATTTTGTAATGTTTAGAAAAAGTCCTTCGCCCATTTCCCCAATTTTAGTGATTTTCAACTAATGAATACACAGAGAAAGACAAAAGTAGCAAATGATCATAGATTTTAGCTACTTTTGTAGCCGTAATTACTTAGTATTACGGCTAAATACTATTTTTTAAAGAAAATTTTTCTAAAATTTTACTTTGTGCTCTTACTATGTGTTTGCGAAAAACATACTATTGTTAAATTTCTTGCAGGTCAAGTTCTACCATCTGTATAATTTGTGCATATAATACATATATATATTGTTTTATACATTTGGCTTGCAACAATGGCTTTTCATTTTTTCTTAGATTACTAGCCTATATCTGAAATACAGTAATAACCAAAATAAACATAATAAAAACTTTTAATGATTTTAAAAGGAATCAATTTACAATTTAAATTTAAAAATTGCAATTCAGAAACATTGTAACATAATCTTATGAATGAATGAGGCTTTGTGCCAAGTGTTTTCCAACAACACAAAGTGAGAGTAACTGAGTGTAACAGATTTTACGATTCTTAAGAACTCATGGCTTGGAGCCAACAAGTTTCTTCATTCATAAAAAAGCTTTCAAAATTAATACTACGTTGAGAGGTTTTGTTTTATTTTTTTCCCTTCAAATTGAGAGGTTACAATAAGATTTAAGTTTTTTTACTTGGATAAGGAAAGAGAGGTTTCTATTATACACTATCGTTATCAGATTGAAATGTTATGTTTGCTCTTAAGATAATGGCTCAGTATTAATAAATTGCAAAGTTAAACATTTTTAATAAATTTTATCTGATGATAAATTATTTGTTTGTGCTTTCATTCATGAGTTTTATCTTCCACAACATTTTTTGCAATAATTTATTTTGATTAATTATATTACAACCATAGATGAATAACTAAGCACTTGTATAAAATGTACGTTTATTAAATTCTTATGTATTTTAGCTTTATTTTAAAAAAAAAATTACAAAAATAGTGTCTATTAAATCGCACCAGGATCTGAATTAAACTTTGCTTAAAACTTATGAAAGAAAAATTGTAAATGTTTCTTCAAGCATATTATTTGAATATATACTGTTAAACAAAAGATACAAGAAAGAAAATGTATGCTGTAAATTTTATTTCGCAAAATTTTTTTAAGTTATGGACCTATATGCAAATTACATCTAATATAGTCTGCTTATGACAGTTTATCTCACTAAGACATTTTTTTTTGTTTTGTTTTATTAAAATGCACATGATCGCCGTTTGTAAATGAATTGGTAAAAGTATGTTGCATACCCAATGCAAACCTAAAAGCCATAATTGTCTGAGCGTAGCGAAGTCTTATACTCATAGTACGTAACGATATTAAAAGTCAAAAAAATACTTTCGTCTAGCAAATCTCAAAAAATACTTGTCGGATTTTGATTCTGTTTGTACCAGAAGGTGCTTATGAAGGTAACCTCGTGAATGCACCTACTTTCAAAAATTAGTTCCAAATAGTTTAAAAATTATGTTTAAAAAACTGATAAAAGAGCATAATTTATTTGCATACGTCATAGGAATTTGATGTGCGTCACTTTTCACTGGCTGGATGTTTTCGTTAAACTCCCAAATTTAAGCACATGGAGCAAGGAAAATACGCAAACAATTTTTAAGTACAATAAATTATACTTAAATTTAAGAAACAAACTGGAAAATAATTTTGTTGTTGTTGTTAATTGTAAAGAAAAAAGCCTTAATTCTTAGTAACTTAGTACAGGGGTGCAGAATATGTCCGATCCGGCGATCTAGGATCGGGGAAAAATTTTGCAGAAACATATACAATTGATTTCAATTTTAACAAAGAATTCCATAATTTCGTGAGATAGAAAATTCACTACAAAGAAAAAGATCCGTATGGCGACCTTCACAAAATTTATGTATACTGTATCTCACGGATGATTCTGTTACGAATTTTCCGAAAAAAAAATCATCAATCTAAAAACTGTATATAGAAATACCGTGAATTTCGTCCAAGAATTACGGAAAAAACGCAAATTTCATCACGAGATCACAAAATAACCGCAAATTTTGTCAAATGAACTACAAGTTTCGTCAAAAGATCACGAAATGAACACAAATTTCGTCAAAAGACCGCAAAATGAACGCCTATTTCTTCAAAAGATCGCGAAAACTGCAGATTTAGTAAAAAAAAAATGCAAAACAGCCACAAATTTCGTCAAAAAATCACAAAATTCCATCAAAACATGGCGAAACATCTACAAATTTCGTTATAAGATTGCTAAAGAATGCAAATTTTACCTAAAAATGACAAAACAATCACAAATTTCATCAAAAAAATTCTTTAAACGACCACACATTTCCTAAAAACGGGCAAAAAACCCTGCAATATTTCTTCTGTAATATTTCATCCATCATATCTTAATTACTTCTTTATTCTCTGTAATATTTCATTAAAATATCGCAAATACCGACAAAAAAATCACAAAACAAACGGAAATTCCGTCAAAGGATCTCGAAACAATCGCAAATTTTGTTAAAAGATCACGAAATAACTACAAATTTCGTCACACGATCGCTAAAAATTGCGAATTTAGTCAAAGGGCCGCTAAAAAGTGCTGGGAGTGGATGCCCCCCTCCCCCCACTTCCTGGCTGTAACCTTTTAGAAAATTTGGTGTGAATTTCAGATTTTTTTTTTCCCACTCAGAATCACTCGTCTTACATACTTGCGCATAAGTTAAGAAATAATGGAAAAATGGATTTTCGATGCATATGGTAATACAGCATTTATCTATAACATATCGTAAAAATTTTGGGGAAATTTTCGTATGGATTGGTTGAAGTGTTGAGAGTAGAAACATTTTCTGCGCCCCTGCTTAGTACTTGATAATTAATGATATTCTTTATAATAGCACTTTATAACCGCCATTAGCATCTTTAAAGTTTCGCACATTGCGAATTGGAAACAATTCTGCCGTGTTTAAATAAAATGCGTGTTTAAATAAAATATTGGTACTACTTGGTTAGGTCGTTGATCAATTTCGCCAAATTATACATATTGACATATTTTTTATTTTAAGTAAAGAATGAAGAAATAAATTAGTGAAATAGTTATAAAAATATATATAAAAAGGGGGATAAAAAATCATTTGATGATGTTTTAAACACATGTATCGTATTGAATGCGATTGAATGCGACATTCACGATCATTCATTATTGGCATTTTATCTTATTGTTTGACGATACTTTTTTGGTCGACAGAATAATCAAGTAATATAAAAAATAAATAAATAAATAAAAGAAAGAAAGAGAGGAAAAAGAAACAATAGTTGAAGCGATGAATAAACAGTTATAAATAATAAACATAATAATAAATATAATAAAAAATATAAATATCACAGTAAATCGTAAATCGTAAAATACTTATTTAAAAAAAAATTGTTGTTGTTGTTGATTTAAAAGAAAAAAGCCTTAATTCTTAGTAATTTAGTTCTTGAGATTTTGCGATATTCTTTATAATAGCACTTTATAACCGCCATTAGCATCTTTTGGTACTACTAGGTTATTCCGTCGACCAAAAAGTTATCGCCAAACTCTAAGATTAAATGCCAATATTGGATGATCGTGAATGTCACATTCAATGACATTAAATACGATTCACGTGTTTAAAATGTCATTAAGTGATTTTTATTTCGACTTTTTATTAATATTTTTATTAATATTCTACTAATTATTTGTTTTTTCGTTATTTAAAATAAAAATTATGTCAGTATGTATAATTGGGCTATTAATTTGGCGATTTATATAATTTGGCAAAATTGGTCGACGGGATAACAGAGTAGTAACCATCTTTTATATTTCGCACATGCAAATTGGAAACAATTCTGTCGTGTTTAAATAAAATACATGTTTTAATAAAATATTGGCATTACTTGGTTATCTCGTTGATCAATTTCACCAAATTATATATATTGACATAGTTTTTATTTTAAATACCGAAAGGAGAAATAAATTAGTGAAATATTGATAAAAATACAAATAAAAAGTGTGATAAAAAATTACTTGATGATGTTTTAAACACATGTATCGTATTTAATGCGATTGAATGCGGCATTCACGATCATTCATTATTGGCATTTTATCTTATTGTTTGGGATTACTTTTTTGGTCGACGGGATAATCAAGTAATAAAAAAAAACAATAGTTGAAGCGATGAATAAACAGTTATATATAACAAACATAGTAATAAATATAATAAAGAATATCACAATAAATAGTAAATCGTAAAATACTTACAGCAATATTCAGAAACAACGTTTTCACCAATTTGGCGGTGGAAAAAATCGCACTAACGTGTAGCTTATATTTTTACACATATAAATATGACATCTGTGCCATAGTTATGAGTAAAAATAAACATGAAAGATCATCAGGTTTGAAATCTCAATTTCTGAAGCCCAAAGTTGACCATGATTTATAAAAACGCAAAGGTGAAGGTATTGGAAAAGTATCATGAAATTAGGGCAGATGTATCATATACGCATCGGGTTTGGAGCAAATTTGGCGAAAATTATTTTAAAATTAATTTCTGTTATTCTAAAAAGAAAGTAACAATTAAAAAACACGATTAAATCTAGATTAAATTAATATAGAAAAAATAAACAATTTTTTAATAAAAAAACAACAGCCGGGTTACCATGCAATGTAAATAATATTTTGGCGCCAATTATATAAAAAAAAAGTGTACCACATCCTGTTTTAAATTTTTTGGCTAGCTTCTTTTTCTTTTTGGCATTAAATAAATTCATGTGGTTGCAAGGTAAACCATATTTACTGTCCCTTAGGCATGTTTGGTATTGTAGATGAAGTATGTGTGATTAATAGTTTATCTACTGGGACACCCAAAAGAATTTCATTAAATTATGGTCTATTGGGGGAAATCCTTTGAAGAGTATTTTAATGAAATTACGCTATTGCAAATGTGTGAAACTTGTATAAATCACTGAATTTCATTACAATTACGTTTTAACAGGATATTCATAGCATTTTTAATCCAGTTACAGAGAAACACAAAAGAAATCGATTACAATACTGTCTTTGAGCAATAATTTCTGTAAATGCGTTTTCAATTTTGGCAGGCATCAGCTTTTAAAATTAACTGTTTTTTTAGGTGTTCTAATTAATATAAATATTTAGTTCGTATAGTCATCGTCTGATCCGTCCGTCTGTCTGTCCGCATATAACAGCACAAAAACTATCCTACCGAATCGTTTGAAATTTTAAATATCTATTTGTTGCCGAATTTTGTTGAGTCATTGCAAATTTAAATAAAATCGGATAAATATTTCGAATATAGGGACACTCAAAAGTATTCCGTTAAATTACGGCCGATGGGATGAAAGAGTTCCAATTATTTTTTAATGATGTTAGAAACATAATGAACCGTAGGCACATAATGAAATTGATATTTATTTATCAAGAATACTAGAATATATATTTTGTAGAACATGCCGCGCAAAAAATATTTATTTTCATTTACATGTCACCACAAATTATTTCATTACAAATTAGCATGGGGAGGGGTTGATATTAACTTTTCAGATTTACTATTCTAGTCATTTTCTCAATTTCACTAGCAGGTCTTTTAAATAATACCTTTTTCGGGTAAAAATGCACAATCGAGTTCACATTGGCGTATTTGAGCCAGCATGTTATACTGAAAAAATATGTTCAGATTTGTAAATCACTTATGATGACACTTGACGGCTCAAAGCTTATGCAGACGAGGTATTCAGATCTCGTTAATACCTTATACTTTAGACATTTCCAACAGTGGCATAGTCGTAAAAAAACAGAATATACGCTCTAATCCGAGAGTATACGCTCAAGTTAAAGAATATACCCAATAATGTATATACTGCAGTTTTTTGAGAAAGAGGACGACTCTTAAATAATCCAAAAAGTATACGGCGTATACCTCTGTAAACTCTCTACCATATTCAGGGGCGTAAACCACCATTGTTGCGTAGGGGGGTGTAGACTCATAAATTTCCGACTCCAAGAAGGAAAATTTCCGAGTAGTATTAAAAATAAAATACCGACTATAATATACATACACATATATATGTATCTGTATAGAACTATTAGATAATACTACAAATCAACATCAATTTCTGGAAAATACATGTATATAAACTGTCATGCATTAATTTCACGGAATCCTGGCGGCTTATGAAAGATTGTGTTATTCTGCAGTAGACAAATCTAGTCAACTTGTGTGAAATTCTGGATAATAGCTGATATCAGATAATTGAAATTGCTAATACAAGGTGGTTGTTTTGCAGTCGTACTACTAATCTATACGGTCAGAGCATAAGTGTAACAACTCAATGGATTCCATAATCCAATAATTTGTCCACCAGAAACGGAGCAAGTTTGTTTTCTAAGTTGTTTATTCATCAAACATGAAAAATTAAAATGAGTCTCACATATGAAAAAATTCGCAAGCCCTTCATTCTTTGGCATGAATCATTATGTCATACTACATGATTTTAAAAAGAAAATTTAGAAAAATACAAGTGTCGCAGACAGGAGATAATGTATGTCGAAACACTTCAAACAAGACAGAAATCACTGACCCGAAGTCACTGATCTTCTTTTTGTTAGATTCGCAGAGGACAACAGATATCGACGTAGTACCGAAATGAGCTAATCAGTGAAAGGTGCACATCTAGAGATGGGCAGCTAACTTAATCACTCGGGAGGGGGAGTGGCTTAAAGAGTCCATACCTTATAGAGTGCTGTTTTTTCATGTAAAAAGCCTAGCATCGAAAAACCGTGGGAGCACAGATTACAGGAATTAAGATTGGAAATAAAAATAACAAAATGACTTTCAAACATTCGAAAATAGCAACTAGCTTCTCTCAGAATATTATAGATTGGATAGCTGATAAAAGTTATGAAGGGCTAAAAACTCTAGATTAAGATTGTGAAAGAGATATTTATTAATATACGTGTTTTTAAATTAAAACGAAATAAAAACAAATAACAGGTATTTTTTAAAAATAGGGGAATGAAGAATATGCCGGAAATTTAGAATAATTTAGATGAATATTGCGAAATGAAATGTTTAAATATCACACACACACATGCATATATATATATATACTGGCAGCCTTCACCCGATACGCTAGTCAGTTTTCCTAAAAGATTATTGAATAAAAAAATATCGCAGATAAAATTAAAATAAAACTATATTTTCTTAAAGTCTAATAAATTAACCATTATTTTTGTCTTATTCCTATGGTTTTATATTATCCCATACAAAGTCGATGTTGGCGATAGAATAGACAAAATAGCTCTAAAACCACTGAAGTACTGTAATTAACAATTTTTTGGTAGGCTTGTTATACTGAATTTTACGCTCCTACCTAAAATTTATGTTTAGATATGGTGAAACGACCTAAAACTTGCCATCATCTCATTAAACCCACCTACTTGAGAATTCCAAAACCAATAAAATATATGTTTAAGTATGATTTAGTATATTGCGAAATGATCTAAGAGTTTCAATATCCTCCCTTTAATTCTCTTAAAGGCGGGAAAATTTCTAAAATCTCTGAAATGCATGTAAAATTACTTTTAAATTACCTTGCTATCTTGAATTTCACGCCCCTACCTAAAACTGCCGCCAGAATATAGCCAAAATATTTTAGAATTTTTGACTCTCTTTAACTCACTTAGAGGGCAATTTTTAAACTCCTGAAATACGTGCTTAATTACACTGGCCTCCGATGAAAAAAATATATAAAAGAATTGATAGCTGAACCTTGTGTATTATTTGGTGCTAATTTTAAGAATAATGTGGAAAAAGTTCTATCATGTCATGTTTTCTTGAAAAAAGTCAGTTTTACTTAGATTTTTATAAACATTCCATCAATCATATATCCCATTCCTCATGGACTTGATGTACCTTCAGTTGAATTGTCAGTTATCTCACCAGAGTCTTCAGACTAGGAATATCCATAATTTAAGGATCCGATGCCGTATATTAAGAAGCTATTCTCCTCAGTCCTTCTCTCCACTTGAACTTAATGATCTAACTAGAGATATGAGCATTTCGAAAGAGGCAATTTAAATTTAAGCTTCAAATTGAAATAAAAAAAACTTATTGGCCAAAGAAACCTGTTTCTATTAGTACGGGAATCGAAAAAAATAGAAAAGGAATTAGAAAAGGAATGTGTTAAGTACTTTGAGGAAGAGGAAAAGTTGCTCTATTGTTCTGCTGTTCGGGGATTGGACAGCAATTTTAATATCACTTACGGTAAAAAGGAATGGAGGCTGTTAATAGATTCATTTTAAAGTTGTCCTTTATCACGGAAGCCAGTATGTATTTGTACCAGTTGGTATATAGGTGCATTTAAAAGAACGCTAAATAAACTTGGCTTTTAAATGGATAAAACACTGTTGCAGATAGTATATGTAAAATTGTTCGAGACAATACTTTTGTAAATAAGATTTCAGCAAAAATATTGATATCAATTTTATAAAAAATCTTGACATGATGGGAGGGAAATGGAGGTCATTTACAAAATCAACATATCAAATAACATAAAAATCAATTGAAATTTCTTTTGTGTTTTTCAAAAACTTCAATTTTGCAGAATTGTGTTATTTTTTGGTAGTTTTATTTTCATTAATTCCATCCTATCTAAAACGGCTGATGATATCTACCAAATATTCAAAAATTTTCAACTTCCTTTACCTCTTTAGAGGAAAAATTTCTAATATACTAAAATATGCATTAATTATTTGTTTATCAGATTTTTTTCTTGAATTTCAGGTTCCTATCTAAAACGACTGCAGAAATATGGCCGGTTGATTTATAAAACGATGCCTTAACAAAACCGAACTGCACGACTTGCATTGCATTTTTTATTGTTTTCATTTAGGAGGTGGCATAATTGGTGCAAAAAATATTGAATTATTAAATACAGGGTGATTCTAAAATTTTTTTACAATAAAAGAGGGGTGATAGTACACATAAAGACAAACAATAATAAATAGAAGACCAAGGGTCCGAAACGTTTTCCAAAAAAGATAGCCGCCATTAAAGTTTAGGGACCAAAATTTCAAATAAACATAAAAACCGGAAAAATCGGTCGATTGATTTGCGATTTTCACTAAAATTATTCTTTATGTCGGCATTTTCTTGAAATTAAATAATAAAGATAAATTTCAAAAAATGCCGATAGAGGGCGCTTTAGACTTTGGAGTAACGAACAACTATTTTTTGCCGGTATTTTTTGCATCTCATTAAATGCTTTCGTAAGCTTAGAGTCAAATTTAAATTTTGAGCTCAAAATCTGAAAGTGGGAGTGGTTAAGTAGCACACACTGAACTGTGTTCAGAGGGTTCAAATTTCAAAGGATTAAAAAAAAACGGAAAAATTGGTTCATTGATTTGCAGTTTTCACTAAAAGTATTCTTTATGTCGGTATTTTCTTAAAAATAAATTATAAAGATAATTTTCAAAAAATGCCGATAGAGGGCGCTTTAGACTTTGGAGTAACGAACAACTCTTTTTTGGCGTTATTTTTTGCATCTTATTAAATGCTTTCGTAAACTTAGACTTAAACTTAAATTTTGAGCTCAAAATCTGAATAGTTGCGAATGGTTAAGTAGACAAACTGAACTGTGTTCAGAGGGTTCAAATTTCAAATGATTATAAAAAACGGAAAAATTGGTCGATTCGTTTGCGGTTTTCGCTAAAACTAATTTTTAAATGAGCATTTTCTTGAAAATAAATTTTAAATATAAATTTCACAAAATGCCGTTAGAGGGCGCCTTAGACTTTGGAGTAGCGTACAACTATTTTTAACTGTTATTTTTTAATCTCATTAAATGCTTTCAAATGCATAAAACTAAATTTTAGGCTCAAATTCTGAATCGTTGGGAGTGTTTAAGTAGCGAAAAATTGAATTGTGTTCGTGGAGGGGGGAGGGTTAAATTTCAACTCCTGAAGACACTTCAATTTGTGCTACTTAATTACTCCTAATTATTCAGATTTTGAGCTCAAAATTTAAGTTTAAATCTAAGCTTCCGAAAACATTTAATAATTTTTTGCAAGCATTTAATGAGAACAAAAAAGTAATGGTTAAAATTAATAATTGGTAAATCTGAAGTTTAAAGCGCCCTCTAATGGAATTTTTTTTAATTTATCTTTAAAATTTATTTTCAAGAAGATACTGACTTAAAGAATAGTTTTATTTTAAACCGCAAACAAATCGACAAATTTTTCCATTTTCTATAATTATTTTAAATTTGAACCCCTCCCCCCCCCCCCCTTAAACACAGTTCATTTTGTGCTACTTAACTACTCCCTACTATTCAGATTTTGAGCTCAAAATTTCAGTTTAAAAAATAGTTCAAAAAATAAAGTTTACGTTCAAAAAATAACGGCAAAAAATAGTTGTTCGTTACTCCAAAGTCTAAAGTGCCCTCTATCGACATTTTTTGAAATTTATCTTTATAATTTATTTTTAAGAAAATACCGACATAAAGAATAGTTTTAGTAAAAACCGCAAATCAATGAACCAATTTTTGCGTTTTTTTTATAACCATTTGATATTTAAACCCTCTAAACACAGTTCAGTTTGTGCTACTTAACCACTCCCACTTACAGATTTTAAGCTCAAAATTTAAGTTTGACTCTAAGCTTACGAAAACATTTAATGAGATGCATAAAATACCGGCAAAAAATAGTTGTTCGTTACTCCAAAGTCTAAAGCGCCCTCTATCGGCATTTTTTGAAATTTATCTTTATAATTTGATTTCAAGAAAATGCCGACATAAAGGTTAATTTTAGTGAAAACCGCAAATCAATCGAATGATTTTTCCATTTTTTATGTTTATTTGAAATTTTGGTCCCTAAACTTTAATGGCGGCTATCTCCTTTGGAAAACGTTTTGGACCCTTGGTCTCCTATTTAATATTGTTTGTCTTGATGTGTACTATCACCCTTCTTTTATTGTAAAAAAAAATTGGAATCACCCTGTATATAAACTAAACTTAAAGTTACAGAAAATGAAGAAGTTTCATGACTTCAATCAGCATATCTTAAAATTTCCACACCAAAGTACAAAATTTTTCGACAATACAACAGAATCTCGATAGCTCGAAGTCAAAGTGCACGAAAAAAATTCAGAATATCAAGGTTTTTGATCAAAATAGCAAGGTTTCATATAAAATTAACATCGCTGGAACATATATATAGGTATTTTTTCATCATACCGAGGTTTTTGAACTCACAATATTCGACAAATCACAGTTCATCTGTATAGATTTTATCTAAAGAAGAAAATCTGAAATATTTCCGACTAAGAACAAATTTACGTAAATTTTCTTTGTACAAAATTCTTTTCTTTAGTTTTTCTTCTAATTAAAAACTACAATTAAAAAAAATTCTCCCCTTTACAAGTTTTTATAAATTAATATATATAGACTGGTGTCCAAAAGTTAAGCATAATTGGTAATTAAGTAAGTAATGAAAGAAATATGAATCGAAATGTGGTGAAACTCCAGGTGTGTAAACAAAATAGTATGCTTCATATATTTTCGCGAAGAGTTTTCCCCGAAATCGAACAGGGGGCCGTCAACAAATTGAAAAAGAACGAAGATCTTTTGGATAACCCTGTCAAAACTTATGTAGCAAAAGCGTTCAAACTGCACATTATGATTAATTGGCTTATTGTAATGTACTGTGTTTATTTTTACAAAGATAGCATGTATACTCGTAGAGAAATTAAGGTTTTTATAAAAACAGTCCTAAGTTTTTTGCTTATAATTTGCAGAGTTCTTTATATAAAATAATATTCTTTTCTGAAAATATGACAAACATCATTGTACACAATACCCTGTCATCAGAATTAAAAAATAATAAAAATTGTATGAAAAATGAGCAAGTTTACTAAATAATTTTTTACTGCGCATGCGTGAACGCTATTAAAATTTCATTTGCATATTATGTTAGTTAAATGTATAGAGCAACTTTTGTGAAAGTCTCAAAAACATAGCTTAAAAATTCTGAAAATTATCGTTGATAGAATGAGATCAAAATCCTTTATTCCCTAAATGAAGCAAAAAGATGAGGGGCTGTATCCATATTCCATTGTTTAGTGCCTACATAATATCGCACGTACAATTATATTTAGGTAAAACCCCTGATTTTTTTGCTTCTTTTAGGAATAGCGGATTTTGAGTTGATTCTATAGACGGTCATTTTCAGAATTTTCAAGCTATGTTTTTGAAACTTTTACAGAAGTTGCTGTATACATCTAGCTAACACAATATGCAAATGAAATTTTGATATCGTTGACGCATGCGCAATGAAAAATTATTTACTAAACCTACTCATTTTTCATACAATTTTTATTATTTTTAAATTCTAATGACAGGGTATTGTGTACAATGATGTTTGTCATATTTTCAGAAAAGAACATTATTTTATATTAAGAACTCTGCAAATTATAAGCAAAAAACTTAGGACTTTTTTTATAAAAACCTTAATTTCTCTACAAGTATACATTCTATCCTTATAAAAATAAACACAGTACATTACAATAAGCCAATTAATCGTAATGTGCAGTTTGAACGCTTTTGCTACATTAGTTTTGACAGGGTTATCCAAAAGATCTTCGTTTTTTTCAATTTGTTGACGGTCCCCTGTTCGATTTCGGGGAAAACTCTTCGTGAAAATATATGAAGCGTATAATATGTTTTGTTTACACACCTGGAGTTTATCCACATTTTGATTTATATTTCTTTCATTACTTACTTAATTACCAATTATGCTTAATTTTTGGACACCAGTGTATATTGGTTTTGACTAAACGTACATTTTCCCGATTGAACGGGAATTTTTCCGACTGATTTTTTCACTTTTTCAATTTGGAAGTCATTTTAGGTAAATACCATTTTTCCAACTAAACGTACATTTTTCCTGTGGAACGGGAATTTTTCTGATTGATTATTTTGTTTTTTTAATTTGTAAGTTCTATAGTAAACAACATTTTACCGACTAAACGTGCATTTTCCGATTGATTCTTTCATTTTTCTAATTTGTAAGTCCATATATATATAAACAATCTTTTATTATTACAACTTTTGTAAGAAAACTGATCTATATGTTTAACTTATCCAGATGTATTAAAATACAAATTTTGAATAAACATACTTTATACTTATGATTAAAAACACTGGTTAATTTAATATTAAAAAAATTCCTGTCACTACAATTTAAAATAAAAGACGAGATATCACTATGCAATATTTCTAAAATAAATCTATACAATGTGTATATATCTATTAAAAAATTACCTGCATGTGGGTGTTTAAATTGGACTTGGTTTTTATGGAGACCCTGACATCTGATGAGAACAATTTGCATTTCTATTTAAAAAATTTCACGCCTTTTTCATTCAAATTTGATAGAAATTCCGTGAAATAATCTTTAATTTTTTTATTGTTTCTCTTAGCCATCTCTTTTTCTCTAGATCCTTGGAAACAACCACTTAGATATAACCACTGAGAAATCCAACATGCGAATGAGCTGTTAGATAAATTGTTACATACAATTTAAGCATCTTCCCCCCCCCCCCCAAATTTTCATTATTCTCCGATTCCCACATTTGAAAGAGGGTGATTTCTGTCAAATTGCTAAGTGCCCATAATAAAACCATAAATATAGTATATTTCTTTCTTTTTTATCCTTTATCACTCCCACTCAATAACCCGCGAAACAAGATCCTTCGAATGACCACAAAGAGTTTTTCCCCCAATTCCCATACCTTTTAACGAAGTCAGACTATTTCTATGTCTTATACTACTATATACCAGGAATAGCCCTCTATAGCACTGACACTGGCTATATACAGTGTAAGGCTGGGAGCGAACAGCACTAGTTTTTATTACACTGAAAGAGCAATCAGTCAATCTTTGTTTTCGAACGGAACAAGGGTGAAATCTCTTTAAATGATTTTTGAGGGACTGACCCTACCAAATTGACAAAGGAAGGGGAACTTTTATCAACCTTATCTTCAGTCGTAAAGCTGTCAACTGATTTCGCGTTAGCTTTCTCTCTTGAAGTCCAGATTCAGTGCACTATAAGTGCAATTTATACATCAAAGCGCCGACACGAAAGATCAAAGATAGCGCAAGAAGTTAGTGCTATGTGCGTGGACCTTAAGAGTGCATCCTGTTTCACAGGAACTGCTGCCTTATGACCTACAACCTCTTCTTACTTTAGGAGCGATTTGAGCTGCAAACCTGGACACTCTTTCTTTGGAACAATGTTTAACTCACCGACCAAGTATTTTATGGACTGCGCGAAAGGAAGAAGGAAAAAAAAAGATGTAATCATATAACGTAATCATATATTTGTGCTCGATTACGATTACATAGCTTTTTGATACAGATTACATTACGATTATCTGCATTGCGATTACGATTAGATTATGATTGTAATGAAAGTGAAATCTTTTGATTATGATTATATCGCGATTATTTCGAAATTAAAATTTACGACTACGATTACAATGATAGTTGTAACGACACAGTTTTATGTAGTCGATTATAATCGATTATGATTACACGATTACGATTACTCGAAGTCTGATTCGAACAACCTGCGTCTGTAAGGGCTATGCTGTGAAACCTTTATGCTTTCTTTCAAATCTCGTGTATCAACTTTGGTAATTGGTTCTAATTATCCATGAATTCAAGTACCGGTTCTTTTAAATGCAGCTCAATTTAATTGCACGTTGCACAACTTCCCGTTGCTCATTTATGCTGAAATGTTTATCATTTACTCGACTCATCAGATCGCGTCCACATGCTATGTTTCGGAGCTCTGATTCATTTTTTTTCTGGGTGAATTATATATATATATATATCTTTATATATAAAAATCTTCTGTGCGTGTGTACGTAACTGAACTCCTCCTAAACGACGAGACCGATTTTAATGAAATTTTGTGTGTGCGTTCCAGTAGATTCGAGAATGGTTTAGATTCACATGTCGTCGAAATTGATTCAGTACTTTTTTACTAATTAGGCAAAAACTAATAGTTAGTGATTTTTCGCTAATTAAAAGTGCTATATATATTAAAGAAAGTCAGGATTTCGTATTAATCATAGCAGAAAAACATCTACCGATCCAAAAATCTTGAAAATTGGGGTAAAAATACTTCTTATAACATCGAGTGCCGCTAAAAATGGATTTTCGAAAATTACACCCATAAGATGAGTAGAAAAAAGAACGAACTTTTAAAAAATTCCATAAAAATCGGCTTTTGTAACTATTTTTCAACTGATAACATATTTTAGTGCATTTTTTTCATTCTGAATCGATTGGTACTAAGCAAATTCGTTTAAATCCAGTAGTTCGTGAGATAATTCACATTTTCCTAATTTGGCGATGTCTTCGGCGCAAAAACCTGAAATTTTCAATGCTGATCTTTATATATAAAAATCTTCTGTGCGTGTGTATGTAATTGAACTCCTCCTAAACGTCTGGACCGATTTTAATTAAAGTTTGTGTGCGTGTTCCAGTGGATTCGAGAATGGTTTAGATTCGCATTTCACCGAAATTGTTTCAGTACTTTTTTAGTAATTAGGCAAAAACTAATAGTTAGTGATTTTTCGCTAATTAAAATTGCTATATATATATATATATATATTTAAAAAAGTTTGAATTTCGTATTAATCACAGCACAAAAATGTCTAAGGTTGCAATAACATTAGGATATGGTTGTTATGGTTAGATTAAAGATAGGTTACAATAAAGTAACGGCTAGGTTACAATTATGTTATATTTAATTTACGGTAGGGTACTGTTAAATCACAGTTAGGTTACAGACAGGTTATGGTTATGGTACAAAAGATTGCGGTTAGGAATGTGTCCACAGAGTGAGCATTACGCATGATTTGGTTAAAAACAACCCTTACTTTTGTTAAACGGCTCTGAAATCATAATACTATATACCAACCTTTTAGCTGCCATCGAGTATCGATTTAATTCATGGTATAGTCGGATTTAAGAGTGATATAATTAGCTTGAAATTCAAAATATTTCACTTGGTATTTCTATCTGAAAAAAAATGGTTACATGACTTAACAGTGATTTTTACGGATAAATACCAAAACTTTCACACAAAAATCATGCAATTGTTGGACATATATTTCTCCCGCGTTTCCCATTGTTCATTTTGAGTATTTTTACAGCTTAATATTAGTTGTTGTTTTTTAAACCGATTTTTCACACAGTCAGCGGGCACTTATTTCAAATAATGCATTTCTGCATGTTTCGAATTAATGATAAAATCATAAAAATTTCAAGTTCATTTAATATTGTTAATACGGACCCGGGCAACGCCGGGCGGGTCATCTAGTATATATATAAATTTGTAAAAGAGTGTAATTTTCTCAGATTAAGAAACCTTTATATTTTAGGGAGTTTGTTAGTCCTATTGGTACATTTGGAAATTCTGAAAATTATCTATTCATCTATTGTGGTTTCAAACCATATTCTGACCCGAATGTGAGTGTAAATTTTTAATAATCCAATTTAAAGAGTTGTCAAACTTTCCGACTTTAGAATATCCATATTTCTGAATAGAACTATTCACTTTTCTTTTTAATGACGGGAATCTGCTATCAAATAAGGAGAAGAATTTTTGTAACTATTCAGGAAATTTCTCGGATTTCAGTAATTATTCACAAAAATTCTTTTTTTTTTTCAGTATTGAAGATGATATATCAAGATTTTAGTAACACACTGTTGCATATTGAAACTTCAATACTATATATATTTTTTCAATTTGCTCAAATTTTCTATCGATTGTTTTAATTTTTAACGCTTTACCATTATTTGTGTAATTTTTTTTCTCACATTGTGGAAATAAAAATGTTCAACAATTCATCAAATTAGATGAATATTAGTAGCAAATTGGAATTATATAATGTTCGATGAATTCGTTTTTAACTTTTTGGCGTCAGCAAGTCAACTTAAAAAGTATCATTTAAAATTTTATGAAATAAATAGAATAAAATTTATTTTCCCACACAAATACATGAAGAAAACCCGAAATATTTGTCATCATAAATATCAGAAATGTAAAAAACTGTTATGCTCCACTATGACATTATTCGCTATTCCTTTTTACTATTTTTGTATTAACACAGTTTTAAGTATAGGCAATAAACTCAAATACATACATATATTACATATATTAAAAGCTGCTTAGTATGGCACTATTTTGATGTAAATCTTTAGATTCATAATTTTCTTCTTACCTGGCACTGAACTTCGTGTATTATATTTGTCTTTAATTATTTGATGATTATAATTTCATTACTTTCTCAAAGCTGTTAAGATGTTTTAAATTAAATTAATATTTTTTATTTATTATATATAAATGTAAAATCGAAGACTGTCGACTGAAAATTATCAGATATGTTTTAAAATATTAAAAGAAAATAATAATAATAAAAAAACTTTTAAAATGTTCATATATATTGCATTTAAATCATGATACCACTTAATGCACTGTTTTTTTTCTTTTTTTCCAGAATGAAAATGTACAAATTTTTAAAAAGGTATATAGACTGTTAGATATGAATTTGAAATATTATTTCACATCTGCCATTTTATATCTGAAAACAATTAAATCTTACTTCCTTTTAATTATAGCCGCTATCATAAAATTGTTGGAAATATTTATTTGAATCAGGCTTAGAATCATTCAGTTAATGTAATTTTATATAATGAAAAATCAGAAAACTACTAGCTTTGAATTTCCTTTTAAAGATTGTAAATCTGGAAAAATAATCGAAATCAGACTTACAGCAGTAAAAATAATCTCGGAACAATTTTTCTTCTCACTTGTTATCTCTTGGCAATATTTCAGTACTTCGAAACCACTAATGGTAGAGTTGTTACGAAGAATTGAATGAATTTTTTTTCTTTTTCTGATGAACATTAATAATCTTTAAAAAATGAGCTGCTACAAAGATCAAATAAATAAAAGAAAATTTAAAAACATAATTTATCATATATTTTTCGTGAGTTTTGAAATTGTTTTCAGAGTAAGAACGAAAAATTCATGCAAACAGAAAAAAGCATTATGTGCGTAAATAAAAATGATTGTTAAACATTTTACAATACAGTTTAAATGCGTTTGTGATTTTTCTTTGTTACATTTTCCCGCGTTCTAACTTTTGTAAATATACTCGGATTGTGTTATATGTGGCTAAGTTACTATATGTTATTAAGCTGCACTACTCCATGTTGCTATCATTAAAAAAGAAGTGCACATAATTTATACTTAGTCGCTAGGGGCTTCAAATACACTGTGTCTTCGAGTGTTAATTGTTTAAACTGCATATTAATGCAATGCATTTATAATATATTGTTGACATGATTTGTAAATTGTTTGCTGTCGAAATGTCATGGATAGCATTTAGAAGGTGTTATAAGAATTCACAAGTGGTTTTAAATTGCACTTTTTTCATCTATTAAACATGTCTGATTAATTAATTTAAAATTTTATTTAAACTCATGTTTTTTCATTCGAAATAAATGAAAGGAATAATTAAACTATTTCCAGAGTTATCATGTCTTCGGCTTTTTGAGTATTAGTATTTTAATGCAGAAAATGTTGCAATATTTAATTGGAACATTTTGGAGATTTAAAATATTCAGATTTTCTCTAAGATAATAGCGTTGTGCAAAAAGCTTAAGACTTGGCAACTCTGTATTTCTATCGTTAAATTATCACGCACGCAAATTTTTATCGTTGATCATGATCCGAAAATAAGAAATTTTATCTAAAAATAATAAAAGAAATACACTGCTCAAAACAATTAAAGGATATTGCAGTTTTAGGTGGATTTTGTATCTGGGAAACTTTTTAGCTGATTAATACATGGGACAGACATAGTAGGTTATATGAGAATAAATTACACATGTTTGGCAGAAAAAAATGCATTTTATTGCGCATTTGTGTACAAAAGGAAAAAAACACAATTTGTGCATATGAGAAAAAAAAAAGAATAAGAAAAGGTGTTTTCTTCAAAGAAAATCATTTTCAGTAGGGGGTATGGTTTCCACGGGCGGCCAGCAACGTTGAACACCTTTGAGGCATGGACTCAATGAGGCTATTAATGACGAGTTGGGGTATTCTGCCCCACTCTTCCAGAAGAGCTCTTTCCAGTTCTTGGAGAGTTTGTGGGGGTTGTTGGCGGCCAGAAACTCGTCTTCCTAGAGCGTCCCAAACTTGCTCGATTGGATTCATGTCTGGAGAACGCGCTGGCCATTCCATTCGAACGATTCCTTCCTCGAAAAGGAAATCCTCCACCAGGTTTGCACGATGTGGTCTGCAGTTATCGTCCATTAAAATGAAGTTATCCCCGATTGCTGCAGCGTAAGGGACTACAATAGGTCTGAGGATCTCATCCCTATATCTGCGACCAGTCAGAGCTCCATCTCGAATGATGTAGAGGTCAGTGCGCCCGTCAATGGAGATGCCACCATACACCAACACTCCTCCACCGCCAAATCTGACACTTTCGTGCACGAACGCAGGATTATTCCTACTGCCATGGTCCCTCCAGATGAAAATACGCCTATTATCCGGATACACAGAAAAACGAGACTCGTCAGAAAACAGAATATTGTTCCATTCATTTCTCCTCCAGTTTACATGCTCGGTTGCCCACTCCCTGCGGTCGAGACGATGCCTTGATGTTAATCTAACACATACCATCGGTCGGCGAGCATACAGGCCTACAGCATGGAGCCGGTTTCGGACAGTCTGAGTTGAAATCGTGGTGCCTGTAGCCGAGCGAAGGTGTTGTTGGAGAAGAGTAGCGTTCATGTTTCGGTGTCTCCGAGCTGTTAACGCTAAATACCGATCTTCATTGGGCGTTTTTGCCCGTCTACGACCTTGCCCTGGTCTTCGGCCTGCACATCCACTCTCCAAAAAACGGTTCCAGATCCTGGAAATGACACTTTGTGACACTCCAATGGCTTGCGCTACTTCGGCTTGAGTTTGGCCCCCTTCTAACCTACCAACAATTCTCCAAGCTTCTGAATCTGCCAAATGACTTCGCTGAGACATCGTACTCATCGAAACAAAGCAATCACTGAATGCCGATCATCCTTGTCTTCATTCTCTTTTATCCAGTTGAAAGTCAAATTTCATTCGCTGCCGCTGACGTTTTTGACGTCGAATTCAAAATTTGCATACTCCACAGTTTGAAAACCAGAAAAATTTGCATTTGTGATTCTCTTCCTCCATTTTCGGCAAAAAAAAATTCGTTTATATCTTTATTTTATATAAAACTTCAAATATCCTTTAATTGTTTTGAGCAGTGTATTTTGACTACAAAAGTACATTCGCTTCTCTTTTAAAGTTCGCTATAATTTGTCACTGATGCATTCTCATTTTTTAAAATCTTATAAAGGCTAAGCAATAATCTTTTCTTCTTTTTTTTCTATCTATTTGCTTCTCATCAGCTTTCCAGAAGTGTTGTAACGTTATTATCTGGTGAAGTAAAATGTACTTTAATTATTATATTAGTTAATGAGTAATCGCCCTTCAAAATTTTCATATAAGTTAACATATGATTTCGTGATCGGGAAATTTCAGCGCAGCAGATCCCTAATGAAAAATTGTATTTTTCAGCTAAGCAATCCATTATCTCCAAAAGTACTGGAGTGATTTCTATAAAAATATTTTTGGTGACAGAATATAAATATAACATAATATGTGGCAAACAGCAAAAAATGTAATAATAATTAGTTTAGGAAAAAATCCTGAAAATGGAAAATTTCTGAAAAACAGTAATTGCTCTAAAATAAACAAATTTAGTCACAGAAAAAAGCTGCCTGCTATAAATATTGAGCATAATCCATTGAATATGCATTTCAAATTTCGCCAAAATCCGCCAGGTAGTTTTCGAGGAAACGGAACTAAAAACTATCTTATTTCCCATAGGATTGCACCCTGTCTTGTCTTCCCAAGCTTTCAAACTGATAGTAGGGTAAAACGTTTTGACAAAAGGTCAAAATTCATTCAAATTTTTCTCGAAGAATGTTGTATGGTTAAACTTACTATTTCTCACATCAATGAGCTCTTCTTTTTCTGTTCGTGTCAAATTTGCAATCTTAATTATTTGTAAAAAACACTGGTAGCCCATTTGAAAATCTCTCGTGGCACACTGTTCGTGTCGTGACTCACAGGTTGAAAAACATCGACGTAATTGTTCGTGGTGTTATCAACAAACTTATTTTTTGTACATTGGGTCAAAACAAATTTCCGATTGTCACTTTTCGATATTCATTCTACACCATCTTATCGCCAATTTTCGTTAAAAAAGGATCTTTAATTATATTTTCCATTTAAAATTTATTACTGATATTTTTTACATTTACTGCATCATTTCGAAAATATAAAAAATATGTATTACATCATACATAAAAGCTTACTATTTAGACGCAGAGATAAATTTCGAGTTAAATCTTATTTGTGATTGAATTATTTTTTTAATTTACAAATACAATTATTTTAAATAAAAACTTATTTTTTATATAATAATAAAAAGAAATTTTAGACTTTTTAAAAGTATTGAAAGAGTAAAAAGATAAAAAATTAATCTGAAAAAGTGAGAGCAATTAAAGCGTAATAAGACTCCAAATTTCATGATTAAAAGATTATCGCTTTTCAAAATAAAGTGCACACGAAACTTAAGTTTATAAACAATTTTCGAACAGCTCTTTTTTGCGGTGTATTTTTAATACATTAAGGTATCATTTTATCATAAATAAATATTATTTATGCATGAAAGATGATCTTCACCCTTAAGCAAATTTTTAACTACCGTCTTTAATAAGCCATGTAATCATTGGCTGGAAAAAAATTGATTTTTCTAACTTTTGTGAGTCAATAACCTAAAATATTAGGAGCATATTTAAAAAGAAAAAAATTATTGTTTTTTAGTTCTTAAAAAACGTAACTATAGATTTTTTTTTTTTTTTTTTTTTTTTTTTGCTTTATTCTTACTTAGGGCTAAATTGAAACATTATGAACTCTATTTATCTGCACTCTTTTTTTATTATTAATATTGCAAAAAGAATATTGTTGTCAGAGTTATTAAATTCGGAACAGATTAAGATTACCTTTACGCCTGTATTCTAGCTAATTCTTTCAAAGTTGTTTTTAAATTCCGTTTATTTTTAAAGTTATAATTTTAGGGAGGTTCTTTATTATGTAAAAAAAAACTTACTTTAAAATACTTATGGGGCTTGATATATCAGGTAATTTAAAGGTCCTATAGGCAAAATTTAAGTATAAGTCAAGCATGCAAAAATAAGCCTTTGGGACAGAAATAGAAGATAAAACTTAGTTATCTGTGTGCGAAATATGACAAAACTAATAAACGTGCTTTAATTTTTACTATTTAAGCCTGAACACCACAAATACAAAATTCCTCAATTTATAAAATTGTTGTTATACACTGTTAAAACTAATGATGACACATTGCACCTTTTAAGGGTGAAAGGCTTGAGGTGACACTCCTAATTGAGCCAGATTGCCACCTAGGGTGAAAATATGGCACCCTTAATCCAGAGTGCCGAATAATAAAAAATTTAAAAACATACAAACTCACTTTTGGCCCTCGAAGGATTCGAACCCACAACGTCTGATTACAAGCTCAGCGCTCTAACCGCTCGGTTATCAAGCTCCCCTTCAAAGTCTCCCTGAAATGTTCAAATGCCCTGAAATTCAAAGGTTGCTTTATATAAAAAAGCTCGCCAAAAGTTAGCCATCCGAAGATCTAAACGTAATTGAGATAGCGTATAACGATGATAGTCATCGTAGAAAGAAATTGCTGTGTTGATCCATCAGTAACGACGAGTTGAAGAGTAAGGATACACGTCACAGAGCATGAGCAAATGACTAAAGGGTGAAAATCGTCAAACGGTATGCATTACGCGGCACCCTAATTAGCGTGAATCATCCAGTGAGAGATCAAACGGCACTCCAAACACATTTTCAAGCCCTCGGGTGTGAAATGGTAACATCTTTTCACTCCTGGGTGTCAAATGAAACTGGTTTGTCACCTTTATTTTTAACAGTGTAGTGCATAGGACAAAGTGCCCAAATATGGTGTAGTTCTTTTATAGAGCACTATCTTATATTTTGTAAAGGAGATGTCGCACTCAAGTGAGAAAATTCTCAATGATGAATATAAAAAAATACGGAAATTGCAGTCCGCACAATAAAATTCCTATTAAATGTTATATAATGCAATTTCTTTTGATACATTCAAATAAAAAATATCCATAGAAGTATTTTCAAAAGATATTGCATTTCTAATAACATTAATAAAATAATTAAAAGACTTAGAATTTCAGATTGTCATTTTCCTGGCATGTCACACTGTGATGTGTGCAAAGTAAAGGACCTTCTGCTATACTGTATAAATATCTTTTCGAGTTTTTTTAAATTTCTGATCAACATCTATACCTTATAAAACACATATATCAGGAAGGTAACAAGAACTTTATTTTACAAATAATTTTTCATAATTAAAATATGATTCTCACTGAAAATGAATGTCATTTTACAGATCTGCATTTTAGTTCTTTATCATGCATAAATATGGCTCTGCAGAGCCTGCCAGATTCAAGTCAGGTCAAATTATTTCCAAGCGCAACAACGAATATTTTGCATTTTCACGATTTTAGATACAGTCCGCCTCTGTAACAACCTTTATGGCTTGTTTCAATTATTTTTTTCTCCAAAGATTAATTCTTCAATTATTTTTTTCTTTCTTTCTTTTCTTATTACATTTCCAAATAAATTTAATAGGCATTACTTTTTTTTTATTCGAAGATTTTTTTTTTACACATTCCTTTAATGTTTTGTCTATATTAGTATATAAACAATAAGATTGGATATCTATAATTTGAATTAGAAATCATTTAATAGGAAGGAGATTTTTCCTTTTTTGCATAATCAACCTTACTTTAAAAAAAAATCTTCAAAATTGACAAATTGCTGTGCGAACTTCTAACAAAATGCACTGAAGAGATAATAAAATTTACTACAATGGGCTAAAAAAGAGATACTGAATCGCTTTCACTAAAGTGAAAAAATTTCCAGAAACAGCAAAAAATATTAAACATCGCAAACAGAATTATACAATTTTTAAAATCAAAAAGTAAAAACAAAAGAGTACAGGTGTATTGGACCTGCTTCGACTGTCAAGAATTAAATTTTTAGACATCTACATGAGATCTATTTCTCTACACTGTTAAAAATAAAGGTGACAAACCAGTTGCATTTGGCGCCCAAGGGTGAAAAGGTATTACCATTTGATACCCGTGGGCTTGAAAATGTGTTTGGGGTGCCATTTGATCTCTCACTGGGTGATTCATGCTAATTAGGGTGCCGCTTAATGCATATCGTTGGAAGATTTTCACCCCTTTGTCATGTGCGCATGCTCTGTGACGTGTATCCTTGCCCTTCAACTCGCCGTCACTGGTGGATCAAAACAGAAATTTCTAACTACGCTTACTATCACCCCTATACGCCATTCCAATTTCATTTAGAACTTCGGATGGCTAACTTTTGGCGAGCTTTTTTATATAAAGCAATCTTTGAATTTCAGGACATTTGAACATTTCAGGGAGACTTTGAAGATGAGTTCGATGGCCAAGCGGTTAGAGCGTTGAGCTTACAATCAGACGTTGTGGGTTCGAATCCTTCGTGGGCCAAAAGTCGGTTTGCATATTTTTTATTTTTTTATTATTGGGCACTCTGGATTAAGGGTGCCATCTTTTCACCCAAATTAAAGGTGCCATTCTGGCTCCTTTAGGGGTGTCACCAGTGAGACAAGCCTTTCACCTCTAAAAGATGAAATGTGTCACCATTAGTTTTAACAGTGTGACCATCGCCAAAAGACACACTCACAAAGACAGAAGACAAATAAATAATTTCGCTCATTTGTTTATCAAATATAGATTATTGTGACTAATATTAGGATTAAAGTTGTCTTAGAAAATTCGAAATGCATGCACAAGAAGCGCTGCTCATATTTCTGATTTTAAAAATACATTCTCTGAATTTAGATTTTTTTAAAACTGTATTCTTTTTAACATAAAATTACAATTTTAATTTTGAATAACCATTATGATGGTTTCAGTACAGCATTTTGCTCCCATAAAATAATAGCATAAAATAATAAAAATAGTTTCTGAAAAAAATAAGCTATCATGAATCCCATTTTAAGTATAATTAGATTGTGTGTACGATTCATATAATAATAATAATAATTAAAATTTATCTCACGTGCGAAGATCACAAGGAAAATTTAATATTTAACTTGCCACACAAAAGATTAATTTTGGTTCTTTATGCGAAATTTTATTGATGTGGATCTATTGCACGTAGTTCTAAATCAGCAGTTTTCCAATGGATGAAGACTTCACCAGTGCCCTCAGGAAAGCGATTAAATGAAAGGAATTCCCCATAAAGTGTAATAGTGGTACAGGTAATTAAAAGATCAAGGACAGGCTCGGATTCAAAAAATAGTTTTTCAGTTAACTTAAAAAAGTTGAAGAAATTCTGCTGAATCTAAAAATATTCATGCGATATTATTGTAATATGAAAAAAGAAAAATAAAAAAAAAGTTGAATGAAGTGATTGTAGTCACAGAAAACATTTTTTATTATGTTTTTCGTTTGCTTTTTCACAATAGGATATAGAGGTGTTTGAAAAAGAATTGGATTTCTTATAATACGTGTTCACAAACTTTTATTTGAGTCAAGGTCTTATGAAATTAAAAAATAGAAACGCTTTTTAAACAAGAATGAAAAATCATGCATAAGTCATATATTATGAGACCTTTTCTAACACTATCAAATATTCTTGAGAAATTTCGTTTTTTTTTTTTTTTTTTTTTTTTTTTTTTTTTTTTTCCAAACAATAAATGACATATCTAAATAAACATTTTTACAAGTAACAACCCACTTAAAAAAATCAAATCATTTTCTACGCATCAACAACCGGTTATTTATACAAATTCTTTGAAATCATATTTCTATATATATTCTACAAACATGCATCGCTATACTGAAATTTAGTCCAGTTGGAATATACGTAACACAGTTACAAAGTTTTTTTTTTTTTTTTTTTTTTTTTTTTTTTTTTTTTTTTTTTTTTTAGAAAGCACCATTTTAACATTTAAAAAAAACAGAAAACCATTTTTAACAATTTTACTATATAAAACACCGGAAGTAAATTTACTTTTAAGCATAATTTAAGTTTATTTGAAGACGCTTAGGTCACATTGTCTTTATGCATGTACAACATAGGTTGTATCGTACGATTTGCTTTTATATAGCATTTTCACGGAGATGCGCCACCCGTTGCACAGCTGCCGCTTCGAGCTAGTCACCGTCACTGTAGTGCTGTTGAGAAAGTGCATTTTTAACTTGAGGAGTAAGTGGTAGTCATTTGGTGCTAGATCAGGGTTACACAGTTGGTGATAAAGTTATTCCTAACCATATGACGCGATGAGATTCTGGGTTCTATGAGAGGAGTATGGACTAACATTATCGCACAACAGAAAAATCCTTTTGCTAACATGCTATACTTTTTCGTTGGGGATAGTGCGATACAGTTTACGACGATAATGATGTCAAAACGGTGCAGTTGCAATAGTTATCTGAAATTTCCAATTCTTGTGGAGATTCAATGTACTTGCTGATCATGCAACACGATAAGTGCCCAAAAATAGTCCGAAATTATATTGAAAATAGATTAATGTGGAAACTTGCATGTAAAAATAAAATTGTTAAAAATTGGTGGTGTTTTTTTTAATATCAAAACAGTTCTTATAGGTAAAATATACGCCTCGTAAAGATAACACATTGAGTAACTCACCCCGTAAACGGTAATGCTTATGAATACTTTTGTGTAGCCCAGTATATTATCAATAGAATTTGTGTATGCGTGAAATAAAATAAAGCTAAACTAAAAGCGCATACCACAACTGAAAACGAACTTCCAGAAAATTTCGCACATAATCAGTCTTGTAACTGAATTGTTTTGTGTGTCTCTGTAAATAAACGATAACAAATACCCCCTCCGTAAACTATACAGAGCAAATTGTAGTGCACCTCAGTGATTAAATTAAGTTAATTGTAACATCAATTAGTTGTTTAACACCACTGCAAAAAAAATTTCCCCATAAATCATCATTCATTATAGTGTATCATCTATCCAATACCGTTTAATATTTTGTCTCAAAGTTATTAAAAAACCGATTTATTTTTCTCGATTAAATTAAGATAATTTACTTATTAATACTTTTTAAAAAATATTTTATTTATTTATTTCATTTTGAGCGAACACCCTGCATATATGTGTGTGTGTGTGTATACATATATACAGGGTGCTTCAAAAATAAAGATCCATTTCTATGAAAACACTGATCTATTGATTTCTTTCACAGATGTTTGAACAAATGCTCTCCTTAGAAGAAAGAATAGCTACAGTTTCCTGGAAACTGGGCGATAAAACATATGATGAGGTGCGTCATCTGTACCATAGAAAATACGGAAAACAGCCATCAACAAGGGCCAATATCAGACTACTTGTGAACATGCGCTCCTTTCACGAATGCTATCTCACGAATGCTCTTAATGATATCGTCAAATGTTGATGGTCGTTCTGGACATTTTTCGTTCGCCACGTTACCGGTCCGTCTGAATTTGTTCAAAAATAGCCCGATATTGCCTCTTGTCAGTGGCTGTTTTCCGTAATTTTGACGGTGCAGCTGGCACACCTCTTCCTATGTTTTATCACCCAGTTACCAGGAAACAATTGTTATTCTTTCTTCTAAGGAGAGAATTTCTTCAAACACCTGTGAAAGGAATCAATTGATTAATGTTTTCATAGAAATTTATCTTTATTTTTGGAACACCTTATACATATATATATATGTAGGAGCAGGATACAGACTGGCACCGTTTAACTTTTAAACTAACTTACATTAAATTATTTACAACAAATTAAATTATTTACGACAAATATATTTACAAAATATTATTTACAAAAAAGAATATTCACATCACAGATCAAGGCATTTTGTGTTTCCACTTCACACATCTTTACCATTCCCAGTCTAAGTTAGAACACAACCTCCGAGCCAACTTACGTTGTTCTCTGATACTTTACTCGGCCCACGAACTTACAACACATCGCTCACTCGCAAGAAAAGTAACACATCTCGCAAAAATTTATTTTGCATTTTATTATACTAATAGGTCTGTCATAAATGTGTCTTGCTACATAAACAGTTTCAAAAGTATAGTAACACAGAAAATACCTTTATTATACTATTTGTCCATTTGTGACCATATAAGAGAGGTGGATTGTGTGGGGAGGTAAAATTACTCAACTCTCCGAACTTGATATACTATGTCTTCATTCTTAATTGTTTTATGCTTTTATGTATGTGTTTAGTCCTGCATGCAGAACTGAGTGCTGTAATTTCATCTCATAGTAAAATTACGGAATTTATTTATTTTTTTGCCTTTTTTGTAAGCCTTTGTCGAGCTGCGTCACTTTTCTTCGGCATCTAACTGATCCTGAAGTGTGGTGAAAATCCGTGCATTAGTTTTTGAGGTAGAACAACTGCGGAAATCGAGAAAAATGCAGCACAGCAACGCCACCTTTCGAACGACTTACAAAGAATATAAACAATACCAAGTCAAATCAACGACTAACTTAATCTGAGGTTTTATGAAGATCCTTGCATTAATTCTTGATATAATGTTATTGTGGAAATCGCAAAAGCTGCAGTATAGCAGCGTCATCTATTGAGCTATTCACACCAAAAAATAAAAAAATGTGAATTTATGTCAGGGACTAACTGAATCTGAAATTTGTGAAAATCTGTGCATTTGTTCTAGAGACTGAGCAATTGCGGAAATCGTAAAAAATGCTTCATAGAACCGTCATTTGTCAAAACAATTTACATCAAAATGTAGGAAACGTCAATTCATGTCAAGGTCTAATTGAATCTGAAGTTGGTTTAAAATCCGTGCATTAGTTCTTAAGATTGCGGAAAATTTAAAAAATGATGTATAGCAGCATTTTACAAATTAACATCCAATTCATTTTCGATTTCGTGACCTTACGGAGAAGTGTCTCCTTCAGCTGATGGCGAGCTATATTGTTTTTAGTTCGAAACACGTCCTGCTTTGATTTTTATCTTATGGTGATTTTTTTAAAAGTATATTATTATAATTATTATTATAATTAGCAGCGCCACATGCTGAGCGATTTGCACCAAAAAATAATCAGCATCAATTTATATCAGGTACTAACTGAATATAATGTTTTATTAAGTTTTGTGCATTAGTTCTTGGGACAGAGCGCCCACAAAATTTGTGTCATATACAGACAGTCAAAGACTTATGGGCAGCCGTTTTATAAAAACATATTTTTTTGGTATCTCTGACACCTAAAACGTGTAAATCCGTCAAAATCCGAAATTCAAAAACTTTCACGAATACAGTACTTTCTTCTTGTAAAGATGGAAATGGAAGAAAGTAAAAATTGGCTTACGAGATAAACAAGTTTGTTAGATTACATTTTTTTATTTTGGAAATTTTTGTAAAATTATACTACATCAAATTTTTAAAATAACAGTGAATAATTAATGCGTATGTATTGAACGTAAAAAATCATTATCAAGCATCATTTATATGAAGTTATTTTTAATATCTATTATGTATTATACTCTTAGTATTTTTTAAAATAACAGTGAATAATTAATGCGTATGTATTGAACGTAAAAAATCATTATTAAGCATCATTTATATGAAGTTATTTTTAATATCTGTTATGTATTATACTCTTAGTATTTTTTAAATAACAGTGAATAATTAATGCGTATGTACTGAACGTAAAAAATCATTATTAAGCATCATTTATATGAAGTTATTTTTAATATCTATTATGTATTATACTCTTAGTATTTTTATAATATTTTTAATTGCTTATTATTAGTTAATTATAGTCTTATGATATACTTTTTTAAAAGCATACGAGATTGTATCAAGATCAACTTTACTATACAACTATCGACCATTGATTGTTTTTCGTAGTACGTAAAATTATTTCATAAAATAAAAGGTTAGTATATTAGTATAGTCAAGCTTCTATAAATCACTTTTTTATATATATATAAATAATTAAAATGAAGCAAAAAAAAAAAAAATAAAATAAAATAAAATAAAAAAGAATACTGCCCAGTTAAACTGAAGGCATTGAGCTCACAGGCTACAAATACTAATTGCACATTAAAGCTTTATATTTTCAAGGGTTAATTCCGTTCGAAAAAAAAATTAAGAAGGGGAAACAGCTCTCCCCTTTTCTCTTTTTTTATACTTAATCATTGAACCTCCTATACTATCAAAGACATGCTTTATCATATAAAAAATCTATATCCAAAATTCAGAGCAAATTAGATAATTCTTAATAAAAACCCATTTAGCATTTATATAATTTAAAAAGAGTTATCCCCCTCTTTTATACTTAACCATTAAACTTCCAAAACTATTCAGAGATTTGAACGAAATCTGAAAATTCTGCTTGAAAAACCCATTTATATAAATTAAGGGGGGGGACATTAGAACCCCTGTTCCCCTTATTTATACTTATTCAATGAACACCTAATAACAGTCACGGAATCGCCTCATCAGAATGATCCTAATCTAAATTTTGAACGAAAATTAATTCTGCATGAAAATCCCATTTATATCAACTAACGGTGGGGGGGGGGGCATTAGAGCCCCTGTTCCCCCTATTTATACTTATTCAATGAACACCTAATAACAGTCACGGAATCGCCTCATCAGAATGATCCTAATCTAAATTTTGAACGAAAACTTAATTCTGCATGAAAATCCCATTTATATCAACTAACGGGGGGGGCATTAGAACCCCTGTTCCCCCTATTTATACTTAATCAATGAACACCTAATAACAGTCACGGAATCGCCTCATCAGAATGATCCTAATCTAAATTTTGAAAACTTAATTCTGCATGAAAATCCCATCTATATCATCTAACGGGGGGCATGAGCCCCCCGTTCCCCCTCTTATACATATCGAATGAACTCCAAAAACTAATCAGGGAAGCGCCTTGTCAGTATATACCTACATACAAAATTTCAAGTGGATCGGATATTTTTATCATGAGTTATCGCGTTACGTACATACGAACATACATACAGAACGGACGGGCACATAAGCTCTCAGGCTATGATAGCCTGTGAGCTAAAAACACTGTTCACTTCAACATGTAAACAGCACGGGCATTTATTGCATGCGCTAAAAAACACTTTCATAACCATATAACGAATTTTTAAATTGCAATGGTTCTCGTGATGAGGGTAATAAAGAGACGGGCATGTATAATTACGGCTTATCAAAGTAATCTTGTTGATTCACATACAGATCCTATTTTTTAAAAGTAATTATTAGAAATTGAATAATGTATTTTTATTTTTTTCTCTGTACTACAGACATACTTTATATTGATGTATCAAACTACGGAAATATTAAATATACATTTCTTTTTTGAATAATTACGTGTGTTATAAATTATTAGTTTTCGTGTAAAATCAACTAATTTTAAGTTATTCTTGTTAACTAACTTTGTAGTCACTTAATGTTTTTCCAGTGCATTTTCACCATCTTACACCGTAAAATTTGTAAAAAGTCAATTAAATGAAATTCGAAACTAAGAAGAATTTAACATAGATATGTTTGCATGCATGTTATTGAATGAAATGTACATCCAAATTTAGGATAAATTTTCCGATTTTACCATTCAATATTATTTGCAATAAACAATTTTGTGAAAAGATTTTCATGTGTAGTACACAGTTACAACCTCTTTCAGTTTTATCCAAATCAAATAAATATATTTTGAACAAAAAATATATTTAATAAAAAATGTCTTCTTATGGAGTACTAACTTGATTTATTTGATTTTCTTTTAAATAAAACTCCTGATTCAAAATATGTTTAATTGACTTGAAAAAATAGGGGTGTGAAATGAAAAATTTGTTGATGTTGGCTTTTGAAATTGAATCTCAAAAATCTTTAATCTAAAAAAAAATTAGAGCAGTAGACGAATAACTTAAGAATTGGTTTATATACATGTTAATTACACCATGTAAACATTTTTTGTCATCTGAAATACCTATTTAGTTTTCACAAAAATTAATTTAATTTTTATTTAATAAGTTATTTCCTAGCAATAAAATTCATTGAAAAATATTGATACCATAGTTGATAATAATTAAACGTTCTTCTAAACGTTAAAAAATTCTCTCTTTAATGCCACTTTATTCATTTTTAGCTATAAATCAGCTTAAATGAAAATTCTGAAAGGCATTTCAACTGTTAAAACTCTCATAAATTTAAATTAAAAAAAATATATTCATCATGACAGCGAATGGGATTTTTTATTTTTACTACGCAGCGTACTCTATTACGTAAAGTTCTTCAGAAGTTTATTTCATTTCTTGGTTATCTGCTGCGCTTCAGAGATTCACCAGACAACGTCTAGACTTCCACGGAAAAGCTTATATTTGTATCTAGGTTGATCGTAGATTTGGCTATTTCTTAAAGTTAAAATATTAGGAATGTTTTTAAACAATTACGAGAATGGAAGATGCTGGATTAAAAAGCATGATCAATTGTCATCAAACAATGTTAATATTTAGGAATGTTTCTCATTTTTATTGCTTCAAGTTCGCCTTACTTTAAACGATACATTTAGATTACGAGTAATTAAAATAAAAGCTTATAACTGCAATAAAGAGTGTTAACACTAAAAAACTGTAATGTTATTTTTAAAATGAAATTATTAGAAATGTTATTAAGGTAGTTTTTATTTTATTATTTATTTATTTATTTATTTTAGTAATTCCGAGAATGAAAAATGTTGGATTAAAAATTGTGGTCAAATATCACAAAAAATGCTAATATTTATCATTTTATCTAATTTTAATTGTTTCAACGTATACTTACTTTAAATGCTACGTTTAGGTTAGGAGGAATTAAACTAAAGGTTAGTTAATTTAGAATTAAATTTAAATTGTAATAAAGAATATTCACACTTGAAAATAAAGAAAAATATAAAAAATAATAATACCATTATTGAAATTTAAATTATTAAGATCATATTTCAAGATGTTTTTTATAATAATTCCGAGAATAGAAAATGATCAGTTAAAATTTAAGATCAAATATCATAAAATAATGCTAATATTCAGCATTTAATTTAACTGTCCCAACTTCAACTTACTTTTAATGCTACATTTAGATTACGAAGTGTTAAAGTAAAAGTTAATTAAATCAGGATTAAATTTAAATTGTAATAAATAATATCAATTCTAAAATATAAAGGATGTCTACACTAAAATATTATAATGCTATTTTATAAATTTAAATTATTAGGAATATTATTCAAGATGTTTTTGAAAAATTACGAGAACGGAAGATACAGAATTAAAAATTGTAATCAAATGCAAAAATAAATAAATAAATAAATAAATAAATAAATAAATAAATAAATAAATAAATAAATAATAATAATAATAATAATAATAATAATAATAATAATAATAATAATAATAATAATAATAATAAATTACGAGAACGGAAGATACAGAATTAAAAATTGTAATCAAATGCAAAAATAAATAAATAAATAAATAAATAAATAAATAAATAAATAAATAAATAAATAAATAATAATAATAATAATAATAATAATAATAATAATAATAATAATAATAATTAGAATTAGAATTAGAATTTTATATAATTTTAATTATCTCTGTTTCTGTTTACTTTAAAGGCTGCATTTAGATTAAGACGAAATGAAGTAAAAGCTAATTAAATGAGAATAAAATTTAAATTGTAATAAAGATTCATATTACTAAAAAATTGTAATATTATTTTTTAAAGATAAATTGATAGGAATGTTATTCAATATATTTTTTAATAATTCGGAAAATGGAAGATGCTAAAGTAAAAATTGCGATCAAGTTTTACAAAATAAGGCTAATATGTAGTATTTTATCTAATCTCAACTTTGTCCACTTCGATTTATTTTTAAAGCTGTATTTAGGTTACAAGGAATTAAAGTAAAAGCTAATTAAATGATAATTAAATTGTTATAAAGAATGTTAACACTGATAATTTTTTTTAATATTAAAATATCAGGAGTGTTTTGCAAGATGTTTTTTAGTGATTCTGAGAACGGAAGGGATGCTTAATTAAAAATTTTATCAATTATTACAAATTAATGCCAATTTTTTTCATTTTATCAATTTTTTTAATTGTTTCAAATTCGACTTACTTTAAATGCTGCATTTAGGTTACGAAGAATTAAAGTCAATTAAATGACAGCTAAATTTAAATTGTGATAAAGAATGTTAACACAATAAAATAAAAAATGTTAATATATAAAAAAAGTTACAACTTGTTTTTAAAAAATTAAAATTCTTAAAAATATTGTTCAAGATATTTTTTAATAATTTCAAGAACGGGTGATGATAAGTTAAAAATCAAGGTAAGATATCGTAGAATAATGCTAATATTCAGCACTTTATCTAATTACAATTTTCTCAAATTCGACTTACTTTAAATGCTAGATTAAAGTTAAGAAGAATTAAAGTAAAAGTTAATTATTTGATAATTAAATATAAATTGTAATAAAGAATGTTTACACTAAAAAATAAAGAATGTTAATATTAAAAATATTGTAACATTATTTTTTAAAGTTAATTTATTAGAAATGCTATTCAAGATATTTTCTTTTTTATAATTTCGAAAGTGGAAGATGCTTATTAAAAATCGTGAGAAAATATAATAAAATAATGTTAATATTCAAAATTTTATACAATTTAAATATCTCGACATCGACTTAAATACTACTTTTACTTTCAGCGAAATTAAAATAAAAGCTAATTAAATGAGAATTAAATTTTACTTTAATAAAGAACAAGAACAAAAATAGGTGCAATAAACGTAGATAATGAAAAACTTTTCAGTAATAATAACAATATTATTATGAAGTATCATTTTTTTTTCATGTAATGAAATCAGATTTTTAAATAAATAATTTATAAAATACACCAGACAGTTAAAACCCATTTTCAACAATGACGTCTCTATAGACAGTTATTTATTTGAATTTTTTTGTGTATCTTTTATATGTACAGATGATGTTCAGATTTTTGATCCGAATTCTTTTTGGGTAATCTTGTATATAAAGAATATACTCTACTAAAATTTAACTTAGCTAGAAAATATGGTAAAAACACACTTCCAAGAATTTCTATGCATAGAAGTGACATACCGATTTCTTTTGCACAGCCGTGTATATGAATTTATTTATAGTTTACAATCGTATCTTATTATATTAAAATATTGTTCAACCAAAAAAAATGTAAATCACAATTAAAGATACTTTATGCGCACAGACGCTCCTGATTTCAAATTCTTTTGTGCTGAGTAGAGTGTTAGAAAAGCTATGTAATATCTTTTAAAGAACAAACAAAGAATTTTTTCCTGTTATGTATGAATTATTGAATATTTTCCAAATATTCACACATACATAAATTCTTGGTTTTTAGACTATTGTGATAATTTTCCATTTGTATTCTCAGCAAGACATGAAAATATCATTAAAATTCAATGTACTTCATCAAATATTTGTTCAAGATTCCACTCGTGTTTATGATGAATTCGAAATCTCCAGTGTTAGACACAATTTTTGAATGTTTTTCGTCAACAAGTTTTCTGTTGGAAAAACAAAATCACACACATTTATTTTAATGTTTTTAACATAAATTTATCAGCAAAGATTAAAACTCTCTAATACCTCAATTTTTAGATAAATGTCAAATGATTAATGCAACTTTTGCAATAATTGATTTATATATTTAAAAAAAAATCAACTTGAATAATATTTCGACAAAAAAAGAAACATTTAACCAGTGGAAAAAGTGTTATAAATCACAGAATGGAATTTTAATTGTAAAAATTTACAGCCTGTAATGTTTCGATTATGTAATAACATTAAAAAAATCTGTTATTATTTACCAACATTTTTGAATAGCGTAGTTAATATTTTTTTGACAACTTTTCACTATATCTTTTATCTTTACAAGAAAAAAGTATGGTACTCGTGAAAAATTTCAACTTCTATTTTTCGACGGATTTATACTTTTAGAAGATTTTGATCATGATTTAATGGTTTTTAGAAAATGTCTTTTTCTGACTCTGTCTGTGAGTTAATCTGCCTGTATGAGACAAAATTTTGTAGACGCTCTATCTCAAGAACTAATACAAGGATTTTCATAAAACATTAAATTCAATTAGACCTTTATATAAACTACTATATATTAAATTTGTATGTACATCGCGTAAGAGATGGTAATTTTTTAAGCTGCATTTTTTGTGATTTTCGCAATTGCTTTGCCTGAAAACTAATATACGAATTTTATAAAGCTTCAGATTCAGGTATATTTTGATAAATATTGATACCAATTATGCGTTGTGTAACTCACCAAGGAGATGACGGTAGATTACAATTTATTTAAAATAAAACTGATTTTATTTCCAAAATAATCACTGAGTATAAAAATTACAAATTTAGAATTTTATATACAAAACTAAAGAAATTAAAATAAATCATCACTGATTCTCTAAGCTATTTTATGTAAAACTAACTAAAGAAAATGCGAAGTTCCTTTTCTTTCTTTTTTTTTTTTTATCATTATTGATCAGGTAACATCATTTTCAAGTCACTGTCGATTATTCTTTTTACCTTAAATCCCAGTAAGTTGCATCAAGTACAGATAGTTTTAAATAATATTCTTAGTGAATAAAGTAAAAAATAGTAAACTTTTCGTAACATGAAGCAAAGATTTCCGCATCCGCATTGAATATAACTTTCTTTCCGCTAGGAAGAGCGAAAATAAAATACCATTTTGTTTGCACAAAACTTAAGCTTGAAAAATATAGTATTATTCATCCTATTACACAAGAATAATATGATTATTTTTTCCTTCGCAACTTTTTTCAAGCATTCGAAGGAAATAGCATTACAATAAATTTTGTATCACAGTCTTTAAATTTATTTTTATAGACCATTTTTGAAAGGTTTGGATTAAATACGGAAATGTTAGCTCATTGTTTTTCAAATGGATATCAATAAATTAAAAGAAAAAAAATGCATTAAAAATTGGAACATTTTCCTAATTTTTCGCAATAATTTATTTTGATGTGTAAATGTTATTTAAAAAGGATTTCGATATCGGCATCATATAATATTATATATCTGATGCCTTAAAAAAATCTGTACAATGTAAATAAATAAATAAAAATAACTAATGTTTCTAAATCTTCGGTAATATAACAGGGTGATCCGACCAGAAGTTTATAAAATTTTTGAAATATTGTACCATATATCAGGTGGAAATCAGTTTAATGCGTAGCACTAGCTATAATATTTTTGTTTAAATATTAGTGCATCTGTTGTCATATTGTTACCAGCTGTCTGCTGTAAGAGAAGCCATTTTATTAATGTTTTCTATTAGAAATTGTAAACATTTAGTTTTAATTAGTTGGAGACAATTACAGTATATTAAAATAATCCACTTCCATCTTACCTGCACTGTAAAAAAAAATTCAAGAGGTTACTAAAAATTTTTTAGTAAATTTGTATTCCACAGAATTTTTTAGTAATCATTACAAACTTTTTTTTGCAAGTGAAACAAGCATTTCTTTTGTAAACTGAACAAAAGAATTTTTTGTATAACTAACTTAAAAATTTTTAGTATGAGCCACCAAGCAAATTTTAGTAATAGCTCCAAAACTATTTTTAATAACAATTATGTGCGCCCGAAGGGCAGGAGGTTCCTTCGAGCTGCGGAAGATTTTCTGAAGCGGAAGATTTTCGGCAAAACTGCAATAGATGGCAGCACCAAACATTGCTAACTGCTCCGACAGGATTTTCATAATACCTTTACTAACGAGTACTTACACTACATACATTCTGGGCGTATTTGGCAGTGGCCAGTATCGAACCCGGGGCCTTTTAGTCTGGAGTCCGTTACTATAACCACTATGCTATCAAGGCCATACCAAGTGCGTTTTAGTAATAGTTATTAAAAATATAAAACTATTAACTCTCTTCGTTGCTAACTTTTTTTCTAGTAATTCTTACAGATTTTCTTGTAACCGACTAAGATTACTAAAAATTTTTTAGTAATTACAAGGATCACTAAAGTTTTTTTAGTAGATCGACCCTTTTTCTTACAGTGTGTACCAATTGATATTTTTATAAGAATTATTGTTAATCACAGCCCAGGGATAATATTTTAAAGCTTATTATTATTATTTTTTTTTTATTGACATCTTTCATCCGATCAACTAAAGAAAATTAAAAAAAAAAAAATTTTTTTATTTATAATTTTATTGCCATTTGATTTCAGCGGAATTCATTTTTGTGCGTTATAGGGCCATTCATTAAAGGTTATAGCTATACCATGTTAGTTTACTTCTAAAATTTTAAAAGAACCGAGATATAATATAAAACCCATGACACTCATTTTATTTAATCCACCATTGACTGTGTTACTCTATGATGAGTTGAGAATCATAGTACATCAAGTTCATTAAAAAGAAAAAAAAATGAGATAGTCCATTTAGAAGATACTGTTGAGAATTACTGATATTCCGGTTTGAGAAAAATGATTAATACCCTAAAACGTTTAGCAACTATTAGTAAGTGTTTTCTAAAATCAATGGCAGCAAAACAAATGTTGATTATATGCATGCTTCTTTAAATCTAAAAAACATCACTTTAGAAAATGAAATTTTAAAAAATGATCAACAAAGAGATTGTGTTTTAATGAATTGAATATCTTGAGAAAAAAGAGAAAAATCTAAAGATTTTTTTCGAATTCAAGCTAAAAAAGATGATATTAATGTCATCCAAGCAAAGAAAATAAAATTAATGTCGAATAAATTTAATTATGAAAAGGCAAATGAGGATTATAGAGCAAATAAAGGATTTCAACACACGCATACTGCGGGAATCGATAGAGATACTATCTAGATTTGACTATATCTAGTAAGAACTCATGCAACGATATATTTGCCATATGTCACAAATTTATTTTAATCTACTTGGTGTGAAATAACCCATCTCATTTCATAGACTCACTTCCCTTTTTTAATGTTACATTTCATTCTCCGATATAATCAGTGGCATTCTGGAAGTTAGTGAATTTTTCACTTTCATAACTTGATGATGGCCAGGAAATGATTGAAAACGTATTGGAAAAATATGGCGATTGCTTTTAATACTCATAAATTGGTTTTAATATCTCAAACAAACAAACAAACAAACAAAAAACATATTGTTTCACACCTATTTTAGTAAAGAAAAATTATGAATTGTTTTTAATATTTTCATGTTTTGATAAAAAATTATCTGTCCATATATCGAAATAGGTGTACAGTTATGGATTCAATTTTGTACTGCTTGACAGAATCAAAGCAATCGAATATTTTGTCCGACGTTTTGAACCAATGTTTTGTTGTTTTGAAAAATCGGAAAGCAAAATTATTCGTCACATAAAATAAAGTTTCAGAGAGTTTCAACCCCAATCTGAAAGGTTTAATGGCGTCCATATTAACGTGATAAGATCGTTAGCACTATCAAACGAAAATATCAACTGCCTGCTCTGCATTGATCGATATATTAGTTGGATGGAAGTGATTCCGCTGGACAAAATTTTAGCAGACACAGTTTCGAAACCATTTTATGGTAACTGGATTTTTGGATCCAGAATTCTCATGCTTCCTCCTAACGAATCGAGATGCATAGTATGGATCAGAGATGTTCAATGTGCTGTCAATAAAATCTCAGCATACAACTGCCTACCATCCAAAAGTCAATAGAAAAATTGGCCTCTTTTACAGATTTCTATAAAAATTATACTAACAGCTCACAATATACCTGGGGTCAAACAATACGAATTGTTCTTTTCAATCTATGCACTGCCATGTAAAAATATTCTGCATAGAACATTGCCCGGAAGGTGTATGAACAAAAAATACGATTACCTAACAAAATTTTTCACGAAAGTCGACAACAATCTCTAATTTTGTCAAACAACATCAACGTGTAATTTTGGAATTTGTACCAAGAATTGCATGAAAAAGATATGTAAAAATATTTGCTTCCAAAGACTTAAAAACCCTTGTTACATGTCCTCACTCGAAAGAGTTGAAAAAACGACTAGAACCTCCATACGAATGTCCCTTTTTCGAGGAGCTTCCAGCCTCCATTTTAAAATTCTGTCGAAAGAACAGAAAAATATTTCACACTCAAAAACAAAGACAAAACTACCCCTGTGTTTATTGAGAGATTAAAGCAGGTATACATTTTTAAAAAAAACATTTAACTATTCGTTATTACATTAAACTATATTTAACTAAAAACAAACAATAAGAGAAAAACAACCTGCCAAACTACCAATTGAATATATCTATAAATTCAAATTCTTTATAATTATAATATATATATATATATATACACACTATATGGACAAAGATGACAGGCCACTTGCGATTTTAGGCATTTATTATTACATTTAGACATTTAGACCATATTAATTATTATTAAAATCATCATTTCAAATTTTCCTGATTGATCTGGATTGTTTTTCGATGCTTTAGAAAATATTAGTGTTTAATGTTTTCGAGAAAATAATACAAATAAACTGCAATCAGCATCGCAAACTCATTGTTTGATTGAAAAAAGAAAAAAAAAGATTACAGCGTTGATAATAAAAGTGAATACTGAACAGCCATTGGCCCCGAAAAGCCGTTTTTTTGTATTTTCACATCTCAAGAATTCGTAATAAAACATTTATAGACTCCCTAAGTAAGTGCATTGCATTGAAGTTCCAAGGAGCCTAGTGCTACTTTTTAAATGAATTTTTTTATAAAACAAATTACAAAACTCTTAATTACTGTGTTTTTTTAAACAAATTTTCTAACATTTTTCCGCAATTAAATAAAACGAAAAGTTAGATTAAATTTTCGTGGAAAAACTTTACGCACACTGTATTTATCATACCGAAATGGAAATAATTGCATCCAATAGGACTCGAGCTACAGGAAAACAATTTAAAATTTATTTGTAATGACATTAAAAAACTAAAGTAAAAGTAAAATTATTGCAACACAAAAATAATATTAATTAACTTTAGGGAATGCACAGTATTCATAAAGTGTGAACATATGTGTGACTATCTTTGAAAACTAATTTTAAAGCAGAGCTAAAACCAAATCGGAACAAAGTGAGATGAGTACCCTCCTCCTCCTCTTGAAACTTCTAAATTCCATCACCTGTTAATAATAAATGATATCACCCACATTACAAATAAAAAATTTAAGCTTCTTAATCAAAGGTATTGGGATATATATACTTGCCCTCCATTTCTGACTGTATTCGTTTACATTAAATTAGAAGGGAAAAAAATCAAACGTAAAATAGTCCCATCAAAAAAAAAAAAAAAAAAAAAAAAAAAAAAAAAATGTTAAACCCGTTTTGACTTTGTCAGCTGCTTAAGGATCTGCATTAGAGCGATTGCATGTCCAATGGACTTTCATATTTAATCTTTAATATTCGAGAATGACTGCTTTGACATTGAATTTAAATTATGACCGTAAATAACTGAAATGTATATAAAAGACGTATATAACCTTTGCACGTTTTAAAGTGTGATTTTCCAGTTAATTTCTCCAATTAGGTCTAGTCAAAAAAGAAAACTGATTGCATTTTAGTAAATTCCATAGTTTCAATAAACTTGAAAAGATCTGATATGTAAAAATTAAAAACGAAAGAAATTTTATAGAGGAGATATGAATTCAGTTTAAAAGGAGGTTTTAATTTTAAAATTCGAAACATAGTCGTTTCCTTCGTTTTGAATTCTAATAAATAGTTTTATCACATGCATACATATTAAAGAGTAGAAGGAAAATAATAACGTTTTACTTGGAATTTTATTTTTTATTTTCCGATAACTTTTTCTGCACTTTTATTTATGACATTGATGAAATGCTTAGTCCTGAGTTATTTAATATTTCACCCTTAGCAAATTGTCATTGTCACAATTTCTTATACAAGTAGAAAAAAAATGTGGTTGGAATTTTGTGCTCAGAAGAAAATTTTTATGAATGAATCGAGGCTTTTTGCCAAGTATTTTAACAGAGGGAAAAATAAGTAACTTCACTGTAGATTATAAAGGCATGTGGCTTAACGCCAGCAAGATAGTACAGCCCCCGTTAAAAGCCTTTTCCCACACCAACGATCTATTTTTCAGTACTTAGTAAATTGTGCGCATATATATTTCATGAACAAAACAATTTATCTTTTGAAAGTAGACATAAAACCCATTTGTACTGGGGATAGCTGCCAAATGTAATCTGTTGCTTCCTTAAAAGTTTTGATTTTTCTCTAAAACCACCAGTTGATAATATATATATATATATATTTAAGGGATAAAAAAAGGAAATAAACACAATAGAAAAATGAAAATTTCAATTTTGGCTAATAGGTTATTGTGAATCCTATTAGGTACGTTCATAATTAAATAAATATTATTATTTATTATATAAAATAACATAAATTTATTATTTTAAAATGGTATTTCTCTTTTAAAATTCCTGTAAAAATACTTTTGCTGCTAGAAAGGAAATATTTTTATTTACACTGCCTTAAAGTTGGAAACAATACTTTAAAATATTATCCAGAAATGTTAAATAAATGTGTCGAGTAAATATGTTTTTAAATTTAAATTTTTGAGAAGATTATTATGTGACATATGACATAACTTTCTCCATTTATGGCTTTTAACGCATATTAATGCATTTATTATTTTAATATTTTTTTCTCTTTTAAAATTCACGTGTAAATACAGATTTTATGACGCAATTAAAATACATTCTTAATATATAATCATATAATTCTAATTTGTAAGGTTTTATTTCTGTTTATATCAGCCACGTGTAAGTATTTTTTTTTTTTCTGAAAGAAATATTATCTTTTGCGCTGTTTTTATAAATTTTCAACAACTTAAAATGATAGCCTTTTTCTTCAATACATAAAAAAAACCTTTCAAAACTCTGAAAATTTGAATTTAAAATGAAAATAAAACGTCAAAGAATTATTCAAATTGAAAAAAAGTAATTGCTATCTGCACACCGGGAACTTTTAATGTATAAAATGATTTAAAAATGCTTAAATTTTTATGAATAGTTTTTGCTTTTATAAAACCTTTTTAATGGAACGATTTTGGCCAACTTCAACATTAAATGTCTCTTAAAATAATTATTCGATGTAAAAGCTGTTTACATCGTCATGTTTATGCAACATTTCTGTGTAATACCACTTATTCTCTAATTTTTGTATAAAGTAGTTTTCTTATTATTACCAAAGAAATACTCTGTGTCACAAAAAATCCAATGTCAGCGGCGGTAACAGCATTAGTTACTTTTTCTTAGAATAGAGAGATTATAATTGACAATCATTCAGATTGGGAAAATTTCGTGTTTGTTCACAAACATGAAGCTGCGACTGAGTTTGAAACTCTTTTTTTACAAAGTTCTTCTTGTTTTCTAAATGTACTAAAAGTTTTATGGATAACATAAAGATTATATAATTATCTATGGATTCATGTGCAAAATTCAGAATACATTTTCTTCAGTTCTTTATTAAGGGGAACAAATCTCTTAACAAATTCACTTTCTGAAAAGTTCCAGAGCATGTCACGAGAACAAATGCTTCGTCCTCTTTCACACTTAAATTGTAATGCTAAAGCGCTTTAAACGCGTGGATATATTTCTCGTTTTATAAGTATACAATATTCTCTATAGTATGTTATTTAATTTGGTGCTTTTGTTGGAATATCCTATATTATATTAAATAAGAAAACTGCACAATGTCTGCGAAATATTTTGAAGTCTATGAAGCTGTTAAAACATACAATAAAAGGCTTCTAGTTTTAAAATGTTACTTGTAAAAGTCAACTTACAATTTCTTCGTTTCTTTTAGCGAGAGTAAACTTTAGGTCTTCTAACAGATTCCTTTCTATTTCTATAACCATATTCCAAAATGACTCGACTAATTCCAATTTACTTCCATATATTTAATGATGCTTACGACGATGTAATCTACAAATTTACTTTTAGACTGTCCTAATTGATATGAAAACTCTTACTATATAATTCGCAGTATTTTCGAAAATGCTTGTATTTGCCACAATGGCTTTCACAGCTCATTTGGAAACTTTTAAGGCGGCGACTGCTGCGATATCTTCTGGCGCGTTTCTATAAAATCAGCACATATAACGTCAGCTGAAAACCCATTTTGGAAAAATGAATTTTATAAAGAACTAGAGAACATTTTCTCCTTATCTGCGGAGTTCATGATTGCAGACTGCTTAGGCAGAAAAGTTTCAAGAGCGGCAAGAATATCTCCGAGATAGACATTTCATTATGTCTTTAAAAAGATATCAGTGGAAAGGAGTAAGAATCTATTTAACTATTAAAAAAAGAAACTATTATTCTACAATAGCATTTTGCATCCCCATACAGTGATCGATGCTCCTTTGGAGCATTAGAAGAGGAAAGAAAAGTAAAAAGAAGGGAAACTTGTGCTGTCCACATGGGTTGCATTTTACTTTTGTTGCTTAAAAACGAAAGACCATATTTCATCAGTTATATTATATCAATTTATATAAACCTGTTGTTATAGTGATAGACAGAATGAATGATTTTACTACTTGAATGAATTATTCGGTATGCGCAAAAACATACCTGCCAATCATTGTTTATTATTATTATTATTATTATTATTATTATTATTATTATTATTATTATTATTATTATTATTATTATTATTATTATTATTATTATTATTATTATTCAATTTCTACTAAAAATTTTCCATTAAAATTTTCTTTTAATAATTAGAATTAATTTAAAAAACCCATAAAAATATAAAAGTTTGTTTTATCCTAAACATTTTAGAAGATAATTGTTTAAAAAAATTACGAAAGTTGGCAACTATAATATTTTTTTTCAGGATTTTGTTTATTTTACAAGATTATAAAGGTTTCGTAAAATCGAAATAGGCTCACTTATCTGTCTGTCTATCCGTCACAAGCTCGTACTCAAAAATTATTTAAATTACAGACGTGATTTCTTTTTCTACATAGAGCTGAATACTAATCTTACCCAAAATCACAACATTTTGAAAAAGTCTTATATTATCAGCGTTTTTGCGAATTCTAATATTTTTGCGACATTACATAATATTAATTTCAGCAGGTTCAAGAAATTGATAACTTCGCTAAATACTCTAATTGCAAAACATTTCAACTAATGAATGAGTTTAACTTAGTTTCAATTAAGTCATGCGATTAGCTTAATTTCCGTTAACTTAATATCCATGAATTTAATTTCAATTTGAAAAAAAAAAAAAAAAAAAAAAGTCTGGGAATGCTATTTTTTATTTATTTTTTTAATTCAAAACAAATTTTACGCACTTTCACTTATCGCTATTAAACTATTTTATTTATGTACTCCTCACAAACAAACACACACACACACACAAAATCTTTGTTTTGTTAAATTGCCGAAAATATAAGCAAGTATGTTAAATAAATGACACTTTTTGTATAATGATCTACAAAATAAAGAAATAGCTAACTCTGTACTGCCAAATTGCCGAAAATATAAGTAAGGAATATGTTAAGCAAAAGACACTTTTTGTGTAATACTCTACAAAATTAAAACAAGAAAGAAAAAGTCATGCAACAAGCAAATATTATGAAACACTTTCCAACACATTCAGAAAGATGTAACAAAACTGCACCGTTTAATAAATTAAAATATTTTATCTAATTAAATAATATGGAAACGCAATATCTATGACACACGAAATAACTTATAGCAAACCTAAGCAATATATATAAATTTTATTATATGTGAAAAAGTTTAACATAATTGAGGAGCCCAGAAGCCAAGGGGTACAAGCGACAAAATGTCGATTTGGAGTAAATTGAGTTTAAAGATAATTGATGTTAAATTGGTACAACAATAACAATTGACTAATTGATATAGGAAACATCTGCTTGTTGCATTCTAATCATTGAACTCTCATTTCAATAACTGTTAAAAAAATAAGAGTACAATTTTCTTTAAATGCATAATTAATCAATATTGTTTGTTTTTCGAAAAAAGTGGTTTATCTCTATAACTCCCTAAATAATCAGAAAATGACTTATATTTCTTTACCTGAAATGAAAAAAAGCATATTTCCAGATATCCTGTGAACTTAACTCAATTTTTTCCATTTTGTCACTTATACCCCTTGGCTTCTGGGGTCCTCAATTATAATATGCTGCAAATAATGTTCTCTAGTTACGCCATTATATAACGGAATTCTTTTGTGGTGCCCTGTAAATGAATAATAAATGTTCTTTGTGGAGCATATTCTACAAAATGTATACTTTATTGCCCTTCATAAATGTATATCAATTTCACTGGTTCCGACTGGTATAACATCATTAAAAAGCTGTTGAAATTATTTTATCCCATCAGCAGTAACGGAATATTTTTGGCAGTGCCTGTATTTGAACTATGATTTCGATTAAAATAAAATTTGAAATGACACAACAAAATTCTGCAACAAATATATATTTAAAATTTCAAACGATTCGGTTGGGTAGTTTTTGTGCTGTTATATGCGGACAGACAAACGGACGGATCAGACGACGACTATTGGTGCTACGTATTTATATAATAACAAACGCACCTAAAAACAGTTAAATTTAAAAGCGCATGATAACGCGACATTGATAACGCATTTCTATCAATTATTACTCAAAAACAATTCTGTATCGGATTTCATTTGTGTATTCCTGTAAAAGGATTAAAAATGCTATAAATGTCCTGTTCTAATCTAATTGTAGTGAAATTCAGTGATGTACATTAGTTTCAATGCATTTTCAATAGCATAATGACATTAAAATATTCTGAAAACAATTTTCCCCCATAAACTATAATGTAATGGAATTCTTTTGGGTGCCCTTGTAAATAAACTATTAATCCCACGTACTTCATATACAATACTAAACATGCCTAGTTGACCCTGACATAAGGTTTACCGATTTCACGAGAATCCGTATATTTATGGGAATTAGAGGTGGGCAGAGAGCCAGATGGATAGACAGACAGACAAGCCGAATGTATTAATACTGTTCAACTCTGTTGGAAAGTGTTGAAAATAATTAATCCTATTGTGTAAAATTACCGATAATATAAGTAAGGAATGAATTCAGTAAACTACCTTTTTTAAATAATTCTGGAAAAATAACAATTAAAAAAAAATACCCTCTTCTATTGAATCCACCTAATCATGTCATCCTATAAAATTGATGTTATTACTGAAATGTTATTACTAATTAAGTAGTAATAATGACTACTAAGTAATTTTATGATTAAAGTTTGCTTAGGGAATCGTTTGCATATAAAAAAAAAAAATTACGCCAAACTTTAAAATTTTCAGTACTAACACCCAGTTTCAACATCATATTGTGTTCTTTAATAAATATTGCCTACAAATAACATACCAAATTACAAAAATTCCTGTCGATTCGGCATACAGGTGCAGGTAGATTTCAAAGTTAAGTGTTATTTTCACGAACAAAAATTAAAATATGATAAATCCAGAGAGAGATAAACCCAGTTTAATAACTTTATTTGGCCGCTTTTGAAGAGCTTTTAATTTTATTTTCCAATAAGAGCTGGTTTTATTGGAATTTTCCTAAGGGAAATTTGATTCAAAATACCTACTTTGACAGGAGTTTTTGAAATATATTCTTCCTTTATGAAAAAAATCGACCAATATGGCACATTATATAAAAGAGTAACTGCCTATATGCATGCATTTGAGAGCAAAAATGAATTTAAAAATGATATCAGAAAATAAGAAATATGTTATTTGAATATTATTTTTTCATATTTCAATTTATTTTAAGTTTATTTTATATTTCTGCGTAGATGTGCTTCTTCCGCAGATGTGTGTGTGTGTGTGTGAGGGGGGGGGGTACCGTTGGGGAAACCATGTTCTGTCTCCAAATGTCACCAAACTACAACTCATTTTTTCAGATAGTTTAGGAATTATGCGGGTCTAAAATGTTACATTCTTTTTAATTTTTCCAAATATCGTTTAAAAGTTTTTCTAAATTCGGTTTATCTGTCCACGCTCTAACTGGGATAAAAAATACTTGATACAGATGTCACATACGCACCACAGTGGCGCGATTGCAACAAAATGGCGATTTTATGCCTCACAATCTCTAACCCGTGTATTGTTGTTTATATACTAATAAACTGTTTATTTACTTTTATTTTCTTTTTAAAATAATATAAATTGTTTTATTATACAGTTATCAATTTAACTTTTTTTTAAATTCATTGTTATTTTCTTTTTTAAATGATAGAAAATTATTAAAAAAATATAACTGTTATATGAAAATTAAGTTTTCGTCTAATTGGCATCAGAAAAAAATCGCGCCAATGTGGTGCGTATGTGACATCTGTGTCAAATACTCGAGTTTTCATGCAATTGATTTACGTTAATGATATTTACCATGATATATTCAGTATTGAATATAAAATTTGTAACATTAATAATTCAACTAATGGTATATACATAAAGATTTCCCATTACATTATGCTCAATGGGGAAAAATCTTTTTGCAGTGTATTTTAATGACATTGCGCTATTTCAAATGTTTTGAAAATGATATAAATCATTGAATTTCACAAGATGATTATTTTTGAATAAGGTATTCATGTCATTTATAGTTCATTTACTGGGATACATAAGAGAAATTGGTTACAATACTGTCTAATTGCCTGAAGTGCGTTTTCAATTTCGATAAAGTGCTTTTAAATGTATTTTTTTCTTTTTTTGGTTCCTCTTTGTGTATAAATTCTATGCCTCGTATACAGAGCTGTACAAAAGGATTTATGCACCATTTTCCTTATTAAAGGAAATTGCTTAAGGAGAATTTTCAACTGTGGTGTGTATTTTCTAACTGAACCAAAATTTTGCATGCATGTAATTTATAGATACAAATCTATATATCATATACAACGCTGATCAATCAATTCGGATGATATTCTGGCTATAGAGGGTATTGCTTAATTTGAATTCTCAAATGTGTTACATGTTTCAAAGAGGTTCAATTTGAGATCCTATTTCAGCTTACATTATACTAAATGCTTTGGAAAGTGCTTCATAATATTTGCGTGTCGCATAAATCATTCTTTCTTGTTTAATCATTGCAAAATAGATTTCAATGTGGATAGTTTTAAAAATATAACTAAAAATCTACTTGGCGAAATGAGACAAGATTATTTTAATTTTGGATTCCGAAATTTGAAGCTTCTGGAAAAAGATTTCTGTTGAAACAAAAACAACAACAAAAACATAAGATTGAAATCATTAAAAAAAAAATATTTTTTTGTAAATGTATGTACTTTGAAATTAAATTGTTTTAAATATATTAATTGTTGTTTATGAATTTCTAAAAAATCAAAAATCTTTTTTTAGCAGCTTCAAATACGCGAACTTAAAATTCTTTCAATTACTTTTTGAGTAATGTTTAAAAGTTCTAAAATCCTCCTGCATTACTATCTGTAGATTTTATTATTTATTTATTTATTATTTTGTATGATTACAAATTAAGAATGCATTAATTCCTAAACTAATGGACAAAATAACTTTCATTTAATAAACGGAAGTAAAATTTTCTGAAGTACCTAACTAGGGAACTGCAAGAAGTGTAAGTCACCGATTTTAACGAAAGTGGTATCGTTGGAAAGAACTTATCGTGAGCAGTAAAAAACTCAATGGAACTACCCGTCGCAAATGATTCATTTTCGAGATATCCGAAAATTTATGTCACGTAGCTAGTGTACACTTAGTGGGGGACCACAAAAAAATTTAGCCTCGATTTTAACGACAGTGATATCATTGAAAAGATATGATCGTGAGGATTAAAAAACTCAATGGAATCACCCGTCGGAAATGAGACGTTTTCGAGATATCCGACAATTTGTGTCACATTGCTAATTCACACTGCTGGGAAACTGCATTTAGTGACATAAATTGTCGGATATCTCGAAAACGGCCCATTTCAGATGGGTAGTTCTATTGAGCTTTTTACTTCTCACAATGAAATCTTTGCAACGACACTATTTTCATGAAAATCGAGGAAACAATTTTTTGCTGTCGCCCATTAAGTGTGCACTAGAACAGTATGATCTAGCTACGTGACATAAATTATCAGATATCTCGATAACGGCTCATTTCCGACGGATAGTTCTATTGAGTTTTTCTTCCTCATGATGATATCTTTTTAACGATACCAATCGTTATTAAAATCGAGACTAAAATTTTTTGCGGTCCCCCATTAAGTATGTGCTAGTTACGTGATATAAATTATCGGATATCAAAATGAATCATTTGCGACGGGTAGTTCCATTGAGTTTTTTACTGCTCACGATAAGTTCTTTCCAACGATACCACTTTCGTCAAAATCGGTGACTTACACTTCTTGCAGTTCCCTAGTAAGTAAGATTTTAAAATTGCATGTCAATATTTAAAATTTTAAAGTTTGGTACATTTTCTATATTTTGAAGACCTCTTTAAAAATATTTAAGCATTGCATTAATTAATAGAGGTTATTGATAATCGATTGATGCAATTTTTATTTTTATATGATATTTTGCAGCAGAACTAGTAAAGGATGGTGAATTTTTTAGACAAGATTCTATAATAAAGAGCAACACAATTTGCAAGAAACTTCCTCTTGCTTCTTACAACTGATGTTTAAAATTAACACGGGGAAAAGTATCGACGGTCGTTGAAACTAAACATTTTATTCGAAGAATTCTCTGACTCAAATGTTTGTAACAGTAAATTATTGGAAAGGCATGTTTAGGATACATTTTTATAGAAATTTAAAAGTCTTATTTTCTTTTGAATAAAAAATATGAAAAGGATTATGATTAAACAAATATTTCCTTTATTCTTATGATATGTTTTGTATTGCTCGATATCATATGGGAGTTTAAAGCAATTTTCAGAGAAAGCTCTTTAAGAATTTCGATCTAAATAAATTTTGTGAGTTTAATTACACTTTGGAAAATCTGAGATTGTGTCAAATTTTTATCGGCAATATTACAAATGGAGGTTTAGGATATAATCTTAAATTCAAACTTCATTTGAAAATCATAGATAAATACACTGTTAAAAATTTGCGGCAAAGTTTCCTGTCATTTGACCGCATTTAAAGAAAACAGTTGCATAGACGCAATTTAACTATATTTTGAACATCAAAATATGAGCAATAATATGGTCAGATTACAGTTAAATTACGGTTTTGTAACTGTTTTCTATAAAAGTAATCAAATAACTGGAAACTTTACTGCAAATTTTTAAAAGTATAGTTCATTCTTCAATTCAGTTTTGTATATAATCGAGCCCATTTAATGTAGTATCAATTAGTGATTTACGCAGTTTAATATTATATATCCTGAATATCACATTTGACTACCTCTCTTATTAATGTAACGTATTTCTCATACAATATCTACTTAAATAAATATTTCTAACTATGAAGATTTCTTTTATGTTATATGTATAAAAAATGGCAACATATTTTAGCAGGAGTTAAGGAATGAATTACAACCTGATATTGACGAGATACCTTTTTTTCATACATTTATAAATTGATATTGTACCTTGCTTTGCTATTCAAAACATATATAGTACTATAAAGTTTTTGAGAGTGAGTTTGTATGTTTACATGTTAGCTTCACATTCTTAGCCTTTTCTAAAAAAATAAAATAAAATAAAATAAAAATAAATATCTTGAAAGACAATTAAGATAAAAAAGTCATCCTGTAAGGGTTTAATTTTTTTTTCTCGCTAGCGACATAGGACCCGAAACCATAAGTTAAATATTTTTTTACTTAACACTCTCAAAAAAACTTCCGTCTTTTCACAGAAAATGCACTGGCAGCACTGCTGCCAGAAATTGTCTGTATATTGACGATTTTCTGTTTATTTTTTTCTCTGTCAAAAGAGGAAAAATATCCGTCACTTGAAAAAAGTTTGGAAAAAACCAATGCGGAAGAGGCGGGGATCGAACCAAGGACCCCAGGATTACCAGACCAACGCTAATCCACGGCGCTACGGCTGCTCATGATGATTGTGCGTTAAAATAGAACTCTTCATTTCATATGGTGTGGGTTGGTGTATTTCGTTAAAAAGCTTTTAATTATGCAGTTAATCTCGGAAAGATTTCATCTTTAATGAAACTGTGGCTGGGTTTTTTTTGCGTTTAGTATTAATATAGTATAAAAATGTGAATTTTAAATATATTACGTAGAATGTTAGAGAAAAAACATGAATGTTCTATTTGTGAGAATTTTTGAACGAATAAAGAAAGTAATTGTTATTTATTTTTAAATTCGAAAACATTTTTGTCTTTTAAAACTAAATTAGACATTTTAATCAATAGAATATTTTTGTTTTTCATTTTAAAAATAAATTCGAACTTATTACTAACAGACCCAATGCGCATGCGTGCTGGATAGAAACGGAAACTTTTCCTCATTTTTCGACGCTCGGAATGAACTCACAGAACAAATACGTTTTCTGGGAGAACAGAAATTATTTGTGAAAAAATAACGATAACTTAGTGTATATTGACGAATTTTTCTGACAGTGAATACAAGAACAAAACGAGTTTATTTTTTTTATTTTTTAATCTAGTTTTAAAAAAACCCCTAAAAAACTCCGTTTTTCATTATTTTTAAAGTCTCTATGATGAATAACATTCAAAAACATGCTCTCCATATCTCTCTTTTCTTTCATAGCTTAATAACAATTTTTAGAAAAACATAAAATGAACTACACCAGATTAGCATTGTCGAATAGGCCTCCCATCGTTTTCTAGAATGATTTTCGCTGTAAATAATTGATTCTTCACCGCTGATTTACGACAAACGAATCTTAATTAAAATTTTCAGATTCTTTTTTTTGCATACCACATTACGTAATGATTTTATGACTTTTTCAGGGCGTAAAAAGTGGCTGCTGCATTTATAACTGCATTTATGTTGGCATTATTCGTTTGTTGGCTTAGAATTTTTAATCATGATCGCAGTTAAAATTATCGCAGTTAACTTATTTTTATTTCGCTTTCGAAATCATGGGACAGAATTAAAATAGTCAATGTGTATGTTAAGAACAGGTTAAATTTCACATTCTTCTGCTTATCAGTTCCAAATTTTAATTTGTTTCGTTAAAAACTTTAACTTAAATTTTAATAAGCTGACTTAAAATTTTTAATTACTATCTTATTCATAAATTTTAGCAATGCATGCGTTTCGTATATCAAACTTAATGTGGCCGCAAAGTTTGTGACAGTATCTCTACTATACAGGGTGTTTCGCTACCAGACCGACAAACTTTGAGGGATGTTAGTAAGCATGAAGACAAACATTATTAAATAGGAAACCACGGGGCGCAAACGTCTTCTGTAGGAACTAGGGGCCATTAAATTTTAAGGTCCATAACTTCAAACGATGATAAAAAACTGAAAAAAGGGTCGATTCGTTTGCGGTTTTCACTAAAATCATTCTTTATATCACTATTTCTTTAGAAAAAAAAATTTAAAGGTTACGTTCAAAAATTTTCGATAGAGGGCTCTTTAGATTTTAGAGTAACCAACAACTACTTTTTACCGTTATGTTGTGCATGGGGTTGAAATTATTCTAAAATTTAGAATTTAACTTAAATTTTAAGCTCAAAATCATAAACATTGGAATCGGGCAACTAGCGAAAATTGAACTGTAGACAGAGGGGGGGGGGGATTTTAAACGCTCATAAACATTGGACAAACAAATAGATTTTATTGTGGTTTGCGTGTAGGTCATTCCCTTGATAATTATTTTATTCAAAATGACGTACAGCTTTGGTGTCCTGATTTTTTCATAGAGGGCGCTTCCGACGCATCTCCGACATTTCAATGGCGTTACTCCTGGGTGTTTTACTACTAGACCAACATACTTCCAGGAAGGTGTTAGAAATGCAAAGACACTCGGAATCATATAGGAATGTAACGTTGAAAGTGCCTTTTTTGCAAGTTACGGTTAAAGGAAGCAGAGAAAAAAAAGCAACAGAAACAGCAGAGAAAGAGCAACACGTTAATGTGACAGAAAGAAGTTTATTTAAATGTTTTACAACAAAAGGTGTTCGAAATTACGACCAGAAGTAGTCCGGCATGCTTGACAGCGGCGTCGCATGGAATTCCTCACGCTTTGGAAGATTCCTGGCATCTCTGATAGCTTTCTAGCAGGTACAGAAATACCAGCTGCGAGGCCTTCAACTGATATTATGGGAGTCTCATACACCTAACTTTTCATTTGATCCCAGCAGAAGAAGTCGATACATGATAGGTCCGGCGATGTGGCAGACCAATGAAGCTGGCTACTACGACCTATCCACCGCTGTCTATATGTTACTTTGAAGTATCGGCAAACGTCATTGGTAAAATATGGAGGAGCTCCATCGTGCTGTTCATCGTTCAAATACTTTATTCTGCTACCTTTGGAACCGGTTCACGAATGATCACTTCAAAGTAATCGCTGTTCACACGCTTTACCGTTTAGCGCCATCTACTGAAAAGAAACTGCAGCGCCATCTACCGTCGCTGTCAAACTTGCCGGACTACTTCTGGTTGTAATTTCGAACACCTTTTCAAGTAAAATCTTTAAATAAACTGTTTTCTGTCACATTAACGTGTTGCTTTTTCTCTACTGTTTCTGTTGCTTTTTTTCTCTGTTTCCTTTAACCATATCTAGCAAAAAAGGCATTTCCAACGTTACATTCCTATGTGATTCCGAATCGTCTTTGTATCCCTAACATTTCCTGGAAGTATGTTGGTCTGGAAGTAAAACATCCAGGAGTAATGCCATTGAAATGTCGGAGATGTGTCGGAAGCGCCCTCTATCAAAAAATGAGAGCACCAAAGCTGTACGTCATTTTGAATAAAATAATTACCAAGGGAATGACTTTCACGCAAATCGCAACAAAATCGATTAGTTTGTCCAATGTTTATGAGCGCTTAAATTCCCCCCATCTCTTCACAGTTCAATTTTCGCTAGTTACCCGATCTCAATGCTTTCGATTTTGGGCTTAAAATTTAAGTTAAAGTCTAAACTTTAGAATATTTTCAACTCCATGCACAAAATAACAGTAAAAAGTATTTGCTCATTAAACTAAAGTCTAAAGCGTCCTCTATCGACAATTTTTGAACATAACCTTTAAAATTTTTTTCTAAAGAAATCGTGATATAAAGAATGATTTTAGTGAAAACCGCAAACGAATCGACCCTTTTTTCCGTTTTTTAGCATCGTTTCAAATTTTGGACCTTAAAATTTAATGGCTCCTAGCTCCTACGGAAGACGTTTGCGCCCCATGGTTTCCTATTTAATAATTTTTTTCTTCATGTCTGTTATCATCCCTCAAAGTTTGTCGGTCTGGTAGCGAAACACCCTGTATAGAGAGAGTTAAAGTTCGAATATTTGTAAATTATTCTCTCTGTTTAAACGTAAAATATTGCATTTTTCGTTTCAAAAAGTTCAACCTTTATCATAATAACATATCTTAATATCATAATATCATATAGTATTATGATAAAGGGATATGGCTTGAGTCATTGATTCTCAAGTGGAAAATTTTAAATCTCGTCCTTCATTAACGTTCTATGAATTGTTGTAGTTCTAATTTATGCTAAAATTATAAAGAAATTCAATTGTCCTTTTTAGAGCTATGCTGCTGAATTTCATAAATTTGTGAAGCTGCCACGTGCAACAATGACAGTCTTAATTGTGATTTGCATTTGTTAAAATTCCCGATAAATAACAGGCTTAGGATACTTTGTGTTTTATTATTTTTTAAATTAATTTTTTACATGACATATTATTTCAATTTATTTCATGTAGTAAAATATCATATGATTAAATATTACCTTATATTAATTGATTTGTTAATAGCTATAGTTAACTAGATACTAAATTAATTAAAATAATGACAGGCGGAATTTCCTTTGCATCATCGAAAATTAAAATAGAAAAATAATTAAGTAAAAGAACTTTCGAAAACCAATGATAGGAATGACCATCAGAAAGGGCATAAGACATAGTTTCGACAACTCTTATGCAAATGTTATTTGTAAGTCATAATTCATAAATTTTATATTAAAATTTATTAATAACTTTCAGAATTATGTTTCTAAATTTAAAAAAAAAAATACCTGACAGCACAGCCTACAGCTAATTTTGTGCAGTCCTGTACATGATGTATGGAATTTATAGACAACAACGAATAAAAATGCAAAAATTTATATAAATCTTAAAACGCATACCACATTTTAAAACGCACGGCCAGCAATTATTACTCAAAAATAGTACAATTAGCCAATTTATTTTGTGTGTTTCTGTAAATCAGTGATGAATGCTATGAATGGACTGTTCTATCATAGTGAGATTCAGTGATTTATTTCAGTTTCAATAGATTTGAAATAGCGTATTCTCATTGAAACATTCTGCAAATGATTTTCACCCATATACTGTAAAGTAATAGTACCCCTTCTGAGTACCCCTTTAAATGAACTATTAATCCCACATACTTCATATACAATACCAACCATGCTTAGGGGACTTTTAATAAGGTTTATCAGTTCCATGAGAATGAGAGAATATTTACTGGAGTTAGGCCGAGGACAGACAATTAGTCAAATTGAATGGATAAATACTTTTAAACATTGTTGAAAAGAGTTAAAAACACGCTTTCCAGAGTCTCATTTGTTGAATCATCTTTGTTGTGATTTTAGGTTAAACTATGTGCAGCTAAAGGCGGATGTATCATTAAATTGACAATCTACAAAACTCACGTACATTGATGAGGACAATTTGCATTAGAATATCCTGCTTGCCAATTAAAAATCTTATAGAGATGACACAAGAGATATTCATCTTTCTCAGAAGAAGAAAAGAAAAAAAAAGCAAGAGAGTGATTATTTGCCGTGGATATTTTGAGTTGCTTCTAAAGAGAGAAAGTGTGAGAAAAGAAATAGATAAAGTTTGTTAAGCAGACAGTATTTCAACAAAATAACGTAGGCTGAAGACAGAAATATTTTCCCTTCCCTAAATGTGATGATGATTTGTTATGAATACTGTTCACTAACGTCTCTAAGTTGTTTTGCCTTGTGACATGCTTTATCGTACTGTTAATCGTCCTCAGCAAGCTTACGTAATGACGAAAAATAACATAAAAGTTTTTAAAAAATCAACTTCTCTTTTATAAGTGTTTAATGTTCATCTTAAAAATCCATCATGGATACGCATAACATAAAATATATAAATAAAACTGTGTAAACCACTTATAAAATGCATTCTAATTCCAAAAAGAAGTTTATATGTATTTTATGTTACATTAATTTATATTGCATCCATCTTCTAAAGAAATAATTTCGAAAATATTTATATACGCTTCATCAGAACGAAATATTCGTTCTGATGAAGCGTGATGAAAGTGGAAAAAATAATTACGAATAAGTAAGGTTACTGAAATTTAATAGGGTTTGTCGTACTATATCATTCTAAGTTCATACCAAATTTCAAGCCTCTATTTCAATTTGTTCGGTAGATATAGTGTTTAAAATCGTTTCTTGATGACTTCATAAATTTTAAATGCTCTATTACTGAATTACGTAAAAGAAACATTTTTATAACTCCAAAAAATATGGCTATATTAACTATTAAGCGTCTCATTTCCAATTAAATTATATCTTTGAATTAAGTTTGAATGAAATAAAGGGTCGTGAAAAATCTAAGAGTGTGGAAAATAGGATTACAAATAACTCGGAAACTAATTATCCGATCGATTTAATGGACCTTATGCACGCAACCTGAGATCGAGGCTAAAATTCGGCTGCTGGCGGTATTTACTGGCGGTGTTTAGCATAGCAGTCTATGGAGTGTGAGTTATTAACAGATTCGCTGCCGCTCACGCGCTAGTGCGTGACGTTCCCATTCATTTAACACAGAGGGCGGAATTATCGGCAGCGAGCGTTTTAATGCTTGTTTGTTAAAAATAGCGGAAAAGAATTCTTTGTTGTAGCAGCATATACTTAATATATTGTAATATAAATTCAAAATTGTTGTTCTGCTTGCAAGAAAATTCTCTAAATTTGTAAATTTCCCGTTAAAATGTATCCAGAAAGACTTAAGTCGTTTGCTAGCGATGTTTGCGTTTGCGCATTCTGGCATTCTGGCGGTGCAGTGACTAGAATAACAGGTTAGCATACCGCCAGCTCTGGTGTCTGACATCACGTGCATAAGGTCCATTCTTCAAGTAAAATTTGTGTTTTTTTATTGTCTTTCATATTCTTTCCTTAAAATAAACAATTTCGAAAACTTTTATATTTCTTTTACCAGAAAGAATATTTCGAGAGTCCGAAAAAAATAGTTCAGGATAATTAGGTTATAAATATTCAATAAGGCCTCCCATTATTACATATTAAGTACATACGTAATTTACTGTTTCTTCGGAAGACCGAGCGTTTACAGACAGTAGGAAGGCAATTTTCCTCTCTAATACTGTATTTTTCGGAAACTCCAGTGTCTCAAATGCGTAAATCCGTTATTTTTTCTATTTTTAAAATGATTACAAGACTTGCCCTATGCTACGTTTATTTGAACTATATATTCAAGATTAAAAAAAATTTTTTTCAACGTATATTCATAATTTAAAAACATTAATCTATTAAATGATAAAATATTATTTAAAAATATATTTACTCTATTTTTTTTATTTATATTTTCTTCTTTTAAGTGTTTAAAATATTTCGTTGTTGTAGTCTCACAGAAAATTGACATACTTTTGCACTTAATTAATACTATAGTTTTCATAACTCGTAAACAGTTGTTTCCATGTTGTGAGTGTTTGACTATTTATCACCTGTTCTCAGATCAGGGAAAAATACATTATAACTAATCTATTAATTTATAATTAAGTTCTACAAATCGGTACAATTTGTACTGTTGTAAGTAACATGTCTGTGTTCATTTTTTAAAAATAATTCTAACATATCACGAAGTGAGTGAAAAATTCAATTATGAAATTCCATTTTTACATACAAAAATAAAATTAGACATAAGAGCGTAAAACATTACATAATATATTTATACTTTAATAATAATAAAATGCACATTAGAGCAAAAGAAAAAGAGAAAATAGATCTTACTTTGTAGTAAAAATGTAATTTTTTTGCGTGTGTGTGTGTATTTAGATTTTTGTTTATTATAATTGAACATTCAACAGGGGGGAATAGTTGAGTTCGACATTTTAAATCTTGTACGTAGGCACATTTAAATCTTATTTTGGGGATATTAGCTGTTAGTGGGATAGTTTTATTGAAAGTGAGGTAACATCACTTCAATATGACGTTGAAAATAAATTAAATGCTTTAGATTAGTTACATATCGGGCGTCCTAAAATGGACCGACTAATTTCAAAATTCAATAACCTTCAAATCTCGACAGCTATGTAAGATCCAAGGAGATTTTTTTTTTTTTTTTTGGGGGGGGGGGGTGCGGGGAGTTGGCAGCGATTTCAGATTTTAGTTCAAAACATCAACGATGGATGGTGCTGAGAGCAAGAGATACTAAATCAGGTTCCAATCTTTTGACCTTTCTCTTGTCTCTATAATGCCAAAGAAGAAAGTTAAATATATGTAATGCTTTTCACTCGCCAATACAATGTTATTTTTAGATACCCACTCCATACATTTAAACTCCTTTTTTGTATCATTACAGATAGAAGAGGAAGACAAAGAGAGAGAAAGAGAGAGAGAGAGAGAGAGAGAGAGAGAGAGAGAGAGAGGGAGAGAAATATGTTGTCGATTTAGTGCCAATTTCTCTCAGTTCCATCTATCATTACTATTTTTAACTAAAATTGAGAACCACAGTAAAAAAAACACTCAGCATCTTACATATCCCCCCCAAAAAAAATTTTGTTAATAGTTGTCACTATTTACAATATCCTGAATTTTTAAAAAGTCAATCTGTTTTAGGACACTCGGTATATTATTGTGTATTTATTTATTTATTATTTATTATATTAATAATTTACATAATAACTTTTAAAATATTTATAATAAAACATCCAAATGTTTTTAAAAAGTTTGTGTTGCATTTTGTTTGACACTATACACTGTTGAAAACAGTGGCGTAGCTATGTTTTTTGGCGCCCGGGGCCAGCAAGAAATTTTGCGCCCCCACCCCAATATAGATATATAACAATTTCTCTCAATTTGGCGCCCCTAGGCCTCGGCGCCCGGGGCGATCGCCCCCCTTGCCCCCCCCCCTTAGCTACGTCACTGGTTGAAAAGCTTACGTAAGTTTGAGCAAACTTTTGAAATTGCAGTAGCAAACCATATGATTGTGAAATTTCATTCTAACATTTGGAAGTAGGGTTCAGTAGGATCTCTAATAATCTTATGGTTTCAGCTACTGCAACACCAAAAGTCGATTCAAAGAAAATTCGAAAACTTTTAATAGTATAACTTTTCTTTACTATCGCCATAAATTTAACTTCAACATTTAATAAGTGCTTTGCAGCAATTGGATTCTTAACCTTAGAACATCATCTTTTCTTAAAATAACAATTATAAATGTTATAGATAAGAGCTGATGTTGAAAAGATACAACATTGAGGAGAAATTTCATATGTTTTAGTGAATAGTTGCGAAGAAATACGAAACAATAGGCTTAAATTTTGAATATCATACTTAATAGTATTTTATATCTTAAGAGAGAAAACAAAAACGTTATTAATATATTATAAACCATAATTAAATATTTCTTGAAAGAATGTTATTATATTTGAAACATTTCAATTTTTTGTAGGTGGATTAATTACCTAAACTATGTCCCCCTTTTTTAAGACATCAAAATATACTATTTAATGTTATGGTAACACTATGATAACTTGAACAATGATCTCGAAGGAATTAGCAATGATGCAGGTTTAAAAAATGGCTTACATTCACAAATAATAATAAAAGCGTATTATTTAATAAAAACTGAATTATGCTAGTTACAATTAGCCAGATTAATTAAAGAATATATTCATTTAAATTTGCGTCACTCATCTGCAAATTTAGTGTAAGCGGGCTATAATTTAGGCACATTTTGCCTCGTACTCAACTTTTGTTTCGATCAATAGTTTTTTAGCTCACAGGCTATCATAGCCTGAGAGCTTATGTGCCCGTCCGTTCTGTATGTATGTGCGTATGTGCGTAACGCGATAACTCATGATAAAAATATCGGATCTACTTGAAATTTTGTATGTAGGTATATCCTGACAAGGCGCTTCCCTGATTAGTTTTTGGAGTTCATTCGATATGTATAAGAGGGGGAACGGGGGGCTCATGCCCCCCGTTAGTTGATATAAATGGGATTTTCATGCAGAATTAAGTTTTCGTTCAAAATTTAGATTAGGATCATTCTGATGAGGCGATTCCGTGACTGTTATTAGGTGTTCATTGAATAAGTATAAATAGGGGGACAGGGGTTCTAATGCCCCGCCCCCCTTAATTTATAGAAATGGGATTTTCATGCAGAATTAAGTTTTCGTTCAAAATTTAGATTAGGATCATTCTGATGAGGCGATTCCGTGACCGTTATTAGGTGTTCATTGAATAAGTATAAATAGGGGGAACAGGGGTTCTAATGCCCCCCCCCGTTAGTTGATATAAATGGGATTTTCATGCAGAATTAAGTTTTCGTTTAGAATTTAGATTAGGATCATTCTGATAAGGCGATTCCGTGACTGTTATTAGGTGTTCATTGAATAAGTATAAATAGGGGGAACAGGGGCTCTAATCCCCCCCCCCGTTAGTTGATATAAATGGGATTTTCATGTAGAATTAAGTTTTCGTTCAAAATTTAGATTAGGATCATTCTGATGAGACGATTCCGTGACTGTTATTAGGTTTTCATTGAATAAGTATAAATAGGGGGAACAGGGGCTCTAATGCCCCCCCCCGTTAGTTGATATAAATGGGATTTTCATGCAGAATTAAGTTTTCGTTCAAAATTTAGATTAGGATCATTCTGATGAGACGATTCCGTGACTGTTATTAGGTGTTCATTAAATAAGTATAAATAGGGGGAACAGGGGTTCTAATCCCCCCCCCCCCCGTTAGTTGATATAAATGGGATTTTCATGCAGAATTAAGTTTTCGTTCAAAATTTAGATTAGGATCATTCTGATAAGGCGATTCCGTGACTGTTATTAGGTGTTCATTGAATAAGTATAAATAGGGGGAACAGGGGCTCTAATCCCCCCCCCCCCGTTAGTTGATATAAATGGGATTTTCATGCAGAATTAAGTTTTCGTTCAAAATTTAATTAGGATCATTCAGATGAGGCGATTCAGTGACTGTTATTAGGTGTTCATTGTATAAGTATAAATAGGGGGAACAGGGGTTCTAATGCCCCCCCCCCCTTAATTTATATAAATGGGTTTTTCAAGCAGAATTTTCAGATTTCGTTCAAATCTCTGAATAGTTTTGGAAGTTTAATGGTTAAGTATAAAAGAGGGGGATAACTCCTTTTAAATTATATAAATGCTAAATGGGTTTTTATTAAGAATTATCTAATTTGCTCTGAATTTTGGATATAGATTTTTTATATGATAAAGCATGTCTTTGATAGTATAGGAGGTTCAATGATTAAGTATAAAAAAAGAGGAAAGAAGAGAGCTGTTTCCCTTTCTTAATTTTTTAACGGAATTAACCCTTGAAAATATAAGGCTTTAATGTACAATTAGTATTTGTAGCCTGTGAGCTCAATGCCATCAGTTTAACTGGGCAGTATTCTTTATTGTAGTTTTTGTTTAAAGATGGTGATATTATCTCCTTTTTAAAACGTTTTCTGATATAGCAAGTTTTGTATATCGCGAATAAACAAATGAATTTTGTAAGTGTTCTGTTCTCAGAAATTATGCGAGAAAGATTTTTTTATGCTAAATCAATACTGTTTTGAAATTTCGACTATTAAATGAACCATTTTCCCCTATATAGTTTTCAAGATCAAGACACTAACATATGCCTTTAAGGATACTTGTCACTCAGGTGCCAATTTCCCCTAGGTAATGTTAAGTATATAGGCGTTTGATGCATTTGAACGTATTCTTTGATGCATATTAAAAATACTTCCCCTGGAAATTAATATTTTTAACTGCTTTTTTCACTGTTCTCTTCTCGTAAAAGGCTGTCCCTTTTTTATAGTTTTCAAAATATTTCTAAAATCAATGCATAATTTTATATGAAGTGTAAAAATTTGACTTCCAGTTCGTCAGTTTTAAAAACATATAACATTAAATTGAGCATAAATTTTAGAAATATTTTGACAACTAAGAAAAAAGTGACATCCTTTAAGAAAAGAACACGGAAAAAAGAACTTAAAAATATTAATTCCATGAGGAGATATTTTGAATGGAAGACCGAATCAAACGTTCATATACTTAATATTACCGAGCGGAATTTGCCCGCTGTGTGATTAGAACCCTTAAAGCACCAGTAAGAGGTACCTTAAATAGTCTTGCCAAATAGCGCATAGCCACTTTACAATATCTAGACATTATTTTTATGGCTATAACTGTCGGAACTTGAGGGCGATAGAAAGGATTTAGCTAGACATTTTGTATATCTATTCCATTAGTTGAAATTTACTTCTTCAAAACTTTCAAATATGCTTTTCTTATTTTTATTTTTTAATTGTGTTTTAATGACACTTGATATCAGTATTTGTTTAGAAATCACCACTTTATCTCACATGTATAAACTAGTTCTAAGTTTTACTCAAATTAACGTATTGAAATGCCATCTTTAATTTTCTCGGAACAATGTTGATTGGCACAAATCTTGATCAGGCATTCTTCTTCTTGTTTCGTTTCTCCTATGTAACGCTCTGGCATATCAAACGTTTGGAAAATTATATAATAATAATTTTTGAACTTTTTCCAAGTATGAAACACACCGGAACTGATTATTTTCCTTTAGCTTTAAGTATGCTGGGAATATTTCTCCAACCCCCCATCATTTTTCAAGGAAACTCCTGCAATGCGACTGAAATTCCTGTGGTTTCTGGTCCTTATAAGTTCGTTTCTTTCTTGCAGGGGCCTGAGTGTCATGGATCCTGGCGCGGGCAGCAAGCGGCCCTGCCTTCGCTTGGCCAATGGCCGCGTTAACAGTGGCGATGTGTCCTCCGAGCCTCTCCCAACGACGGTAACCCCGGCGCCGGCACTTTGCCGGCATGATTCCATAAAGATATCCATCGACAACACAAACACGTGCACAGACTCTGTGGTTACCGCCCTCGGGGATCCAGTCAGTGATTATATCACTCCAGAAATTAACTTCAAGAAGGTAAGTCTGAAGTTTTGTTCCTAATCATGGGTGCTCAGAAATAAAAGGGGGCAATGTCCCTATTTGAATTTTTAAATTTAATTTTTTTCCCGAATCATCCGTGAAAGACAATATTTAATTGATTTTTATTTAAACTATTAATTGCCGAAACGTCAGTGAAGGCTTACTTTGGAGACACGAAATTTTTTGGTTTCTGTCTGTCTGTCAGTTTGTCAGTCAGTCTGTCAGTCTGTCTGTTCCGCGATAACTAACGCAAAAAACATCCGATTGGCTTGAAATTAAGTGGGTATGTTAGTGAGGCACCGGGATTAAGCTGTATAGTTTTTTGTTAGATTTGATTCATTCGTTCGGAAAATATAGAATATTTTATTTTGCGCAATAATGCTTTTCTATGGCAAATCCAATGATTTTCAATTTTTTTTTTTTTCTTGAGAGAAAATGACACATTTCATTAATGGAATTCAATGATAAATGGACACTGAAATTTACCAGTTAAATTATTCATATTGTTTTGAAATTTTGTCTATGCATTTGTCAGATTTTTAAACTTATTATTGCAAATTTTGGAGATTTTTTATAAATGTGTTCCAATAATATAAACTAATTTGTTTTAGAGATTTACTTATTTAAAATGTATTTATTTCATTTTCTTTATTTTCTCTTAATGGTTACTAAAGAACCATTCATCCTAATCCTTATTATATTTTAATGCTATAAATTTGAAAGCGTGTACGAAAATTTAAATGAAGTCAACGTCAAAACTGATGAATTAATTAATGTCTTTGTATCTTTGCGGATAAATATAACATAGCCCAGAAAAGAATATAGGCTATTTTTTATTAATTTTATCCAAATATTTTCCATAATAATTAAAAATTTCCTTCTTTTTCATACAGAATCAAGAGCGATTTTTTAGATAAAATTTAACCAATTTCCTTTATCGTTGCCAAAAAAACAAAGAAAAAAATCTGGAATAATTTTTTAACGGCAATAAGTTTTAATTGAGCAATTTCCATTCGAAAAATTAAACTAAGAAAAAATAAATATGACGTCAGAACTAAAATAAAAATAAAAATAGTACTTTGTTAAATATTAAACACGGAAATTTGTTTCGTTAATAAGAATTTTTCTGACAAAAATGGGGGCATAATTAGAAATAAAAGAAATAAAAAATAATTATATTTTTAAGAAATATTTCAATTGGTAAAATTTGACGTCATAATTGAAATAAAACAGGTATTTTATAGTTGTCGTTAAAAATACAAGAAACATGGACAGCAATAACTCATGAATAATGACGTCATTGCCGAAACTTCAGTGAAGGCTTATTTTGGCGACGCAAAATTTATTGTTTTCCATCTCTCAGTCTGTTCTTCTGTCTATCTGTCAGTCCCCGATAACTGCCACAAAATGCAATCAAAACTTCTGTTTTTCGTAAACAAAATTGTAAAACCCTAGATTACTGAGTTTACACTTTCAAAAGTTCCTGATACATCAGATTTAAGTGTTTTTGGTGGGCAGGTATCTAGAAGTATGAGGATAATGAAAAATGCTTATTAAAACTGCCACTTATCCTTATAAATCAAAATGTAGAAATACAAGATATGCGATAACCATTAGCAGATTGATAGAAAGTTAGAAATTTAAATTTAATGAGACCGCCCCTCTGAAGAAATCTACCGTGGTATAATAAAAAAACAAAAATAATAGATCATGAATTTTTCAGAATATCCTAACATAACTAAATCTTTAATTTAACGGCTTTTGATGGCTTCAAATTTCTTATTCTTATTTTATTCTTATAAATAATTACGTAATTCGAAAATTTTATATTACAGTTTCCAGAAAGTTGAATATTACGCTAAGTGTGTTTTAAAAAAAAGATGTGAAAAGCTGACGTTGAGGCTCTTGATCTGCAGATTTACTAGTTTTCTTTCATTTAATATATTTAAGTTATCGTAGACGAGGAGCTTAGAGGAAAAAAGATCCCCTGACGAAAAAGATAATGAACTGTTTAATTTTCTTATTTAAAAAAAGCCAGTAGAAGTTTACTTTTGGATACTTACTATTACTATTTGCAATATACCTGTATTGCTTTTACGTTAATATCTTTAAAAATTGTCAGGGTGTCCTCACAAAATAATCCTGAATGATCTTATTTCATTTTTATATTCTTTATTTAAAAAGCACGGAATAAACAGCGGACTACAGGTGCATTTGGTTCGAAATCTTCCCCCTCCCTCGATATTATTCTGCGGGCGAGCATGTTTCTAGTCATCTAAAATTGATTACGTCAGATGTAGAGTCAAATTTAGAATCTAACTCGAAACTTTTTTTTTTTCAATCTACTGAAGGAGAAAAAATAAGCATGACGTTAGTATTTTCTCCTCTTATATCTCTGGATCTCTTCGGAAAACGCAACTGTGCCCAAGTATAAATATTCATACATTATATGAGACAGTTGAAAGGAATATGACTCCATAATCTAGCTTTAAAATGTTATCTAATTTAATGGATATTTTCCATCACTTCTTTTTTTTTTATCATTAATATTTCGGTGTAATGAATTCCAATTTAGCTTAATTTAGATAAGCAAATTAAATTTTTACTAAAAAGAAGCATTTTAAGAGCACGTGAATGAAAATATTTTTCATTATGGATTTAATTTTGATTTATTAATTACACTTGAATTCAATGTATTAATTGAACATTTTATTAAAGAAATATGTTAAGTGACAGTTTAGTGAATTTGAGAAAATAAGCGTTAAAGTTTATAGAATTCAAGTTTTTGTTACTTAATTCAACCAATTTTTTTACAGTCTTCTCTTGAATGAATAGCATTTAGAAGGCTGGGATTTTAAATGAAATATTTTCCAATTGATTAAAAAAGTGTCCAGACTAGTATCAAGTCCAAAACCTTTCCTGCCGATTCTTTTCCAATTAAATTATCTATAATGACAAAGAGCCGACGCAATTCATACAGACAGCTTTTTGGCAATAGGTGTTGGCATCTGGTCTGCCATGCAGACAGAATGGATCAGCTATTTCCAACTAAGAATTTAAATTCTAAATTTTCCTAAGCAATAATAGATTAATATTCTCAATAAATCATTTTACAGTGAGTAGAGTCAGTGTATTGAAACTATGTAATTTTTCAGATGTAATAGAAACTTTTGTTTGTTATTTGTAGGTTTAAATCTATGATATTTTATGTTAAGATGTAGATCATATATATGTGAACGTGCTTTGTGATTGCCTTCCATTTTATCAGAGTTTATAACAGACTTTAATACATTTTCGTATATCATATAATAAACTTTAATATATCTTATGATAAACATCGCTGACAGTTGTTTTTAGGCCACAGGATAGATGCCTATTTATTTTCTGAAAAGCACTTTTTTCGAAAATAGAATGGCATTTTAATCGAAGATAGTATCGAAAATCTTCTCAGAATTTCGCAATTAAATAAGACTACTGTAAGCAAATTGCGGGATTTGAAAGTAAGAGTTTATGCTACTGCATTGTTGCTTTCCAATTATGATGTAAGCGATTACCTTTTTCTGCTTTAGCTACACCTTCTACATAAAAAATTATTGATGATATTTAACAACATTAGTTTCTTCAACGTCTCCCTGCTCACAATGTGGCGGGTATCATTTTTGCAGATGGTCGAAAACCAATGATATTACTAAGACTGCAATTTTAATCTGTTCAAATTTATTTATTGCACTTTACAACATGTAAATAAAGATCATACATATTCGTTAATGAGAAAAATGGAAAATTATTTATTCTGCATATTTTTATTTCTTGAATAATGTGATTCTTGACAAAGATAACTTTTGCGTTCTTGCGATATCTGAAGTAGTTGTATGAGGATGGTTCATGGGTTGATCTCGACGGTCAGGGATAAGAATGTTGTGGTCAACCTTTAAGTACTTTTGCATGTGATTATTTTCATTTTACGAATTGTAAATAAAGGCCAAAGTAGTTTGGGAATATGGTCAGTTTCGAACTAATTTTTACAATATAGAGAAAAAGCAAACTTTCCAATTTGATTGCATTTTCTCTTTTTCTCTGTGGAGTTTTTTTTTTTTTTTTTTTTCACTTAACATTGTACAATAACGCAATTTTGACATTTACGATCAATTTAGGAAATACTAAAAATTTCTTTTTTTACAGGGTGTCCCAGAACTTCGTGTACAAACTTTGAGGGGTGGTAGAGAATATAATTTGGAACCACAATTACATAAAAAAGCATGGGTGGAAACATCTTCTTAATCCTTTCACTGACAGTGGTTTGTATATGAAACTACAAATTTTTTAATAGAAGATGAACATTGACATCAGAATTTTAATATGATTTTTCCATTTATTATGTATGTGAAATGTCTGGATTTTCTTCTTTGTAAATACATTTTTCCGCAATTTCTGATGTCATTCATATTTTTCCACATTTTAGCAATGAAAGTGCTTTGTCTGTTAAAAACTCAAAGAAACTCAAAGACACAGTTATGACACAATGTGGAAAGCGCTGTATTACACAGAAAAAAGTACAAGAAAGGATTTAATTTTAAATTAAATTTAAAATTATGTTTCTTTAAAATCAACTATCTTAGTAGCTATCAGAAAAATATGATTGACATTAGAAATCGCAGAAAAACATATTTGCAAAGAAGAAAAAAAATACATTTCATGTATAAATAATAATTGGAAAAATCATATTAAAATTCTGGTGTCAATGTTCATTTTGTATTAAAAATCTTGTAGCTTCATAGACATACCATTGTAACAAAGGGTCAACAAGTGAGGATGACATTTCCGCCCATGCGTTCCTATGGAATTGTGGTTCCAAACGATGTTCTCTGTCACTCTTCAAATTTTGTACAGGAAGTTCTGGGGCACCCTGTATTTTGCTTAATTTTTCATTTGACTAAAATAAATACCCATCATCACGTAACATCATCATATTATGTGTTTCTCTCGTGATATGTTTGTCTGAATAAAATTTATTACGTTACTCAAAATCAACACATTTCTAATGGAAGAGGGTAATCATATATATTAATAAACTAATTCAACTAATGAAACAGCACAAAGCCTTGTATATAATTTTTTCTTCCACCAAAAACAGCCTTATATGAATATTTAAAAAATAAATTAAAAAATGTCATTCTGTATTTCAATTAAATCATAATTCTTCCATCCTGAAATCTGCATTTTTTTTCTAAAATATCATTTAATATGATCAGTTAAAGCTCTTCAAATATAACTGTTGCTTTTAAAGTAATTTAGTGTAAAATCTTCTTACAATTACATTTTATTACACAGAATGCATCTTACATGTAATTATTGCTTTTAAAAAATGCAACTAACGATAATTTTTCTTACCGATTCTCATTAAAAATGTGAATATTTTGTATATTTTCAACAAATATACGCAGCATTTATAGTCTTTAAAAATATATCACGTAAAAATAATGATCAAGGAAGTCTTATTAGATGCGTTTGTAACTGTGTATAGGGTGTCCAGTAAATGACTGACCCATTTTGGATGAAGATAACAAGGGGAAAAAAGCTACAACAAGGGGAACAATGCAGCAAAGGGGTTTGCTGCATTGTTATTAGAAAATTGATAAATTTTTAGATATGCACTTTCTTAAAATAGTTTGAATTTCGACCAACAGATGGCGCTGACGGCGGCAACAGGCTGTTAAAATTCAAACATTACTCTAGTTTTCATACGCATGAGATTTTCGGTTCATTTTGCAGAGTCAGTCGACATGTTAAATGGACACTCCACTTACCTGCAGAAATAGAGTTTGTTGAATGAAAAGAGATTTAAATTAATATTTATGATTGAATATTGCCTGTTATACTCAATAAAAACCAACAAAATGTTCATTGAGTTTTCACACATTTACTATAAGTAAATTGTATTCAAAAAATGTTTTTGTAACCGGTTAACTGGTTCTCTTTTTACGCACAATAAATTGAAAATATGGGATAAACACCGCTTTTTTTTAGTTAAAAAATCTTAATAGTTAATCTAAACATTTCTTCCATTAAATAGTATGAAAGTGTATTTAAAAAATTAGTGGTGTTAAAAAGCTTTAAGTTATGGATAAAACAAAGTTTTCTTGCCTACGTAGTGCAGTGAAATCAGTTAAGTAGTTAAAAAAAGTGGTACGGATATAGTGTTGGGGCAAGTTCCTTATCTAAAAAAAACGGGGCACTGATTTATAAATTGGCACATAAAAATATAATAAACCTTAGAATGAAGGAGGCCGTTTATGACAAATCCTGTTTTAAACGTAAAAATATTGATTTCGACGGAGCAAGTAACATACTAAACCAGCTGATAGGACTGAAAACTGCCTAAAAAGAAATATTTATGATTTTTCCGAAAACTGAATTCATCCCTAGATTATATTCATATTTTGACATTTAACACATCTGAAAATTTTATTACGAGATATTTTAAGATGATTTTACACACACATCTGCCTTCCCCGTCCCCCCTGCCAACTGAAAACATATCTACTCTGAAATCGAAGGATGTTTAAAAAGAAAAAAAAAGCATTGTACCTGATTTATATCCTTCGAGTTACCTCTTTTCAAAATTTCATTACAAAGAGCATCAAAGATCCTGAAATATATTTTTCGTCCCCCCCCCCTTTCATTAAGTATTCTTCATGAGCAAAAGAAGAGAAAGAAGAATTCTAAAAAAATTTCTTGCATCTGATTTGAAATAAAAAGCATTATCTTTAAAAAAAATGATTCTAAAACTTTTTAAAAATTAAGCAGGAAGAACACTAATATTCAAATAATTTGGTAATATTTATATTTATAAAGTTGAACTAAAATAAGTAGACCTATGATGATTCTATAATGATTCAGGATCTATTATGCCTTCTGTAATGAAATTTGGAAAAGAGATGGCTCGCAGGATATAAAAACAGGTAAGTTGCTTTCATTTTCTTTTTAAGCATCCTTTCAATTTAGCGTAAATGCGTTTGCAATCAGGGGAAGAAGAGGGAAGGATCGTGTGTAAAAAGAATCTTAAAATCTGTCTTGGCTTTCGTAATAAAATGTTCAAAAATATTAAATGTCAAAAGAGGAATTTAAAATAGGACTGAATTCGGTTTGCGGAAACATGAAAAATATTTCGTTTTAGAGAAATTTCCGTCTTAGCACTAATTTTGTATGTTACTTTCTCCGTCGTGATCAACATTTTTTTGTGTTTAAGACAGGATTTTTTATAGACGAAATATAGACGAAACTTTATTCTAAGGTTTAATATATTTTTATGTGCCGATTTATAAGTCACTGCTTCGCTCTTATTTTGGACAGGGAACTTGCCACCACAATTTACGTACTACTGTTCACTACATGTCATATAGTGAAGAAGAGTTTGCTTGATCTCTCTCTTAAAGCTTTTTGACATCACTAATTTTTTTTAATACAATTTCATACTATTTAATGGAAGAAATGTTTAGATTAAATATTAAGACTTAACTTTAAAAAAGCGGTATTTATCCCATATTTTCAATTTATTGTACATAAAAAGAGAATCAGTTAACTGGATACAAAAACATTTTTTGAATACAATTTACTTATGGTAAATGTGTGAAAAGTCAATGAATATTTTTTTTGTTTTTATTAAGTAAATATACATTATTCAATCATAAATATCATTTCAAATCTCTTTCCATTCAATAAACTATATTTCTGCACGTGAGTGGAGTGTCAATTTAACATGTCAACTGAGATTCGACTTTGCGAAATCAGCCGAAAAGGTCATGCGTATGAAATGGGAAAAAAAAAGTTTCAAATGCATTTTAATGGTGTTTCACTCTTTCGAACATGACAAAATTGTTATGCATCTATGAAGTGTATACTAAAATATACATTCTGTACAATGTGTGGTATAAAGAATATTTGTTATTAATTTACAAAGCCACATAAATGTATTCCATTGCATAATGGTGTAGTGGGAAATATTGTTTGGGCGCGTTTTAATTATATGAAACTATTTCGCATTTTACGAAATTGATATACGTTGCTGAGATTTACTACAAGTTACTTTTTGTTTTATAGAAGACAGATAATATTTACAGAGACACACATAAGATTTCGGCAACTATACGGTATCCGAAATACAGCATACTATTATACCAAGATCTAAATATTTTAAAAACTTCATTAGGAAGAATGCACCCCGTTTTCTACGCTTGATGTGAAATTTCTGACTTGTTTTTATATTTATAGGAATTTTGCAGAATTTTAAAATTCAAATCCAGTTAGTATTCATTTACATATATAGTAAACGAAAGTGCACTTTTTACGTCATATGAATTGCCTATTTTAATGGGAAAATTGCTTTGATACTTTAGTGTGCACTATTCTTACAATTATATTTTACTACACAAAATTCATCTTGTACATAATTATTCTTTATATATGCATATATATTTAATAAAGAGAATAATATTAATTTTTCTTATCGATTTGATGCATTTCCTTTATAAATGTGAATGTTTTGTATAGCAAATAATATACACAACATGTGTAATAGTCTTTGAAAAAAAATATCGTGTAAAAGTAATGACGAAGGAAGGTTTATTTTTATAATTGTAGAAATTTTGAAATCTTGTATAATTCAAATCCACTTAATACTCAGTTAAAAAACGAAAGTACACCTTTTACGTTACATGTGTTGCATATTTTAATGTAAAAATTGCTTTGATACTCTACCGTGAAATCTATCTCAAATTTTATATTAAGACTTTTATTTAAAAGAACATAACAATTCCATTTTCAATTTTATTTTTTTTTCGAACTTTATTTTTACTTAGAAAGATTTAATTTATATATCAATGTGAATATATTATCTGAATTTAAAATTTTATTCTGTTTTTAAAATATAAGAAAAGGAAATTTTATGCTGTTTTCTTTTCATAAGAATGCGGTGACCTTTTTACATCGGTTGAGTTCTGAATTTTAAAATCTGATCTTTGAAAAATGTTAATTGGTAGAATTTTAAAAAATACTACATTAAAATTCTTTTGAATATTAGTTATCATAAAAAGTCCTCAAAAGTGTAATCATATGTGAACAGCTTTGATGCACTTCCGGAACGCTTCTAGGGTAGTGAAATGCACTTTTCTTCATGTTAGCAATATCCACGAGAAAGATTAACGGTGTAAATGATAAATAAATTAAAATTAAAACAATAAATGTTTATTACTTATATGATTATTTATTCTGCAATTTTTCTCTCATTCAATTATATTTTCGCGTTTTTATATTTATTTTGTGCAGGAAGAAGCGGAGGGAGATTCGCTGTACGGCACGCCGAAAGAAGAGCTGAACCCAGTGATCGGCGAGGCGAAAGGTTCCTTCATGAGGAGTCAGTTGGAGGCTCTTTTCCAGCCTTCCGACAACAAGTTGGCGATGAAGCTTTTCGGTAGCAAGAAAGCGCTCGTCAAAGAGCGAATACGACAGAAAGCAGCCGGACACTGGGTTATTCATCCGTGTAGCAAGTTCAGGTAGGAAATAATGTATTTCTGTTTATAGGCAGTGAAATGAAACAGCATTATCTGTACAGTTCTTTATCTATCTATACATTGATATATTCTATATACACTATATTGTCAAAGATCACCGTTCACTTGCGATTTTTGATATTTTGTTAAATATTTAGAAAAATACTTGAGGAATTATCCTGAAACCTTAAGTGTGTGAGTATAATAGTACAGGTCATATAATTCCGTGAAGACTTTCTCCCGAAACTCCATAGGGAATCGTCAACAAATTGAAAAAGAAGGAAAATCTTTTGGATAACCCTGCCAAAACTAATGTAGCAAATGCTTTCAAACTGTAGTTTATGATTAAATAGCTTATTTCAATTAACCGTTTTCATTTTTTTGCGGATAGCATGGATACTTGTAGAGATATTAAAGCTTTTATAAAAACAATCCCAAATTTTGCCAAGTTTTTTTATTATAATTTGCAGAGTTCTTAATATAAAGTAATGTTTTTTTTTTTTTTTTTTTTTTTTTTCTGGAAATATGACAAACAACATTGTACACAATACCCTTTAATCAGAATTTCAAAATAATAAAAATTGTATGTGAAGCTTAGTCTCAATAGCATAGCTTGAAATTTCTGAAAGTGTTCGTCGATTGAACAAGCTCAAAATCCGTTATTCCAAAAAAGAAGCAAAAAGATGAGGGGTTGTATTCTTTTTTCCATTGATTAGTACCAATGTGTAATACACAGTATGGCAAGTACTACTACTATATTTTGATAAACCATCCCCCCCCCCTTTTTTTTTTTTTTTTTTTTTTTTTTTTTTTTTTTTTTTTTTGTGGTTTCATTTTGGGAACAACGTATTTTGTGCTTATTCTAGTGACGAACACTTTCAGAATTTTCAAGCTATACTTTTGAGACTTTTACAAAAGTTGCTCTATACATTTAGCTAACACAATATGTAAATGAAATTTTGATAACGTTGACGCATGCGCAATGAAAAAATATTTAGTAAAACTGTTCATATTTCATACAATTTTTACTATTTTGAAATTCTGATTAGACAGTATTGTGTACAATATTTTTTGTGAAATTTTTGGGAAAAAAAACATTATTTTATATTAAGAACCCTGCAAATTATAAGAAAAAATTTGGGTTTATAAAATATGGTTTTATAAAAACCTTAATATCTCTATGAGTATCCATGCTATCCGCATGAAAATGAAAAAAATTAATAACAATAAGCTACTTAATCATAATCTACAGCTTGAATGCTTTTGCTACATTAGTTTTGACAGAGTTATCCAAAAGATTTTCGTTCTTTTTCAATTTGTTGATGGTCCCCTATGGAGTTTCGGAAGAAAATTTTCACGGAAATATATGACCTGCACATTATATTTACACAATTAAGGTTTCAGGATAATTCCTAAAGTATTTTTCTAGATATTTAACAAAATGTTAAAAATCAAAGTGGACGGTCATCTTTGGCCATATATTGTATAATAGACAGAAAAAAATTAGAAACTTGAATAATCATATATATAATTATTTAGATGCTACTTGTACCCTGTCATAATGTTCGTTTATGTAATAGATTTGACTATTAAACTGGTAATTGGTATATTTATGTAAACATTTTGATTTTTGTACAAAGAGAATTTTTATAAGTTACTCCCTAGTTATCATAACAGCGACCAACGATTCATCTCGAAAATTATATAAAAGCTCATCCGCATAATCTGGGCTCGCAGTTCAATCCATAAAAATTCTCATCTTTCATTAACCTTATATATCCTTTATATCCTTCGTATAATACTGTCTGACTGGACATAATTTTTCTTTGCAAAAACTATTTTTGGCACCAATAATAAAGGAAAATAAAATATGCCGTTTAATCAGAGCACCTTTTATACAATGTACAGTCCAGGGTCGATAATCCGCATATCCATTAATTACAATTTTCAATAATTCCCGTTGCTCAGCAAGTGAATATCGCGAATATTGCCAATCTATTTCTGAAAAAATTTAACTTCGACAAATGTTCATTATAAGTAATCGCAAATTTAATCAATCGATCGCGGAAAAAATGAGAATTTCGACAAACAATGTGGAAAAAAAAAAGAACAATTTTCATAGAAATTTGTAAAAAAAAAAAAAAATCACTAATTTCATGTTATGATCTCGGAAAAAAAATTCAAATGTCGTCAAAAAGATTGCGAAAACATATAGCAAATTTTGTCAGAAAATATCGCAAATTTCGCTAATCTCTTGTTGAAAAGTATGGCAAGCCTCGTGAAATGATGGCGAAAAAAAAAAAAAACGCAACTTTTGATAAACAAGCGAGGAAAAATATAGCATTTTTTTTAAAAAGATCGCGGAAATACATCACACATTTTGTCTTGCAGGAAAAAAAACGCAAAATTCTTGAAAATTCACTGAACAAAAAGTGAAACGATCGCGGGCAAAACATGAATTTAGGCAAATGATCACGAAAAAAAAAAAAAAAAAACCGCGAGTTTTACCAATCTATATTGGAAAAAAATCGTGAATTCTGTAAAGCACCCACTTTAAAAAATACACGTATTTTGATAAACAATGGGAGGGGGGGATATTGAAGATTTTGGCAAAAGATTGCAGAAATACATAACTAATTTTATCAAAAGGTCGGCAATCTGTCACTGAAAAATATCACGAACTTCGACATATGGACTCCGCCCAAAAAAACTTGAATTTCATCAATAGATCGCGGTAAAAAACACTACTTTCGGCAACTGATCATGAAAAAAAACAAAATTTTCATATCAAATTATCAATCTTTCTATGACTCTTTATGTATATAATTTATTTAATGATAACCTTATTGCATTCACTAAGATAGCATGTTAATATAATAGATTTCATATTTATCTTATTATACACTGAATTTGGTATTAAAATAATCTCCAGAAAATAAAATTATTCTATAATTCACAATATTCTATAATCTGCACAACCTTTGGCTCTAACTGGTACGGGTTAAAGAACTTTACCTGGAACTGAATGTAACTTCTTTTGAAAAAGTGATGGCGACCGAATAAGGTTTGTGTTAGAGGCGCGTGAGTCGAAAGGATTAAAATGTGATATTTATCTGACATTAAAGTCGTTTACACTAGCCTATTATCTTCATGGAAAATCAGGATATTAATATGAAAAGCGATTTCGTGAAATAAATATTTCTTTTTTATTGCATTTCTAAGCGTCCATTATTATTTATTGTAACTGCACTTGTTCTATCAGTTAGTATAGAAATAATTTCGTTTTTCTTAAATATATTAACTATTCCGTTTAGATAAAGTGACCAAGAAATATCTAATTCCATTAATGCGAAAAATGAAATACTGACAAAAATATATCTAATGCTTTACATGAAAATCATCAATATTGGTGATCTAATTATTTCTTTTATCTCTTTCTTTTAAAATACATTTTTATTTCAGGTTTTTTTTAAATTGTGCATTATAACAATTAATTTTAATTGAAGGCCATCGTTTGTCAATTTCTCTTTATTTTAATGGTCAAATTATATGATTACTCGCATTTTTTTACTAATATTTTTTTTATTTCTAACAATAGAGAAACATATTTTATTCAGAAACTATCATTAAAATCTATCAAAATTTTTCTTTCTTATGATGAGGTGTAATGCGTTGCTGAATACAACTGCTAATCGCATTTTCTGTTTCTCTCTATTTAAAAAAAAAAAAAACTAATGCTATCACTGCCGCTGTCAATGAATTTTAAGAAAACCACGGCACTCAAAAATATGAAAATTGGTAGTATTATGGGGAAATTATTGATAAACACACTGATCCATGCACTTTTCAAATTCAAGAACTATTTTAAGAGATACTTAATGCTAAAGTTGGCGAAATTGTTTTATTTAAAAAATATATTGGAGTAAAAGCTATACAAAGGAATTTAATAATTTTTTTTTCTAAAAATAGACAATAGGAGCTCCCGATATGAAGACTGCATGTATTATATATATATATATATATATATATATATATATATATATATATATATATATTATATATATTATATATATTTGATTTATTTTTTCTGGATTTATTTCAATTTTAAGTTAAAATTCTCAGCATTTCGAGAGGGTTTTTTTCCCTACACATTTCGATTTTTTACATATTTTAGAAAAGGTTATAATTTTAAATTGTTGCCAAATGATCAAATAATTATATTTCCCTGGCATTAAAAACGATATTCACACGCGATTATTAATACAGAAAAAAATGAAATAAGAATTAAATGATTACGAGTTAAAAAAGGGAAATGTTTGAAAATTGGGTCATTAAAACTGTATTTGCATGTGAATATAAAACAGAATAAAAAAAATAAATAGTGATTTCCTTAAAATGATTTAAATTCCGTAAATGGAAAATACTGCGTCATATGTAAAACAGCAAAATAATAATACTGCAAACAGTTTAAATTTAAAAATATATTCACGTGAGACATTTCTCATTTCTAAATGATCTTTTAAGCTGTTGTTGCCAATTCTAAGGCAGCGCAAATAAAAATATTTCCTTTCTAGCAACAAAAGTATTTTCACGTGAATATTAAAAGAAAAAGAAAACAATAATATTGAAAAGATGTTAAAATTTAAATAATTACGCCCGATTATATATATTTAGACGAGACATTTACTTCATATTTTGATATGATCTTTTAACTATTTTGTGAATTCTACGACGACACAAATAATATTTCCTTTCAAAGAACAAAAATATTTTGACGTGAATATTAGAAAGAGAAATAAAAATTGAGTGAAAATTATATCAGATTTAAAACTACATATTTAAAATGTCTTACTTATTTTTTTTTTCTTGTAGAGAGATTTAAAAAATACCAGGAGGTAAAGACTCTATGTATTTAAATTATTTAACCAATCTTTTAATGAAACATGTGAATAGTCAGTAGTTGTTTAACAACAGCTGATTCGATCTTAAAATTTCCCAATGAAAAGGAAATCAATGGAAACCCGTTTACAGAGAGATAGTCACTATTTTAAAAATATTGTTCAATCTTTTGTAATCTTTAAAAAACCGATCAAATTAGCGCGTTTTTAAAGTTTGCTGTATCTCAGTGGAGATTGGTGATCGTAGGTCGTAAGGGGCGGATCCGCTAGTTAAAGAAAAGAGAATTATTACATCGTTACGCATATAATAAATAAGCAGTACATTTGTGTGTTATTCAGTAAAACAATGCAATGTGTTATTTCATATGATAGCTTTTGATGTTACGTCAAAAGTATATATTGCCCGTATTTAATTAAAAAATATAAATTTAAAATTAGCTTTTAGAAATCTGTTAACACTCCTTGTATTTATTAAATTAAAATTTATGATTCAGCAAATTTTCTTTTAGATATGCAAATTCCGGTGTTTAGGCTAAACTTAAAACTTACCTCTATTAGGAATTTTTCAGTGGTTAAATAGTAGATTTTTTCAAATAATACAGAAAAAATCCACTTTATTCATTGTCCTTTCTCATAATTTTTATAGAGCTAGTTACATTTGTTAGATTAAAGTTAATATAAGGTATCCTGGGGTAATAACGCCAAGTTAAGGTTCTACCAATTTTCACGGCTTAGTTTTAGATTGTATTTTTCAAACAAATATAGGATTTGATACAGCAACTCATTGACTATCTATATAAAAAAAATAATTTAACAGATATGTATTCATAAAATGTAATGGCGTGATTTCTTGACCAATGCTATTTGGCGTTATTACCTACCTATATGGGTAATAACGCCATGCAAACAAAACTATAAAATTAGATGGAATAATGGCATGTAGATCGCCTAGTTCTAAAAATACAAATTCTACAGCTCTAGGAATTGACAAATTGCATTCTAAACTATTGAAAATGTTCAGTTTTTTGTGAAAGTATAAGAAAAAAAAAGGTGGGGGGGGGGGAGGAGGCAAAAGAATATCAGATTCTAAGCTACTTTTTGCTTAAAAAGGACCGTTTAAATAGAATTATTAGAAACATTGAACGGTTTTAATTGTGTTTATTTGAATCAGTATTTAGGATCTAGTTCGGCCACTGTTGGGAATCAACCGGGGTATTAATTCCAAGGATTGGAGTTATTACCCCGGTGTACTTATTGCGCAGTACATTTTAAACTACAAATTATCACGAGAAGATATCCAAAACCTTCTACAACATTTTGAAAGTACATGAAATGCACTACAAATTTATGTAATAAACAAAGTATTTCCGGATTAAAAAAAATAGTCTTCATATCACATAACGTATCTTGCAAATTTTAGATCAAGCGTTAATTTTAGTTGCTTGTAAAAACAATAAGACCTACAAATCGAACAAATTAACTTTAAGCTGTTTTTTTGCGATTTATATGACTCAAAACCCTTCTGCACAGAGCACATGGATGTCATTTGCCAGATTATTTCATAATTATGCATAATATTAGCACTTGGCGTTATTACCCCGCCTGGCGTTATTACACCAGAACACCTTAGTTAGATAATATATTTAATGAATTTGAATACATTTGCGATTAATTTGCACTAAATATTTTTGTCCTAAATTTTGTATATAAACGAATATGAAGCGAGAAACTTGTTTTATTTTTTTAATTGCTTTTCTCCAAAATTGTTTAATTATAAAATTATTTAAAATAATAAATAAAATTCCTTCAACTTTTATGTGTATGTATATTAATACATCATATCATTTATAATGTTTAATGAAATTTTTTTATACGCTGAGCTCATCTTCTATCAATTTATTCCTTCCATTTACACGTGTTTCATTTCTATATTAAGCAAAAATCACTTCTAAAATACTGGCAAGACTTACAGACACGGATAGATTTTAAAGATTTTTCTTCTATAATCAGCCCTCCCCTTTCTTATTTATTATTTTTTTTTCTACTATAACAGTTGATTTTATCAAACACTTGTTAATACAAAAGTTGTAGATCATATTAAAAAGAAAGAAATCTAACTGGATTTGATAACTTGTGAATTGAGGAAATCACGACTTTTTTCTTCCTCAGCACTCCCCCTTTACTTTATTTATTTATTTATTTGTTTGTTTATTTATTTATTTATTTATTTTTATAAAAGTTTGTCTTGTCGAAAACTTCTCAGTAAAAAAGTTGTAGATAAAATTAAAATAAATAAATAAATTAAAAAAAAACTAAGTGGATTTGTGGATTTGATACTTTGTGAATTGACGAAGTTATGATTTTTTTTCTTCTTAAAACCTTATTTTTTTACGTTCATCGAGCCCATTTTTAATGATATCAAAAATCTGTCATGCATAAATGCTTGTTCCTTTTTCTAGAAGTAATAATAGCTTTAAATTCGTTTAATATGCATCATAATCAATAAATTATGAAGTTTCTTTTCTGTTTTAGCAAAAACCCTCCCCATTTCCACCCCCTTTTTCAATTTTGTCCGAAATTGGCCAAGATTTTTTGCTCCTTGATTTTATATCAATTTGGAAGAGACTAGTGCAAAGTTATGGACGTTATCGTAGGTAGATAGATTGACAGATAAAGATTTTTACTGGGATGGTTTTGGGCTCTAGTGGTCATTTTAGGTTGTAGGCTGCAAAAAATCCCTTTTCTGATAGTATTTTTCACAATTTTCACCATAGGGGAGAATGTAATAGGTAGTATTTCTTACAAAATTTCCGTAAATTTTGTAAGATCAAACTATAAAATCAAAATCCAACGTAATTATTATATTACAGAAACATATTAATATTATGCAGAAAAAAAGTAGGAAAAGTGCGAGTATTACTTGCATCCAGAAAGTTTCATAGCGTTATATTATCGGTACAAAACGTTAATTTGGTGTTAGCACCGATTATGTAAATTCATGAGTATCGACATTGATGCATAAATTAGTAATTTTAAGTCCCTCCCCCCCCCCTTTTCATACGCGTTATAAAACCTTGCGTTATAATTCCTTGTGCCAAATTTCAAAGTTCGAAGTCAATTGAAAATACTCTATAGCTTTTACTCTCCAAACCTATCTCGATATTTCCAGTTGTCTTACAACTTTAAAAATCGGCACGAAGAGATGCCTTATATCACTTGTAAAAAGAAAAAATCCTTAATCTTGATAATTACGATGTGATTTTTTATAATAGGGATTTCCAAAACAAAACTAAATATTACTTTTTTTTTTTTACTTTTGAAATATGGAACATTAATAACTTCAATATCTATATGCCGAGCATAATTACTATATTATCAATATAAATGATTGCTTGTAGTGTTATTTTTTTTAATTTTCTTCCCATTAAAAATAGATATTTTATTTTTTCTCAACTCCCATTTTATCTTTACTTATAGATATTTAGAGTGAAATTTGTATGTTAAAACACATTGCAATAAATATAATGCTTCCGTGCATGAAATCCCAATGCATTCCCATGCATTTTGAAATTTTGTTTGAAAAAATAATTATTTTAATATAAAACGCATACTTAATTAAAGCTCTCCTAAAGAATCAAAATATATCCCATTATTGAAAAAATCCTAAAGGACACAATGACATTATATTGTTAAGATGCTAACAGTTGTCGCCATAGTCAAAACTCTTTAGAAATGAAGGTGTTTCATGTTCAATATTTCCTGGCAATATGCCATTGTCTGTTCTAGAAGAAAAGAGAGAGCTTGAAGTACTTTAGAAGAATCTCTCGAGAACAGTTTCTAGGTTGATGATGAGACAAAACAAGGTCGGGAATCGTGAAGTTTTCGGATAAACTTATCAGTCTTTTTTAATCTTTTCCGGAAATATAAAGTGTTTGCTAAAAATGCTAAAAGATATTCTTGCTGTTCCGACAGAAAAAAAACTTTTGACCATTTTTTTTTTTTTTTTTTAAACCAAAAAGGAAAACTTTTAAAACTAAAGAAATATAAATTAAAACATTTGGAAGTTCTAATGATACAAAAGAAATAAATTTAAACACAGCGTATGTTTTCAGTCTAAAATTAATCTGTCGTATTTCAGATGTAAACATTAAAATAGAATCTTCAATATTGGTTATCTAAATTAAATTAATGTATTGTATAAAATAACACTTTTATTTATAAATCAACAGTATTATCCAATAATAGAGAAATTAATATAGACCTAAATTATAAGAATGCTTGAGCGAAATGTATTTGAATTTTTTATTTTATTTACATCTACTACCGAATAATGTTAAAATACATTCTTGCTGTTCCAACATACGGGAAAAATTCTTTAACCATTTTTTAAACCAAAAATAAAAATTTTAAAAGTAAGAAACTACATTTAGTTATTACTCTATTGGTATTAGCGAAATCAATTTAAACACAACATCGGCTTTCAACATAAAATTAACCAGTCCTTTATCAGGTATAAGCATCAATGTATAATCTCAAATATTGATTATATGTAATTAAATTAGTTTATTAGATAAGATTATACTTCTATTCATAAATTAACAATATTGTTCATTTATTTAAAAAAAAAAAAAAAAAAAAAAAAAAAGATATATATATGTACATCTAAATCATAAGAAATTTTAAGCGGAATGTACTTGAATGTTTCATTTTATTTACATCTATTACTCAAAAATTCTAAAATATATTCTTACAACTCCAACAAAAAGAAGAAAAAATCGATTTTGTGATTCTTTTTTTTTTCTGCGATGGTTAAACGTACCATTTGTAATCAAAATCACACGATAGAAATTCTCATAATTTTTTTAATTTAAAATTTAAAAATTATTTAAAAAGTGGGGTAATTTAAAATCGTTATAACGGGAATTTAAAATCGTATTTTTTGAAGAATTTATTATTATTATTATTATTTTTTTTACATTTGAATAAACATAAGTATCTATATACTAATTTTGATTCAACATTTTAAAAATATTATTTTTTAAAAGAAAATAAAAGACATTTAAAGTTTTTTTTTTTAATATCTAACTTTTCTTAAAAAATCATATTTTCAAAAGTAATTATTATTTGTTTTTTTTTAAATTTTTTGAATTAAAATTGAAGTAAAACTATTAAAAAATACATGCTCCATGTTAGAAGCACTTATCTTTAATGGTTCTCGAGTTATAAAAATTTAAATGCAAGAAATTGCAAAAAAACCCATCATTTTAAGAAAAAGCATTTTCAGAAAAATTAATTTCGTTACAACTATTGCTTCAAAAGCTGTATTTTGAAAAGAAACCAAAATGAAGAAAATTAATATTTCCTCTTTTTTCTAATTAAGGTAGAAACATTATTTAAACATCATGCTAAATACAAATAAACAGAAAAGTTTTTAATGCATTTTAAGAAAATTTGAAGATTTTTGTGCCCCGGACCCTCTTAACCTTTTATGTACTAACGGTACTTTGAAGTATTGTCTAAGAAAATTTATTATAAAATTTATTTACTATAAAGGCTGAAAACATCGTTAAAAAATGCTGCCAAAATTGGCGGTTTGAACAGAATTTTCCAAAGCGGGAGATCTGGGAACGACAAAAAGGGACATACTAAGAAAATAGTTATTTATAAACCAAGTTCTACTTAAAAATGAATCTGAAAATATATCAGAAAATTTCGAGCTGTTGAGGTTAGAAAGATATTTTAATAATGGAAAAAAAAAATGTTGTGGAAACAGGAGGGGATACTTCACCGAGAGAGGTTTTCTCCTTGACTATTTCTAAATCCCCTATTAATGCTATTAATAAAACCTATAAATCAAAGTTTTTTTTCTTTCCACACTTTTTTTTCTGCCAGATAAAATTTAAAAAGCGAAAAAAAAAAACAAAAAAAAAAACGTTTGATTCTACATATTTTCAAAAAGTAATAATTTTCCTAATCATTTACATAGGTATAGTATTTCTTTAAGAAAAAAATAGTTACGAGAAACATTTTAAATTGCAAAAACCTTTCCATTTACAGGAGAAGATCATAGTACATTTGAATATATTACTTTTATAAGAATTATGATATTCTATCACCAGTACTTTTTGTTAATTAATCTCCTTATATTTGCGAATATTTTGCAAAAAAATTTATAACTACCCATTTATTTAATCAATTAAAATGAAAAAACAAATTTAGATTTCACATTATTTTTATTTAAAAACTCCAGTATTTCTTCAAACATTAAAAAAGATAATCACTGAGATGAAATAATTTCTTGATAAATAATTCCGCAGATAAAGGGTGTATCAGACACAATGTATAAGGTGTATAAGAGTGAAGGACACAGCGTTTATATTTCAACATTAGTTTTTAGTACCTTTAAAATAATTCAATATAAAATTCATTCAATTCCTCTACTAATAAAAGTAGACTGTAACTTACATACAAAATAATTTGCTCAATCCTACTTAGAAAGCAGAGTGAAACAGTCGAAACTAGATATTTTTTAATGCTGTTATTTTCTCAACCACTTACCTAGATGATGTAGCTTTTATCTTATTAAAATATATTACATACGAAAAATTTGCAACTACAAAACATTTCTCTGTTGTAAGTACAATAACATTTATTTACACTGTTCTTTTAAGAATTGTGATAGTTCCATAACAATTAATTTGTTAATTAATCTAATTTTTCCGGCAAATATTTTGCGAAAATTGCTCTAGCTACCGATTTATTTAATCATTTGTAATTAAAAAAATTATCTTAAAATCAAATTATTCTTATATATGTTGTTCTGAGTATCTTAGCACTAACGTAAAAAAAAATATTCAGGTGAACATTTTTTTTAAATTCAAAATTGAAAATATAAAGGATTAATTAATCTGTTCCAGTTATGCAGCTGTATCCAGTTATCCTAACTGGTGCTTTGTAGGTGCATATAAATTTGAATGTGTTTGTGAAATTGTAAAATCTTTACAATTCGTTTGAAACGATTTTTCCCAGTAGGCCGTAATGAAACGGAAAACTTTTGACTGTCCCTGTAAATAAACTAATGATGGTAGAAGCTTTATTTTCTATAGAGTTTGTGCTAGGGTAAACGTCAATAACGTACAAAAAATTTATAGCAATCCGAGTATTTTTACGAGAATTAGAGCGCGGACAGACAGCCATTCGGCCAGACAAACCGAAAGCATAAACACTTTTCAACTTTGTTGGAAAGTGTTAAAAATCAATCATTTTTTTAGACCAAAAATAAAAAGTTTTAAAAACAAAAGAAATGTAAAGCATTATGAGGTTTTAATGATACATAGGAAATAAAGTTAAATGGGGGAAGGGGGTTCCGGGACACATTTTAAAATATTTTTTGTTTATTGAGATAAAATTTTGAATTTTTTTGTGATGGTTAACCATATTATTTGTAAACAAAATCATATGATAGAAATTTACATATTTTTTTTAATTTAAAATTTAGAAATTAATTTATTAAGGTGCCTGTCTACCTTCAGAGGGGATTTTTTTTTTTTAATATTTCAAAAATTGCCTACTTCTGTGCATTATATTATAGAATAGAGCTAAAAATTGTGAATAACATGTAAAAAATATTTATATTATTAAATATTTTGATTTTTAGGCTCAAAACATACATAAAAATTGCTATAAAATGGCACTTTTGCAAAACATCTAAACTCAAGTTTAAATGAAGATATTTTTATTCTGTAAACTTTATTATGATTAATGAAACTTTCTTGAGATACTGAAGCATTTCCATAACTATAACTATGTTATTTAAAAAATTATAGAAGTTGAAGTTTTTACACACAGAAAAATCAAGAAAATATATGACAATTCATAACTTGTATCAACTAAAATATGAAAAAATAATTAGCTATCATAATAGTAGAGGCACAAAACCGCAAAGTTTCATAATGTCACAATCATGATTTTTCGAGTTATGATATTTTGCGATAAAGCAAAATGTGCAAAATCTCATTTTGAGAAAAAGCACAAAATATAATTAAAACCAGATTTTACCTATTAAATGACTAATATTTAAATGCCTGTAACTCGAGTTCTAAACAAGATAGAAACACAATTCAAACTGATTTAGAAAGCTAAAATATCAGGGTTTAATATTAAACCAAATATAGAAAATCGGATTTTTGACCGAAAATTGCATTTTAAAGGTAAATTATTTTTAATTAAAAAATAATCTAAAAATAAAATTATTCTTATATACGTTGTTCTGAGCCTCTTGGACATTAAAGTAAAAAAAATATTCAGCAAAACAATTTTTTTATTCAAAATTCATAAAGGATATAAAGGATTAATTAATTGGTTCTAGTTATGCAGCTGTATATCCATAGAATGCAGTTCTAATCTTGAAGTACGCGGAAAGGATTTTCATATATAAAAAAAAAAAAAACAATACTTATCATCACTCTATCTATTAAAAAATTGCCCTTCATAACAATCAATGTTATTTGAAAATAAAACAGAAAATTAAAAGCAAAATATTAATTCATATAATTTTATGATTCTTTAACTGAAATCGAGCTTGATCTGCAGAGTATAATTTGAAAACGAACCTTATGTTTAATATGTAGTTTAATTGCTAGACAATTTTGTCCAAGTAGCGAAGTCTATTTTCAAAAATTGCTGGCTGGCGAGGATTCAACCACTTTAGTAGAAGATGTTGTTTATCAGACCAGCTTACAGAAAATACAATTAAACAGGTTGATGTTATAATTTTATGATTCTATAAAGATTTGATTAAATGATAATATAAAAAATATCAAATTTTCCTTTAAGTTTTAATATCACTAATATACCTATGCATTTTATTTGACACATATGCAAATTTAGATAAAAATAGACTAGAAATTTAGATAGTATTCTTTTTATTGGAAAATAAACTTATAATTTTTTAATAGCATTTTGATTTATAAAAAGCAGGGAGTGGTAGAGTTATGCGGCGGTATACGCCCTTTTCCGTATATATATATTTCAAAGAAGCTCCGTATAACTTCTGCTTCTTAAGCAAAGATATAGTGAGTACTCTCTTGCAGGTACTCCTTGCCTATAGCGTATTTTATCTGGTCAATTTTACGATTACAGCATTTGTAAAAACTGAACATTTTGTGATATAGTTAGCATTTTATGACATAGTTAGTATAGAATTATTTAGTTGAAAATAAAAATGGGCACTAAAGGCTTTAAGTTTATAAAATGCGCGCATTGTAGCATATGCATCTAATAAAACAGCAATAGCAACAATAAAGAAAAAAAATATATGGCATGCTGCAATCAAAAATTCATTTTTATGTAGAAAATGTTATGATTTAAAATCCATACGTGCTCACAAGGAAGGTCTCCATTGGGGGCATACTCAGAATTTTTTGAAAAAAATACGAATTTAACTACTCATGTAGGTAATAAAGGATCAGTGAAAATTAGCGGCGGAATTACATTATTAGATATGTAAAAAAAATAAAATAGTTTGGAATAATTGGCGTGAAAAGCTGAAAGCGACGCGGGATTTGGCGAGCAGTGCATTTCCTCGCCAAAAGCAGACGATTTTAACGAATCTGAAAATTGATTTTAATTGATTTCACTGTTAAAAATCTGCAGCATTTACTGCAACGTCACTCCACTACTTTTATAGAATATCTCTCTTCTGACCAATGAGAATGCTTCATAGCGCGGTGAATTGACCGTGTCATACACTGTTAAAAATCTGCTGCATTTTGTTGCAACGCACTCCACCGCTTGTATATAACATCTCTATTCCAACCAATGAGAAAGCTCCATTTCACGGCCAAGTAACCTTTTTCTATTCAAGCAAGGGAGTACGTTTCAACAAAATGCAGCAGATTTTTAACAGTGTATTTTTCAATTTGGAACAATTTTAATCAATTTAAATTGTGTTTTAAATGATAAAATATATTAATTTCATTTTGTTATAAGTTTACATAAACGTATATGACAAAATTACAGTTAAAGTAAAGTAAAAATGCAAAATTAAAATTACTTAAACTAAACTTATTTAAATAAATTGAACATAGAAAGTTTTTTCTTTAAAAAGTATTCGAAGCATAAAAGCGTATTTTTCAAAATTTCGTTTTTTCGCCAACCGGAGATAAATCACCAAATAAACGAAATTTTATTATTTTTTTAAGGACGTTATAAGGAGGTTCCGCCGAAATTTTTTTTGTAAACATACATAACTATATGAGAAGAACATTCTGTAATTTTTTCAGATTTTTCTGAGTATGCCCGTATGGAGACCTTCCTTGTCAGTATAGCTATAAATATTATTTTTAAAAAGTGTATATAATATTTAGAATATTTTTAAACTGATTGACGAGCAGCCTGAAAACTTGATTCAGCGATTGGGATGAAGAGATTGTGTTTGATACCATCCATTCCGTCAGAGGCATAAACCTTCCTCCCACACCCGTCAGTAGTAGGAAAACGACAGTACGGGCTCAAGCGCAGGTGGGACGGTGGGACCGTCCCGCCTGCTCCTCCGGCTGTCCCGCCTGCTCCTCCGGCTGCCCCGCCTGCTCCTCCGGCTGCCCCGCCTGCTCCTCCGGCTGCCCGCTGCCCCGCCTGCGGTCCCTCCTGCTCCCACCATCTCACCGCCGCCCTCCTGCGCCCCCTAGTGGAAAAAAGGAACATTCTATTCTAACAGGATAGGTGAACGACCTTCCCTAATTAAAAATATTATCAATCACATCTCAACATTGAATCATGCTATAAGATGAAGATTAAATTTGTATTTGAATTTTGAACAACCGTAATTTTAATGAGTATTATTAATTAAGCGAAACAATTAAAATTTCAGTTTTTAACCATTTTATTTAGATTTCTTCAACTACAAGATGAGATTATCAATTTAACACAAGAAAGTTAAACATATATTTGAATTTTGCTTCATAGACATCTTAATGAGTAGTATTAATTAAGTAAAAACAATAGAAAATATCCAGTTTTATAGAAAAAGACTGATTTCTTACGATTTTTATCAACTATATGATCAATGTAACGACTTAAAAGTTGAAAGTTAAACATGTATCCTAGTTTTTCAACAGCTATAGCCTTAATGAGTATCGTTAATTAAGTAAAAAAACAATGGAAAATATCAAGTTTTATGGAAAAAGACTGATCTCTTACGATTTTTATCAACTTAAGAGAGAAAACTTAAACACACATTTCAGTTTTTCAAACGCTATAACCTTGATGAGCATTCATAATTAAGTAAAAAACAATGGAAAATATCGATTTTTATAGAAAAAGACTGATTTCTTACGATTTTTATCAACTGCAACATCAGTGTATCGACTTACAAGTTGAAAGTTAAACATGCATTCTAGTTTTTCAACAGTTATAATCTTACTGAGTATCGTTAATTAAGTAAAAAACAATGGGAAATATCAAGTTTTATAGAAAAAGACTGATTTCTTACGATTTTTTCAACTCAAACTTCAGACTATCAATTTGATAGAAAGAAACTTAACCATGTATTCCAGTTTTGAACAACCATTTCGTTCACGAGCATTTTTAATTAAATAAAACAACGGAAAATATTAAATTTAACCAATTTCTTTAGAATTTTTCAACTATAATATCAACTTAAGAAAGGAAACTTAAACATTTATCTTAGTTTTTGAACAGCAATCCCTTAATGAACATTGTTAATTAAGCAAAAAACAATAAAAAATATAAATTTTAACCGATTTCTTTAGATATTTTCAACTTAAAAACGAAATTTAAACATACATTTTTAACATTCGAAAAACTATTACCGGAACGAATTTTAATAATTAAGCATTTAACAAACGAAAATAGTGATTTTTTATTTATTTATTTATTTTTATTTTTTTAAAGCAAGAAGGTCAATTGTATAAACTTTTACAGTAATTTGACATTTTAACATACTTTAAAAAACACTAGTTACATAAGATTTCAAACTTTAGGTGACTAAATCTCAAGATATATTTTTCTCGAAAACAAATATAAAATACATTTTTTAAACTAATTTCCTCAATCTTACGAATTCAACAGGATTTTTACCGATGCAAACATTAGAAGTGAACAACAAAGTTTCTCCCCATCTAACCTCAAAATTCCTAAAGGGGAGAGGACAATGGGTTTTTTGACGTCACACTTCGTAAGGTTTTCATTCAAGAAAAATATCTTTTACGTTATAAAAGTCGTTTTCTTAGAAGGATATAAACTTGTGATTTTTGTTTTTGAACAATCATTATCTTAATAAATACTAATAATTAAAGAAAAACAATGGAAAATAATATTTTTTAAGGAAAAAGACGAATTTTATCGAATTTGATTAATTTTTATACTAGTATTTTCAAAAGTAACATGGAAATATCGATTTTTTTAACTGAAGAATTTAACGCATGTTTTAGTTTTAACAACAGAAACTTAATAAGTATCACTAATTAAACAAACAAACAAACAAAAACAAAAAAAATACTGATTTTCAAGAAAATACGAATTTTTATACAAATTTTCAACACTTTACCTTTCTGAAATATTTATGTTATCAAACACCAAGTTATTTAAAATATAAATACTATGCTTAATGTTTAGATAGTACACATGACTAATTCCACTTATTCTTTTCATATTATTAATTAAATTGACACTTGTTTCGCTCTACACTTTAATGAATTCTGAGTTTTTACAATACTCACCAATAATTTTCTAAGATTTTTCGATTATACATTCCTCAGAAGTACATATTCGAAATACTACAAACACTTTACATATCTAAAAAATATCATTGAAGTAGCTGTATTTAATATTTTTAACACCAATTTTCTAAGATATTCTAACATTTTCCAATTATACATTCCTCAGAAGTACATATTCGAAATGTTACAAACACTTTACATATCGAAAAAATATCATTGAAGCAACTGTATTTAATATTTTTAACACCAATTTTCTAAGATTTTCTATCATTTTCCGATTATACATTCCTCAGAAGTACATTTCTAAATGCTACAATCACTTTACATATCGAAAAGATATCATTGAAGCAACTGTATTTAATATTTTTAACACCAATTTTCTAAGATTTTTTAATGTTTTCCGGTTATACATTCCTCAAAAGTATGTATTCTAAACAATAGAAAATATTAATTTTAAGAATAAAGAGACGAATTTAAACAAATTTTATTAGTTTTACACTATTTTTTCTCATCTCCAACACGGATATATCAATTTTAACAGAATTAAACGTATATTTTAGTTTTTAACAACAAAAATGTAATAAGTATCATTAACTAAACAAAAATAAATATCAATTTTCAAGAAAAGACAATTTTTTACACAAATTTTCAACTTTGAAATACATTGCTTACATATATTGTTACAGTATATTACTAAACTTAAACTTTTTAAAAAGTTTGAATGTCTTTACAAAGGGTTCATACTTATATTTTTCACGTCTTGACTGCATTCGGAATCTTACAACAAAAATATACTTTTATTATTATTATTATTATTATTATTCTAGAAAACCTAAAAAATCGTTTCTTGCTGCTTTAGACACTTGACATATTAAAACTACTCTACCCATATAATTAATCAAATTAGGACATGATTCATCTTACACTTCAAAATTTCAGAATTTTTACAATACTTATTTTCATCAAACTTTATTCTTGATCCTATATATTTTAATAGCACAGAATTTTCACATCTGTTTTTATCTACTTATCAGAAAAATTATTAAAACACCCAACAACATTTTCAAATATGAATATTATTTTTACAATTTAATGATGCAAAACATACACGAATACAAAGTTTAATTTTTACAAACATTTCATATTTCAAACCAAACTATTCGAAATTTTCACAACATAAGAGCAAACATTAGACGAACTTTTTAACATTAATATTGCTTAGATCTTTTCATCATAACTTTTAACTATGATAATTATCCATTTTTAGGTTGATTGTCGAAAAACTGTAACTGAAATTACATAAACTTAATGTAAAAAACCATGTTCTCACACAATTTCTTGAAATTCAACAAAGAATTGACTATTACTCCAATACTTATCTACTTCAATCTCGACTCTCGATAGTATATAGATATTGCATCATTACATACTTACAACTCTTTTCAAACGTTTATCAGAAAATCAAGTCAATCAAAGTCTAGTAGTTATCACACCTGTTCCTCAGAAATATTACTATCATATGAAACAGTAAAGAAAATTAATAGATATTTAATATTTAATAACTTCATACGTGAAATTACTGCCGAATGAGAATACTAATAATCAATAAAATCAACTGTTGGACAAAAAAATAGTACAGATTACCGAAAATTCAAATCATTTTTTCTACAAAAATTACAAAAATTAACAAATGAATGACCAGTTAGAGAAATAATTAAAAAAAATAATGAACATATGTACAAATTTATTAAAATCACACCTTTTTCTGGATTACAAACCACAATTTCTTGAAAAATTTAACACCGAATTTGTAAGATTTTAATCCTAGTATTACATACACTCAATAAATATTCAAAATTAACAAAAAAATAATTTTTTAGTCTCATCAATAAGCAGAAATTCTATATTAAAAGAATATTTTCATAGTAGTACTTATAAAAATAAGAGTTTACAAACCGATTTTCATAATTTTATCACATTTAAACTTAATTTTTATACATAAAACATTATTTAATCAAATTTTATACTTTCTAATTCAGCAAAATTCAATACTTTTTTAGTTTTTAAACCAATACCACAATATTTATTTACATCAAACTTGATTCTTTACCTTTTATATTTCCACATTACACGAATGAGTTAAATACTAACTTGGAACGGGAGTTGAAGTCAATTGATTCAATTCGATTTTCATCGCATACGCATTTCCCTTACACGAAATTTTTTACTTCTATAATCATCTAATGTATTAAAACTAATCTACTCATATTTTTAATCAATTCATCAGATGTTTCATCTCGCACTTCTGAATTATCATCCACCAAGTTGCTTAAAATATAAATACTATCTTTATAGTTTTAATGTAGTATACATGACTAATCTTGAGTTTCCATCTATACTATTAATCAAATTATCATATGTTTCATCTTACAGTTCAACGATTTCTGAATTATCGTCCATCTAGTTGTTTAAAATATTAATAAAAGGTTTATAGTTTTTGATTATACATAGTATGTATGAATACAATCTATAATTTTTAACAGCATATTTCAAATAACCTATTTTCGAAACCAAACTATGTGAATTTTACCACAATACAGAGATTTGTGTTTCATACTTTTTCTAAAAATTATCAGATATGTACTCCTCAGAGGAATTTCTATCATATGAATAAATGAAAAAAAAATTAATTTATATTAAACGTACAGCGAAATTTGATTGCAATATATATGTATTTAATAAAAATAAATAAATAAGCGATTATTTATACATTAAACCTTTACTAAATATATATTTCTTGCGTTATAAAGATGTTTCAACAAGATGAACCAAAACAGCAGCAAACTTCAGAAATTAATGATCTGAATGATTCATCCCTAGCACATGTAGCGTTAATGAATAATACATATGTAAGTACTTATATGAAAAATACTAGAATTCGTATATGAATCGTAATTAGAGTAAATATAAAATGATTTGTCTTACTGCCTACACTTTAACAAATGCCTTTTTACCTATATTGTTGAAAAGAATCCTAATTGTTTGCATTTATTTCTATTACAGATGTGTTCTATTTGCTACAAACACTTCTTAAGTAAATGGAATTTAACAGAACTTACAAAAATCCATACAGGTGAAAAACTTTACACTTGGGAAGATTACCAAATGCTGTTTTCAAGAAGGCATGAATCAAAAGTGCACACATAATCATATAAAGCATCGTCAGTTATATGTAAACTTAGTGAGGATATTCAAAAATTATTCAGACGTTTGAAGAATTTAGACATAAAGGAAGATATTTAGACTATATATCCATCATATTTTCATAACACTTACCACAATATCTCAAACTTAAAATTTGGAAGACATACACACTGCTGAAAAGTAATTTTGTTACCCGTGATTCTTCTAGCCAGCATGAATGTATAGATATTATTTTGCAATGTATTCTTTAAATGCCCACAATAAATATTCTTTTATATGCATATATCGTTGTGTTTATTTTTTTAAAACCTATTACATTAATAAAATAGGTTACACATACATACACATAACATTTTAAGTGAAACAACACTCTCACAACTTAAAAAATGCATAAGAACATACAAAAATAAGCAGATGTATGAAAAAATATACAAGTTTACAGAATAATTTCAAAGTTTTCTAGAAATACAAACAAAAAATATTTACAATATTAAAAAATTACAAAAGTGAAAAGAAAAAACACAAATGTAAAACAAAAACATCAAAAAGTGAAAAACTCAAAACAAAGTTTTTGAAAAAAAAATTTTACAACAAAAATTTTTTTTACAAAAACCAAAACTTCAAAAAATATTTTTTCAAAAAATTTTTTTTTCAAAAACATTTTTTACAAAAAAATTTTTTTTTCAAAATAAGTTTTTACAAAAATAAAAAAAAGAAAATCACAACGTTAAAAAAAATGAAAATTTTTTGTTAAAAAAAGTGTAAAAAAATTGCAAAAAAAGTTGCAAAAATTTCAAAAAAAGTTATGAAAAAAGCTTCAAAAATTTCGTTGGTTTTAATGCAGTATGCAATGGCGAAACCATTTCATTTGCTATTAAAAACAACAAAATTTTTGAGACTTTTTTCATAACTTTTTTTGAAATTTTTGCAACTTTTTTTGCAATTTTTTTACACTTTTTTTAACAAAAAATTTTCATTTTTTTTAACGTTGTGATTTTCTTTTTTTTATTTTTGTAAAAACTTATTTTGAAAAAAAAATTTTTTTGTAAAAAATGTTTTTGAAAAAAAAAATTTTTGAAAAAATATTTTTTGAAGTTTTGGTTTTTGTAAAAAAAATTTTTGTTGTAAAATTTTTTTTTCAAAAACTTTGTTTTGAGTTTTTCACTTTTTGATGTTTTTGTTTTACATTTGTGTTTTTTCTTTTCACTTTTGTAATTTTTTAATATTGTAAATATTTTTTGTTTGTATTTCTAGAAAACTTTGAAATTATTCTGTAAACTTGTATATTTTTTCATACATCTGCTTATTTTTGTATGTTCTTATGCATTTTTTAAGTTGTGAGAGTGTTGTTTCACTTAAAATGTTATGTGTATGTATGTGTAACCTATTTTATTAATGTAATAGGTTTTAAAAAAATAAACACAACGATATATGCATATAAAAGAATATTTATTGTGGGCATTTAAAGAATACATTGCAAAATAATATCTATACATTCATGCTGGCTAGAAGAATCACGGGTAACAAAATTACTTTTCAGCAGTGTGTATGTCTTCCAAATTTTAAGTTTGAGATATTGTGGTAAGTGTTATGAAAATATGATGGATATATAGTCTAAATATCTTCCTTTATGTCTAAATTCTTCAAACTTCTGAATAATTTTTGAATATCCTCACTAAGTTTACATATAACTGACGATGCTTTATATGATTATGTGTGCACTTTTGATTCATGCCTTCTTGAAAACAGCATTTGGTAATCTTCCCAAGTGTAAAGTTTTTCACCTGTATGGATTTTTGTAAGTTCTGTTAAATTCCATTTACTTAAGAAGTGTTTGTAGCAAATAGAACACATCTGTAATAGAAATAAATGCAAACAATTAGGATTCTTTTCAACAATATAGGTAAAAAGGCATTTGTTAAAGTGTAGGCAGTAAGACAAATCATTTTATATTTACTCTAATTACGATTCATATACGAATTCTAGTATTTTTCATATAAGTACTTACATATGTATTATTCATTAACGCTACATGTGCTAGGGATGAATCATTCAGATCATTAATTTCTGAAGTTTGCTGCTGTTTTGGTTCATCTTGTTGAAACATCTTTATAACGCAAGAAATATATATTTAGTAAAGGTTTAATGTATAAATAATCGCTTATTTATTTATTTTTATTAAATACATATATATTGCAATCAAATTTCGCTGTACGTTTAATATAAATTAATTTTTTTTTTCATTTATTCATATGATAGAAATTCCTCTGAGGAGTACATATCTGATAATTTTTAGAAAAAGTATGAAACACAAATCTCTGTATTGTGGTAAAATTCACATAGTTTGGTTTCGAAAATAGGTTATTTGAAATATGCTGTTAAAAATTATAGATTGTATTCATACATACTATGTATAATCAAAAACTATAAACCTTTTATTAATATTTTAAACAACTAGATGGACGATAATTCAGAAATCGTTGAACTGTAAGATGAAACATATGATAATTTGATTAATAGTATAGATGGAAACTCAAGATTAGTCATGTATACTACATTAAAACTATAAAGATAGTATTTATATTTTAAGCAACTTGGTGGATGATAATTCAGAAGTGCGAGATGAAACATCTGATGAATTGATTAAAAATATGAGTAGATTAGTTTTAATACATTAGATGATTATAGAAGTAAAAAATTTCGTGTAAGGGAAATGCGTATGCGATGAAAATCGAATTGAATCAATTGACTTCAACTCCCGTTCCAAGTTAGTATTTAACTCATTCGTGTAATGTGGAAATATAAAAGGTAAAGAATCAAGTTTGATGTAAATAAATATTGTGGTATTGGTTTAAAAACTAAAAAAGTATTGAATTTTGCTGAATTAGAAAGTATAAAATTTGATTAAATAATGTTTTATGTATAAAAATTAAGTTTAAATGTGATAAAATTATGAAAATCGGTTTGTAAACTCTTATTTTTATAAGTACTACTATGAAAATATTCTTTTAATATAGAATTTCTGCTTATTGATGAGACTAAAAAATTATTTTTTTGTTAATTTTGAATATTTATTGAGTGTATGTAATACTAGGATTAAAATCTTACAAATTCGGTGTTAAATTTTTCAAGAAATTGTGGTTTGTAATCCAGAAAAAGGTGTGATTTTAATAAATTTGTACATATGTTCATTATTTTTTTTTAATTATTTCTCTAACTGGTCATTCATTTGTTAATTTTTGTAATTTTTGTAGAAAAAATGATTTGAATTTTCGGTAATCTGTACTATTTTTTTGTCCAACAGTTGATTTTATTGATTATTAGTATTCTCATTCGGCAGTAATTTCACGTATGAAGTTATTAAATATTAAATATCTATTAATTTTCTTTACTGTTTCATATGATAGTAATATTTCTGAGGAACAGGTGTGATAACTACTAGACTTTGATTGACTTGATTTTCTGATAAACGTTTGAAAAGAGTTGTAAGTATGTAATGATGCAATATCTATATACTATCGAGAGTCGAGATTGAAGTAGATAAGTATTGGAGTAATAGTCAATTCTTTGTTGAATTTCAAGAAATTGTGTGAGAACATGGTTTTTTACATTAAGTTTATGTAATTTCAGTTACAGTTTTTCGACAATCAACCTAAAAATGGATAATTATCATAGTTAAAAGTTATGATGAAAAGATCTAAGCAATATTAATGTTAAAAAGTTCGTCTAATGTTTGCTCTTATGTTGTGAAAATTTCGAATAGTTTGGTTTGAAATATGAAATGTTTGTAAAAATTAAACTTTGTATTCGTGTATGTTTTGCATCATTAAATTGTAAAGATAATATTCATATTTGAAAATGTTGTTGGGTGTTTTAATAATTTTTCTGATAAGTAGATAAAAACAGATGTGAAAATTCTGTGCTATTAAAATATATAGGATCAAGAATAAAGTTTGATGAAAATAAGTATTGTAAAAATTCTGAAATTTTGAAGTGTAAGATGAATCATGTCCTAATTTGATTAATTATATGGGTAGAGTAGTTTTAATATGTCAAGTGTCTAAAGCAGCAAGAAACGATTTTTTAGGTTTTCTAGAATAATAATAATAATAATAATAATAAAAGTATATTTTTGTTGTAAGATTCCGAATGCAGTCAAGACGTGAAAAATATAAGTATGAACCCTTTGTAAAGACATTCAAACTTTTTAAAAAGTTTAAGTTTAGTAATATACTGTAACAATATATGTAAGCAATGTATTTCAAAGTTGAAAATTTGTGTAAAAAATTGTCTTTTCTTGAAAATTGATATTTATTTTTGTTTAGTTAATGATACTTATTACATTTTTGTTGTTAAAAACTAAAATATACGTTTAATTCTGTTAAAATTGATATATCCGTGTTGGAGATGAGAAAAAATAGTGTAAAACTAATAAAATTTGTTTAAATTCGTCTCTTTATTCTTAAAATTAATATTTTCTATTGTTTAGAATACATACTTTTGAGGAATGTATAACCGGAAAACATTAAAAAATCTTAGAAAATTGGTGTTAAAAATATTAAATACAGTTGCTTCAATGATATCTTTTCGATATGTAAAGTGATTGTAGCATTTAGAAATGTACTTCTGAGGAATGTATAATCGGAAAATGATAGAAAATCTTAGAAAATTGGTGTTAAAAATATTAAATACAGTTGCTTCAATGATATTTTTTCGATATGTAAAGTGTTTGTAACATTTCGAATATGTACTTCTGAGGAATGTATAATTGGAAAATGTTAGAATATCTTAGAAAATTGGTGTTAAAAATATTAAATACAGCTACTTCAATGATATTTTTTAGATATGTAAAGTGTTTGTAGTATTTCGAATATGTACTTCTGAGGAATGTATAATCGAAAAATCTTAGAAAATTATTGGTGAGTATTGTAAAAACTCAGAATTCATTAAAGTGTAGAGCGAAACAAGTGTCAATTTAATTAATAATATGAAAAGAATAAGTGGAATTAGTCATGTGTACTATCTAAACATTAAGCATAGTATTTATATTTTAAATAACTTGGTGTTTGATAACATAAATATTTCAGAAAGGTAAAGTGTTGAAAATTTGTATAAAAATTCGTATTTTCTTGAAAATCAGTATTTTTTTTGTTTTTGTTTGTTTGTTTGTTTAATTAGTGATACTTATTAAGTTTCTGTTGTTAAAACTAAAACATGCGTTAAATTCTTCAGTTAAAAAAATCGATATTTCCATGTTACTTTTGAAAATACTAGTATAAAAATTAATCAAATTCGATAAAATTCGTCTTTTTCCTTAAAAAATATTATTTTCCATTGTTTTTCTTTAATTATTAGTATTTATTAAGATAATGATTGTTCAAAAACAAAAATCACAAGTTTATATCCTTCTAAGAAAACGACTTTTATAACGTAAAAGATATTTTTCTTGAATGAAAACCTTACGAAGTGTGACGTCAAAAAACCCATTGTCCTCTCCCCTTTAGGAATTTTGAGGTTAGATGGGGAGAAACTTTGTTGTTCACTTCTAATGTTTGCATCGGTAAAAATCCTGTTGAATTCGTAAGATTGAGGAAATTAGTTTAAAAAATGTATTTTATATTTGTTTTCGAGAAAAATATATCTTGAGATTTAGTCACCTAAAGTTTGAAATCTTATGTAACTAGTGTTTTTTAAAGTATGTTAAAATGTCAAATTACTGTAAAAGTTTATACAATTGACCTTCTTGCTTTAAAAAAATAAAAATAAATAAATAAATAAAAAATCACTATTTTCGTTTGTTAAATGCTTAATTATTAAAATTCGTTCCGGTAATAGTTGTTCGAATGTTAAAAATGTATGTTTAAATTTCGTTTTTAAGTTGAAAATATCTAAAGAAATCGGTTAAAATTTATATTTTTTATTGTTTTTTGCTTAATTAACAATGTTCATTAAGGGATTGCTGTTCAAAAACTAAGATAAATGTTTAAGTTTCCTTTCTTAAGTTGATATTATAGTTGAAAAATTCTAAAGAAATTGGTTAAATTTAATATTTTCCGTTGTTTTATTTAATTAAAAATGCTCGTGAACGAAATGGTTGTTCAAAACTGGAATACATGGTTAAGTTTCTTTCTATCAAATTGATAGTCTGAAGTTTGAGTTGAAAAAATCGTAAGAAATCAGTCTTTTTCTATAAAACTTGATATTTCCCATTGTTTTTTACTTAATTAACGATACTCAGTAAGATTATAACTGTTGAAAAACTAGAATGCATGTTTAACTTTCAACTTGTAAGTCGATACACTGATGTTGCAGTTGATAAAAATCGTAAGAAATCAGTCTTTTTCTATAAAAATCGATATTTTCCATTGTTTTTTACTTAATTATGAATGCTCATCAAGGTTATAGCGTTTGAAAAACTGAAATGTGTGTTTAAGTTTTCTCTCTTAAGTTGATAAAAATCGTAAGAGATCAGTCTTTTTCCATAAAACTTGATATTTTCCATTGTTTTTTTACTTAATTAACGATACTCATTAAGGCTATAGCTGTTGAAAAACTAGGATACATGTTTAACTTTCAACTTTTAAGTCGTTACATTGATCATATAGTTGATAAAAATCGAAAGAAATCAGTCTTTTTCTATAAAACTGGATATTTTCTATTGTTTTTACTTAATTAATACTACTCATTAAGATGTCTATGAAGCAAAATTCAAATATATGTTTAACTTTCTTGTGTTAAATTGATAATCTCATCTTGTAGTTGAAGAAATCTAAATAAAATGGTTAAAAACTGAAATTTTAATTGTTTCGCTTAATTAATAATACTCATTAAAATTACGGTTGTTCAAAATTCAAATACAAATTTAATCTTCATCTTATAGCATGATTCAATGTTGAGATGTGATTGATAATATTTTTAATTAGGGAAGGTCGTTCACCTATCCTGTTAGAATAGAATGTTCCTTTTTTCCACTAGGGGGCGCAGGAGGGCGGCGGTGAGATGGTGGGAGCAGGAGGGACCGCAGGCGGGGCAGCGGGCAGCCGGAGGAGCAGGCGGGGCAGTCGGAGGAGCAGGCGGGACAGCCGGAGGAGCAGGCGGGACAGCCGGAGGAGCAGGCGGGACGGTCCCACCGTCCCACCTGCGCTTGAGCCCGTACTGTCGTTTTCCTACTACTCCCGTCCCTTCTCTTTTGTCCAATGTACAATATGTTAAAAAGTGAACCATAATCTACGCGTGATGCACTGTTTTTCTCTTTCATTTTCATTGATATCTTATTAACATCGAATAAAACACGAGCATCTATCTTTTTAAACACAACGTCTAAATGGTAAAAAACAAATTCGTGGCATTTCTCAGTGATTGCAAGCAATTTTATAAGGAATTTTTCGGCCACTTTTCAAAATTCTTTCTGGATATCAGAGCAGAATATCTTTCTTAAGAGAGACGAAAATAGAGAAGAGAAGGTAGGTGGAGGGGATCGCGTTTTGAAAGAAATCGCTGTTGGATTCCCCGGGGAAGAGTTTGTCTGCGAGATGATGTTCGATCTTTATTCAAACGGATGACATGGGAATATTTAGTCATTACCAGGTTTTTTTTTCTTTTCTTTCCTTTCGCAGTTAATGAAAGGTTAAATGATAGGCGAACATTGTCCGCAAAGAAAACGGGATGGGAGAGTTAAGTGGCACTTTGATTTTCAGTTTACTTTTTAAACAAAAATACATAAGAGATATAAATAAAAATAATTGCATTGGGGCATAAGATTCTTCTTTTCATTGTCTATTTTCAAAGTATTGCGCAACACATATGCTTGCACGTATGTACAAATAACATTATTTTCTGTAACATGTAGTATTATTCTGCATTGACTCATTATCTAAATTTACTAAAATATAATATTTCAATTAATTTCGACTGGAAAAAAAAGACTAACAGTTTAAATTTCCAAGTGGGTGAAAAAAGTCCGGGTCAGGATTCTAATAAGGAATGTGTTAGCTGAAGCCGCTATACTACTGATTGAGCCATCTCGGATGAATCCAGAGGATTAATTCACTCAACAATATTTAACGATCACAGTATCTGGTCTTATATTATGTCTTATGTGTGTTATAAATTAATCAAAACAAAAGACTATTGTAAAAAGTCCTTCCGGCAATGCCGGGAGGAAGAGGTAGCTTTCATATACTTATTTATTTATTTTAAATTCTGTTATATAAATCAAATATACGAAGCTCAAAATAGTGGAACACGATTATGTAAGATTGAATACTAGTTTTTGTCAATACTGAATATTAATAAGAATTTTTAGAAATTGGTCATCTTTTATTCAACCTGGTTTTATTTTAAGTGATTTAGAGGGTCGCCAAATTCCACGATATCCATTTTAAAGCAGCATGATGGATAAAAAAACCCAATGAGCTTGATCGAAATCTTAATTCATGTGAACATGCACACTCACATCGAAATCGATTAATATATACGAGTGCTGTCGCGGGCAAATTGACTTTAAAAAAAATGTCACCCACATTAGAAATTCAAACTGCTATATCCCAGGCGTTTTTCAAGGTAAAGACAAAGCAAAAAATACTCCGGAATTCATTATTAAGATAAATAGTTTAGAAAGAACCTTTTTACAATTTCTAATTTTTTGTTTATAGATCATTATACATTTAAAAGATTTTTGGCAGATTTAAATGGCCACCATTTTGAAACAAGATGGCGGATAAAGTTGGGCTGTGAACACGGTCAAGACATTGGTATGTACCATGAACACACGGAGTTATATCGAAATCAGTTTATAAATATGCGTATTAACGCGTGACGAATTTCAGATCGCTTCAAAATGCCAATCTCACTGGAAATTGAAAGTGCTAAAACTCAGCCATTTTTCAAGATATAGATGAAACAAAAAATGCTCTGGAATCTTTGTATCAATGTCAAAACACAAAAGAAAAATCTTTTTCAATTTGTTACTTTTTTATACCTAATTTTAAAATTTAATTTAAGAAAAATAATATTCTGCCATTTTGAAACAAGACGGCGGTTGGAACTGGCCAACGAACTCGGTCCAGGCATCAGTATGTCCTATCTCTGCACCAAGTTTCATCCAAATTGGTGTATAAAGACGCGTGTTATCACGTGACGAAAACCAGATCATTTCAAGATGTGAGCAACACTAGAAATTAAAAGTACTATAACTCAGACATTTTTTAAGATACAGACGAAACAAAAAGTGCTTTGGAATCTTTGTATCAAGGTCAAATGCATAAAAGAAAAATCTTTTTCAATTTCTCACTTTTTTGTACCTAATTTTAAATTTTAAATTAAAAAAAATTAAATGGCCGCCATTTTTAAACAAGACGGCGGATGGAACTGGTTAACGTACTCGGTCCAGGCTTTATTAAGTACTATGTACACACCAAATTACATCAAAATCGCTTTATAAATATAAGTTTTATCATGTGACAAAAATCATATCGTTTCAAAATTTTTTTAAATTTTTCAAATTTTTTAAATGGCTGCCATTTTGAAACAAGATGGCGGATGATGCTGGCCAACGAACTCGGTCGAGATATTTGTATGTACTATGTCCATACCAAGTTTCATTGAAATCGGTTCATAAATACGTTAGTTATAGCCTGACAAATAATCAGATCGTTTCAAAATGTCAGCCATAAGAAAAAATTCAAAGTGCTATAACTCAATCATTTTTTAAGATATAGACAAAATAAAAAGTGTTCTGAAATTGGTGTTTTAAGATCTAACACATGAAATAAAAATATTTTCCACCTTTTAATTTTTTTGCATTTATTTTCAAATTTTAAATTTTTTCAAATTTTTTAAATGGCTTCCATTTTGAAACAAGATGGCGGATGATGCTGGCCAACGGACTTGATCGAGATATTTGTATGTACTATGTACATACCAACTTTTATTCAAATCGGTTCATAAATACGTTAGTTATAGCATGGCAAAAATCAGATCGTTTCAAAATGTCAGCCATAAGAAAAATTCAAAGTGCTATAACTCAAACAATTTTTTAAGATATAGACAAAATAAAAAGTGTTCTGGAATTGGTGTTTTGAGATCTAACACATAAAATAAAAATATTTTTCAACTTTTAATTTTTTCGCATTCAATTTTAAATTTTTCAAATTTTTCAAATGGCTGCCATTTTGAAACAAAATGGCGGATGATGCTGGCCAACGAACTCGGTCGAGATATTTGTATGTACCATGTACATACCAAGTTTCATTCAAATCGGTTCATAAATACGTTAGTTATCGCATGACAAAAATCAGATATATATATATATATACATATGGTTATATATATATATATATATATATATGTGTGTGTGTCAACATTTGAACGGAGGGTGGTTTTGGGATCTGGGGGTCATGATCGCTGAAAATATAAAAAAAAATTTTGGAAGTGCTTTCCTTCGGACGTACAGTGGGGCAAAAACCCAAAAAGCAGGCCAAAAGTCGAAAAATGAAGTTACTATTTAGGGAATTTCGATTGTACAGATGGCTAGAATAATGTTTGGAGAGTCAGAATCTGTATTTAAAAAAGATTTTTGCTTTGCCTTACAAGCAACATCATTTCAAAAATGATGCTTGAAGGAGTATCATTTAGAGCGAACAAAAACAGCAAAACAACAGTTCCTCTAAACGCGTGCTACATTTTATAATATTATCCGATTTTGATGATTTGAAATGGATTCACACTATGATAGTATGTACTTTATTTGCATGCATTACAAAATTTACATTAAGCACGTAAAAATTAATAAATTCATTGTCATTTTTAATAAAAAATTTTAGAATTTTTTTTTTTCTTTTAAACATCAAAAAGTTTAAATGTTCCACAGTGTTCCGCAACGAAATTTAATGGAAATAATAACTTGGGCTATTGTCTAGTGATTCATAAAAAAAATAGCTGCCTAAAACTGCCTTTCTGCATTTCACGCATATTTTAGTAACCGCAAGTAAAAATGCCACTTTTTCGGCCGCCTCAAAAATTTTGAAATTGACTACTTTTCACATAATTTAGCTGATAAATATTTTTCATTTTTGAATTATTCAATTTTATAATAATTTATTTCCTATTATATTGTAAATAAGTACTATAATCATGAATGAATCATCAATGAATGGGTTTGCATTAAATACTAGCAGAATAAACTTATTTCGTTTAACATAATCATTGATACAGAAGAAAAAGTCGTTAAAAACGAATTAGTGTAATACTCAACGTTGCTACCTATGTCAGACAGCATCAAAACAGCATCTTACCGATCTGACATTTTTTATTAAAAGTGGATTGAGCTAATTTAGAATTCTGAATATCTAAGTTACATGCAAAGATGTTTAGAGAGGCCTTAGACCTGGCAGACAACTGGATAGAAAAAATGAAAAGCTTGTACTCTGCATGAAAAGAAGAACACTGAAATTGCAAAATAAAATATACAAAAAATGTTTCATTTACAATCAAGACTTCTCGTCGAGAAACTAAATCCCAGATTTGGAAGCACAAATGATGGAAATACAATTCAATGATTCTTTGAAAACGCAACTATTTGTGTTTCTAAACGAGCATATACGAAGATTTGATTAAACGTTTCGATGCCATAAGTAATTTCTTGTAGCTATGTTATTTATTTGATAAACTTCGAAAATTTTCCCTTACAAATAGCTCGTAGATTTGAGCAGCACCCTTGGTTCTATATGCTTACTTCAGTACACAAACTACTTATTAATGACAAAGAAATAACATTATCTTCATTACTGCCAATTTGTCAAATGCCATAAGATACTCAAGAATCATGCAACAAACTGATCAAAAGGCATCGAGAAGATTTATCGCAAAGATGCAGTAGAGAGAAAAAAAAGATATTTTTACGTGTTTTAAAGGTCATCAGATTCTTTCTTTTCCAATTTAGGTAAATTATCGTAGAAGAAATTAAAATCATTGATCCTAAGAGTCAAAGGATCTTCCAATACCGCCAACAAGTTCTGCTAATTATTTCGACACATTGACCTCTGAAGAATCTTTTTATCATACTACAGTTGATTCTAAAGGTTAATTTCTGGAATATATTTTTGTTTTTATTTTAATAATACCAAAAATTAAATAGTCTAATGTTTTACTTTCCATTAAGGTACTTAAATTTCATTTAAATATGTCTTGATTTCTTGAAAGTTTACCTCGAAATTTTAAATTTCATTTAAATTTTATTGTTTTTACAATTAATCTGTAATTTTATTTATTTATTTATTTTTAAAATTTAACTTTTGAATCCTAAATAGCATCCTGAAAAGTTTACGAAATTGCATATAAATTGAATAACTTTCGAGACATTTTAATTTTTATTCCGCCATATTGTATCCGCCATTTTTTATTCAATTTTAATTTTGTATTCTTACTTAGCATCCTCAAAAACACCTGTATACGAATTTTCTTACAATTTAAATAACATTTTCATATTTTGGCCAGCTTTTCGGGAATTTGCCCCACTGTGGGACGGCTGCAATAGGTAGCTTTTTACTTTTTGTAATGAAAGCTACCTAAAATCTAAAAATCACTATATTCAAAAACTTTGGTGGAATATACAGAATTCGGTAGGCATCCCATTTTCGCCACAATAGATCTTTCGAAATGTTTTATAACGTATGTTACAGGCGTTATTAAGTGAAATCCAACTTCTAATATATGATATGATATATTCATTAGATTGATTGATATCTATTAGTAAACAGTTGAAATTTTATAATTCTATGTCATCCTTTTGTAGTTTTTAAGGAATTATCTTATACATCGAGTTTCATTGACATGACTCCAAATTTTCTGATCTTTGGCGATTTTTTAACGATTTAACACACATATGTTCTTCCACTCCATGTAGTGAAAAATTTGCTCTTTTATTTACGCAATAATATGTTATGTGCATACTTGGGAAATACTACGAAAAAAAATAAACGGATATTCGTCAACTAGCGAAAAAATCTTGAGAGCTTTGCTGCCATGAAATTTTCCATGAATGAAGAAAGTATTTTTGAGAGTGAAGACATTATTATTATTGTTTGAATTGTTGGTCTCATTTTTATACGATTTTTTGTGGATGAATTCGTACGGGTGATCATTTTTTTTATTTTAGGACTGTGCAACATGAAATGTATCACTAAAAAAGTGGAATTTATTTCCAAATAAAATTAATATTTTATGAGACAACCAATCCAAAATATATCAGTTAGTAAAATCTGTAGCTCCTTTTCAATCATGAAAAAGGAATCAAATTTGAAAAAAAAAATTTGCGAGGAAACAGTGAAATATCTTTCTCACTCATAGAATATTAAAGTCTTAAATATTCTCTGATGATACTCTGAAAGAGAATATAGAAAAGACTAACTTGGTTCTTGTTGAAAGAATGACTTTTTTCAGCGAATATTCGTGTCAAAATGCATTAATAACAGTTTATATCACAAAATGTACAATAGTAAATTAAAATTATAATTAAAAACATTTTATCAGAGTAAAACATGCTACCACATACAGTGTTAAAAATTTAGTATATCAGTTAGTAAAATTTATAGCTCCTTTTCAATCATGAAAAAGGGATCAAATTTGAAAAAAAAAATGCGAGGAAACATTGAAATATCTGTCTCACTCATAGAATATTAAACTCTTTTCACTATTACGAAAATATTTTTACTAAAATATTCTCTGATGATACTTTGAAAGAGAATATAGAAAAGACTAACTTGGTTCTTGCTCAAAGAAAGACTTTTTTCAGCGAATATTCGTGTCAAAATGCATTAATAACAGTTTATATCACAAAATGTACAATAGTAAATTAAAATTATAACTAAAAACATTTTATAAGAGTAAAACATGTTACCACATACACTGTTAAAAATTTAGTACTGGAGTGAACCAATGTTTCGTTATACAGTAGCTTGAACCATAAAAAAGTGAAACCTTACTTCAACTTTTGGTGTTTTGATTGAACCATTAATTGATAAAGCGTTGTGCCGAAAACTAGTGTATAATGCTGAATAATAAATAAATTGTTAAAATGCTGGACCAGAAAATTGCTACATGTATCCTTTGTAAACAAAGGCCAGGTATCCTTAGGCAGCTGTTTAAAGTGGAATCTGATACACAATCGAAATTCAATCCCAAATACAAATCCCAACTTTACATCCATTAATTTGTAGCCCATGTTATAAACACTATAGACAAACTGATGAATAGGTTCCTGTTGAAAATCATTATGCAGAGATGCATACAACTATTTATTGTGATTAAAATTGAATAGCTCCACGTGTTAGTGAAACTTAAAGTTATTTTTAAGGTTGACCCAAGAACAGTGAAAAGTAACTTTTAACCCCACCCTCCCCCCCCCAAAAATGGTATATTGTTTTTGTTTTTTTATCACATTTGTGCAATTTTTCATTTTTCATATTTGAAATAAAACTTTGATCGGCGTGCTACATACGTTTAGCACTGGATACCAGAAAAAAAAATTTAACCTATTTAAGGAAGTTACGTTCCTTAATATATAAATTTCAAATATTTTTTAACAATTTTTATTGTAGTTTTCCCAGCGAAATCAGATGGAAAAGATACAACAAGTAAATCAGATCAAATACAACATTGTTAAAGGAAATTTACATAATCGAACCCGAATCAGATTTCTTTTTGTTCAGAATTTACTTGTTACGGTTACAAATAATGAAGAAATATAAGAAAAAAAATACTAGATACAAAAAACTTCTGTAAACAAACATAAAATGCCACGAAAAACTTCACAATGTATAAGATTATTTCTACTCTTACAGTAGTATAAAATTCTTTATAGTTTCTTTTAGCCACGATAAGAGCGATTATTCTACTTGTATTATTGGACATGAAACCAATTACGTAAAAAGCATTTCGGCTCTGTTATCTCTTAGCTTCTTTTTCCTTGTATTATATCATCCTTATATAATGAAAAAGCAATATGTAATCTAAGATATATCATTTTGAAGTTCTAAATTGAATGCTTTCATATAATAGTTCACCTTGGATTTTTTTTTTCTTCTTTTTCATCGATCACCTAAATTTGGGACAAGTAATCTAATATTTTTTATAAAATCTTTTTCGCTCCTTTCTGTATTTCCACGCATTCCTTTTATCATTTATGTCATGGACAAGCGATATCAAATTAGTCTTTTTTTACATACAACAAAGTTGAAAAGTGTTTGTGCATTCGATTGTCTATCCGTCTGCCCACACTCAAACTCTCGTAAATATACTCGGATTTTCATGCACATGATAAAGGTTATTTAGGGTCACCAAAGCATTTTTGCTACTGTATATGAAGCATGTAGGATTAATAGTTCATTTTCAGAGGCACTCAAAAGAATTTCTTTGCAATATGGACATAAGAGAAAATCATTTGCAGAGTATTTCAATGAAATTACGCTATTTCAAATGCATTGAAATTGATATAAATCAGTTACTTCACTATATTAATGTAAGAACAGGGCGTACATAGCATTTTTTTATTAATTTACAGTGGTGACGCACAATCCTTTTGCCAGAAAATTGTTTACCACCAGGATATTTAAAAGTGTCGTTTGTTTTATTTAATAGCACGATTTCTGTCATTATAAATAAAATTAATTGGCATAAAAACAGTGATATCCTTGTGACGTGCGAGCCATAGGTTGTGCATCTCTAATTTACAGGAACACACAAAATAAATTGGTTACAGTACTGTCTTTGAGTAATAATTGCTGTATGTTTTAAAATTCAGTATACGCTTTTTGATTTAATTATTTTTTTTATGTTACTCCTTATATGTAATTTCTATACTTTATATACAGAACTGCACAAAAGAAATCGCGTTAAAATTCTCCTTATTAGAGGAAATTGCTGAAAGGGAATTTTGAACTGAAGTATGTGTATTTCTTTAGTGAACTAAATTTTGGCATTCATGTAGTTAATAGATACAAATCTATATATTATACGTAGGGCTGCTGAAAAAATTTGAATATTTTTCAGATTGCAGATGAGAACACCTTATACATTAAAACCTCCATAACGGACACTCCCGAATAGCGGACAACTCTATTTAGCGGACAGTTTTCCGATCCCCACTCCCAAAACCAAAATTTTTGTATGTTTAACCTTTGAATAACGGACATTCCAAATAGCGGACACTATTTTCCGCGATAAAGGATGAAAAAGCATTTTTTAACAAGAAGTAGACGAAGAAAAAAGTTAAAAGGTCTCTAAATTTATCAGGACAAAGTGTCACAAATTTTGTGATCAAGGATTAATGTAGAGGAAATTTCTCCTTCACGTCCATTGTTGAATTCTGGGAGTTGCCTGGGAGGGACATCTCTCAGAGCATTCAAATGTCTATGTCCCCCTGGAAGATTTCATGATTTTATGTTTTTAATGATCAAAAAGTGTAGTCCTTATCCCCGCTCGGAACTCTATAATGACCAATAACATCACATTGAAAAACAAATTACAGGTAATCACAAGCAAAAGTAAACTTTTGTAACAGTTTTTTTTTTTTTTTTTTTTTTTTTTTTTTTTTTTTTTTTTTTTTAAATAAGAATGTTATAAACAGCAGTTAAAGGTGTGCACAATTTTTAAGTTTCATTGCTTAAAAAATAATTTTAATTTCTCATTAGTCATATAATAGAGGTTTTAGAACATATAAATGTCAATTGATGAAATATGAAGCATTTCTTAGTAATTTTTGTATTTCTTGAGGTTTTCCCAATAGCGGACACCTCCGAATAGCGGACAATTTTTGCGTTCCCGAGGTGTCCGTTATTTAGAGGTCTTACTGTATTTAGTTATGAAATGTGTTATGTGTTTTTTACATTTTTCTGAATGCGTTGGAAAGTGTTTCATGATCTATGCTTGACACATGATTTTTCTTTGTACTATTTAACCCAATATAAAAGTAAAATAAAAAGTATTTTTGCATTCCATGTCATTTACAATGTTTTTTACAATAAGACATATCATCAAATTTGATGCTTTCTAAATGAGACGATAATATTCATTAGGAAAATGAAATGCAAATGCATTTCTAATGTTTTCATAACTTTTTGGATAGAGGAAAACCTTGATTTAAATAAAAAATATATATTCTGCAGTGAAATAGACTAAGTGGATTAGTAATAAAATGTTATTGAGTCCGTATATTTTGGTGGATTAGTTGTGAAATTCTGATTCTCCAACCAATTCTTTCAGTACTTCAAATGTAATGCATTGTCTATCATATTCTTTCAATATTACATTTTCTTCCACAGTAACTTTTTCTAGGTATTTATCCAAATAAAATACCGTTGATATTTAAAACAATAAAATATTCTTTTACTATAGTGTATCATTACAAAATAAATTCAATAATCTAACAATTTATTTCAAGTTTTTTGGAAATTTATGCGTGTTTCGCCAAAGTTAAGAATTTTTTTAATTAAAGTATTCTTTTAAATGCGTCAATAGATACTAATAAAGCATTTTAACTTCATAAAGAAGAACACTATTCTTTTATTTTGCTATTAAATCTGCAAATTAAATCTTTAAAATCTTTCTTTAAAGTAGATCTGTCACTTGTTTATTGTTTATCATGCTTCAGTTTCTATAGGAAAGACGTCTTCGTACTAAAAATAATAAAAAAATCTGTAATTTTGAAGCTACCATTGCAATTTTTTCACTAATTTATCTACAACTGATTTCAAAACAGCTCTTTAAACATTTCTATAATTAAAACAAGTAAGAACTTTTCAAAATTTCAAGCTTTCTTAATTTTATTAGTGAAACATTTTCATCAGTTTCAAGAAAAAAAAAAAAAAAAATTCACTTTCATTGTTTTTGGAGTAAAATCAATTAACTAAGTTCCAAAAACATCTTTCATTAAACCAAAATATTATTTTTTTTTCTTTAATGTGTTTTGGAATAGTCAAAGTTCATTAATCTTTCATTTAAGAAAGAAAAGCTGTTATCAAGTCTTTAGAGAGAAAAGTTAGAGTTCTGATTTGGTTTTTAGAAGGTATACGTAATTTTCCATCATAGGCGCAATCATAACTAAATCAGATAATAATAAATATGCCTATGGACTTTAATATGGACTAATTATATTTTAAACAAAGAATATAAACATGAAAAAGGCTGAAATAATAATAATTTCAATTCAAATCACTCTGCGTAAGAGAATTTTTAAACATAAAAGGCAATTTAACATAAATCCCATTTACTATTTAAATTAGATAAATTTAACATAAGAAATATTCAACAATCAAAAATGGGTTTCTATAGGCGTTTTTTAAAATTTATAATATGACTATAAAAAAGCCAAATTTGATCGGTTTTTTGTCAAGAAGTTCCCCTTCTCTCAATGATTTTAAACATGTAAGCATAAAAAATAATGCTTAGATATTACAAATAAAAAAATACTGAAAATCTAAAATAAAAACAATAAATCTAAAATAAGTACAAATAGTGTAAAATAATTTGCAATAAAATTTTATTGGTGAGAATAATCAAGGATTTTGAGCACCTAATGCGGAACGTATAACAGTCGCTCGTCCCTAAGGTGTTAAAGAACATTAAAATAACTTGATATAAAATTCATTTAATACATCGATTATGTAAGCATCGTCGATTAGAAATAACACATTTTAGAATGATTTATAAATACTTAATTTTATCTTATTCCAAAAAGCATTATTGATTAAATATTTTTTTTTAATGATGTTTTTTTCGCTTTCGTCTCCAATTTTCTTGACATTCAAAGATCGTGGATGAAAAATTTCAGTTCAGAATTATTACTATATATCTGTTATAAGAGCATTATATTTGTACAATTTCTAATTCTGTAAAATGCAAGAAAAATATTTTAAATAAAAGATTTCAGTGAAATTATAAATATTCCACAAAATCCCTATGAACTCAAATTAATTAATATTAATTGAAAACTTTTTTCTAAAATTTATTAGATGATTGTGTAAATCTTCTTGTGCAGATTCAAAAATTTACAAAAAATGCTTCAGAAGATGAAATTTTCATGTATTCATAATTTGGCACATGAAGGCCTAAAATAATATTTAAATGTATGCAAAATTAAAAGAAAAGTACAACTAAAAATTGTCTCTCAGGAATTGGTTAAAGATTGGATGGAAAATCCTTACTTTTTTCCTCTTTTAATGTCTAATTATTTTAAGTCGTTTAGAAAGAACTAATTTTGCTTCCTTTTTTTCTCAAAATCATTAGAGAAAAAGAAAATTAATTAAATTTCACAATCCAGAAAAAAGCAATTGTTAAGCCCTCGGAAAAAAAAAAAAAAAAAAAATGCGATTCAGACTTCACAAGATGTGCGTCATTTTCCGCGGTTTCTCTCGGCGATTCTCGGAGTCCAAAATCTTTGGAACGATGTTATTACCCGATCTTTCTTTCTATCGATCCGGCTCCGGGGGTGAGTGTCCGCATGGAGTTTCCTCTACCTGTTAGTTGTCGACCAAAAATAGAAACATATAACGCGCTTCTGGAGGATCCGGTAACAAACTTACTATTATCCGGATTTACGCTATACACGGTGTTTAGTAGAAAAGATGTTATGGACAAAAAAAATGTTCCTGGATTTGTATTTTCTGTTTAATATTTAATTCGCAGCATCATGGTTATTTTTAAATAGTTTTTATAGAGTATCCGCAAAGAAATTGCTGTCTGGACTTATATTCCGTTCGAGATTTAGCGGAAAGATTAGCATGTTTTGTTTAGATTAGCATTTGTTTGTAAATTTCATTCATGTAGCATAATGTTTATCCATAAATTAATATTTACACAGTTAAGTTTTGAGTAGAGGTGGCTGATTATTGGTTGTAATATCGATAGAATAATACAAATAACTGAGATATTGATATTAGTTTTTTACAATTTTTGCTGTGATTTTCTATTTTTACATTTTAACTTACTAAGGAATTAATGTCATCACATAATGCCGACCAGCTTTGTTTATTTTGGCCACTTAAAATTTTTAATGTTTCAATTTCGATATTGTATTTTTCTTTCTTATTATTAGGTGCGTTCGTAATTATGTAAATACGTAGCACCTATAGTCGTTGTTTAATCCGTCTGCCCGTCCTTATGTCCATCAGCATATAACAACGATAAAAAATACCCAATCGAATCGTTTGAATTTTACAATACATAACTGTTACATAATTTTGTCGAGTCATTTCAAATTTTACGGAAATCCGATGTATAGTTCAATTACAGGGATAGTCAAAAGTATTCCGTTACATTATGGTCAATAGGAAAAAATAGTTTTAAGTTCATTTTAATGATGTTGCATTCTTTTGAACACAATAAAACTGACATGCATCTATGAAATACATGTTAAAATATGCATTCTGTACAATGTATGCTGTAAATAATATTTTTTATTAATTTACATGGTCACACAAAAGTATTCCATTACATAATGGTATAGGAGTAAACATTGTTTGGGACTCATTTTAATTATATCAAACTGTTTCACATTTTTATGAAATTGATGTATATTTGCTGAGATTTACTACAAGTTGCTTCTTGTATAACAAAAAGCAGATAATATTTACCAGTGCACACAAAAAATTTCGACTACTATATTGTATCCGAAGTACTGTATTGTATTCCACGAAAACAATATTATTATTAGGTTATTTTTAAAACTTCGTTATAGGAGGAACGTACCTCAATTGCTACGTTTGACGTACAATTTCCGACTTGTTTCATAGGTTGAAGTTTAATCATTTTAATACCGTGAGCAATAGGTTTACAGATGAATGCAAGAAAAGTAGACTTAATCTTTAAATTGGCCGTTTACTTGTAGCCAAGTAAACAAATGAAAAACAATTTTAGAACAAGAAAAAAAATCTTTCCTTTCTTGCTACTGGAAGACAAGTTATTGAAGCAGAAATTTTTTGTGTAACTTTCATTGAATGTTTCATGATAGAAAATGTGCTATGGTTATATGTATGGAGATTTTTATATATTGGTAGAAAAGTGCTGGTGTGGCGGTAAAGTCACAGCAATTATCAAATACCGTCATCTGAGAATGATTTTGTTCTTTACAGGTAGGTGACGATGGTGTAAATTTGAAGATTGTTTAATAAATGTTCATATCTTGAACTTTTACGACTTCTTATGACTTTTTTAATAACAAGCCCAACGAATGTTGTTATACCTACTGGCGGACAATTTACTTATTCTTTTTTTAGCCCATTCTTCCAAATGAAGATGCCATTATTCCACAGATTATTTATTCCATCCATCAGTTTGACAAAAGATTAGAAAAGCATTTTATTGAATGTGAAACAAAAAATTTTATATTGCTAGAAAGAGTATCAAAAATAGTACCATTGTGTTATAATCATAGAAAATCGTAATTTTGGAAAACGTGTTGTAATAATAATCTTTATATGCATGTGTAGGCCACTCTCTAAAGCTTCCTTCGCCAGAAAAAATAAAAAGACCTATACTAATTTAATCAATGAATTATCATCATTTAATTGAACTAGAAAAGATTTATTTAGTTGAAATTTAGTCTTCTACCGAATTTTATGAATAAAGTAAGCTTTGAAAGGGGAGGAAGGGCATTTTTATATTAAAGCAGAAACGAACTTTCAATACCAATATCCAAATTTGATGTAATATTCTGAATTTATTAAAAATTACTTTCTGAAACCGTATTTTATAACAATTCAATAAAGAAGTTTGGGATTTTTACAAATACGAAATCTGGAAAAATAATTATAAATCAAGGTGTACGATAAGGATGTAATATATCCCCACATCTATTTAATATAGCAATAGATTGTTTATGTTATAAGAATTTGGAAAAATAAAATCAAAACTGAAAATAAATCTCGAAACATCATGTTCAACAATATACAATTTTCAGGTGATCTTTGTTTATTTCAGACAAGGAAGACGAAATACAACGTGCAATTTTTACTCTAAACAAAATTAAAAAAGATTATAATTAACGATTTCAAAAAATAAGACAAAGGTAATGGCATTTACTGGTAAAATTCCTATAAGAACAAAAATTACTTCAGAAAATTAACGAATTGAGCCGACTTCACATTTTAATTAGCTATGATGAGTTATGTCTTATATCTATGACAACGATATACAAAATAAGCTTTAAATAAAATTTCAATACATCTGTGGTACTTTGCCAAGAACTCTTTATAATACAAGGAAAGACACAAGAATGAAATTATTTTTAAACAACGGCAACATCCACTTTACCGTATGAACATGGACATCTACAAAAAATGTGAACATGGTGAAACATGGACATCTACAAAAAATGACGGAAGGGAGTTACAATTGAAAAAGATGACATTTTTGGGAAGTGTCAAAGAATGTTATGGATAAAATAAGGAATGACTACTCAAAAGAGAACTAGAGGTTATGCCAATGTTGAATAAAATAGGAAATTACAGAAGGGAATGAATAAAGAATGACTTCTGATTGAATACCAAAAGCAGCTTTGAATTACTATCCAAACGGAAAAAGAGACAAAGGAAAAGTACGAAAGAGATGGACTGAGACGGAACAGGCTTATAACCTTCATCCATGTTTGGAATGATGGCGATAATGATTAAATTTTAATCTTTTAATGTTATTTTTTTTTTTACGTGATGCATTCAAAGAGTGATCTCTTTCAAACATGTAGTTTTTGAGTATTCTCAAAAGAAATATCCGGACTATAACTTATGGGACAACATAGTAATAAGAGCCCAATTTAAGCCACCAATTAATCTTTGTAAGAATTTAAAAAATGTTTTCTAATCTTCGCTTGATGTTTTATGTTTTAGGGGTATTGAATGTTAACAGCATCAAATATTGTCTGAGCTAAAACTTTTAATAAGTATATAATGATGGGAAAAAAATTTAAAACTGTTTAAAATTTTGAAAAACTATTTTATTTCTTAACTGTCAAATGTGAAATACTTGCTCAAATAATCTCTTGAAGATAAATTCTTCTATGATCAATATGTTTGTTGAATATATACATATATTTTTTAAAGAGTATCTGCTTGAAATCTGAATTATTAGTAAATTGTATTCTGTGGTCATTATTATTTTGAATTAAAATTTTGTTAAACGTGGGGTTAATCTGATGGTAATTTTTTATGATCATTCAATTCATATAAATATTAGAATAGGCTTAGAGGCAATGCAAAATAACTTATTTTTGAAACGTTTGCCAAGTCAGGGAGCGAATAACATTTATAGTTCATTTACTGGGACACTCAAAGGAATCTTGTTATACCATGATCTACAAGAAAAATCATTCGCTGTGTATTTTAATAATGTTACAGTATTTTAAAAAAAATAATGAAAATGGAGTGTATTTCTGAGCTGTATTAAAACCTGCTTTCTACAGAATATGGCGTGTGAAGCATTTATTACTCACATTAAAATTTCTTAAAAAGTTGTAACACGGAAGTGTAATGCAACACGGTAAAAAAAACTTAAAAATACCATAAAAATAAAGAAAATAGTTTTGCTCTTTTTTACAAAGTGAGAGTAGTGATTTGCGCCTGATAAAGCAAGACAATATTCCTTCAAAAGTCCTTGCACATTTCTTATGGTGCTTTTAAGAAGTTCTTTTGACCTCATTTACCACACATTTACAGGACCAGGCAAAAGAATATAGTTATATAATGTTTTACATAGAAATATTGTTTACTGCACCATTTAATAATATTACACTATTCCGGACATTTTAAAGTTATATGCATCATTAAAGTGCACTAGATGAAGCCTATTGTGGAATGTGACGTAAATAATAATTATACCTCATTTGCAGGGGCACACAAAAGATTTCTTCTTTTTCTTCTTACAGTTTTCAGTTTTCGGTTCTGAGCTGATATTTTAAAGAAACTTTTATCTTTATAAAACTGAATAAGAAACTTTTAAGAGAAATCAATGATATTGTTTAAATATGTGCAATATCTTTTACGACTAAAAAATTTTGTCTTCTAGCTATAGCAGGCGTGAAAGGAATTTTGAGATGTAATAATATTTTCCTGCCTTTTCTTGCGAAGAGCACCAAAATATAATAACTCTGTTTTTTTAAGCTATTAAAAATACGTAGAGGATAAAGTTCTTTATACATTTTCTCATAAAGTTTCTGCAGATTTTAAGTCCTATTAAGTATTAAAGTATAAAAAATAGATTACATTGTTAAAAAAAGGAATAAACTATTGATTTTAATTTTCTTAAATTTCATGTAATAAATTCGCAAAAACGTAAAAATAAGACAAAAAATTATTTACGTCAACATCATAAAATTTTGATTTGTATATATTTTTTTAATAAATTGTGTAGTTAATTGTAAATTTTGAGAAGATTCTATAAATAATCTTTAAATTTTTGATTCTCAGTTTCCATTCCTTGCACGTATTCTTTTTATTATTATTGTTAGTTAAGGGGACGGTGGACGTTAAAAATTTATTTTATTCATTTTTATCATAGCAATATGAAATTTTGTGCATATATACATTTCACCAAAAGCATATAGAATACCTTTAAAAAATTTCCAACCTTATTAAAATTTGTAATTTTTTTACAAAAGTTTAAATTTTTAAACGAAATTTTAAAAGGCTCCTCGTGTCTTAATTTTTTAAATATTTTCTTGCTTTTGTATTTTTATCACTTAAAACTATATTATAAACAAATTTATGTAAGATTTTTTAAATCTCTTGAATAGTTAATATTTTACAGATTTTTATCTAAATTCCTTATCGATTTTCATCAAATTTTTTCCTTTTAATAAGTAAAAAATAAAATTTGACTATCTTAATGAAGACGAATTTTAAAAAGCTTACACAATTTCTTTTTAAATAATAAAAGGATACTTCCTTATCAATTTTATAAATATTAATCAAAAATTAAGACGCAAGGAGCAATTCAAAAATCTAAAAATGCTGAAAAATTAGTTTTGAGAAAAACAAATTTAAAGTATATAAATAAATTTATCTTTATTATTTACTCCTTAAAATCTTCATAAATGATATTTTAATAAGAAAAAAACTGTTTAGGTAGTATTATACCCCATAAATAGACCATTTTTCTGACGATTTTGCTATAGATGATTTTACTCAAATAAAGGTCCACTGTCCCCTTAACTTAAACCAAACACTGAAGATTTAAAGAAAAAAAAAACATCTTTTTATTTTAAACTTTTAAAAAGATTTTTTTATGCATTTTATTTTAATATAAATTGTTTCGTGTTATTTATTTTTCGTAATTGATTGAAATAAGTCTTAAGCATTGAAAAGTCGCGTGATCAAAATCGGATGCATCTGGTAACAATAAATGAACATCAACTCCTTTGGTTGCCATAGCAATATATGGCAATAGATAAGTACATCCAAAGAGTCACGTGGCTTCAAGCCCTTGAATAAGTGAAATCAAAAAAATTTCGTATCTTTTGATTGCAGAAGAAAATGATATTTTGGAATCATTTGTTGAATTTAATCAAAAGATGAATTTCAGTAAAAGCAGAACAGTAGGTAGCATGCTGGATTTCAAAAGTAATCTTTTTGAAGAATATTTCCTAGTTTTCACCCTTTTCATAAACAAAAGTCTTGATTATTTAAGTATATGTACACAAAATGGCATAAAAGTTATATTACAAAATGTAACATAAATAGTTTCTGTACAAATATTTCTACAAGTTCTGAATAATCTCCTTCTTCTTCTGTTTTTTTATTTTAGAATTCATTATATGCTACTAAAACAATTCCTTTATATTTATATTTTCATTCTGATTTGATTTTTTGGGGGAGAGGGGGAGCGGAGGGAGCAATTCCCAAAATTGGAATCTTTTTAATGATCATCATTCTTTTCAAAATCATAGTATAAATATATGACTGGTACCAGCATTTAGTAATAATGCCACTAATTAAGGTTGTACTTAAATTTTAATTAATTATTTTTAAACCGAATAATACGATTCATAGATAATTTAAATTAGTTCTAATTTTTCAATCTAAACGAAATTGTGTCTAATTTATGACTCGAACCCAGAACTCTTGGCTCTAAGTGCAAATACATTTGAACAATCTGGGCGACACCCCAACCAACACAATATTCGCTCAGAACAACCATTTAGTCATGACATCGGGACAATTATTTAAAGAAGCACGACAAAATAAACCACAGTTAAAGGAAATCTGACAAAGTAATTATACATTCGTTAAATGAGTAATTATACATTAATTAATTAATTTTAAACACAATATTATGATTGATAAATAATTCAAAATTAATTAAAATGAATTGGTTAGTTAAATTAACGATGGGGAGTCGAATGGTAGAGTATTCTCAATAAGAAACAAAAGTTCTGGGTTCGAGTTCAAGCTGGGACACATTTTCATTGAGGTGTGAAAATTACAACTCATTTAATAAATATAAATCATTAAAAAATTATAACCGTCATTAAATCTTAATAATTTTTAAATCAAAAAGTTGATGTTAACAATGCGAAAAAAAAAAAAAAAAAATCATCGAAATTCAAGGAATTATGCTAAACTTAGAAAAAAGCGGAAGTTTCAAAATTCTCAGAAATCGACCGCTTCCAAATTATGACAAATCCGTCACGCGGAATCAGCGTTTATATGCTTCTTTATCCCAGTTTACTAAAACGTACGACTTTACCTGTAAATGTTGTTTTGCAGTCAGTAGAGAGCTCGTGTAGAAAAACGAACTTTGTTAGTTACGTGGATATATTAAAGATGAATTAAGAGGGCTCTTTTTTTCGAAGCGTAAGCCCGATGATCTGAAATCTAAGCCAGAACAATTTTGTTTCATCAGATCGCGAGCTCACCGAAGCCCGATAGAGAAAATACGCAGAGTAAAATTGATAATAACTTTAAAAATAGTTATTAAGATTTTTTTTTTTTCTTGAAAATAATATCTTTTTACATGGAAAGAATTGTTAATCCCTTTTTAGTAAAAAACTCTTAATGCTTGATGCAATACTATCGTACCTTTTTACATATTTATTTTAACAAGAAGAAATATAAAATTTAGATCTTTTATTTCAATATCACTAATCAAACATTAATAATTTACTGTCAATAATCAATTTCATTTCATTATCGATAATTATTAGAATATTAGGTGACTAAAATAATAAGAAATATTTTCTTATTATTAGGAAAAAGACTCATAGTATCAAATCTCCATAGTAATAATAATTATTATTATTACTAATGGAGGTACTAATAATTAATAATAATTATTATTATTGTTATATCTATAAGTATGGTATTTTTAGTTAGAAATAACTTGAAATCAGCATATATTGTTCCTTATAAACATACTTAAGTACTTACTGCATTATTAAAATATTAAAAATGCAACTTGAATTTTAAAAAGTTATAAATTCCGTGTAAATTGTACCTTCGTATAGTACGCGCGCATTTATTGGCTAAAAATTTCTGCTGAAATATTACAAAAGAACATTTGATTTATTTCTTAGTAAAATCTAATTTATTAAAATACATTAAGTTAATGAAACATAATCAAATATTTTAAAACATCTGCCTCTTCGAGTTTATTCTTTATTCTTTTACAATCTAATTTACTATTTAGTTTACAATTTTACATATACAGCCAGAGAAGTAGAATATTAAATACTCATGTACCTCCATTTTTAGTGCACATTTTGTGAGGAAACAGTGCAAATCACGATGAAAAAAGTAGTCTTAATTTAAAAAGACCATACCAGAAGCAAACATGCAAACCATGCTTTTTCCTTTAGATACAAATTTTCATAAAATACAAAAAACTTATAAAAACAAAATAACTTATATTTAATACTAATTTTTATTTGTGTATTTTTATTAAGCTATTGCATAGCTTTTATCGCGGGCTTTGAGCGCAGCGACCGAATCTAAAAATTCCGTAACGAGAAAACCTAACACTTCCGTAACGAAAAAAAAACCTAACACTTCGGCTAACGTCGTTTTAGTTCGGCAAACTTCGGCACGGTATCCTTCGGTAGACTTCGGCAGACATTGACGCGGTATTTTTCAGATATCAGGATATCAAGTCTCAAACTTATGTTTCTTATGATCTAATTTTCATAGCGCGGCCAAATTTTGTTTGATAATTTGTTATGAGGCAGTGTTAATTTTTGGTGACAGGAGACCTCCCACGGTGAGGGTCGAAAAATTTAAAATGCTTATAACTCGCAATCTAAGTTTTGTAGCTCGGCCAAATTTTGTTTGGTAATTTATTATGAGACAGTGTTAATTTTTGGTGACAAGAGATCCCCCACGGTGAGGGTCGAAAAATCTAAAATGCTTATAACTCGCGATCTAATTTTCGTAGCCCAGCCAAATTTTGTTTGGTAATTTATTATGAGACAGTGTTAATTTTTGGTGACAGGAGACCCCCCACGGTGAGGATCGAAAAATTTAAAATGCTCATAACTCGCGATCTAATTTTCGTAGCGCGGCCAAATTTTGTTTGGTAATTTATTATGAGGCAGTGTTAATTTTTGGTGACAAGAGACCCCCCACGGTGAGGGTCGAAAAATCTAAAATGCTTATAACTCGCGATCTAATTTTCGTAGCGCGGCCAAATTTTGTTTGGTAATTTATTATGAAACAGTGTTAATTTTTGGTGACGGGAGATCCCCCCACCGTGAGGGTCGAAAAATTTAAAATGCTTATAACTCGCGATCTAATTTTCGTAGCGCGGCCAAATTTTGTTTGGTAATTTATTATGAGACATTGTTAATTTTTGGTGACAGGAGACACCCCACGGTGAGAGTCGAAAATTTTAAAATGCTTATAACTCACGATCTAATTTTCGTAGCGCGGCCAAATTTTGTTTGGTAATTTATTATGAGACATTGTTAATTTTTGGTGACATGAGACCCCCACGGTGAGGGCCGAAAAATTTAAAATGCTTATAACTCGCGATCTAATTTTCGTAGCGCGGCCAAATTTTGTTTGGTAATTTATTATGAGACAGTGTTAATTTTTGGTGACAGGAGATTGTTTGACAATCGGATAAAATGCTTTTTGAATGAAATAAGTTCTAACTAACAAATAATAGAAAAGCATTATTTTATTTGAGCAAATATTGAACTTCAGTTGATTATTGATAAAATTAAATGACATATTAGGGTACCTAGTAATATTCATTAAACATTTACTAAATAAATATTTGTTTGCCAAAAAGCGACTTTAAAATCAATATCTCCATCTAGACAGTCACACACTTCCCCCTCTTCTTCATTACAGGCTGGTAATTCATGGATAATATGGTTGTACCATTTTAAGACATCATCAGGTTGATTTTGCTACTGATCACCATACAATATTTTCAAAAGTTTGTAAACATCTTTTTTTTTCTTTTCAACTGATACGGCGTGGCTAAGAAATAGCGATTTTAAAACAACTCTTTGAACACGGGCAACAATAACTCCCTTTTTCAAGAGATTTACACCAGATTCTTTACTTAAATCTTGAAATATATATTTCTGGAAGCCTTTCACCTTAACAGTTCTCTTATTTTTTTCTAAAATAATCTGTTTCAACTGTGAAATGTTTGGTGGGTTTCAAAAGTAAGCATTTAATGATTTAGTATTCAAAAGTTCACAAACCCCACAGATGACAAGGGTTCCGTGACCATCCTAGACAACTGTGATTGGCAGACTGGAGAAATCACTGTTTGAATGAATGCAGGCTTTGGAGGAAACACACTTTGTTTGAAATGTCAAGTTTTAAAATTGGTTTAAATTAGGAAAAAAAAATTGTTAAAAATACTGTTTATTTATATTAGATTTAATACAGAGATCATACAACTAATAATAACTCATTTTTTAATTTTTTGTGAGAAAACACGGTTTGAATGTTTGCTCGCTATATAAGTAACGTATACATAAAAGCTTGTTTTATTTGATTATGGGATGAACAAAGTTCGACTAGGTAAGTAATATGAGGTAATATAAACCAGGAATACGACATGGAAGAGTGTATGACAAGGACGTGGTAAGGTCCTCCTGGAATTTTCTGACCTAGAAATTCTTCAGTATCAATATTTTCTTACAGAAAATTCCGGATTAAATAAGGCAAAATTTCGCGCGTTTAACGCAGTTTTATGTAACACACGTTTTATTTCTCTCTCTCTCTCTCTCTCTCTCTCTCTCTCTCTCTCTCTCTCTCTCTATATATATATATATATATATATATATATATATATATATATATATATATATATATATATATATATATATATACATACTAATATTTATCCTAGAAAATTTTCAGAACTGTCACCCTGTTTCACCCTGTCAGAGATATACATTATTTTTATTTAGTGATCTATAAAAATATAGAGTTAAAAGTAGTATTTTCTTATAATGACACGGTAAAATAAAAATATAGCATAGAATTAATATATCTAACAGGCAAATTGAATAAATTATCGATTTTATTGTCTTTTTTGTTATTTTCAGGTTATACTGGGATCTCTGTATGTTGTTTTTCTTGGTGGCGAACCTGATCGTTCTCCCGGTCGCCATTTCGTTTTTTAACGATGACCTCTCCGCCCGGTGGATCGCCTTCAACTGCCTCTCCGATACCGTCTTCCTCCTCGACATTCTTGTCAACTTCAGAACAGGTAAGAAACAAAAACTAACTAAATAAAACATATTATTAATAATAGTTACAGTTCAACCGAATGTTAGTTTTTGGCACAAAATCTTATTTCGGTGAACATGGCTGTCAAGTAGTCTACAACTATCTACATTATTAATTTCTCGTTTTTTGAATCGGCAATTTTCAAAATCACTCATATTGAGCTGCATTGGCCTAAATGAGAGCTTATTCATTTATTGCTATGAACGTCATTGTGCTGGTTATAATAATTCCGTACATATGTGTCTATGTTTTGAAAACGTTATTATGTGCTCATTAAAATTTGTAGATATAATAGATGTAATAGAAATTTTTTATGTAGATGTTTTTTTATGTAGATGTAATAGAAATTTTTTAGTTCGAATACCGAAGTGTTTTGAACACGCTCAAAGAAAGATGTTGGAAAAAAGTGCAGAATAGAACAGCTGATGATCATTTACAAAAGTCATCTACTTATCTACTTATATATGTAAAATATAAAAGGAAATTTTGTTCGGGCAGCTTACTATTCAAGTTCTATTGAAGGGATTTTAATGGAACTTGCACCATTAAATAGGTGTTATTCCAAGAAAGATTTTCGTACATAGTACATCGTTCTACATAGATTAGTTATAGATCTGTGCTGAAAGATCCTGTTATTTTAGACAAAAATTACTATGTTGGCGAGGTTAATTTTTGGCGACCATCAATGTTTTTATTATGATTGAAATAGCTATACATCTCTTTTTTTTAAACTAATTTTATTTAAAAAAATAATAGTTTGAAATAATTATTTAAAAAGAATGAAAAAAGTAAAACAGTTTTGATAAAAGAAAATAGTACGTAAACGAAAATATTTAAACATGAAAAGAATATTTTTAATGCTTAAAAAATAGTTTAATGCGGAATATTACAACTGATACAGGATTTGGCGATTGCGTCAGATTAAAAAATTTGAATCTGAAAATTTTATTACAGGATACTTGAATGACAGTTTTTTCCATTCTTTTTTTTTTTTTTTTTTTTTTATCTTATTACTCCATCATGTTACTTACAAGAGACTATAGCAGAAGTAATTGTAAAAGTAACCGCTCTTGTGAGTTGCATGTTATTGCATCTTTAGGATTTTGGTTTTACTTTCGTCGCCAAATAATATGATTTTAACCCAAAACGCATAAATGGGAATTTCGTGCGTGATGTTTGCTGTGGTGTTTTTTTAATGTATACGAAAGCATGTTTAGGGTACATTTTCATATTCGTCTGTAAATTATATAGATATGAGTTAATATTACAAAATCATGGAGTCAAATGTAAACATTTTAGTGTAAATGGCTGTTGCACACACATATTGTAAATTAATTTTAGCCTTTTAAAAAGTTTCTCACCATATTTTATTGCAGTTTGTCGCTCCCAAATATGTCCTTTTTATGAATTTGAAAACAAAGAATTGTCCTTTTCTTTTCTTTTTTTTTTTTTTTTTTTTTTTTTTTTTTTTTTTTTTTACAAATATTATCTATAATTATGCTTATTTTTTAACATATCGATAATTACAAAAATTTAATTACAGATATATTCACCACTTAAAAAGTTAGGAGTTGAAGATTAATATCTTGGCACGATATATTTTGCTATTATTCATGAATTGAAATGGCTATATTGTTAAGAAAAAAAATACATGAACCATGGAAAAACTTTCAATTATTTTATTGAAAAAACAATAAAAAGAACACGAAATTAAAAGAACTTCTTAAGAAGATTTGTGCAATTGCGAATGCAAAGTCGTATTTAAAGAATTTTCATGAATAATAAATTTCTTGTTTAATTAATTAAAAGTTTTGAAATAAATTTTTATATTTTACCTCATTACTTTTTAGTATAACTGTGCATACACGGAATTGTTTCTGATAGGTGCTATCAGAATTTTTGGACTAATCTTCTGTAATTGAGTACCTCGCCTATTGGCATATCGTATAAATTACATTGCTTCATAATTTCATGTATCAGTGCTTTTCATGATTGAAGAAAATTCTTCTCGGTGAACACCACAACAAAGAAATTTCCGATTACATAATTAGCGATTATTTATAGATTTGAGATAGTTCAATTAACCAGTTTTCCCAAGGCACACTCGAGGCAGTAATAAACAAGCTAGCCTTAAATTCAGAAACTCGGTCTGTTATTAGCGAGTCGGAATATTTATAACTAAGATTTTTGGTATTAAAACTTTTTTTTCTCCTTATGCGGGATAAAATATTACCAACGATAAGTTTCTTTCATCTTCGCAATGACATATCTCAAAATTCTTGGTTAAAAATTTTTATCTTTTACTCAAGTTAGAAAAATATATGATTTCTCCGCCACCTTATTTTTATTTTTCTTATTTTTTTTAATTTTATGTTACTATTAACCATCTGAGGAATTCGGAATTAAAGATTATTCTTGGGGATATTTATGCAATTATATATTATTTGCATAAATCTCGCAATAATTATTTGCATAATTATTTGAGCAATTATTTGCATAAATTGTAATTATTTGTATAAATCTCGCTATTTTGAAAAAAAGAGTGCTTACTAAAAAAGAAAAGTAGATAATCTGTTTATCATTATGTATTAATTCTTTGTTTTCAAATTACAGAAAAATCTTCCGTTTTCATTACGTAGTTTTTTATAGTATACAGGCCGAATCTTCCATAATCGGATATATTTCCAATTAACATATTAAATACGATGTTAAAAGCATCACTTTTGTTTCAAACGAAACCTTCAAGATAAACTACTTACAAAAAATCATATCATCATCTACTACATGCATAAAACGCAATTTCGTATTTCAACCAGAAGGTTTATAATATTTAAATAAAAATACTAGTTTTATAAAGGTGTATAACATATTATTCTATGTCGTTTAGTTATAGAGCTACAGGCATATTTCTAAATTTTGTGAATCCGATTATTAAAGATTACCGTTTTTAAGAATTTTGTGAATTAAAACAAGGTTTCTTTTTTCTATTTAAGAGAGTCTTTCGTGGCGTGCAAAAAAAAAAAAAAATAAATAAATAAAAAAAAAATAAAAATAAAAAAGAGTGTTGTATTTTAACTGATGATGGAAACTTCAGTCTTATTTACTGCTATTAAGTTTTAAGCGCTTATTTTCTACTAGAATCGAAACATGAAAAACTGTGTCAGACTTGCGTTTTACGAAATATGACAGAAGGTAGAAATAAATAATTTAAACGAACAGATTCACACATGGGGCAAAGTCAAGAAGAATGAAATTCGAAAATTGACAAATGAGAATGAATCGCCAGAACATTATTTCGATGCTACGTACAATGTTTGCGATTACTGTAATGCACTAAATTTCAGTAGTGTAATAACAAAAGAGGATTTTGATTCATGTTGTCATATCGGATTCATTTTCCTACTAGCCTTACTGTAATGAATTAACTAAAATAGTTGGTGCATAATAACTTAAGTTAGACTATTTTCATTTTATCAATTATTCTAATTGGTAAATAATTCAGATGAACTGTAATTTTCCAACTGGGTGAAAAATGTCTGAAGCAGGAATCGATCCAAGACCTTTTAGTTGAAACTGTCAATGCTCTGTCAACTGAGCTATTCCGGACGAATCTGGAGTATCAACTCACATAACTAAAATTTTGCCCAACACATTAGAAAATATAATCCGCAATAGCGTTTACATCGTTTCCCGAAATCAGAAAATACATTATAGGTAGGAATGCAAACTACCTTAAAATATATCATACTTGTTATATTTCGTTTGTCTCAAGGTTTGTTTTGAAAAATAGGACCAGCATAGCGGGCGTACTCTGCTACTAATAAAATATAAAAGCTAGTAATAAGTTGTATTTCATAAAAATATTATCTAATTACACGAAATTCGTTTAATTAATAAAGCGTTCTATATCATTGATGAATTGCATATTATTTAATGCAAAAATTAGAAGTTTTAGTCGAAGGCGGAGAAAGTGAACTTGAAGATAAATTTTCCAAATTGGAGCCCATATATAGATATATTTGCTCATTAGAAATGTATTTCTTTGTACGCAAAATTGATTAATTACTATATAACTATATATATATACATGTGTGTGTGTGTTAATTAATGAAATTTATTTTTAATACAGTTTCGCTTTCGTTTTCGTTTTCGGCCGAGATCAATTTATGGTTGGATTTCGCTTTTGAAAACTTGTTTAGATCGAACACTAGTAATAATAATAATAAAAATCTCAACTCACTTTGTCACATATTGCTATCATCAGGCTGATTTTGATCTATGCAATTTATTTTATTTTTCCAACATCAATTTATCTCATCATAACGCAAATGTCTCAGATATCCAGCCAAACTTTAAAATATGGAAGGTTTTTCGTTACAAATTATATATCCGAATATGACATGTTAAGCTTGTAGAACTTATTACCTACGTTAATTAATAATATTATTTTATAGCATTAAAAGTCATTGTCTACTGTGATTTTCAATAGAATCCACGTATACACGAATTTACAATTTCCTCAAACAAAGAAAACTTTAGTATAAGTGTGGAGGAGGGACAATAAAAAGTATCAAGACAGAATTTTAATGAGCAATCCTCGTTGTTATTAATGATCAAAATTTTTTTTTTCACTGAGACACGTTTCACTAAGCTTTAAATCTCCGTCAAAAGAGAGAGGTTGTTATAAAGCTCATTAAGATTTTCTGTCAAATAGAAATCGACATTTTATTAAACAAACTTTAAACAGCAAATTTCATAAAAATATTATTAATCGGAACATCTGTAAGCTCAAAATATGGAAATTATTTGTAATCTACTTTCTAAATGATGCCACTATGATTGATAACGGTGGTTCTCAACTAAAAAACTATGTTAATTCTTTTTAATTGAATGTACGAATCTGGGAAACCATTATATATATATATATATATATACACTTATATATTTATATATTTATATATTTGGAATTTACAGTACATATTCGACTCATCAGACCCCAAATACTATAGAACTACAAATAAAGTGTGAGGTTTCATCTTCGCATTAGCCATGAAAAGTAAAATAATACGAATTTTTGGTTAACAACACACATAAAACCAAAATAAAATGGAGAAAAACTTTAAAAATAAACTGCAATAACATTGTTAAAATGGATAGAAAAGGAAAAAAACATACCAGACACTATAGTTACCCCTAAAATGATGTAGCAAAAAAATGACTATTATGACTATAAATTAAATGCATTACATATCCAATGGAAGATGCCTTAAGCATATGCTCCCAGTAAATATATAAGGAAGTTATAAATTATTTATTTAATGAAAAACAATATTAAATATAATATGTAATTGATTTATTAAAAACATGTAATATTTAATATGGATGAACCATTATAATGATTCCTGTAATTAATAGTACCATATTATAAAATCTCGATGATTAAATCATTCTTATATCATATTGTAATTACTTAATAAGCTTAATTATATAAAGATAATTAATTGTTAACTAATATCATAATATTTAGATATGTAAAAAGAGGATAAAAATGTAAAAAGAAGGGAAAAAATAATAAAAATAAAAATTAAAATTGATTTCATTTAATTTGGCAATGCTAACCTAAACTCAATATCTTAAAATAAGATAAAAGAAGAAGTAAAATAGATAATATATGCTTAGAAATGGTATTTTAGGTATTGTCCAAATTACTAAAAGTCAGATTCAAGTTAATCTTTAACATTAATTATTCAATGATATTAATAGATTTAATTAATGTAACTATGCAATTATTCACACATATGAGTTAGTTCAACAACCAGTATAAAGTGTATTAATGCAATTTATCAAATGCCTCTCATCCCATATAATTAAAAATACGCCAAAATGGGTTCAGAGTGGGAAAAAATCCAAAAGTAGCTGCAATAGATTAAATTATCTTACGATAACAATAATTAACAACAAAACCATCTCTTAATGATTGCGCAACGCTTCATTTCATTATGGAAGTTTAATATATAAAAACTTTTTATAAAAAAAATCCAATGCAATTTAGATATTTACCGATATTTACCAAAATTTAAAACTCAGTAAGACCCATAGATAAACTGTATTTAAACAAGATATAATAAACAAAAAAAAAATTTAAACTCATATTTAAAATAACTAACTTAAAAATGTAAACAAACATTTAAATCCCATTTAAAATGGCAAGTTTTTCGTTTTTCCCAAGATGAGATTTTATTTTATTTTATTTATTTATTTATTTATTTATTTATTTATTTATTGTCATGTAATGGTGCAGTATCTGCAAAATCTACTGCAAATACATATCTGTAATTTTAAAATATGACAAAATTACTGCATCCTGTGAAACGAATTTTTTTTTTAATCTTAAAAAAACTGTAAAAGAAGAATATGCATTGTAAAAATATAAAGATTTCTGATAAGAGAAAATTATCATTTATTTATTTATTTATTTATTTATTTATTTATTTATTGCAAGTATGTAATAATGATTAAATGAGGTTCAGTATATAAAAACAAGCATGTTTTAATTATAACAGAGGATTGTAAGAAAAGATTTTCATTAGCTTTTGTTTTCCCCTTTCTTTTCTTTTTAAGTGTGTCAAAGGCAATACCTAAAAACTTTGGAAAAAAATATGTTTGTTTACATATTTAGTTTAAATTTATCTTTAATCCAAATAATAATTTTTTTTATCTTAAACTATTTATAAAATTCTTACGAAACAATGATACAAAAGTCCTAATGATTCATGTATATTTGAATGAGATATAAGCTTTAAAAGAATAGCCTGAATTTCGAACTTCTTACAAGGAGAGGGTCCGTGGTTGGTGTCATTGAATTAACCGACCCTTTGATCATTGACAGAGTATAGTCAATAAACATATCACAAGGAAAAAATGGAATATTTAGGGGAGGGCGTAAAAAACAAGCCCCAAAGTTCATTCATTATTGACTCTTTAGTATGTAATCAGATAAATTACACTCAATTGCGAACGCGTGGATAGCACAGTTAGCAGCGCGTCAGACGTCCTATATCTCTCTTGTTCAGATCTCTGCAGGTTCTATTCACCGACGAGGTATTTTTTCCCTCAGACAAAATAATGATTAGTTATTTTCGAACGCAATTACAAAGTAGGGGGAACTGGGGTACATTGATACAGTTTTTTTCTAAGATTTTTTTTGGTGTCAAGAAAGTAGAAAATTCAATTTTTTTTCCCATGAGGTGACAGCAAAACTTGTGTAGTATGTTATAAAAATGTACAATCATTGTTTTATATAGTATTTTTGCATGTAATTTTTAAAAAATCAAAAAAAGTCATTTGTATCAATGTGCCCCATCCCCGGGGCAGATTGATACGTTTGAGAAAAATGACGACAAAATAATACCAATGCATATTTTTCATAGAAAATGAATTAGAAAACCATTTTATATTTATTTATAAAAATTCAAATCACCCACAATTTATTTTTAAGCAATATTAAAGCAATCAAAATTAAATATATTATGACCTGATGTTCTGGCTGTTTCTTGTCTGATTGTTGGCTGTGGTAACTTTGTCAAATCTAGCACTTCAACCCCAGCATTATCTTCTTTCTTATGAAAGATGAAAAAATTACCAGTTTTTCTGTTTATAAATAGGTTCATAAACAGAAAATAAAGGATAATTATATTAAAAATTCTGTTTATAATATAAGTATCATTTTCTGTTCTGCAGTTTGTTTCGCTTACTTAACATTTCGCATGTCGAAAATACTTTTTTCTCTGGAGAATCGATATAAATTCGAGATTTGCCAGAATGGCGTCCTTTTCTTTTATTAGTTCTACTAGCACTAGATGCTGGGTAAGTTCCTACGTCTTCTATTTTCAAAAATACTATAAAATGTTCTAATATAAAGAAATTAGAGCTATTTCACTTCAATAAAAACTAATATTAAAAATTTTTCGTGAAAAAAAAGGTTGGATTAAGGAGTGTATGGTAAAAAAAATAATAAAAGATAATGAAAATATGAACTATTAAAGGATTTAGGCTGTATCAATGTGCCCCATATAGCGATTTTGAATAAAATGAGTCTCAAATCCAACACTTCACAATATATCTAACAATAAATAATGAAGAACTGATAAAGAGTAGCTGTACTTACCAGGGAGAGTATTCATTTTGGTTGAAAATACTGGAACAGTTGTATAATAGCATTTCAATTGTACAACTCATATTTACTTTTGAACAACAAAAACAATAAATCACCCGTCCCATTTCATCAAACTACTGAATCATTCCAAGATTTTCTGTATGTAGTTGAATACACTAGCATCATCTTTTGGAGCTGTTGTGAAACTTCCTGTAATGACCCTGTGAGCGGTAGAGGGGGTGTATCAATGTGCCCCATGTATCAATGTACCCCAGTTCCCCCTATATGTCTAATTTTTTTTTAGTAAGGCAAATATAAATAAGTAAGAAAATTTTAAAAAAAAGCTCTGCACACACATATATACATATATATACTTATTTATTTACAGAGAGATTGTAGTTTTATGGATCTTATGAAAAAAAAAAGAATTATTCAGTCGACAAAATTTTAGTTTTATTCATGTTTATTAATAGATTTTTTTATGAATAGATCTCTGTTCTTCTCAGTGAAATCATAAATTAAAATAGTACGCTACATAAAATTAAAATACGCTATTTTATTTTTATCTTTTCTAATACCTATCAATTTAAAATGTCATAATTTTTCGAATTCTTTATATATATATATATATATTTTTTTTTTTTTTTTTTGAAGGTACAATTACATCTTTATTATGAGACCTGATGTTTTGAATTTGTATAACTGTTTTCGGTTAAAAATATATTCAGGGACGTTTTATTAAGTAGATTTGCAGGTGTTTTTAAAACAAAACAAACACACAACAAAAAATAAACAGGGTTGGTTTAGAATGTTTTCTCTTTGTTAGTTGAAGTTTCAGTAGCCATTCTGCTGCAGAGTGAATGAGTACAGTATTTTGTTTTTTAAATTTTGTGGTGATTAGATATTGTTTTTTATTGTAGTGTAATACACAAAATCCCGGTTATCCGAAAAGCATGGGGCCAAAGCATTTTCGGTTGACCGGGGTCCATAGGAATTTTCGGACAACCAGGGTTCCATAGGAATTTTCGAATAGGCAGGAGGCTTATTGTGAAAAATTGTTTGATGAAAAGGTAATTGTAATTTAGAGCATAGTTGTAATAAAAAATTTTCAAAGCACACTGAATGAGAAACCAAAATTACAAAACGCCGATAGTGGCGTAACAGGAGTTCGCTTATCATGGAAGAGAGAATTTTCTGCGCCGAGGAGAGAAATTCGAACGCAACAAAGAGCCACATAAAGCAAATACAAATAGTAAATTTTATAAGTATTTAATGAAATAACACGTACAACGATTAAAAAAATGCACATCGTAGATAGTAATGAAATAATACCGAACCTAAAAGCTATAAAAAAATTAAGCTGACTCTGTTTATTCATTTCATAAAGAAAATGCTTTTTTACCACTATTTCTACAAGTATTATAGCTTCCGAACTTTTGATTTTTACTTATTTAGCTTGTAATCTCTAAAGCTATTAAGTATTAAAACAACACTTCAAGGAATTAAAAATGATTCGGAATTGTTTTAATCTAAAACATACAAATAAAATAGCATCATAAATCAAAATATGTTGAAAGCTGTCATTTGATATCGCTAAAAATAGTGTTGACAGTAAAAGGTTTTCACATTTAAAAAATATTTTAAAGAATTTTAAGGTCTTTTGGTTAAACCAATTTTCGGATAACCGGGGTTCTACTCTATATATTTGCGTATATATATATATATATATGTCTGAATCAGTTTTTGAATTACTACATCTCTCTTTTTTATATCAATATTTCTTCTTATTGTTAAAAGAAAAATAATCAGTTTGTGGCGTTGTTTTACTTATCGACTTAAACATTTTATATTGAAGACATATTTTTCACATAATTACAAATTTACAGCGAGCTTAAATGTATATTATTTTATTCGCAGGATAATTACTTTTCTATCCTTAAACGTGTCACTGATACCGATCAAGAGATTTCTGATAATGGAGCAGATAAAAATAATCGATATTATTTTTAAGATAATTTATTCCCAATTTTACGTAAAGTATGTATAAATACGGCAGGAACTGAAATAACGATAGTGCATTTTTTATTGGCATATTTTTAAAAAGACACAAAGAGTTGTTACTCCGATAATATTTTAATTACTTTTAAATATCCATATTCGCTTGCGTTTATTCTTATTTATAGAAGAAAAGGTATAATATGTTTAAATTTATGCGTTATTAATTTGTTTATGATTCAGCTGTTTTATTCATGAGCTTTTTGTTTTTAATTTCCTCACTGTGTTTTTATACTTTTACGCTGTAAATTATTATGGTTATTACTTTTATTATTTTTCTTTAAGACGGGCAAAATGATTTGAGCAATTTTTAATGATGCTGTCCTTTTAATCAATTCGAGGTTATTCAATTCAACAACCCGTACTTTTTTTAAATGCACGTAAGTATCTGAAAGCAAACTTTCAAATGAGTATTCTGATTCAGAGACACAAAGAATCAAATTGAGCCTGGTAATAAAATTTTTAAAAAGCCACAATAAATTTAAGAGCTTATAATGGAAAGCGAAAACATTTAAAAGTAGTAAAGATATTTATGATTTAGTTGCTTTGACATCGAATTCCTTTTTAAAGTTTCGTTCAGCTGACGAAACCCTATTTGTCTGTGTTCTCTGTATGTTTGTCTGAAAACAAAAACCGTATAAGTCAGAATCTTTAAATTTTGTGCACTTACAGCTGAATAACTCGTGTCACATGACAAATCATAAAATTAAAAAAAAATCTATTACTTTAATTAAATCAGTTTTATCAATATCATTCGTTCATTTTTTGCAATTTAAATTTTAATAGAGAACCTTCATTTCAACGTTTTTCATGTAAACATCATAGCTTGGAGGTAAAACATCTCGCTAATAAACATAGAGTTCTTATTTCGAACACCAGTGCTGAAGTTTGGAAATTTCATACTAAAATGTATTTTCCTAAAAGAAATTTCGTATTTTTTTGCCAATTTAAAGATTTATATTATTTTTATTTTTATCACTCACACTTTTAATATTTCTTGGAATTCATTAAAAAAAAAAAAAAAAAAAAACTCTATTGCGATTTATTAAACATTTAAATTTCGTTTAAACAACTTTTTTCGTTTTTAGAAATCAAATATTTTATTTATATCTCCACTATTTTTTTTATTTCGAATTAAAAGAAAAATAGAAATTTTGAATTTTAATTAAATAATTTGATTTGAATATTTTTAATTTGATTAAAATAAATAACTTCCTTTTATAATTATTTTAAAATTAAATTTATTGTTGCTACCATCCATAAAAGAATTTGATAATTATAAAATAACTATTTAGATTTATTAACTAAAGGATAAGTTGTTTTAAAGAAATTTTAAACGAAACCCTCTTTGTGATCTGCCTCCACACTTACTCATTTGTTATGTTACATGTTTGGAACATTTTACATTTAATTAAATAAATTCAAGTATATTTTTAGTTAATTTATTTTTTTATAAATTGAACTTTTAATTAATAATTATGTACTATTTCTTTCTTTCTATGCGATTCATATAATGACATGCACATGTAACAGCATGATTATGTTACGTGCTATAAAAGCAAACTGTATGTAACTTCTAACGCTTACTTGGATAGAAATAATGCATAAGAAACGTTACAAGAAAAGTGACTGAAAAATACTAAATTCACAGGTATAGCAACAGTACAGTGTATGCAAAAAAAATCTTGACACTTGCGATTTTAGACGTTTTGTTAAATATCTAGAAATATACATGAGGAATGAATCTGAAATTCTAAATGTATAAACAAAATAGTACAAACTGTATATTTTCGGGAAGATTTTTTCTCGAAATCCAATAGGGGACCGTCAACAAATTGAAAAAGAACGAACATCTTTTGAATAACCCTGTCAAAACTAATGCAGCAAAAGCGTTCAAACTTCAGTTTATGATTAAGTGGCCTATTGTAATAAATTGTGTTTATTTTTATGAATACAACATGTATACTCGTAAAGAAATTAAGATTCTTATAAAAACGGTTCCAAATTTTACCAAGTTTTTTACTTATAATTTGCAAAGTTTTTGATAAAAAAAACCAATGTTCTTATCAGAAAATATGAGAAACAGCATTGTACATAAAACCCTGTAATCAAAATTTTAAAATGTTAATAATTGTATGAAAAAGGAATTGGTTTATTAAATAAGATTTCAGTGAGCATGCAATCAAAATATAAATTGCATAATGTGTTAGCTAAATGAATAGAGCAACTTTTTTGAAAGTCTCAAAAATATAGCTTGAAAATTTTGAAAATTATCGTCGATAGAATAAGATCAAAATCCGTTATTCCCAAGATGAAGCAAAAAGAAGAGCAACTGTATTCAAGTATAGTAATACGTGTAATATTGTATAGACCCTAATTAATGGAATATGGATACAGCTCCTCATTTTATTGCTTCATTTTGGGAATAACGGATTTCATTCTATCAACGACAATTTTCAGAATTTTCAAGCTAAGCTTTTGAGACTTTCACAAAAGTTGCTCTATACATTTAGCTTACACATTATGTAAATTATACAGGGTGTCCCCTCTCAACGGTGGCCAATGGCTAATTTCTAAACCGTTGGTCATAGACATATAGTTCCAATTGCAAAAATGCTTTAAAAAAGGCAAAGAATTGTTTTTTAAGCGATTTTGGTCAAAAAAATTTTTTACTAGAAAATTACGAAAATTAAATTTTTATACGGTCCCCCGGTCCTATAAGTTATATTTTGTAAAAAATTTTCAACACTCTAGCAAGTAATACAGAAAAGGTCCCATTCATGTAACATTAAAATTGACCGAGTTATGAAACTTTAAATTTCATGACTTAAACCACTTTTCTATAGCTGAAAACGGATGAGTTCGACGGAGCTTTAAGGGAACGTACACTAAGTGCTTAAAGTATTATAAAGGGAGTTGATTTCCAACGCTGTTCAAAGGCTACTTCCTAAACTATTTGTCACAGACATATAGTTCCAATTACAAAATGTTTTAAATGAGCGATTTAACTGAAGGCGCTGTCACCGTATAAGTTTTACGGTAGTGTTAATTATAATTAATTAACTTCTAGATTGGTTATTAAAATAACTGAAGACATGAATTTCAAAATTCTCTTTATCGAAAAAATCAAATTTTGGGAAATAGCGAAAAAACTTTAAATGCATCTATTGGTTTTCATTATAAATTTTTAGATTGCATTGTCACAATAGTGGAGGTTTATATAGACTGATAGAGAAATCAAAAAGCGAGAAGTCGAGTTTTGAAATTCATATCCTCAATTGTAATTTTACGTATTTTTTATTTTGTAAGCAAATAAAGTTGATTCTTTTCGTGATTTTATTTTAAAAAGGTATGTTATTTTGGTAAGCTTTTATTTTATTCATAGTTTTCGTATGTAAATTTTCCTAGTTTAAAACTTATATTCAAATTTTAACTCACTTCCAAATATCTGATTGAGGTTCAATTCCCATACTTATTTAAACCCGATGACAATATAATATTAATACGATTTTAGGTGCGTTCCATTTATTTATTTTATAGGACTACATCAAATTCTATTAGGTTGAGTAATCTAATAGAGCTTCAAATATGTATCATTTTGTAACGATTTGTGACTGTTGCTTTTCATAGTTTAATTTAACAAAATTTCTGTTATTTTTTTTACTTATATTTTTAGCACAAATTGCACATTTTACTTTAACATGTAAATGTCAACAAAAATTCCGAAACAACATTGTAATAAAAATTTTACTTTCAATGTTTAAAGTTAAATTTTCTATCTGATGTTTATTTTTATTTCCAGTAAATTTGTGACTGACCCCTATTTTGCAGCAAAAAATATGCTTCAACTTTGAACAGCTATAACTCGGTCAATTTTGATCGCAGAGGAATGGGACTTTTTTTGTCTTACTTGTTAGAGTAGTGGTAAAAATTTTCTAAATATCACTTATAGGACCGGGGGAACGTATAAAAATTTAATTTTCGTAATTTTTTAGTAAAACTTATTTTTGACCTAAATCGCTTAAAAAATAATTCTTTACCTTTTTTAAAGCATTTTTGCAATTGGAACTATATGTCTATGACCAACGGTTTAGAAATTAGCCATTGGCCACCGTTGAGAGGGGACACCCTGTATTTTGATAGAGTTCACGAATGCGCGCTGAAACCTTATTTAGTAAACCTGTTCATTTTTAATACAATTATTAATTTTTTTTAATTTTGATTGCAGAATGTTTGTACAATGTTGTTTGTCATATTATCTGAAAAGAGCATTGTTTTTTATTAAGAACTCTGGAAATTATAAGCAAAATATTGGCGAAATTTGGGACCATTTTTATAAAAACTTTCTCTACGAGTATACATGCTGTATTAAAAAAAATGAACACAGTTTATTAAAGCCACAGTTAAGCGACTTAATCATAATCTGCAGTTTGAAAACTTTTGCTACATTAGTTTTGACAGGGTTATCCACTTGATCTTCGTAATTTTTCAGTTTATTCATGGTCCCCTATGGGATTTCGGAGAAAAATCTTCGCGAAAATACCTGTACTGTTTTGTTTGCACCCGTGGGGTTTCAGAATAATTCCTTATGTATATTTCTAGATATTTAACAAAACGTCTAAAGTCGCAAGCGTCAAGATTTTTTTCTGGCACTGTTCATTGGCATTTTTTAACCACAACATAAAACTAACCTCCTCATTCGTGATGTCACCTGTAGAAGAGACTAAACAATTGTTTAGGCTGATTCTTAAAATTAATTTAAATGCTTCTAGTAGATTTGTTAAAATTACTTTAGATTATTTACTACTAAATTTCGTATAGATTACCGCCAAGAATTTAAAAAAAAGTTTCAGATTACATAACAAAGACGACGATGCTTGTGTTCTTAAACTTTTGCATATTTTTTTTTATCGCTGAAACCAAAAATTACCTTAAATTTAGCAATGATGTCAGGATTTTTCGTAAATTATAAATTGACATAGTTAAAAAATCAGGTACTATAAAATAGAGGAGATGGCTGTTTTTTTTAACTTTTGACATTTGATTTTTGTGTATTTTTTAGCATTGAATATCAAAATGACCTTCATTTTTAGGTCATCACGTCAAAATTTCTTTGTAAATCGTAAACATTAAAGTTAAAATATAGTAAAAATTTAATAATATAAAAAATATGTTATTTTTTATTAAATTAAATTTTATTTAATTCAATTATTTATTCAGTTTATTGGCTTGTACGGTTACTACGATTCTTACAGCTAAACAGCTGAGGGGTCCGATGAGAACAGGGAGGACGTTCAATTTTAACTTTGAACTTTTTATCTCTAAATTTACAATTTGCGAAAATTCCTCGCCATATGATTAAAAATGGAAATCATTTTCAAATTCAGCGATAAAAAATACACAAAAAAATTATCATTTATTTATTTATTTATTTATTTATTTATTTATTTATTTATTTTTAGTAGTTTTTAGTTTTAATGTAGGCATTATAATTGTAGTTATCTAGAGTTACTGATAAATAACTTTCATATCGATTTTAAAAGATAAAATTTTCGCTGTTTTTTAACTTTAAAATTTATGATTTGCAAAAAATCTGTACGTGGTGGTAAAAAATGAAGGTCAGTTTTAGATTCATCGGTACCAAATACAATAAGATTCTATTATCAAAAGCTAAAAAACATGACTTAGCCCAACTTTTGCAGGCTAATGTTATCTAATAATATTTTAAAATATATATTCACTAGCTAATGCGCCCGGCGTTTCCCGGAACCATAGATGTTTTCAAACAAATTGCGAATATTTAAAATCTCCATTCATTCTAAAATAGAAAAAAAAATATATATCTGGAGAATATTTTAATATATTTTTTAATTTATCTGAGTGAATACAGGTATGTATTCCTGTTACGAAAACAATGTTTTGGAAGGATAAAGAAATATAGTCGTCGATTTTAGCTGTTTTGAACCACAAAATTAATGCAATAATTGAATTATTTTAAAATTCCTTTCTTCAATGAGACCAACTTCATGCAAAATCTTCAGAGGACGCGCGCGACGTGTGCTGCACATCTGAACAAACCCTAGAAAAACATAAGAGGAGTAAATACGTAATTTACTTTTTTTTTTTCTTTTTTTACTCTATGGATGGATTTTGAAGATCGACTGTAAATCAATTTGAAAAACAAATCAAAACAGGGAAAATTAACAAATGCTCGTGTAATTTGTTGCTCGCATTCAGCCGTGAAATGCAATCATTAAATCCCATATTTATGGCCGGCTCTCATTGGCTGTCTGCTTCGTTGCCGCAGACTGGTGGCTAACTGCAAATAGCCTCTAACCTAGCTGCTTCATTGCCGTGGATTAGTGGAAAGCTGCAAATATCCCCTTACTCAGTAAGTTTTCCCTTAAAAAAATCTAAATTGGAATTTAAAAATTTGGTTGTGAAATGCACTTTCCGGTGTTAGCATCTACACATGACAAAAATTTTAGAGACTTGGGTGTTATAATTTCGGCGTTGTCCACGGTTAAGCAGGTAGGCAGACATCTGTTAGTTTATATATATATAGATTTTGTAGGCAATTAATTGTCATGGTTTTATTTTTATTTTTTTATTTTTTTAATTTTGTTCCTTTTTTTTCTTTTTTTTTTTATAAATTTATTACTAATTGTATATTTTGCATTCATATAACAGAATGATTAAAGATTTCATATTACCCATTGCAATGTAAATTTTACTATCAACCATTTTTCAATATGTCTGACGAAATTATATTTCTACTAAATTTGTGAATTACCCTAATTTGCAGGAAAATTATGCTCCAACTTTAAGCTGCTATTATTCAGTAAATTTTAACCATAGAATAATGGGACTGTTTTTGTCTTACTTGTCTAGTGGATTAGGAAAAAATTCCTAAATATAACTTATAAAACTGACAGAACGTATAAAAATTTAAATTTCGTATTTTTTTTTTTTTTTTTTTTTTTTTTTTTTTTTTTTGAGAAATATTTTTAATTATCCAAACTGCTTTTAAAAATATTGCTTTATTTCCTTTAAAACATTTTTGTAATTGGAACTGTATGTCTATGACTAACGATTTAGGTTGGTTGATTGGTTGATTTTTGTCGTCCGATTATCTACGCTAATGGGATATGGGACCAGGGGGAGTGCCCTCCGTGAGGGTCTTTCTAAGGGAACCTAACCCGTATTTACGCAAGTTTCGAAGAAAACCACGGAAAACTCCGAACGGTTAGGCCGACAGCCGCGATTGGGTTCGAACCCAGCACCTGCCGCCTACCAGTTGAGAGGTCCGAACCTCTCGGCCACTGGTGGGGGCCTAACGATTTAGGAATTAGCCATTGGCCACCGTTGAGAGTGAACATCTTGTATAAAGTAAATAATGCAATGTGCAGAATGAATTATTTTAATATTTATGCATTCTTATATCTTAAAACATCATTATTATTATTTTTTTATACATTGCTTTACTGATCTAGATTTTTTGTTGAAACATTGTAGAAAGTTAATTTTTTCTTCTCGTATTATAAATATCCTATGGAGAGACTCACATATCACAACCATAATAGACCAGGTTCATTTTGAAAGAAATTAAAAAACATATTCCATTTAGAAGTTGCATAAAATCTGTTTTATTCACTTCCGCAATGAATCAAATCTGTTTAATTCACTTCCACAATAAATCAAATTTGTAAACAAGATGCCATATATGAGAAAGTATGTGAAAATAGACTTGCTTGACTCTGGGAGAGAATAAATCGTCGTTGATATCGTTGTTTAACTTATTTTAAAACAATGCAGTTAAGTTTAGTTTTGATTATTAGTTTTACTTTTTATGATCAATGTTTTAAGGACATGTGTACTTTAATCAAAATGAGAATACTTTAGTGTGCATTTCTTAAGATATTTTCTATCTTTAAAACATGTCTTCATATTTAAAACAACTTTTCGACTTATTTTTCAAGCCACGTGGTAAGACAAGGATTAACCTAAAAATACAATCTTTATGCTTGCCACGGGGGCAACAGTCATAGTGCGGCTTACGATTTGAAAACTAAATCGATCGGTAACAACAGTTTTAATCGATTTTCTTCTCGGAGAACGTGGTCATTGATTCGCTTCATTAGGTCGTCCCCTTCCGGCAGTCCTGACTCAACACAATTGAGAATTTTCTTCTTCTTACATTTTAAAAATATAAAATATTTTCTAAAATAAATTTTCTTTTCCTTGCTTTCCATTAGGACAAAATCATAAATTCAGAAGCATTAGTCTCTAGAACGTTGAAATGTGCGGTGTTTATCGAAATTTATGAGCAGTTCTTCTCTCTGATGCTAAAGTGATAAACGATTCTTAAGCGATTTTCACGTGTAATTTATTTGAGAGAGGAATGCGCTACATTTTGATAATTCAGTTATCTTTTTACTTTTTCTTGCCCATCATTTTTTATATGCCTTTTTCAGCCTTTTTTTTTTAAATTTTTTATGAGGATTATTTTGTTTTATTCAGTGGTATTTTACAGTGCTTGTGAATGAGTGTTGAAGGAAATACTTTCCATCATAATAGACATTTTTAACGCACTTCAAGATAGCTGACAAGTGTTTATGCAAATGTCTGTGTTTTGACACGCGTAAATGAACTCAAATTGTTGTATTTGAAACACATTATTGAGGATTACTATGGCATTTCCGGTATTGAAAACTAAATGTGAAGCATTTATAGTACGTTTACAATAGCACTGTAAAAGTTCGTTACATTATAGTCTATAGGAGAAAATCGTTTGTAGCTTTTTAGCTGATCTAATACTACTTCAGACATATTGGAAAGAGTGTGCAAATACGATGTGCGTAACTTTTACCGTTCGTTTAGAGCATAGGTTCCCAACCTTTTCTGGACCACTGCCCCCTTTACAAGAGAAAAAAAATGCCAACGCCCCCCCCCCCTTCCATAATAGTTAATTATACATATTGTTAAAGTATTGTTTCATATTATCTATAGTTTATCTGTCTATCTATCTATTAAAAACCATAAAGTAGAAATTAATTAGAACGATCATCAAATATAGTAAAAAATTGTTTATTAAAAAATAAACAGAAAACCAGTAAGAATTTTTAAAAAGTAGCGAAATGGTTGAGGCTGATGGAGTTTTAACAATTTCCTTATGTCGGATTCCGATTTCTTTAACATCAGTCACAAATTGTCATATTCAACGATGTCTGTTGCTTTTCTTGGACAGTAAATTAGCTACTGCACGGTACGCACTCTCAGCCGAACCTGATGAAGGAAAAGCAATTAAAATTTTTATGTACTCTCGCTCACAATCCAGATTAGAGAGCTGTATTGGCTGTTGAAGTTAGAATTCTTGGTATCCATTTCTGAATTTTACTTTTAATTCTCGTTTGCTGTGAATCAACAATTTCCTCCTCCAAATATGGTGATATTGATGAAAGCTCTAAATATGTGGATTATTGAGTGACAGTGATATTGGGAAAAGATCTAAAAGCAAACTTGGAATATTTTGTATAAATATCTTGGATTCACTCTGAGAAAATTTCATGAAGAACATCCAAGTGTTGACAATAAATAAGTAAATATTCTTGTTTTCACAGACTGCGAATTATGTGGCAAAGTGGCTGTATTCTCCTCTACTTAGATTTCGATTGAACAAAATAAGTTTACCCACAGAAGCAGCTATGAGGTTTTTTGTGTTAATTAAATTCAACTCATTATCTTGGAATCATCTTATGTCTTATTATAAATATTTAGAATGTTTAAATTGAATTAATTAAAGATTCTAAACATGTCTGCCTGATGACATTTTATAATGTAATCAGGTTTTTCCATACTTTTACATTTCTGGTTTTAGTTAAGTGCAATACTGAATCAAATGTATCGAAAAATGATTCAGACAAATACCTTTTTAGAAACAACGAACTTTTGTGTGAGCCAGCGATTGAATGTAATCATTTGCAGTTTTATTCAAAATGATAATGGCTACAGCACTACAAAGTAAAATAATTGTTTTACTTTGTTGTGAAATGATTTTCACTATAAAGTTGGCTAAATATCCTGTCATTTAATGAATTGCTTCTTTTCTTACTGACTGCTCTAATAATGTAATGAAGCGGCGTATGTAGGTGCTCATTCCAAATTTTCGAAACCAAATGCTGATAATATGTAACGGAATGGGCAGAAACTACATTTAGTACTGCTTGTTTGAAATGCGTTCTTGAAACCCTTCTGATGTACCGTCGTTGCTGGAGCAACATCAGTTCTAAGTAAGAAAATACTATGAAAACGAATTTATTTATCTTTGACTAACTTCGTGGTATTAAATATCAATTCTCTCTTTGTATCAATCTCCACATTTTGAGAAAAAATAACTCTTGACATTTGTTTCTTCTTTTATGAGTTTTTGTTATTTGGTAACGCTAATAGATCGAGTTGAATGGAAAATTTGCAGGTCTTTAAGTAATAGCATAATGATATTTCAATGCCTTTAGCCATCTATTCCGCTTTGTGTTATTCCTCGAATTAGTAATCAGGATTTTTTCTGATGATAACCGACAGTTTCTTATGATGAAGAACAGCTTTTATTTTCTCTCTGACTACCAGCAAGATTAATTTGTCGCCGATTGTGTGCAATTTTCAAGCTTTTACGATTACAATATACTATTATATGGAGCTCGTAATGCGTCATCTTCTTGTTTAGAAAACGACTGAAAAAAGTTGGATATGCGTAGATGACTGTTTTAAAATATGCTTTTCCGATCTTTGAAAAATGAGACGCATCTTTGTCTATTCTATCAGCTCGCATTTATTCAAATGCTCTTGTAGACTAAAAGGCTTCATAATTTCATTAAAAAAAAAACAAAATCTTTTTGGCAAATTAAGCAGATAGGTAAAAAATGGTTGGTAGAAGAGTGCGTAAATCCGTATTTCAAATATTCAATACTGTACTGCCGGCATTTCTTCTTCGATTAAGATATTTTGAAATATAAAATTTTTCCTTATTTAAGTTTAAATACATTTATTCTTGAACAAATTTAAAATTTATAATGATTTTGCATCACTTTCACAAAGAATAAATGAATTTCTTGAACTGATTCAAATCACGGATTTGTTTAAAAATCTCTGTTCAGGCATATGTCTCTAGTCCCAATATTTCAGAATTTTGCGAAATACAGGTAAATAAATAAAAAAATTCTGTTTAAAACTTTTATCCAACCAATTATCGCGAATTTTGTACTCCACAATCCTTGAATTTATAATGATCTTTAATGCGAGTCTTATTTGCGATTTTTCGTGTTTCGCTGCGATAATTTTGACATTCATGAAAGAATCGCAACAACGCTTTTAGCCTGATATTAAAATTTTGTTCTCCGTGTTCTCGGCGACTTTTTGACATAAGCGAAAGAAATTCAATCCCCCCCCCCCTTATCAAATCTATGCTCGTCTGTAGAATGCCATTTAAAAATACATTCTGTAAAGCTTTTGTCACGGACTGGGCAATCCAGAGAAGATCAACTATTTTCTCTATATTATTTCTTAAATAGGTTGGTACGCCATCACCGCCCCCCTTGACTCTCCCAACGCCCCCCATTTTTTTCTAGACTCGCTACCGCCTCCCTGGAAAGCTCCAGCGCCCACAGGGGGACGGTACCGCCCCCGTTGGGAACCTATGGTTTAGAGGGACAAACAAAAGAAATCAATTGCAGCTCTGTCTATGAACGATAATTGCTGGAAATTTGTTTACAGTTGTGGTATGAGTTTTAAATTTAAGTAATTTTTTGGTTATTAATTTGTATATATAAATTATATACAAGAATTTCTGGTGCAAAGTACATTTTTAATCGTCATATGGGTTTTTAAATTTAGCTAAATTTGTACATATTACGCTCTGTGTATAAATGTTATAGATCATATGCAGGGATGCACAAAAGAATAAATAAGTGTTACTGAGTATGAATGAAAATAGCTTTAAGGTAATTTTTAAATGAGGTATGCATTTTTATACTGAATTACTTTTAGTATACTAAAATATGCTTGTAGAATATAGATAAAATGATAAAAAGTACCACGCAAAGAATTAGAACTGCAAGTGTGATTGCAATTGTTTTAAGCGAGTTTTATTCTTAATTAAATTTTAGCTAGATATTGGCATGAAATAAAGATAGTTGTAAAATGCAGGGCTGTATAAAAATATCAAGTGTGCTTTAGTCTATTATTATAATTTTCCCAAATTCAAATATTAACTTATTACGTGCGCTTTTTAATACTTTCCAACATAGTTGAAAGTGTTTATAAATTCGGTTTGTGTTAGTCCATCTGTCTGTCTGTCCGAACTCTAACTTGCGCTAACATAGTCGGATTGCTTTGTAAATGATATATGTTATTGATATTTACAATGAAATGTTCGGAATTGAAGATAATAGTATGTAGCATTCAAAATTTATTTACAGATTTGATCAAAAGTATTTTAATGCATTATGGCGTATGAAGAAATGTGGTAATTATGTAAACAACTAGCACCTATAGTCGTCGTCTAGTTCGTTAATCTGTCTCTGTCTATCTGTTTGCTCGCACAAAACAGCGCAATAACTACCCAACCGATTGGTTGGAAATTTAATATATATAACTGATGCAGCATTTTGTCGATTCATTTCAAATTTTATAAAAATCAAATCAAAAACTTAAAACGATATTAATAAATATTTTTTTTATTTTATTAAATTTTACGATTTTTAATTATTTCAGTGATATTCAATGATAGGTAATGATTGTATGTTACCCTGGTAATTATGTTCTATTTCAGATGGAATCGTGTTATTTCCGTTTTACTGAATTTATTGTATAGAATAGTGATATATTTTGTGCAACATTTTTGCATAACAGTGATTAGCTATTGTACTAAGATCTGAATACATATAAAACTAGTTATAGTATGATTAGTAGTTATTTGCCACATTTGACATGGAATTTCCAACTTGTTAGTACTTATTTAGATATCTCTTCACACTTTATGATAAATAAATAAATAAATTATCTAAAAATTACATAAATAGATAAAATTTTAAATTATCACTATATAATTACCGTATGGGTGAATATGAAGTGTCAAAATATTCACAAATAAACAGGCTTGCATTTAATATTTTTTTTTAAATCGATTTTTTTTAGCCAATTTTATGTAAATTATCCCCATAATGCTAACTCCGGTTACTACGGGCTGAAAACAACATCCCTTGGAAGCCCACACTTACGAGAGTTCTCTGCAAATATTTTTTTCATATTCAACTGAAACTTTCAAGTGCCAATCAAACATTTTTTATTTTGTCTTTTTTAAGTACCCACCAACCTCAACTGGAATGAACATTTCGTAAGGCAAAGAAATGAAACTAATTTTAGTCAATAATAAAACTTTATTTTTTATAATCCTTCTAGTCGTTATCAACTTGTGATTCGGGAGCATTTTTACATTTAAAAAAATGTGAAAGGGAAAAAGCTATGATAATTTCAAAATTCTGGAAGACATTTCCAGCAATCGATTTTACATCAGAAGATAATGATAGAAATTGAATCCCTCAAATAGGAAGAAAAAGATAATAATTTTCTGCTGATAGAAACCAATGTAGATTCATGCAAGTATTTTTTTGTTTAGTTCGTTTTCGGTTCATTTCATATTTTTTTATCCCCCTATTGTTTTTTTCTTCTTTTTAACCCTTTACAACATAACTGAAATGTGTTTATGAGTTCTGTTCGTCTATCTGTCTTCCATCAGGGCTCTAACTCTCGTAAAAATTCTCGGATTGCAATGTAATTTTTATATATTATTAAAGTTTACTATAGAATATTCGGTATGAAAAATAATATGTGTAAAATCTAATTTACAGTTATTCTCAAAAGAAATCCATTATGATCTATTAGGGAAACCAATTTGCTGTGCATTTTATACATGTTACGATAAAAACGACCGAGAAGATGATGTGAATTAAGATGAAGTGACGAAATCAGAAAAGTGGCCTGTGTTAATTGAATGACTAAGACATTAGACAGGAAACAATGAAAAAATCTGAGGGAGATCTACATCCAGCAATTGAAATGAAAAATGTATTTGATGATGAGGATGAGCATGACTTCAAATACAATGAAATTGATGTGCATCCGTAAGGTGGACTACTACATGTCGTCTACAGATTATGGAATGCGTAGTACTTATCCTTCATTTACAGATATGCACAAAAGAACTGGAAAATGAAATGTGTATCATTTAACCCCTTCGCGACGAGAGTCTTTTACGAAATTTTTAATGATTTGTCGCCGGTTTTTAAAAACAGAAATTTGTACCTTTTCAAATCGAGAAAATACTTAGATTAACTAAGGCAATTTTTACAGTAAAATTTTACTGGTGGGGGTAAACAAGGCTTCTTAAGCCTTTTTGCGGCACGTATACGTGTCGCTCGTCCCCAAGGGGTTAATTTACATATACACTCAAAATATTTCCATTACATTGTGATCTATTGGGAAAACTCACTTGCAGTGCTTTTTATTTATATTACGATATTTCAAATATAATGAAATTCATATGCATAACTAAGGTGGACTACAACATGTCTTCTCTAGATAACGTAAATCTTTTAAACGTAATATTTATCATTCATTTACAGATACACACAACAATATTATATTAAAAGACTGCCTATGATCGATTATTTCTGAAAGTATGTTTACCGCAATAGTATGCATTTCCAAATTTATCTAATTTTTAGTGCATTACACTATATGTATAAATTCTATAGATAAAATACAGCGATACACGAAATATTTTGCATTAATTACGAGTATGAACAACAATTGTTCCAAATGAATTTTTATTGAGTTGTGTTTTTTAAATTGCTTATTTATACATTTTATTTTATTGTAGGAAAAAATAAAATTTCTTAATAATATCCTTCTATTGTTGGAAAGTGTTTTATTGTTTGTACGTAATGCATGAGGTTTCTTTTTGTTTAACTAAGTTGTTTTTGCTTTACATAGTGTTGTTTGAATTGCACCAGGGTTTTTTTTTCAGCAACTTAAACTGTAAAGAATTCTAAAAAACCAGGTTTTTATTTGATACTGACATAAGAAGATTTAGTTAAGTGTTCTTTCATTTAGAACAACAATGAAATAAATCTATATTAATTTATAATAACTATATTCATTTTTTTATGGTAACAAATGTACAGGAAACGCCAAATTTAAGTGATTTCATATAGCATTATAAAATTTCCCATGAATTAAATCTACGACTGTATGTTAAGTGAAGTAATAATAATAATTTTTGGTATCTAATAAATATAATAAATCTAGCCATTTAAATCTTAGTTCCTTATCGTTTATTGAATGGTGAACATAAATTTCGTTGAATTTAAATTTTAGAAAGTTCTAGAGTAGCATATCTTTGCGCTTTGCACGATTTTTTAAATACAGAACGAATAAATATCGTTCGTGAGAAACAAAAAATAATATAAATTAAATGTGAAACTTTTCCTATTAATTTGTAATGATAAATTTGCGGTTTTAAATTATTTTTTATCATTTATTTATAATATGGTGAACTTATATAGATTTTTCTTAAAAATCTGGATGGAAATATCGCCCATGCATTAATGGAAATTGTCTTACATATGCAATATTCCCAGATTCTCTAAACATTATATACTCTAGATAGGCATGTAGATTACCTTCAACAGCATTCAGTGAGATGAGAAGTGCCTTGTGGTTTACTCAAATAAGTCAAACATGCAACAACGTTACTCCATGAAATATGTTAAGCCTAACTCTAAGAATCCACTATTATGTTATGCATTTATAAGTTTTGCGGGTATTTATTAGAAGCAGGAAAGAAAACTAAAAGTTAAGATGTATGTTAGAAAATTTCGAAACTTGTGTAAAAATTCTTATAACAAAGATATTCTAAAAACGAATTCTTAAATAAAATGGAATACAACATATACTTTCATCTCGGGGGCAAATCTCTTCCCTGCCCTACCCACCCGAAAAATACTTATAACTGCAATTCTGACAATCGTAGAATAAATATGTTTGCGCTGAAGTTCCTTTTTACGATTCTATATATTACTTTCTTGTATCTTTACAAGAAGAAAGTATCGGAATCGTGAAAATTTTCAAATTACGGTTTTCGACGTACTTACACGTTTTAGGGGTCAGAGAACTCGAAAAGCATGTTTTTATAAAATTTCTGTCTATGAGTCTCTCTGTCATTTTATTACTTTGTATGTGACAAAAATTTTGTGGGCGCTCTATTTCAAGAATTAATGCTGGAATTTCACAAAACATTAGATTCTGTTAGAATTTAATTGAAAGTGGAGCTGATTAGTTTTTGGTGTATATTGCTCAACAGGAGAAACTGCTATGCTGCATTACATACAATTTCCCCAAGAACGTATTTTCATTAAACTTAGATTAAGTTTGTACTTAATATAATTAAGTGCTTTGAATGTTTTGGACCAAATCGCTCAACAAGTGAAAGCTGCTACGATGCATTATTCATGATTATCGCAATTAGTGTGTTTTATTTCTGATGTAAATTGCGTTACAGATGGCGCTGTTGTGCTGTATTTATCAGGTTTTTGCAATAACTGTATCTCAAAAACTAATACATGGATTTTCATCAAACTTCAGATTCAGGTAGTCCATGATAAAAATTGATTATGATTCGTTTTTTGGTGGACATCATCTAGCAAGTGGAGTTGTTATACAGAATATTTTAAGATCTCCGCAATAGCCCTATCTCAGAAATTGCTGCCCTGTTTTTATCTAACTTTAAATTCAGTTAGAAGTTGACATAAGTTGTTGCTGACTAGATTTTGGTGTAAATCACCTAACTGGTGGCGCTGTTATGCTGCATTTTTGAGGAAGTATTAACATGCATTAGATAGAAGAAAGCTTTGGGATTGTCACATCTGGCCAGTTATCTTCGTTGAAGTTTATTTGTATGTTGTTTACTTTTATGCAAGTTTTGAAAATCTCTATACGAAACCTTATATTTATATTTATTATTTATTAGAATAGATCATTATTCGATTTTCATGAAACATTTATCTTAAATACAAATGATAAAAAATAAATTAATGAAACATATAAATTACTAGCCAACTGGTCCGGCTTTGCCCGTTTTAACCACGAAGCAGTCGTCGAGGTAAAATAAACACACTTATAAAACTGTTGAATGTTTTTTTTTTTTTCATTATTATTAACATGCTTACATATCTAATTTTATTAAAATCTGCCCAGTAGATTTGGAGATAATAGACCAAATCTGAAAATTCTCTTAATTTCAAACATGAGTGTGTATAATATCTTTGAAAGTCAAAAGATATCAGACAAATTCTCTTAACAAAATCTGGAAAAATGTATGTACATACAGTAAACTCTATCTAAGTTAAACTGTTTGTAAGATGCAAAACTGTCTAACATGGAGAGATTATCAAGGTGGGATAGATACAGAAATTTTATTTAAAGCAAAACACTATCTACGGCGAAAATTTTTCCAATTCCGATAAATTCCATTTTACCCACGGTTTAATGTATACATAAAATTTGGGCTTCAATAGCCAAGGAGACAACGTTTCATCTATATACTGCCAAAATATCATGATTATAATGAATTTTCTAGCCCTTTTTTTGTAAGGGGTGTTTTATTTTAAATTATTAATTTAATATGTAAATTTATATAATGTATATACAAACTATGCATATATTTTGTTTTTTTTTCATTCTCTATTTAAATTAGCATTTTTTTAAACTTTAACCTCTTGAAGGGCGGTGTAATATATTTTATCCCACTTAATTTTAATGAATATTCGTATCAAAATTTTTGAACAAAATTTCATTTTTTTAATTTTGATCAAAAAATACTATGAAATTCCGTTTTTCAAATCTGGTGTGAATGCAACATTAAAAAAAAACACAACTACTGTCTGGCTTAGACAAGAAAAACCCTGAGAAGATTTCCTACTTTCGTCGATCTCAAAACTTGTAAGGAAGGAACTTCATCCGAGTAAGGGAAGTACAAAGGGCTACGATTATTCTGGAAATGGGCCATTGAAGAAGAGAAAAAGAAATGCCGGATTTCCCTAAAATAAAGTGGACTAACCAGTTATCCTGGTAACAGAATCCTTATTATTAGTATAACTTAAAAAAAATTACTTTATTTTTCAACAAAGTTTACTTATAGCTTCTGGAGGATCGTGCTTTTATGGATTTTTTAGCATTTTACCACTGATATTTCCAATGAGAAGTTTTTGCTTGATTAAATAGCAAACATAAGGCAAATTTTACAGTAAAAAATTATTTGTATTTTCCTTTATAAACTTTAGCTTTTGTAAAATGGATTGGATGAAAGATTATTAACTAATTTATATAAACTATTGGTTAAATGAATTAAAAAAGCAGTCGCCAAAATCTAATAATTTTTTCTTGGATTTATGTGGCGTATTAAAATATCATTATACTTTAACAACTATCGGCGAAAAAATTTAATTTAGTTTTAATTGTCTTATCCTTTTTTGAAAAACTAAAAGAAGTTTTAATGTATTGCTTTGGAAAGGTTTAAAAGCTCCTCATCCTAAGTGATGTTTTTCAAAATTCTTTTGGAGAATCCTAAAATGGTTGAGTATTAAAACTAATGCGATGAATAGAAGTTATTAGTATGTTAAACAATTTCAATAAAATATGGGGAAGTGAAAATGTTATAGAATAAAATTTCTAGCAGCCACGTATTATTTGAAATGCGAAATATCATTTTTGTCTTGGAAATTTGATCTTCTTTTAAAACATTTTTGAAAATGAAGAATACTAAGAATACTTTTTCGTACTTTCCTTTCTTAAATTACAAAATGGGATCCTTATAGTTGAGCATTTCGTATTTTATTACTTCCGAAAGAGCTGTTCACAAGGATAATGTCAGGATGCATTTTTTTAGACAGTCTTCCTTGATTTTGAACGTTTGTTGAATAATTTTGCGCTACACTGTAAAAAAATTTACCCTTTGCTGCATCGTCACTCCATCGCTTTTATAGAATATCTCTGTTTTGATCAAAGAGAATGCTCCTTAATACAGCTAAGTAATCGTTACCTATAAAAGCGATGGAGTGATGATGCAGCAAAAGGGTCAAATTTTTTACAGTGTACCAGGCAATCCTATCATAAGCGCCTGCGAATGACATTACAGAGATTGATTTAAAAAAAAAAACTTTTACAAAATGATATGACAAATCTGGAATACAACAAAAATAAATTAAAAAAAACATACTTGTAATTTAACAAATTACAACGACTATTTGGAAAATGATATTCAACACTAAAATTTTAAAGACTTATAAATAAATTCTATATTTAAATTAATAGTAATAAACATTATTTTTATGATAATCATAACGAGTCATACATTACGTACGCCATGCATTAAACTACTATTACTATTCCTAGACCAATAATTTAAAAAAACAGTAGTTTATAGATATACTACTTTAACTATTTAAAATGTGCATTTTTATTGGATGGAGTTAATCAGAGTGACTTCTGAACGCTTCATATTACGCACGACATGGATTAAACATTAATTTTCCTGGACCCATGATGAACAAATTTTAATTGCAATTTCATATTTACAATTTTTTGGAATTGCAAATTTTTAAACCTCTGAAAATCGCAAATTTTAAATTGGTACACCGTTGCGTAGAGAAAACGGCACGGGAAAATTGCAAATTTCGCAAAGATGCGCGGAAAAATTGGAAATTTCGTTGATCGGTTACGAAAAAAATCTTGAGTTTCGTCAGTTTATCAATAGAAAAAAATCTCGAATTTGATCTTGCCGCGTAAAAAAGGCAGATTTTTCAGAGGTAATTAAAAATCGTGAATTTTGTTGATCGGGTGCGAATAAATGAGTGATTCGCCAATTAAGGGTGGAAAAAGCGCAAATTTCGTAGATCGGACACGGAAAAATCGTGAGGTTTTATTGATCGGGTTCCGAAAAATAGCAAATTTCGTTGGGAGGGAATGGAAATATCGCGAATTTTGTCGATCACATGCGGAAAATTGCAAATTTCGTCAATTAGGTTAAAATATAATTCGCAAATTTCGTATATCGGTTTTGAATAAAATCGCGAATGTAGTCGTTTGGCTTTGTAAAAATCAAAAATTTTGCCGATCGGCTTTGCAAAAATCGCGAATTTGTCTATCGGTTTTTTAGAAATCGCGAATTTCGCCGATCAGGCGCGAAAAAATCACGACTTTTGTCAATCAGAGGCCGAAATTTTTTTATTTCTATTTATTTGGTTCCAAAAATCACAAATTTCGTTGATCAGATTAAAAAAAATCGTGAATTTTGTCGATGGGGTGCTGCAAAATCACCAAAAATGCGTAGAAAAATCACGCACTTCATCGGTCGACTTCGTAAAAATCGTGAATTCGTCAATCAGCTTCCTAAAAATCGCGAATTTTGTCAATCGACTTTGTAAAAAACGAGAATTTCGCTCACGTATAAAAACATTTCATATTTATTTACTTAGAAGGTGTCACACATAAAAATTAAATTAAAGAGTTGACATGTTTCGGTTCATTAATAAGAACCGTATTCATAACATATAAAATCAGTAGAAAATTAAATGACACTGGATATAAATATAATTTAAAAATCAAAACAAAACATTGCGCCCGCTATGATCGTGAATATAGCCATTGCCAACGCGGCATATAAATATAATAAATTTTGACCAAAAATCATTTTAAATTTAATTTTTGGTCAAAATTTATTATATTTATATGCCGCGTTGGCAATGGCTATATTCACGATCATAGCGGGCGCAATGTTTTGTTTTGATTTTTAAATTATATTTATATCCAGTGTCATTTAATTTTCTACTGATTTTATATGTTATGAATACGGTTCTTATTAATGAACCGAAACATGTCAACTCTTTAATTTAATTTTTATTTGTGACACCTTCTAAGTAAATAAATATGAAATGTTTTTATACGTGAATGAAAAAAGGTGAAGTGATATTGTTTTAGTTTTTGAAAAAAGAAAGATAACAACAGTTTTAACAGAGAATTTCGCTGATCAGGCTCGGAATAATCGTGAATTTTCTCGATCGACTTCGAAAAAAACCGCGAATTTTGTCAATCTGGCATGGAAAAATCGCGAATTTCGACAACCATGCGAAGAAAAATCGCGAATTTCCTCTATCCTGTAAAGAAAATACGAATTTCGTCGATCAGCTTTGCAAAAATCGCGAATTTTGTCGATCAGCTTCTTAAAAATCACGAATTTCGTTGATCGGCTTCGTAAAATTTGCAAATTTTGTCAATAAAGCGCGAAAAAATCGCACATTTCATTGATCAAGCGCCGAAAATTTGAGAATTTTATTCATCATATGAGTAAAAATCGCAGATTTCGTCGATCGACTTAGTAAAAATCACAAATTTTGTCGATCAAGCGATCGTTTATCAGGCGCGGAAAACTCATCTTGATCGGCTCCTTTTCTCTCCTTCGTTCATAAAGTTCACATTTTCTTCCAACACCAGCCACTTATGTCTGTTTTTCAGAAGTTATTAAAAAAAATTTACTTTCCTGAATAAAGTTAAGGAATATTAATACATCTTGAAAATAATCCTTGCTATATCTGTTATCCTTGCTATATCTGTTATCCTCGCTATATCCTGTTATATATACAAACGTAAAAACTGCTGATTATCCTCACCAACTGAATTGGATATTTTGACTGGGTAAGTAAAACTAAAGGGGCCCGCTATTCCCCGGCCGCCCCTACTCCCCTCTGGGGCCATATTTTTTATCCGATTACACTAGTCAACAAAAAAAATAACTTTTTTTTATGTCGCAAATAATTTTAAGTGATTCGTGTTCTGTGTGCTAGAAATAGTGTAGAAAGTCAAATAAAACATTTCTATCACGTCACAATTTTATGATATATCAATATTTATTTTTTTACCTTTTTTATAAATTTTAATCTTAAACTAATATATTTCAAATAAAAAAAAGCTTCCTTTATTATTTATTTTTTTACTTATTTTTTTAATATATATATGTATATATATATATATATATATATATATATATATTTGTCATGGTATTTTGCGGTTTAGGTTTCCTTAATTACCGACTAGCAGTAGCCTGCCAACATCGCAGGGTTCCATTTTTATTGATAACGTTTTTCAATAACAGCTATATCTTAGTGAAATCGCTCTCCGTGTTCATCACTCATAGCTCCCATATTTTAGAGGGGGAAATCTAAATGGGAATCCAAAAAATGTATGTTCAAAGACATGTTGTAATTCATTTTATGAAAAGGTTGTAGCATTCTCTCAACAAGGTTAACATATTGCGGGGATTTATGATTTCCTAAAAAGTTTTCAGTGACTGCAACGGACGATATCCAGGCTTCCTTTTCTACATCACTTAAGCATGAAGTGAATGTTGGATCTTTTATTATAATAAAAGATTATTTATTACCATGTATATAATAAAAGATTTTTTATTACCGTTAATAAAAGCTTATTTATTTATTCTCACCGTGCTATTGATGTGGCCATCGACCACCTAGACTTATTTGTAAGTGACCCTTCTCTTTAAAAGATCGGGCACTCCTAGTGTAACGCTTATAGTACGTTTACAAGGACACTTAAAAGTTCAGTTATGGTCTAAGCAAAAAATTAATTACGATTTTGCACTTTTTCAAACATATCGAAACTGACATCCATCACTGAGGCGCAATAGAAGATGCTTTACTACAGAAAACGCTGTGTGTGGCATTTATCATTTATTTAAAGGGAGATATAAAAAAAATCGATTACAGTACTGACTATGAACAATGATTGCTGGAAATGGTACGCATTTTAAAATGCAACTAATTTTTTAGTATTGCTTAGTATTTATAAATTCTATAGACTATATACACTAAAAATGTACAAAAGCATGCACAAAAAAATTCAAGTACCATTCTGCTCATTAACGGAAATTGTTGAATAAAAATTTTTAAATTTTATGACTTACTTAACTGAAAAAATATTTGTGCATGCTATGTAACTTAAATACAAATCTACAGATCATGTACAGGGCTGCACAAAATAATTAAAATATTCCTCTGACTACGGATAGTAATTTCAGAAATACGGTTTTAAAACGTGTTATGCGACATTTTTTTTTTTTTTTTTTGGTGGGAACTTGAAGAGCTTTAACCTTTAACTAGATCTCGCACCCGACTGAATCTGTTCCTATCTTGAATCATACTTATTTTAACATCATCTATCACTTATTAAATGATGAAGTTTTGCTACTGTATTCTGAATGTGTTCAAAAGTGTTTCATATTCTATTTTTGATGCATGATTTTTCTTTCACATTTTTGTAAATATTCTACTGTTATGAATCCTGCTGTAAAGGTTTAATTTCCAGAAAGGGCAATTCATTTGAAATGTTTGTAAATGACACTTTTCTTAAATCTTTGTTTCTATAATTTTTAAATGCATTTACAGAATTTTGTCTTCTCATTAGAAATTACACTCTTTGAACCGTTTCATGAATTTGACATTCGTCCAAGGTTAAGCAGAGGTATCGATGCCCAAAGTGAAACTTCTGACGCCGCCGTAATTTCCATAGCTGATCAAATAAAATAAATAGAGTAACCAATGCAAAGCCTCCAATCGATTTTATGTCTTTCTCGACGGGGAGCTAACCACCTGCACACGTGATCTCTCTTTGTTACAACCAATACGGTAAATAAAAATAAAATGTTGAAAATTCAAGTAAGAAACTCGGGAAAAAGTTTAGCTTGTTTCCAAGATTGAACTTCGGTTGAAACAAAACAGGAATAAAAGAATACTTATGGAAATGAACATCAGGAAGTAAAAATTATTGCGTTTCATTTAATGTTAAAAACTGCTTTCCATGTTATTTGAACAGCATCAATATGAATAAATTACAAATAAGATGGAATTTTATTTTTTACGCAATAAAAATAAAGTCATGTCTCCTTCAATAATCGATGAATATAAAACACGTAATGTATTACATGTATCGTAATCATACATAATCGATAATACCTAATAGAATGTGGATCACTGTTTTGATATTTACATACGCTATATATTTGAACTCTAGTTTTCTTTTTCTCAGAACTCATCATAAATATACCTTCATATGTACTTTTTTTTATTTGAAGAAAATACAAAAGCTGTAACATCTTTTTTAATAGTGTCTCTAGTTGCAAAACCGACCAAATTTTTAAAAATAGAAAATTTGTTGTGATTATTTATTTTATAATTATTTCTTAATTATTTTTATATATCATTTCATAATTACTTTAAATATTTATGCTAAGAATATAATGATTTGGATATAGTGGCACAAAGGATATAAAAAAAGTAAAGGATTATGTGATCTCTATAAGTATGTAATATTCACAATAATAGTCATTTTCTAAATTTAAACATTGGAGACAATCCAAGAGCCGATAGTACAAAAGCCTAAGATCATCTATTAAGGTAAGATTACAAAACATCTTAAGCGAAAGATGATGAAAACTATCATACAATGGAAACTAATTTCTTTAAAGCACCATAAAAACATAGAAATATGCTAGGCTGTCCGAAAAAATTTAGTATTTATTCATCATGAGCAAAGAATCATGCTTCTAGTTTGAAAGCAGGAGCAAAACTGAAGGGAAAGGTAAGGAAAAGGCATAATTTGAAGATACAGCCACAAAAGAAGAAGACATCAGACAATCACACAATAGCATTACCCAATAAGAACATATAATGGAAAAGAATCAGGAAGAAAATTGAATAAAGACAAAGACAAAATAATAATAATAATAATAATAATAATAATAATAATAATAATAATAATAAACACACGGATATATAAATATATGAAAAAAAAAATAATAATAGCAATTATAAAAGAAAAATATAAAATAAATGCAGTTAAATTAAAATAATTAAACATTAATAATTATAATAAATAAATAATATGAACTAAGAAAATATTTTTAAAAATATAAAATAAATATTAATAAATAAATGAAATGAAATAAAATAGATAAAATTAATAATGCATGCGAATATATAAATATCAAAACTAATATTAATTAATTAATTATTTATTTTTTATAATACGAATAAACAAGTTTTTACAAGTTGCAGAAGCATGGTAGAAGCAGATATCTTGATAGAATCTGATTCTAGATATTTGTATCTCTTTATTTTCATATATATTTATCTCTCTTTCTATATTTCTGTTAATCCATCTTTATCTCTTCATCTCTATCTCACTATCTCTTCCTCTATCTCTATCTCTCTACATATATCTCCTCATCTTTATCGGTCTTTCATCATCGATCATCTATCTCTATCTTTACATCTCCTTATCTCTATCTCTATGTCTTTATCTCTTTATTTCTATCTGTATCTGTATCTTTATATGTCTCTTTTTATTACTATTTCGAGCTCTATATCTCTAATTCTCTATCTATATCTCTCTATCACTATTCGTTTAACTCTCTACCCCCTTGTCTATATCTCCGTATCGCTACCTCTCTCTGTCTATTTCCGAATTTCTTTTTCTCCATCTATATCTCACTCTATTTATGCCTGTTTCCATCACTTTATCCTTATCGTTATATCTCTGGCTCTAGCTTTAGTTCACTATCTCTATCGGTTTTTTTTAATCTCTCCCACCTTTTAATCTTTCTCTCTCTCTCTCTCTCTCTCTCTATGTATATCTCTTCTTATCGCTTCATCTCTTTCTCTATCTCAATTTCTCTGTTTCTATCTTTAACTCTTCATCTCTATTATTCTGTCTTTATCTCTTTCTCTCTATCTATCTTATTATCGCTTCATCTCTCTCTTTCTACATAAATCTGTACCATTTAGTTGTATCTCCTATCATTATGTGTCTATCGCTATCACTTTGTATCTCTCTAATTTTCTATCTCTATCACCCCCTCTCTCTCCCTCTCTCTCTGCGAACTATGACCGCCAAGTCTCGTTGAAGCTTCGTAGCTTCTAAATAGATAATATTGTGTCCTGTTTAAAAAATAGCACCAAGTTACGAAATATAGAATATGTAAATCACTATAAAGGCGACTATCTTCTGTAATCATTTTTCATGCTTTTTCGTTAAAATGGAGTATTTTTTTATTACCATGGTCACATCCATCTCTGTCGTAACAAATGACGACTGTTTTGGGGATTGATAAGTCAGATCAATTACACATTTGAAAATCTGCTTGTATAAAATGTTTGGATTCAAAATGTCGCTATCTTTCTTACTTTTATAACTATGATATGGGCAATATTCGTCCTTTATAGACCGGAAAGCGGCTGCAAAAATCATCACCTCATTCAGTTGACGTATTGATTAAAACTAGATTTTCATATTAAACTGCAACTGGTATTCCATATCACATCTTGATGGAAAACATCTGTTAACCCGATTTATTTGTTAGTGATAAGTTTACCATTGACTTTTCCTGCTCCTAATCATCTGTACTTTCATACTTTTGTGTGCCGGAAAACAAAATGATAAACCTATGGATGAACCACTGAAACTGTACCTGCTGTAGGTTTCCACCAAGATAACGTGGCATACCAATTGCAGTTTAATATGCTAAACATGTTTGTCTAATTTTGGAATTTTAGCCCCCAACTAGATGAAGTAACTATTTGCACAAAGTGCAATTAATTATATTAAGCTATATAAGCATATGAAAATAGTAACCTTATGAAGGTAATAATGATATAAAAAGAAATTCTCGATTAAAAATAAGTAACAAGAAAAATCATGCGTTAAGCAAAGATTATGAAGCACTTTCCACCTTTAAAACTTTGAAGTACTTTTTAACAAAACTTCATTATTTAGGGGAATAAAATTACTGTATATAGCCAAATATGTATTCGAATATTTTCAAACAGCCCTGTATTTAATCTATCTGTTGATATATATACTATACAATGGAAAAATTGAGTTTAGCAAGAACATACCTTGCAGGTTGAAATTTCTCTTTCAGCAATTTATACTAATAGATAGAAACATACTTGAATACTTTTGTTCAGCCCTGTAGTTTACCTTGTAACTTTATGTCATGTAATTATTAAGCTAAAATTTATTTTAAACTAGAACACTCTTAAAACAACTGAAATCACATTCTTGGAAATTATCATTCATAGGCGTTCCTGTATCTAATATTTTTCGTAACCCTGTATATAATTTTATCTACATTCTGCAATTTTTTTTTAATAAATTGAATGCAATTCAGCATAAAATTGCATAGTTTATTTAAAAACCACCTTTAAGTATTTTACGCACATATTCAGTAACGTTTGCGAGCTCTTTTGTGTAGCCCTATATGTCAATTATAGCATTTATACACACCGTATAATATGCATAGATTTAGTAAAACTTAAAAAAGCATATCATGATTAAAATTCATTTCATCCATCAGCCATCATCAGATACATATACAGTATTTCGGAAAGATTATAGTGTTTGAAATCTTTTGTGTGTCCCTGTCAATTCTGTGTATTTCATATTATGCATGACTGTATCGTATAATTTATATTAAGCATTAGCGACATATAACAATTTTATTACATATGAAATAGTTTAATGTAATTAAGATATATTGCACACAATTCCCGCCTTTACCATTATGCAATGGGATTCTTTTGTGTGCCCTGTAAATGAATAATAGCTATTTTTTCACCGCAGTAGGGGAAAAGTGCCGGTCCGGCCTCAGGAGGAGGATTGAGGATCGGAGGAGGGAGGAGGAGGCCTCAGGAGGAGGATTGAGGATCGGAGGAGGGAGGAGGGCTCCTCCTCCTCAATCCTCCTCCACAGCCCTCCTCCTCAATCCTCCTCCTCCTCCTGCTGACATCGTCTTGTAAGAGAAGGGGTTAAAAGGATTTTTTTTTTTTAATTTTAAGCGGGAATTTTAGGGAGTTAGAATTTTTAAACCATACTATAGTATGGGGGTGTTTTTTAATTTTAATGTGGGGACTTTAAAATTTTCGAGGTGTACGTGGGGTATGTTTTTCGATAGAGTTATGCTGTTGTTCATATGAAAAGGTAATTAAAAATTATGAATGAAATTTTTTTCAACATACTCTAGTATGAGGGATTATTTTTCGAGTGGTGATTTATTAAGAAATTTTTAATAATTTAAACTTTAAAATTTTCAACAGTTTAAATTTATTTTGAGTCAAGTGTAAAAGTTAATCCAATTTAACAAATGAATCATTAAAGTTAATTTCAAATAATAATTAAAAATAATGAAGACCACTTTAATTATTTCGGCGTGTTACAGTGCGTGGGGTATGTTTTTCGATTGCGTTATGCTGTTGTTCATTTAAAAAGGTAATTAAAAATAAGGAATGAAGGGACTTTTTTTTTTTTTTTTTCACCGTGTTTTAGATGAGGAGTTAAGCGGGTATTTGGGTACACAGAATGTTTTTTCTATACTATTGTATGAGTGGTTTTTAATTTTAATGTGTCAACTTAAAAATTTTCAGTTTAGTGAAATTTAAGAGTTTATTTTTTCGATTTTAAATGGGAATTTGGGGAGATTTTTTTTTTTTTTTTTTCCCACTGTGCTCTTACATGATGAGTTAAGCGGGTATTTTGGAGGAAATTATTATTTTAGACTAATCATTCACGAAGGATATTTTGCGGATATAAATGTTTGATAGGAGGACTTTAACTTTTTTGCAATGAGATTGACGTGCGCTCGTCGACCTAACCGTACGGAGTTTGTAATTTTCTTCGAGTCATGTTTGCATATTGGCTTAGAATATCTTAGAAAGACCTGAATAACCTTTATCTCTACCCACCGTCATAAATAACACATGCTGCTTATGGGAATTTGAGAATAATAACTTTAAACATTAATTTAATGAAGGAACTTTAAAATTATTTAGAGTACTATTTTTAGTTAACTATGTTATACACTTGATATTTTAGAATAATTAAAAAATAACTTTAAAATTTGAATGAGAAAATATGTTTTTAAATGGAAATTTACGTGCTAGCATTGAATTGCGCTCGTCGCCCTAACGGTTCGAAATGTGTGGTTTTCTTCGAACCTTGATGAAAACTTAATTTAAATGATTATTATTATTATTTTGTGTGTGTTGTATGTATGTGTGTGAATGTATGTGTATGTATGTATGTGTTGTATGTATGTGTGTGTTGTATATATGTGTGTGTATGTATGTATGTTTGTATTGTATGTATGTGTGTGTTGTATGTATGTGTGTGTTGTATGTATGTGTATGTTGCACGTATGTGTTGTATGTATGTGCATGTGTTGTATATATGTATGCATGAAATAACACATGCTTGTAATGGGAATTTGGGAATAATAATTTTAAATATTAATTTAATGAAGGAACTTTAGAATTATTTCGAGTACTATTTTTAGTGAACTATGTTATACACCTGATATTTTAGAATAGTTAAAAAATAACTTTAAAATTTGAATGAAAAATATGTTTCAAAATTGAATTTTACGTACTAACATTTATTTACGCTTGTCGACCTAACTGTTCAGAGTCCTTGATTATCTTCGAGCAATGGAAAATTTAATTTTATTAATTTATTTATTTAGTTAGATTATTTTTTGATGATCCTGGTTTGAGGATGTTATTTTTGGATAATGAATAAATTTTAATGGTGGTACTTTATTTTTAAGGGGTGTCTTATGAAGCGACTTAGATTGTTTTCGAGTGGAAAATTTAGTCACATTTAATTTAAGAAATGATTAATTAAAGGAAAAAAGACAATTCAATTTAATTGGGTTCCTTTTTCGATAGATAAAAATAGGAATTAAAAATTTTATGAGAAATTTATTAATGAGGGCAATTGAAGCTTATTATGAGTGTGACTCTATTTTAAGTAAAGGTTAGAAGAAAGTTTAAAAAATGGCACTAAAAAATAAATACATTCATAACACATATATATACATAGAATTAACTAGCAGTATTTTTAAACTAGAATAACAAACTGAACAATTTTCGTGAATATTATGAAAAAATAAATGCGCTTTAGAGAACGAAACTTTACTATTTGATTGTTATTTAATATTATAAAAATATTTAAATCTAAGCATTTCGTTTTAGGTAACAAACTTATTTTATTAGTTTAGTACATATTAATTTTCATCGTATAGTATTCAAATCACCTGTGTTCATGCAATACGGATTTACCTACTTATCGCATGCGAATGAGTAAAAGCATGATTCATTCTTATCTTAGATAAGGTTTTACCCCAGAGACTGCAATTCAATCGACGTTATATTTTAACTATGATTAACTAATGAAGATGCCAATTGCGTCGCAATAATGATTTTATTAATTCAGATTTTAAATTAATATCAAATTGGAGGTTTTTTTTCTTTTCTCACAGATTAACTTTAAATAAAACTTAAATATTTATATATTCATTTACTTTATTAGTAAAATAATGAATGTATCACATTCATTTAGGATTTAACTATTTGAAGATTTAAACTAACCTTTTATTTAAACGATCACATAATTAAAACTGTTATAAAATTAAGTGTTTAAAAATATAAACGAAGGGTTCATTTTAAAATGTACTCATACTTGGGGATAATTTACTTGGGGAATATTTCTTAGATGACTTATCACGAATAACTAAGTGTACACTCAGAAACAACAACCAGTAAACATTTTTAACGAAAGGTTTTCATAAATATATACTAAGGTATACATATATACAGTAACATTTCATATAACATTAAATTTTAGCAAGTGCATGTATTGGAACACCCCCCCCCCCTATTTTTTTTCTCTATCATACTTTTTCTCTCTTTGTTGAACTACTTTGGTTGAGAAATGCGGTTCAAAAAACCAAATTTGACAAAACGGAGTATGATTAGGCAGTTTTTGAATACCTGCTTTACGAAAATAAATTTAAACTTTTGACATAAAGCTGTTCTTTAATAATTTAAAACAGAAATTATTTTTTATAATTAATCCTTAACAACTTTAGACATGATTTGATGAGTCATAGGGTCATTAAAAGGTGTTTTTAACGTATTAATTAATTTTCTTAATCAGTTCTTCAAAATATTAAAAACTTATTCATAAGAAAATCTTACCTGGTTAGGAAAATTCAACCTCCTTCTATGTCGGTCTTGCAAGGACTGACTGATAACATGCCTGCTTATCTACTGAACCATGTGATAAGTGACGTTAGAGATCACGTGACCCTCATTATCTGCTGATAAGATAAGGACTGACTTGGAATTATCTTAATTAATTACCAAACTTCTCATTTTTTTAAACACCACACTAATCATTGTCCCCATTACTTAATCACGTAAATATAATTTATATAGTTTATAATTATCAGTTTTATACTAACATTTGAGAACTATTCGTATGTGTTGTATTAATTCTGTTAGTTTAATTCATACAAATTTTAACTAAAGCATCCTGTGCTAGTTTTCATACATTTATTATCGCATCACGTGATAGAATTTCTTGCGATGTTTTAGAAATAATAGTATTTAATTTTTTTAATTAGTTAAAACATGAAAAAAAAATTTAATTGCTTTTTAACATGAATCTTTTAAGAGAAACATATTTTATTCTGAAACATTGAATTTAAAAACTAACTCTTAAGAATATGACTTGATGCAATTTACTCATTTTAAACAAGTTAACTTTACTACTTGACGGAAATATATTCAAACGCAAAACGATTTAACTTTCGCATTTTAAAGTTATTTATATATTATACTAACATTTAATTATAATAGGTATAATTTTATTAAAAATACTGAATAAAATTAAATTTATACTATGTAAAAAATTAAAACACCATTTAAAAACATTAAACAAGAACAACAAACTTATAATTAAGAGATGAATAAATATAAATATATGAATCACACAATAATAAAAAGAAATACTTAATCATTCATAAAAATTCTTCCCTTGAACATTCGCATGTATGTTAGTAAAAATATAACACTAAAGTTTTCAAAAATATTATAAGCGTTTCCAAATCAACAAAGATAATTGAGTATTATATATCAAATAATGGACATGTACTCTTTACACTCACATCTTACAATGTAATTAGTAACCAAATTTAATGATTTTTAAGCATGTCTTCTTAAAATTTTTTTTTCCAATGAAAGACTATCACAATTGAATATTAAGCTTTCTCTTCATAACTTTATCGAGAAATATGTAATGTATACCACACGATTTCATTGAATGAATCACAATACAATTAAAACTTCTCATTTTCAATGTTTTTTATACTAGTGTTTATCAAATAGCTGTTTATTCTGAACAATCATCACTTAGTATATTGATGAAAAATTTGTGTTGAACGGTTTTTAACTCAAATGGTGTGAGAGAAGGATATATTAGGACATAAGCTATTAAATATAGAGTCTTTAAAGTTTATACCGGTGCAAGAATTGGCATTTCAAGAAACGAAGTTGTGTCATATTTGAAAGCATTCTTTTTATTCGAAACGCACACATGATCACGATCACATCACTGAAGAGTATAAAGAAGCTGTTTATGTTGTATATAATTTGAATTTTCATTAACACAATATTATAACCGAAGTTTTTCGAGAGTTTGAAAAATTATGATGCACAACGTCTGCACACGTTAACACAGAATAAGATTAGCTTATTCCCTTTCGATGATAAGCGTTATTTGCAGGTAAGATGCATTAACATAACAACATTTTCTTGATAATTTTTCTTGCAGTTTTCGAAACCACAAACATCGGATCATACTTCTCATTTTTAACACGCGACACTAACCATTGGGCCATTAAAGCTCGTAATTTAGTAACTAAAAAGTAAGAAAGATCATCGAAAGTGATTACTTCACACATGCAAAAATAATTTTTATTGTGACTTATCAGTTAAAAATCACGAAGAAAAGAAAAAGAATTCATATGTGTTTAGGATTACTTTGAGATTTTATGAGTCACCTCATCAGTTAAATAGACATATTCACTTCTTATGAAATGTATTATATTTTAGTTTATCAGTCTTAGTGTGATTACTTATTAATAATTTTAGTATCATTAAAAAAGTTTTAAAAAAGTTAAATATATCAAAAATACAAGTTCGTGTTAAAGGTTTAAACAAATTGTTAAAATAATTTTACAAAACTTTACAAATTATTTAAAAATGATTCACTAATATTTAATAATCGACAAATTTTAATAGCCATAATCATTTATATGTGACTTAAGTTTTCTGTTTTAACTGTTAAGTTATTAGATTCCTCCCTTCAATTACATCTCATTGATAAGTTTTAATCAAACAACCAACCAACCATTCAACTGTTTCCGCAAACAACTAGTATGTCAGTTAGATTTCCAGTTTTAACTGTTAAATTATTACATCCCCTCCCCCTCAATTTCATCTCATTGATAAGTTTTCAACAACCAACCACCCAACTATTTATCAACCCTAACAACCAGGTATTTGTTTGCCCTAGTAACCAAAAAGCTTTTATTGACACAGGAACAAAATTTTTAAGATGCAAGACTTGTCATTTTTAATCGAAAAAACAATGACATATGTAATAATTTTTCCTTATTTAAATGAAACCTTTGCATGTGTATGGTAAAACTTGGAAAATTCATTTAATACACAAATTTAAAGTCAACAGACAAGGTCTTCATACTTCTTTTAGTATTTTACTAACATTTTACCAAATATCTTAAGAAATCAACAAATTATTTTAATAAAAATTCTCATTTGTAAGTGACGTTACTAACCTAACTTGAAAAAATTAACTTGTCAAAGCAGGTTTTGATTATTCCAACTTAGTAATAATCATAAGTTTCATATGATAATCAACCTGTTTGGTTATTTCCCAGTATGGTTTTATAAAAAAAGTCTCTCATGCAAATAACATAACTTAACTAACTTGAAAAAATAACTTGTCAAAGCAGGTTTTCAATGATTCAGCTTAGTAATATTCATAAGTTTTATATGATATTCAACCTATTTGGTTATGTCTCAGCATATCTTTATAAAATTTATCTAAAAAACCTTTAATATCAATGTTTAAAAATATGCGAATAATTCAGTTAGTCTTTTAAAGATGATTATTTTCCCTTCTATTATTTAAAAAACATTTTTAAATAAAATTATTACTGATGCCAGTTTATCCCAGTGTTATGAAATGTGCATGTGAAACTTTTAATTCTAATTTTCACATTTTATTATTTCAAATTATTGTTTTCAAGTTGTACTAAAATTTGGAAAAAAATATTTAATTTTCATGCATAATTAAATTGAAATACTTTAATAATAAAGACACATTTAACATTGTATACTCACCAAATCCAACACTTTCACAAATACACGTCCTACTCACTCCAAGGTTTAGGAAGAAATGAGAGATTCAAAGTCCTTATCAGAAAATGTTATCAGATAATTTTATCTTAAGATAGGTGACGTCATAGAACATATGTCATCAACTGGTCACGTGATGTATATCATATGACCGGTGCTTTGTTAATTAATTAATCTTATTAATTAATTATTAAGTATTAAAATAATTATTATTTCTAATAACAAAGAATTAATTATTATTTCTAATAAAATTAATTTAATTAATGAATTAATTGATAATTATTTTAATACTTAATAATTAATTAATAAGATTAATTAATTAACAAAGCACCGGTCATATGATATACATCACGTGACCAGTTGATGACATATGTTCTATGACGTCACCTATCTTAAGATAAAATTATCTGATAACATTTTCTGATAAGGACTTTGAATCTCTCATTTCTTCCTAAACCTTGGAGTGAGTAGGACGTGTATTTGTGAAAGTGTTGGATTTGGTGAGTATACAATGTTAAATGTGTCTTTATTATTAAAGTATTTCAATTTAATTATGCATGAAAATTAAATATTTTTTTCCAAATTTTAGTACAACTTGAAAACAATAATTTGAAATAATAAAATGTGAAAATTAGAATTAAAAGTTTCACATGCACATTTCATAACACTGGGATAAACTGGCATCAGTAATAATTTTATTTAAAAATGTTTTTTAAATAATAGAAGGGAAAATAATCATCTTTAAAAGACTAACTGAATTATTCGCATATTTTTAAACATTGATATTAAAGGTTTTTTAGATAAATTTTATAAAGATATGCTGAGACATAACCAAATAGGTTGAATATCATATAAAACTTATGAATATTACTAAGCTGAATCATTGAAAACCTGCTTTGACAAGTTATTTTTTCAAGTTAGTTAAGTTATGTTATTTGCATGAGAGACTTTTTTTATAAAACCATACTGGGAAATAACCAAACAGGTTGATTATCATATGAAACTTATGATTATTACTAAGTTGGAATAATCAAAACCTGCTTTGACAAGTTAATTTTTTCAAGTTAGGTTAGTAACGTCACTTACAAATGAGAATTTTTATTAAAATAATTTGTTGATTTCTTAAGATATTTGGTAAAATGTTAGTAAAATACTAAAAGAAGTATGAAGACCTTGTCTGTTGACTTTAAATTTGTGTATTAAATGAATTTTCCAAGTTTTACCATACACATGCAAAGGTTTCATTTAAATAAGGAAAAATTATTACATATGTCATTGTTTTTTCGATTAAAAATGACAAGTCTTGCATCTTAAAAATTTTGTTCCTGTGTCAATAAAAGCTTTTTGGTTACTAGGGCAAACAAATACCTGGTTGTTAGGGTTGATAAATAGTTGGGTGGTTGGTTGTTGAAAACTTATCAATGAGATGAAATTGAGGGGGAGGGGATGTAATAATTTAACAGTTAAAACTGGAAATCTAACTGACATACTAGTTGTTTGCGGAAACAGTTGAATGGTTGGTTGGTTGTTTGATTAAAACTTATCAATGAGATGTAATTGAAGGGAGGAATCTAATAACTTAACAGTTAAAACAGAAAACTTAAGTCACATATAAATGATTATGGCTATTAAAATTTGTCGATTATTAAATATTAGTGAATCATTTTTAAATAATTTGTAAAGTTTTGTAAAATTATTTTAACAATTTGTTTAAACCTTTAACACGAACTTGTATTTTTGATATATTTAACTTTTTTAAAACTTTTTTAATGATACTAAAATTATTAATAAGTAATCACACTAAGACTGATAAACTAAAATATAATACATTTCATAAGAAGTGAATATGTCTATTTAACTGATGAGGTGACTCATAAAATCTCAAAGTAATCCTAAACACATATGAATTCTTTTTCTTTTCTTCGTGATTTTTAACTGATAAGTCACAATAAAAATTATTTTTGCATGTGTGAAGTAATCACTTTCGATGATCTTTCTTACTTTTTAGTTACTAAATTACGAGCTTTAATGGCCCAATGGTTAGTGTCGCGTGTTAAAAATGAGAAGTATGATCCGATGTTTGTGGTTTCGAAAACTGCAAGAAAAATTATCAAGAAAATGTTGTTATGTTAATGCATCTTACCTGCAAATAACGCTTATCATCGAAAGGGAATAAGCTAATCTTATTCTGTGTTAACGTGTGCAGACGTTGTGCATCATAATTTTTCAAACTCTCGAAAAACTTCGGTTATAATATTGTGTTAATGAAAATTCAAATTATATACAACATAAACAGCTTCTTTATACTCTTCAGTGATGTGATCGTGATCATGTGTGCGTTTCGAATAAAAAGAATGCTTTCAAATATGACACAACTTCGTTTCTTGAAATGCCAATTCTTGCACCGGTATAAACTTTAAAGACTCTATATTTAATAGCTTATGTCCTAATATATCCTTCTCTCACACCATTTGAGTTAAAAACCGTTCAACACAAATTTTTCATCAATATACTAAGTGATGATTGTTCAGAATAAACAGCTATTTGATAAACACTAGTATAAAAAACATTGAAAATGAGAAGTTTTAATTGTATTGTGATTCATTCAATGAAATCGTGTGGTATACATTACATATTTCTCGATAAAGTTATGAAGAGAAAGCTTAATATTCAATTGTGATAGTCTTTCATTGGAAAAAAAAATTTTAAGAAGACATGCTTAAAAATCATTAAATTTGGTTACTAATTACATTGTAAGATGTGAGTGTAAAGAGTACATGTCCATTATTTGATATATAATACTCAATTATCTTTGTTGATTTGGAAACGCTTATAATATTTTTGAAAACTTTAGTGTTATATTTTTACTAACATACATGCGAATGTTCAAGGGAAGAATTTTTATGAATGATTAAGTATTTCTTTTTATTATTGTGTGATTCATATATTTATATTTATTCATCTCTTAATTATAAGTTTGTTGTTCTTGTTTAATGTTTTTAAATGGTGTTTTAATTTTTTACATAGTATAAATTTAATTTTATTCAGTATTTTTAATAAAATTATACCTATTATAATTAAATGTTAGTATAATATATAAATAACTTTAAAATGCGAAAGTTAAATCGTTTTGCGTTTGAATATATTTCCGTCAAGTAGTAAAGTTAACTTGTTTAAAATGAGTAAATTGCATCAAGTCATATTCTTAAGAGTTAGTTTTTAAATTCAATGTTTCAGAATAAAATATGTTTCTCTTAAAAGATTCATGTTAAAAAGCAATTAAATTTTTTTTTCATGTTTTAACTAATTAAAAAAATTAAATACTATTATTTCTAAAACATCGCAAGAAATTCTATCACGTGATGCGATAATAAATGTATGAAAACTAGCACAGGATGCTTTAGTTAAAATTTGTATGAATTAAACTAACAGAATTAATACAACACATACGAATAGTTCTCAAATGTTAGTATAAAACTGATAATTATAAACTATATAAATTATATTTACGTGATTAAGTAATGGGGACAATGATTAGTGTGGTGTTTAAAAAAATGAGAAGTTTGGTAATTAATTAAGATAATTCCAAGTCAGTCCTTATCTTATCAGCAGATAATGAGGGTCACGTGATCTCTAACGTCACTTATCACATGGTTCAGTAGATAAGCAGGCATGTTATCAGTCAGTCCTTGCAAGACCGACATAGAAGGAGGTTGAATTTTCCTAACCAGGTAAGATTTTCTTATGAATAAGTTTTTAATATTTTGAAGAACTGATTAAGAAAATTAATTAATACGTTAAAAACACCTTTTAATGACCCTATGACTCATCAAATCATGTCTAAAGTTGTTAAGGATTAATTATAAAAAATAATTTCTGTTTTAAATTATTAAAGAACAGCTTTATGTCAAAAGTTTAAATTTATTTTCGTAAAGCAGGTATTCAAAAACTGCCTAATCATACTCCGTTTTGTCAAATTTGGTTTTTTGAACCGCATTTCTCAACCAAAGTAGTTCAACAAAGAGAGAAAAAGTATGATAGAGAAAAAAAATAGGGGGGGGGGTGTTCCAATACATGCACTTGCTAAAATTTAATGTTATATGAAATGTTACTGTATATATGTATACCTTAGTATATATTTATGAAAACCTTTCGTTAAAAATGTTTACTGGTTGTTGTTTCTGAGTGTACACTTAGTTATTCGTGATAAGTCATCTAAGAAATATTCCCCAAGTAAATTATCCCCAAGTATGAGTACATTTTAAAATGAACCCTTCGTTTATATTTTTAAACACTTAATTTTATAACAGTTTTAATTATGTGATCGTTTAAATAAAAGGTTAGTTTAAATCTTCAAATAGTTAAATCCTAAATGAATGTGATACATTCATTATTTTACTAATAAAGTAAATGAATATATAAATATTTAAGTTTTATTTAAAGTTAATCTGTGAGAAAAGAAAAAAAACCTCCAATTTGATATTAATTTAAAATCTGAATTAATAAAATCATTATTGCGACGCAATTGGCATCTTCATTAGTTAATCATAGTTAAAATATAACGTCGATTGAATTGCAGTCTCTGGGGTAAAACCTTATCTAAGATAAGAATGAATCATGCTTTTACTCATTCGCATGCGATAAGTAGGTAAATCCGTATTGCATGAACACAGGTGATTTGAATACTATACGATGAAAATTAATATGTACTAAACTAATAAAATAAGTTTGTTACCTAAAACGAAATGCTTAGATTTAAATATTTTTATAATATTAAATAACAATCAAATAGTAAAGTTTCGTTCTCTAAAGCGCATTTATTTTTTCATAATATTCACGAAAATTGTTCAGTTTGTTATTCTAGTTTAAAAATACTGCTAGTTAATTCTATGTATATATATGTGTTATGAATGTATTTATTTTTTAGTGCCATTTTTTAAACTTTCTTCTAACCTTTACTTAAAATAGAGTCACACTCATAATAAGCTTCAATTGCCCTCATTAATAAATTTCTCATAAAATTTTTAATTCCTATTTTTATCTATCGAAAAAGGAACCCAATTAAATTGAATTGTCTTTTTTCCTTTAATTAATCATTTCTTAAATTAAATGTGACTAAATTTTCCACTCGAAAACAATCTAAGTCGCTTCATAAGACACCCCTTAAAAATAAAGTACCACCATTAAAATTTATTCATTATCCAAAAATAACATCCTCAAACCAGGATCATCAAAAAATAATCTAACTAAATAAATAAATTAATAAAATTAAATTTTCCATTGCTCGAAGATAATCAAGGACTCTGAACAGTTAGGTCGACAAGCGTAAATAAATGTTAGTACGTAAAATTCAATTTTGAAACATATTTTTCATTCAAATTTTAAAGTTATTTTTTAACTATTCTAAAATATCAGGTGTATAACATAGTTCACTAAAAATAGTACTCGAAATAATTCTAAAGTTCCTTCATTAAATTAATATTTAAAATTATTATTCCCAAATTCCCATTACAAGCATGTGTTATTTCATGCATACATATATACAACACATGCACATACATACAACACATACGTGCAACATACACATACATACAACACACACATACATACAACACACACATACATACAATACAAACATACATACATACACACACATATATACAACACACACATACATACAACACATACATACATACACATACATTCACACACATACATACAACACACACAAAATAATAATAATAATCATTTAAATTAAGTTTTCATCAAGGTTCGAAGAAAACCACACATTTCGAACCGTTAGGGCGACGAGCGCAATTCAATGCTAGCACGTAAATTTCCATTTAAAAACATATTTTCTCATTCAAATTTTAAAGTTATTTTTTAATTATTCTAAAATATCAAGTGTATAACATAGTTAACTAAAAATAGTACTCTAAATAATTTTAAAGTTCCTTCATTAAATTAATGTTTAAAGTTATTATTCTCAAATTCCCATAAGCAGCATGTGTTATTTATGACGGTGGGTAGAGATAAAGGTTATTCAGGTCTTTCTAAGATATTCTAAGCCAATATGCAAACATGACTCGAAGAAAATTACAAACTCCGTACGGTTAGGTCGACGAGCGCACGTCAATCTCATTGCAAAAAAGTTAAAGTCCTCCTATCAAACATTTATATCCGCAAAATATCCTTCGTGAATGATTAGTCTAAAATAATAATTTCCTCCAAAATACCCGCTTAACTCATCATGTAAGAGCACAGTGGGAAAAAAAAAAAAAAAAAATCTCCCCAAATTCCCATTTAAAATCGAAAAAATAAACTCTTAAATTTCACTAAACTGAAAATTTTTAAGTTGACACATTAAAATTAAAAACCACTCATACAATAGTATAGAAAAAACATTCTGTGTACCCAAATACCCGCTTAACTCCTCATCTAAAACACGGTGAAAAAAAAAAAAAAAAAAAGTCCCTTCATTCCTTATTTTTAATTACCTTTTTAAATGAACAACAGCATAACGCAATCGAAAAACATACCCCACGCACTGTAACACGCCGAAATAATTAAAGTGGTCTTCATTATTTTTAATTATTATTTGAAATTAACTTTAATGATTCATTTGTTAAATTGGATTAACTTTTACACTTGACTCAAAATAAATTTAAACTGTTGAAAATTTTAAAGTTTAAATTATTAAAAATTTCTTAATAAATCACCACTCGAAAAATAATCCCTCATACTAGAGTATGTTGAAAAAAATTTCATTCATAATTTTTAATTACCTTTTCATATGAACAACAGCATAACTCTATCGAAAAACATACCCCACGTACACCTCGAAAATTTTAAAGTCCCCACATTAAAATTAAAAAACACCCCCATACTATAGTATGGTTTAAAAATTCTAACTCCCTAAAATTCCCGCTTAAAATTAAAAAAAAAAAAATCCTTTTAACCCCTTCTCTTACAAGACGATGTCAGCAGGAGGAGGAGGAGGATTGAGGAGGAGGGCTGTGGAGGAGGATTGAGGAGGAGGAGCCCTCCTCCCTCCTCCGATCCTCAATCCTCCTCCTGAGGCCTCCTCCTCCCTCCTCCGATCCTCAATCCTCCTCCTGAGGCCGGACCGGCACTTTTCCCCTACTCACCGCATATTCAACAGAATGCATATTTTAGTGCACCTCGTAAATTCGTATGAATTTTAATATGTTTTACAGGGTGTAACATCTTTAAAATTCATTTGAAACGATTTTTTTCCCTAGGCCGTAATGTAGCGGTGAACTTTTGACTATCTTTGTAAATAAACTAATCATGTTAAAAACTTCATTTGAAATAGGGTTCGTGCTAGAGTAAACATCCAAATAACGTCTAAAAATTTAAGGCAATCCGAGTGTTTTTACAAGAGTTAGAGCGCGGACAGACGGACAGATAAACCGAATGCATAAGCACTTTTCAACTTTGTTGAAAAATGCTAAAAACAAAATATATGATGTATTTGGAAACTCAATGATCAATAGTTCAGAAGAAGACAAGTATTTTTCAGGTTTTTTTTATTTGAATTTATAGATCGAGTTGAGCTGTAACTGTTGTTTTACGGACTCTAGTTTGTTTGTTTTTTTTTTCTTTTTTTTTTTTAATTTAAAAAAAAACAAAGCGTTCTTTATAAATTCTTGAAACATTATGCATGCAAGACTTATTCTGTTACATTTATTTTTCCTTACTTATGTTTTCTTTCCACAAGCTTTTAACTTCACCATAGCTCAAAGATTTTTACATTTAATTCACTTAATTACATTTAATTTACATTTAATTCACTAATTCAATTACTTTATTATTTAATTAATTATTAAATTAATTATTTTAATTTATTTAATTTTTTAAACTACGAACTTTTAAAATAAATAAATTTTTACTAAACTAATTATTTAAATTTTAAAACTACGAGTTTTTAAAATAAGTAAATTATTATTCTTTAATTTTGCACGAACTTTTGATTATTATTATTATTATTATTATTATTATTATTATTATTATTATTATTATTATTATTATTATTATTATTATTATTATTATTATCGTCATCATTATTTCAATATTATTATCAATAGTAATAATTTTTTTTACTGTATTTCATCTATCACAAAAATCTCTTTCTGTAAATATATAATTTATAATTACACACTTCTCCTTAACCACATACTTATTTTCTAAAATTCATTAATTCCTAAATTTATCGCATAATGTTTTATAAAACAACTATGTCACCAAAAAAACAGAAAAAAAATCGGCAGTTAGCTGCAAAAGAAAATAAACTCTGACTTTTAGTCAATAACTAATTATCGAAAGAATAGCGGGGAGAGTTGTTATTTATAAATTGAAAAATGTGCCTAATTTATAAAATATGTTGGCATTTTCATAATCAGAACAGCTATTTTCGTATGAGTTTATTTTGTTTGTTTTGCCCTCTTTGTGCGCTTTAAATTTGGGGTATTGTTTATGTTAGAAAGTATTCAAGATGAAATTATTGCCTAATATTACGACCGACAACAAAAGAAGTATAAGAGATGCAGTTTATATGTACAGGTTTTATTTAAGGTGATAAATATACTTAAGCGCTTTTTTTTTTATATGAAATTAATATTTTCTGCCGAAAAGGACAGAAGGTTATTATAACTTATAAAATTGTTATTTGATAGATACTTACGCTTATGGAGATATTTTAAGCTCGCAGAAAAAATTAAATTCTGAAAAAAAAATTACTATAAAAAAATCTTGTTTGGATTTTTAAACAAACTTTTTAACTATTTGCAAAATAGTTGTTGTCCTCGATAAAGAACTGGGAAATCTGAAGTATATCTGAATCTTTTTAATGGTTGAATTCCGCAACTGTTATATTTTATTCGTCTTCTCATTGGTCCATGTTTAATGTCCAAAAATGGAATACTTCTGTTCTCACAATGACAAAAAAGTTAATAATTTGGAATGACAAAAAAGGATAATAATTTGGAAACAAATTGTGATAAAGATTTCCAGCAAACTTCATTTAAAAGTGCATTTTTTTTCTCTACGCAAGGATGTAAAAATTTAAAATGTGCTATTTTAGAAGTTTAAAAATTTGCAGTTCCGAAAATTGTAAAACTGAAATTTCATTTAAAAATTGTTAATGATGGGGCCAGGAATATTACCGTTTAATCCATGTTGTAATTAATATGAGGCATTCAGAAATCAGTCTGATTAACACCATTAAATAAAAAGGCAAATTTTAAATAATTAAAGTTGTATATCTATAAACTACTATTTTTAGGTGCGTTCGTAATTATGTAAATACGTAGCCCCTATAGTTGTCGTTCATCCGTCCGTCTGTCTGTCCGTCCGCATATAACAACGCAAAAACTACCCAACCGAATCATTTGAAATTTAAAATACATAATTATTACATAATTTTGTCGAGTCATTTCAAGTTTTATGAAAATCGGATGCATAGATCAATTACAGGGACAATCAAAAGGATTCCGTTACATTACGATCAATGGGGAAAAAGTTTCAAATGCATTTTAATCGTTTGAAATTTATGATATTTAATTATTGCATAATTTTGTCGAGCCATTTCAAATTTTATGAAAATTGGATGCATAGATCAATTACAGGGACAATCAAAAGTATTCCGTTACATTACGGTCAATGGGATAAAAAGTTTCAAATGCATTTTAATGGTGTTAAACTGATTCGAACATAATAATATTGACATGAACCTATGAAGTATATATATATACATATATATACTAAAATATATCTGTGATGCAAAGAAGATTTATTATTAAATTACAGGGCCACACAAAAGTATTTCACTACGTAATGCTATACGGGGAAACATTGTTTGGGTCATGCTTTAATTATTTTAATTATATATATTTAATGGAATACAAGGATTTCGACCACTATACTGTACCCGAAGTACTGTCTATTATATCAGTAAGATCTGAATATTTTTGAAATTTCGTTATCGTACGAACGCACCTCATTTGCTACGCTTCACGTGCAATTTCCAACTTGTTTATCATTCGTTTAGGAATATTAATGTTTATTGCATGGCGTACGTAATATATGACTCGCTATAATCATCATAAAAATTATGTTTGTTATTATTATTAATTTAAATATCGAATTTATTTATAAGTCTTTAAAATTTCAGTCTTTGAAAATATCATTTTCCAAATAGTCGTTGTAATTTGCTAAATCACAGTTTTGTTTATTTACTTATTTATTTTTCATTTGAAGTATTAACTTTATCAGTACTTAATTCTTATACCCAAATTTTAACTAATATTTATTAATATTTTGGGATATTTATTGTTAAGTAAAAAATAATAGTCATTTGTATTTAATCACATTTTTATTGCTCACAATTTCATTTACATCAATCATACAATTCTAAATATTTTGATGATTATTAATTTCTAAATGATTTGAAATACCAAAATTTCTGTGGTTCGTCTAACAGTTTTACATTTGAAAGTTTTTTCTGAATTTCAAATTTTTGTCTTAATAACAGATTAAATGATAAATGAAAATCATTAAAGAGACAAGCAAAAGAAAAACATCTCTAATTATTATTAGACTTTATGAAGTTAGGATTGTTGTTAGACTTTGTTGATTCAATTTATCAACCTGTTTGGCGACTTCAAACAATCAAAATAGTCAAAAATAAACCTTTAAATCGCCCTGCATAAACTTGCCCTTTTCCGACGGTTAAAACATTGTTTTAACAGCATTTTATATAATAGAAAAAAAATTGTAAATTAAAATGCATATCAAGTGATAAATGGAATTACCATCAATATTTAATGTATATAAGAAGAAATGTCAATGTTCGTTTGTACAAAACAGTTAATCTCCTAAAGTTTTTCACCGATTGCTTTAAAATTCACAGATTGAGTTACATTCGAATGTGAGCGTGTTGTTACATATTTTTTGTGAACTTCGTCCTTTCCCCTTCCACCAGGTGCGTTTTTTGATTTTTTTCCGAAACCCATCATGTGATATATCATTTGAAAGTGAATTGACCACTGTTTCACATTGTACACTTTTCCTCTTTCTGCCTCCAGTTTCCTCCCGGTGGGAGTACATTACTGAAATATTTCATTAATATTTTTAGTTTCTTTTTGTTTTGTTTTTTCTTTGCTTATTAGTTCGTGTTTTTTTGTTTTTGTTTATTGTTTTTGTTTTCATTTTAGCTCTCCGGTTATTAAACCTAAGAGCTAATGTGGCTACAAATTCTGTCTGTATGTATGTATTCTAGGTGGGCTTTTTTCGATATTCTATGACGGATAGTGCGGGAAAGTTATCACTAGTGGCACTCAGTTCACACAAAAAATATGATATTTTTTGACAATTCCTTCATTTTCCGCAAATGGCTTAAGTTCCGAAAAGTTTTGCTCAAATGCTGATTTTTGAACTGTTTTAGCAAAAATATAAAAAAATGTTAAATTAAATTTACTATATCTGAATTTACTTGGAATTTAATATTTAGCGCACGAAATATTTGAATAAGATCTGATTACATATTCTATTATGCGCATATTTTGAATTGTCGTATAAATGAGCAAAAAGTGTAAGTGTTCATTAGTTCTTTCATCGGTTACTCTCTTTTGCATTTATTATGTTCCTCGCTCTTCCCTCGATTCTTCAGTGCGTTCAGTCACATATTTGGATGACGGACCACATAATTTCTTGACAGCAATTCCAGCAAAAGAGTTTATTTCAAAGTTAGAGTCAAAATTTAGTGAAAATCGTTAGAGCCTTTAAATCATTAGAGCAGCCTACTCGTTAGAGCAATTATATATATATACATATATATACACTGCTGTGCAAAATTTAAGGACGAAGGGATTTTCAAACGATAATTTTCACGAATATTCAACAGGAAGTAATATAATTCGAATAATTACTATCCCTGCATAACAGCTAGTCCATATAACATCTCATTTAGGTCACACATGGTCACAAGATTCACAGTCACTACGGCGAAACAAAAAATAGGAAATTCCGTGCGTCTCTTTCATGAGTCTCAAATGATTACTATATGTGACTCCATTGACAGGTCATTGTGACTGCTGCTTTGTGGCCAGTCACCAGGTGACTTTACAATATCGTTTCATTGAGACTCTCGTGTGACCTCTCACATGGAGACTCAATTTCAAAGTCATTGTGAACATTGCATTATGCCAAATTACCAAATTACCAAATCCGTCTCTTTTATGAGTCTCAAATTACTATTATATGTGACTCCACTGTCAGGACACTGCGACTGCTGCTTTGTGACGAGTCACCAGGTGACTTTACAGCGTCGTTTTATTGAGACTCTCATGTGACTGTCATTTGGAAGCTCAATTTCAAAGTCATTGTCAATGTTGCATTATTATAAATAACCAAATAATGACACATTAAAGTCACATGGTGACTTGCTATCGAAAGACTTTGTCAAATGGTAACAGAGACCCTACTGTGAAGTCACCACTGTGAAAAGTAGTGAAAACTCACCATGTGACTTTAATTGGTGATTTATCATAATGCAACATTCACAATGACTTTGAAATTGAGCCTACAAATGACAGTCACACTAGAGTCTCAATAAAACGACACTGTAAAGTCACCTGGTGACTTGTCACAAAGCAGCAGTCGCAGTGATCTGACAGTGCAGTCACATATAGTAGTCATTTGAGACTCATAAAAGAGACGTATGAAATTTCCTATTTTTTTGTTCCACCGTAGTGACTGTGACTCTTGTGACTAAGTGCGACCTGAATGAGAGGTTATATGGACTAGCTGTTATGCAGGGATAGTAGTTATTCAAGTTATATTATTTCCTTTTGAATATTCGCGTGAAAATTATCGCTTGAAAATCCCTTGAAAATTGGCATTTTGGGACTCCGTCCTTAAATTTTGCACACCAGTATATATATATATATATATATATATATATATATATATATATATATATATATATATTGGCCCTCATAATGACCCAAAATTAACCCTCTAACCCGAATTTCTGGAACATGTAACCTAGTCCAATAGTTTCCCCGTGTCAAAAAACGATTGGAGGCAAAATTTCGTTAAATTCGACTGAGCCGGGTTTATATATATATACGTATAATTAGCTTGACCCTGACCCTTTATGACCTAAAAGAACCCACTAATCGAATTTTCTCGAACATGTGATCTAGCCTAATGGTCTTCTTGTAGCCGAAAATGGCGAAATACAAAATATTGTCAGAATCATTACAACCGTTTTTAAGATTAAATTTACACACATACAATTTTTGCTCATATTATAATATAAGATGAACAGCAGTTATTCGGAATCATGTTGTGAAAACCAATGCACAGAGTGGTATTTCGTTGAAAAAGCTGGTTAATAGTCATAATCTCAAACCTCATGCTTATTTGTTAATTTTCACGTTCACGTAAATGCATTGACCTATCCATATAGTAACTGGTCCTTTTTATAGATTCTCTTAGTGCCTGCAATCTTATACGGGTGTGTTTTGCTTATCAATCGTTGTGTTCTCGGAATACTATCCTTTTTATTAATGTTTTAGATTAATATCCTCGGTCGCATTTTTTTTTTTTTTTTTTTTTAATTATTTTTAACACAATGTATTTCTTTTAAAATTTTCATATTTGAAAATATTGCTTTTCTCATTTTCTTCTTTTTTTAACTAAAAATTTCAGATAAAGAGATAATTCTAATAGGGAGTTAAACTGTGTTTAATGATAACTCTGGTGTTTATACAAAGCAAACAAATATTTCTTTAAAAAGTGAGAGAAAATATTTCACCTGTATCCTCTTTTTCTATATTTTTTACTTTATTTTCTTTATTTTTTAACCACCAGAAAATATTAAAAAAATATTTTTGAAAAACTTTAAGTAAGGTACCCTGGGGTAATAACGCCACGTTAAGGTTCTACCAATTTTCACGGCTTAGTTTTAGATTGTATTTTTCAAACAAATATAGGATCTGATACAGCAACTCATTGACTATCTATGTAAAATAAAATAATTTAACAGATATGTATTCATAAAATGTAATGGCGTTTTTTCTTGACCAATGCCATTTGGCGTTATTACCCATCTATATGGGTAATAACGCCATGCAAACAAAACTATGAAATAAGATGGAATAATTGCATGTAGATTGCCCATTTCTAAAAATACAAACTCTACAAACTTAGAAATTGACAAATTGCATTCTAAGCTATTGAAAATGTTCAATTTTTTGTGAAAGTGTAAAAAAAATAAAGGTGTGGTGTGGGAGGGGGGGATGAGGCGAAAGAATATCAGACAGTGAGCTTCTTTTTGCTTAAAAAAGACCGCTTAAATAGAAATATGAGAAACATTGCACAGTTTTAACTGTGTTTATTTAAATCAGTATTTAGGATGTAGTTCGGCCACTGTAGGGAATCAACCGGGGTATTAATGTCAAGGATTGGCGTTATTACCCCGGTATAGTTATTGCGCAGTACATTTTAAATTACAAATTATCTCGAGAAGATATCCAAAATCTTCAACAGCATTTTAAAAGTACATGAAATGCACTACAAATTTATGTAATTAACAAAGTATTTCCGGATAAAAAGATTGTCTTCACATCACAAAACGTATCTCGCAAATTTTAGATCAAGCGTTAATTTTAGTTGTTTGTGAAAACAATAAGACCTAAAAATGAAACAAATTAACCTGAAGCTGTTTTTTGCGATTTATATGACTCAAAACCTTTCTGCGCAGAGCACATGGGTGTCATTTACCTGATTATTTCATAATTATGCAAAATATAAGCACTTGGCGTTATTACCCCAGGGTACCTTATATTAATAGTTTTGTTCTTCAGTTAACAAACAATATGGGAACATTAATAATCAAGTGAATATATAAATAATGGGATAAAGCATGTGATAAATCAGTATGACAGTGAAATAACAGACGACAAATCGGAGTTTTTTAAAGAAGAAAATTGCAGAAATTACGAAATGTTCAGAAATTGTATATCACATGCTTCGTAACAGATTAAGATTTTTTAAATATCATTATAAATAGGAATGAAACTCGATAAAATTAATTGAAAAACGATCCCAAAAGAAAAAATATAATGAATTGCTACAAGGAATAAAAACTTTACATATCTGGACTAGAGAGAAAATCAGTCGTCCAACAACAAAATTTAAGGATTGTAGTAATAGAAGCAAAAGATGCAATTAAGCTTGAAATACGTCATAAAGAAATAGCATAGGTTGCTGAAAAATTAAAAAAGTTTCTGGATATGCAGATGGCTCAAAAATATTTAAGAGGCTATGGTCATCTGAACTATATCCATAAAACATTGATATGTCATCACAATTAAGAAAAAATAACCAAAATGGCTCAAAAATACCAACCGCTGAAGCTTTCGTTGCATCTAGTCTGAGCTTACGTACAAGGTTTTGTACATTTGATAGTTTGTTTTTGCATATAGAATAAAAACGGTTTGATTTTACATAATAAAGTTACTTTAGGATTTGTTAGTAGCAGAACAGGCAGAATATTTTAAAATCATTCATTCATTATTTTAAAATCTCTTTTTAGGTAAATGAAAATCTGAGATGTCTATAATATTATTTGAACGATTCTTTATTGTAAATAGGTTGGTAAGACAGCATGATTATATTCCTTCTCTGACAAAACCTAAATATTATTATTTATTTGCATCACAAAAAATCAGCACTTCTTTATTTAAATGAAACAAAAAGTATTAATTATGATGCGCTAAGAAAAGGATTAAATGCTCAGATAGATACGTACGTGGTCTATGAACCCAGCTTCGTATAAATATAAATCAATTGAAATATATGATCACCTGAGAGTTATTGTTTGAATAGCATGTAATCACAACTATATTTATTCTATATTAGTTAAGTGGTAGTCTGAAGTTTGATACAGTAGAATAACTTTTTACTTTTTGATGGAACTTCAGCATTTTTCTTAGCAAAAAGCTATCAAAATACATATCCCAATGTAGTATCGCATGCAAATTGGCTTATGATTAATTCCAAGATTTTGAAATCACATTTTAAAATTGAAGTAATTAAATGTGGAAATCTGATTTGTGACATTCATGTATTTATAGTCTCCTAGGTATTACAAGCACTTTTACTTACGTGAGTCTCAATGAGATAATTTTAAATGTAATACTGTTTTGCATACAATATTGACAAACATCATGTACAGCATTCAAGAGTAAAACTTTTATAAACATAATCGTATATACTCGGACGAATGCTTATTGTTATATATATCTATAAACACTATCTTTCTATCGATATTTTTTGTGATACAAATGTAATTTCTTCTCAAATGCGCAACGCACAATTTCTACAGTGACGTCGTCAGTGACGTCACGTTGATCAGCTGACGTGAGAAGAAAACGATCCGAGAAAAGGTCGCCTCCCACTCAACTCTGCTATAGTTGTCTCTTCTACAGTTGATTCTGTCTTCTTCCACCGAACTTCATACAGTTTAATTTGTCATATAAGAAGACTCTTCATTAGAAATGATATTTTTATCATGTAAAACATAGAAGACTTTAAAATTCTTGTATAAACATTTTTTTTTTTTTTTTTTTTTTTTTTTTTTTGCTCCAAGGTGTTTTATTTTTATGCTGTTAAATTGGGCTAAGTATTCCACATACTCTTTTTCATCCTGATTAATTAAAGATGACAGCAATTTTTTTTAATTTGTCGTATATTGGTATAAAACTGTCAGACCACTAAAACACATGCCTCCTAAACATATAAAATAGATGGCACATTTGATTCATTTTCATTTTCCTTCACTGTGAAAATGTTAATGTCCTGGAAACTTTACCATCGAGTTTTGTTTATATTTTTTTAGTCTTAAAGATGCACGTCTTTGTTACCTTTTGACTAAAATAATTTACAGAGTGGCCCAAAAAAGTTTGAAACGCGCTTCAATTTTTTACATGTTGAATATATGTAGTCAACGTTAATTTTTTTTTTTAAATTGTTCAATGTAAAATATATATTAACCCTTTGCACTCGATAGGTGGTTCTTACTGACCACTAGTGTCCCGGGTAAATGCGTGATCCAGATGTTCTGGACACCAGTATTTTAAACTAATTTTCTCCGCATTATCTAATGACCGAACAATATGTTATAAAATATGACGAAATAAACTGTAAGATATTAGTGGTGTCCAACGCATTTGGCGTCCTGATTTACGAATGACACCTGATAACACCAGTGGTGAGTAAGAATCACCTTTTGAGTTCAAAGGGTTAAGATGATACTGATGAAATAGTCCTGAAATTAATTTTCAAAAGCCTTGCGCATTTAAAATTTTTATATGACCGATGTGCTTTATAATTTATATGTAGAAATTTTTTCTTCGTGCTATAACTAGTTGTATAATAAAACTTTTTCGTTTTACGACGAAAACTCTTCTAGTTATAACGTAGCTTTAAAATTTTGGAGCTATAAAGCATTGAAAAATTTCTAGTCCGTTTTCAGAGCATGAAAGTACAAAACTTTCATAAAATATAAAAATCTGATCATAGATAAAAGGAATTTTCACTGTTGTAAAAACTCTATTGTGAATAAAAAGACTCTAAATATAAATTATAGAACCCAAGGACCGTATAAAACATCAAAAATGCAATTCTCTGAAAATTAATAGCAAAACTATTTCATCGAAGTAGACATATTTATAATTTTATTTTGAAAATCTTTACATTTTACTATATATCCTATCTCCAATAAGTAAAAATTAAAGAGCACTTCAATCTTTTGGGAAAAGCCTGTTTGTGTTTCTGTGTGTGTGGGTGCATATGTTAAAAAATTGGAAATGTCATATTAAAATAAATACTTTTGCAGTTTGAGTATAAAAGACATCTCTGCCATTCCACTTTAAAACTTTTAATTAAAATGATTTTTTCCAGTTTCTCTGCTTTAATCCTACTTTACAAAAGCAACACCTGACTCGATTTCATAACAAAAATAAAGCCACAAAAAAGAAATTAACTAAAGCACTGACTCTGAGATTGCCATTTTTGGATAACTAAACTCCATAGACAGCAGTAAAACAGACATTCAGTTCCACTTGTTGTAGGTTAAGTCTTGCTAATGCTGTTATTTGTCTATTAAACTTGATATTGCATAGGTGTTCTTTCAATCTTTCCTTAAATTTCCATCCAGGCATTTCAATATCTGTCTTTTTTTCTCGTGTTTCAATTACTAATGAAATTGCGTAACTGCATGAAATGTCATCATTAGAAATGGGGTTTATCTTGTTATATTAAGTCTCTTAAGTCTTTGAGTTTTCTGATTATTTTCGGCTACTATATTAATATTAAATTTCTTTACCGCATATCATAGCTTCTTATATAAAACAGAAACATAGCTAAAGTTACATAATTTAAGTTTATAAGTTGGGTTGCTTTTATTTCCTTTCATTTCTTAAATCATTTGGTTAATAAAATTAAGGAGGAAATCATTTTCCTTTGCAATGCATTTAGTTTTATTTATTTCATTATCTAAAAAATTGTCGATGCATATTTCAAAGGCTTGTTACACATAAAACCTATAGGCTGCTATTTTTTATCCAAAAGGAGAAAAACTGTCAAAAGATATGGTGTGATTTGATCTACTGAGTTTTCTTTAAAGTATTCTATCTAATTTTCCATAATTCCTCGTCAGTTCACCATCTAAAAAGTATAAGATCTTTTCATTTTCTATTTTTAAGGTTAATTTTATGTTATTGTCAATTGCATTGATATCCTGTAAAAATTCTTTTAGTTTATCAATACTGTAATCCCATATAATAAACACATAATCAACATATCTCAGCAATACTTCAGTTTTTAAATTACATGTATTTAACAGATTAAGCTCTATTAAATTAAAGCCATTAGAGCATCAAATCTCCATTGTCATATTTTTTGACAGCGTTTCTCCTTTTGGATACAAAATAAAAGTCTATAGAATTATGTGAAATAAACCTTTGAAATATGCACAGACAATTTTCTAGATGATGAATGCAATAAAATTAAATATATCATGAAGTAAAATGGTCTCCCTCTTCATTTTATTAATCAACTGATTTACGAAAGAATAATATAAAGCATATAAATGCAATTCAATTGATAAATATAAATTTTGTAACTTTATCTATGTTCCTGGTTTATATAAGAAGCTAACATATGCGGTAAATATGTATACATATATATATATATATATATATATATATGGGTGATTCTACGATAAGAGGTAATTTGTACGGCAATCCGTTTAAAACAGATTTTTTATTCTATATGTTGCTATTTTTTGCAATGAATCGCATCATCTTAATATACTTTATTAAATAACATCACGATTGAATGCCTAATTTAAACACATTTTTCTGAAATTTCTTACAAAGTCAAAAAAGTCCCCTCCCCTGGCATGTCCCCTTGCCGGTTTCAACTTAACTTTCAAACAATACATATATTTTTTCCGCCAGATGCTTGGCTAAAGTATGTTTAATTGGAATTTAAGTAATTATACTTACGTATTATAAAATAAAAAATAAAATAATTTTGTTAATTTCAAATAATTTTTAAAATTAACTTTTGTCCCGCTTTTTTTGTGTCTCTCCCCTGTCAAATTTCGTTCCGCTGAAACAAATATAAATTCAAGGATGGCTATATTGGAAGTAGTGCTTAAGGACATCTATTGGCTTGAAGTTAGCAATACTAAACGCGCAAGCCATTTAAGCGTCGCCATTTTTAGTTGTTGCGACGCGACCGTGTTTTGTAGTGGTTTCGCACGGTGATAGTGTATCTCCCCTGGTAAGTCATAAAACTTATAATATTCATTTAATTCAATTGCATTTACTGCCCTAATTAAACAATACGGTAATACTTAAAGTGAAATACACAATTAACCGAAAAACTAATTCAGTCAGTTAAAAAGTTTGAATTTACACGAAAATGTCTCTCCCCTGCCGTATTTCCCCTGGCACGATAACTGCCAGGGGAGCGAGTCACTGACCAGAAAAAGTTATAAAATATGTATAAAGTGACTTGCCCTCATATGAAAAAGTAAATAAAAGGGACAAAAATGATAATTTAATAGTTTTTGATCAAACTCAAACTTTTCTTTTTGGCCGAATTCTCCATATTTTTGAACCTCTTATCGTAGAATCACCCATATATATATTAGTCTGGTAGCTAAAACAACAAGAAAACTCAAAGATTTAATCTGCAGCAAGATTTACCCTATTTCTAATGATGAAACATTAGGTAATTACAGAATTTCTTTGGCAATTGAAACACAAGAAGAAAAGGTATATATTGGAATGACTGGATGGAAATTTAAGGAAATATTTAAAGAACACGTAATTAATATCAAATTTAATAGACAAATCACAGCATTAGCAAGACTTAATTTACAGCAAAATTTAAATATTCGTTTTAATGAAGCAAGAATCCTCATTCCAATCTCTCATTAACATATTTCAATAATAAAGAAATCCATAGAAATTTTAACAAAAAATAATAAAGCTGCTAATGAAAATGTATTTATAACATCCTAGATGTATGGTTGCAGTTGTTTAAATAGAAAATGTATTGTTAAGTTTGGTTTAGAAGTGTTCGGTATAATTTCTCTTCACCCCTTCCCCCTCCACTGTAAATTGGACTCATTTAGTTATCCAGCCAAAGAATGTGTACAATTACAAAGTTTCAGTGCGCAATCAAAGCTACTCTGATGACGATCAAGATCTGATCGACGTAAATTTGTGAAAGTTTTTAAATTTTTAAAACCTATATTTATTAAGTAATAGCATCTTTTATATTTGTAACAAATAAATACCGCCTAAAAGTTAGCCCCCCCTTGACGGAAAATGAAAAAGAGAGATATGCATTTCGTTTGATCATCGTTTGATCAGATTTGATCAACAATTTTCATCGTTTGATCAACATTATTTAACGAGTTATGATTAAAAATAACCAGGGGGGGGGGGCTAACTTTTAGGAATTTTCAAAATGCTCAAAATTTAAAAGAAAATAGCGATTCTTATCAGAAATCAATCGTAGAGATTTGATCAACTATTTTTAGCGTTTGATCAAACCCGGAAGTGCCCTCAAAATCGATATTTTTAATTCCAGACACCTAAAAGTTAGCCCCCCCATGACGAAATTTCGAGACAAAAATGGTGTCATCTAACGTAAAATTACCTCTAGAGATTTGATCAACCATTTTTAGCGTTTGATCAAACCCGGAAGTGCCCCCAAAATCGATATTTTTAACTCCAGACCCCTAAAAGTTAGCCCCCCCATGACGGAATTTCGAGACAAAAACGGTGTCATCTAGCGTAAAATTACCTCTAGAGATTTGATCAACCATTTTTAGTATTTGATCAAACCCGGAAATGACCCCAAAATCGATATTTTTAGTAATAGACCCCTAAGGAGTTTAGCTCCTCCACCACTTCCATGATGGAATTTCGAGACAAAAATGGTGCCATCTAACGTAAAATCATCTGTAGAGATTTGATCAACCATTTTTAGCATTTGATCAAACCCGGAAGTGCCCTCAAAATCGATATTTTTAGTAATAAACCCCTAAAATTTAGCCCCCCCCCCCCACTTCCATGATGGCATTTCGAAACAAAAATGCTGTCATCTAACGTAAAATTACCTCTAGAGATTTTATCAACCATTTTTAGCGTTTGATCAAACCCGGAAGTGATCCCAAAGTAGATATTTTTAACTACAGACCCCTAAAAGTTAGCCCCCCCCCATGACTGAATTTCGAGACAAAAATGGTGTCATCTAATGTAAAATAACCTCTAGAGATTTGAAGAGCCATTTTTAGCGTTTGATCAAACCCGGAAGTGCCCCCAAAATCGATATTTTTAACTCCAGACCCTTAATAGTTAGCCCCCCATGATTGAATTTCGAGACAAAAACGGTGTCATCTAACGTAAAATTGTCTCTGGAGATTTAATCAACCATTTTTAGCATTTGACCAAACCCGCAAGTGCCCCAAAAATCGATATTTTTAGTATTGGACCCCTAAAATTGAGCACCCCCCTCCACCTGCATGATGGAATTTCGAAAAAAATGGTGTCATCTATCGTACAATTACCTCTAGAGATTTGATCAACCATTTTTAGCGTTTGATCAAACCCGGAAGTGCCCCCAAAATATATATTTTTAACTCCAGACCCCTAAAAGTTGCCCCCCCCCCCATGACGGAATTTCGAGACAAAAACGGTGTCATCTAACGTAAAATTACTTTTAGAGATTTGATCAACCATTTTTAGCATTTGATCAAACCCGGAAATGCCCCCAAAATTGATATTCTTAGTAATAGACCCCTAAGGGATTTAGCTCCCCCCCCCCCCACCTCCATGACGGAATTTCGAGACAAAAATGGTGTTATCTAACGTGAAGGGAGCTCCCACTAACTCACACCCCTAATGAGTCCCATGTGAGGGAGGGATGTTACAAGTTTTTAAATTGACAATTCATATTTATTTCTTAGAACTATGGGTAAATAATTGCAAATATAGTGTGACATTCACATTAAAAGGGTTTAATGTAAATCACAAAGTTTATTTTATAGTAAACAGTTTTAGAAAATACAAATCCAATGAAAAATATGCTTGGGCCCGACTGGTGACGCCAATTAAATTTTGCTGAATGCAGTTTGCCCTTATGTTTTGTACATTAATCATGGAATAGACAATTTCTTGCGAAGATGATTTTTTTTTTCATTTTTCAGCACTAATAGTGTATTGCTATGTAAAAATAAAAGGTTGCAGCTTGAGTTTAATAATTATTATATATTTCATATAGTATATTTTAAAACGGTAATTTGTGCAGTAATTTGTATTTCTTTAAATGTGGTTGATTTTTCAATTAACATGAGATGCATGCAGTTCCATCTACTTATCATAAGATGAGCCCATTACCACTTGTGTATGTACATATTTTTTTTTCTAATTTCTTGAATAACTGATACAAAATTACAGAATATTTTATTTTTCCTCAAAAGATTCATCTTGTTTAAATGATGAGATTGAAAGTTTTCTAATATGGCTAGTGTCAATAGATCGTCTGCTTATTTTGACGGAAGTGTGAAGTTCCCTGAATGTATATGTTATAGCAGAGCAGATGTTTATTTTTTCATTGGAAAACCAAAGCATCGAAAAATCGTCTGTCTGACGAAAGATAAATAATAATATCCGAATTAGGGCAAACAAATTGCAGATGTGTGTTCGGCAGAATCCAGCGTTTAAAAAGCCTATGTATTTATTTTGGAAACAAATGATATCCACAAAAACAGAAAAATATTATGTTAATGATTGAATGCCTACGATGCGATGAGGCGTTCTTTATTTCTGTATTTGAAATTACTTCAGATGATCTCATAAAGGCAACTATAGATTTGAAGTTGTGCTAATAAAAGGCAAAGAATTTTTGACTCCCCCCTCCTTTCATTTCGATATCATATGTTATTTTTTAAACCGTAAAACCACAACTTCCTTAATAATACAGTTATCCATGTCTATTTTTTTTCAATTGTGACATGCAGATATGGTTATACATTGATTATTTGCACGATTATTTTATTCAAATGAAGAGGAGTGAATAAAATATTACTATTTTAAATTAAATAAGTTTGTATCAAATAATACTTACAAGAAATAACTGCTACATAAAAATAATTGATAATTAGCTTCTTGTTACATAATACAATCAATAATAATGTATCATCGTGCACTTGCCGAGCCCGGTGAGGGAGGGGGGAGGAGAAGAGAGAGCATTGGCAGAATTTCTTTAAAAAAAAAACAGGTGGACAAAGTTATTTCACTTTTCTTTGACGGTAAACGCAAATATCATTTCAAACATACAGTCGACTCTCGTTAATTCGAAATCGGATAATTCGAATCTTCGCTTAATTCGAACTAAACATGAAGTTCCGAAATTTTCAAAGGCAGAATAACGTTAAAAATTTTCATTAATTCAATTTCATTTTCTCTTGACTTCGTTTAATTCGAACTAACGAGAATTCCGATTTTTCATTTTTCTTTTCTTTTTCACGACTTTCAGATCATTTGAATAACTTTCTTTCTTTGATTTTTGTGAAAATTGTTCCTTAGTGTTCCAATAGTATACATGGGTGATTCTACGATAAGAGGTAATTTGTACGGCAATCCGTTTAAAACAGATTTTTTATTCTATATGTTGCTATTTTTTGCAATAAATCGCATCATCTTAATATACTCTATTAAATAACATCACGATTGAATGCCTAATTAAAACACATTTTTCTGAAATTTCTTACAAAGTCTAAAAAAGTCTCCCCCCTGGCATGTCCCTTTGCCGGTTTCAATTTAACTTTCAAACAATACATATATTTTTTCCGTCAGATGCCTATCTAAAGTATGTTTAATTGGAATTTAAGTAATTATACTTACGTATTATAAAATAAAAAATAAAATAATTTTGTTAATATCATATAATTTTTTTAATTAACTTTTGTCCCGCTTTTTTTGTGTATCTCCCTGTCAAATTTCGTTCCGCTGAAACAAATATAAATTCAAGGATGGCTATATCAGAGGTAGCGCTTAAGGACATCTATTGGCTTGAAGTTAGCAATACTAAACGCACAAGCCATTTAACCGTCGCCATTTTTAGTTGTTGGGACGCGACCGTACGGTGTAATGGTTTCGCACGGTGATCGTGTATCTCCCCTGGTAAGTCATAAAACTTATAATATTCATTTAATTCAATTGCATTTACTGCCCTAATTAAACAATACGGTAATAATTAAAGTGAAATACGCAATTAACCCAAAAACTAATTCAGTCAGTTAAAAAATTTGAATTTACATGAAAATGTCTCTCGTCTGCCGTATTTCCCCTGGCAAGATAACTGCCAGGGGAGCGAGTTACTGACCAGAAAAAGTTATAAAATGTGTATAAAGTGACTTGCCCTTATATGAAAAAGTAAATAAACGGGACAAAAGTCATAATTTAAAGGTTTTTGATCAAACTCAAACTTTTCTTTTTGGCCGAATTCTCTATGTTTTAGAACCTCTTATCGTAGCATCACCTATATACAGGGTGTATCTAAACTACTGGGCAAAACTTTAAGGGGTGATAGTACACATAAAGACAAATAATATTAAATGGGAAACTAAGGGTCCCAAACGTCTTCCGAAGGATATAGGCGCCATCAAAGTTTAGGGTCCAAAATTTAAAATGATTATAAAAAACGGAAAAATTGGTCGATTCGTTTGCGGTTTTCACGAAAACTATTCTTTATGTCAGTATTGTCTTGAAAATAAATTATAGAGATAAATTTCAAAAAATGCCGATAGAGGGCGCTTTAGACTTTGGAATAACGAACAACTACTTTTTACTGTTATTTTTTGCATATCAATAAATTTTTTTAGAAGTTTAGACATAAACTTAAATTTTAAGCTCAAGATCTGTGGTTAAGTAGCACAAACTGAACTGTGTACGATGGTAGTGGGTAGGTTCAAATTTCAAATGATTATAAAAAACAGACTAATTGATCAATTGATTTGCGGTTTTCACTATTGTCTTGATTGTCAGTATTGTCTTGAAAATAAATTATAAACATAAATTTCAAAAATGTCGATAGAGGGCGCTTTAGACTTTGGAGTAACGTACAACTATTTTTTATCGTTATTTTTTGCATCTCATTAAAATTTTTTAAAGCTTAGACATAAACTTAAATTTTATGCTGAAAATCTGAATCGTTGAAAGTGGTTAAGTAGCGCTAGCTAAACTGTGTTCAATGGGGGTGCGAAAGTTCAAATTTCAAATGATTATACAAAACAGAAAAATTGGTCGATTCGTTTGCGGTTTTTTCTAAAACCATTCTTTATGTCAGTATTTCCTTAAAAATAAATTTTAAAAATAATTTTAAAAAAATCTGTTAAAGGGCGCCTTAAAATTTAGGGTAACCAACAATAATTTTTAACTGTTATTTTTTGTATCTAATTAAATGCTTAAAAAAGCTTAGACTTAAATTTTGAGCTCAAATTCTGAATTGTTGGGAGGGGTTAAGAAGCGCAAACTGAACTGTGTTCTGGAGTTGAAACGTTACCCTGCCCACCCTCCGAACACAGTTCAATTTTTCGCTACTTAATTACTCACAACGATTCAGGTTTTGAGCTCAAAATTTAAGTCTAAGCTTTTAAAACATTTATTTAGATTTAAAAAAAAATAACAGTTAAAAATAATTGTTGGTTACTTTAATATTTAAGGCGCCCTCTAACGGAATTTTTCGAAATTTATCTTTAAAATTTATTTTCAAGGAAATACTGACATAAAGAATGTTTTAGACAAAACCGCAAACAAATCGACCAATTTTGTCCGTTTTTTATAATCATTTGAAATTTGTACTTCCCCACCCCCATTGAACACAGCTCAGTTTGCGCTCCTTAACCACTCTCAACGATTCAGATTTTCAGCTCAAAATTTAAGTTTATGTCTAAGCTTCTAAAAAATTTAATGTGATGCAAAAAATAACGATAAAAACTAGTTTTACGTTACTCCAAAGTCTAAAGCGCCCTCTATCGGCATTTTTTGAAATTTATCTATGTAATTTATTTTCAAGACAATACAGACGTAAAGAATAATTTTAGTGAAAACCGCAAATCAATTGACCAATTTTTATGTTTTTTATAATCATTTGAAATTTGAACCTACCCACTACCATCGTACACAGTTCAGTTTGTGCTACTTAACCACAGATTTTGAGCTCAAAATTTAAGTTTATGTCTAAACTTCTAAAAAAATTTAATGGGACGCAAAAAATAACGGTAAAAAATAGTTGTTCGTTGCTCCAAAGTCTAAAGCGCCCTCTATCGGCATTTTTTGAAATTTATCTTTATAATTTATTTTCAAGATAATACTGACATAAAGAATAGTTTTCGTGAAAACCGCAAACGAATCGACCAATTTTTCTGTTTTTTATAATCATTTCAAATTTTGGACCCTAAACTTTGATGGCGCCTATCTCCTTCGGAAGACGTTTGGGACCCTTTGTTTCCCATTTAATATTATTTTTCTTGATGTGTACTATCACCCCTTAAAGTTTTGCCCAGTAGTTTAGATACACCCTGTATAATACAATGCCTTTGATATCCACTTACTTAGAGCCCCGTCTGTCCATCAGTGACGCTATAAATTTTTCTTCCTTCGTGCTTGTTTCTAATCTTTTAATTAGTTTATGTATTTATACATTCTAATTTAATATTAAGTCATATTCTAATGATAACAGACGAAATAAGTTTAAAAAAGACTATAACATTAATTCTTTTGTAATAGTACCATATTAAGCACGTTTTCCATAGGTCGAACTTCGGATAATTCGAACATTTGTGGTCCCGACGAGTTCGAATTAACGAGAGTCCACTGTACTTCGGAAAAAGCTTTCGGAACAGCGGATAATGTATGGATATACATTACGACAAAATAGAAATGCCACATATTGGAGTATTCCATATTTATGAATAAAATAATTTTATAATCATTTACAGTCATTTAATTTTATAATAAAAAAAAAAAATAATTTTTAGATTAGCATCCTTTTGTAAGGTACCAAATTTATAACAATGTAGCGTTTTGAGATATTAAATTTACGCATCACAGTTTACGTTGGGGCATTTATTCAGAATATGTAAATGAAAAAAAGTAGATTCAGAACTTTGTTTTATAAAATGATCGATTTTTGAAAAGAAAAATGAAATACTTTTCTGAACACATAATGAACGCAAATTTATTAACATTCGGAAAACTAGCTAATTGAATAATTTGAAAAAACATGTTTTCTCACTGTTTCGCTTTTTTTCGGTACACATGGACTATAAAAATGAAACGCAGAATAGCATGTACTTTAATATCATTTTCGCGATTTTTACATTCAAAACTACAAATTCAGGCAAAGCGGAGTTAAACATATAAAGTCATACGAGATTAAAGTTCATTTAAGGGTCACTCATCCCGGGCAAGGCCAGAAGGTACTCTAGTGTATGTCACTCTCTCGCTCTCTCTCTCTCTCTCTCTCTCTCTCGCTCTCTACATATTTATACATATCAATAATTTCCTGTTAGTTTCATGTTAACTTTTTGTCTCCAATAGCATGGAGGAGATAATTTATAGGTCTAATGCTAAAAATATTGATTCTGAGGGCACTTCCGGGTTTGATCAAATGCTAAAAAAGGTTGATCAAATCTCTGCAGATGATTATACGTTAGATGGCACCATTTTTGTCTCGAAATTCCGTCATGGAGGGGGGGTAGGGGAAGCTAAACCCCTTAGGGGTCTATTACTAGAAATATCGATTTTGGGGGCATTTCCGGGTTTGATCAAATGCTAAAAATGGTTGATCAAATCTCTAGAGGTAACTTTACGTTAGATGACACCGTTTTTGTATAGAAATTCCGTCATGGGGGGGGCTAACTTTTAGGGGTTTATTACTAAAAATATCGATTTTGGGGGCACTTCCGGGTTTGATCAAAAGCTAAAAATGGTTGATCAAATCTCTAGAGGTAATAGTACGTTAGATGACACCATTTTTGTTTCGAAATGCCATCATGGAAGTGGGGGGGGGCTAAATTTTAGGGGTTTATTACTAAAAATATCGATTTTTGGGGCACTTCCGGGTTTGATCAAATGCTAAAAATGGTTGATCAAATCTCTAGAGGTAATTTTACGTTAGGTGACACCGTTTTTGTCTCGAAATTCCGTCATGGGGGGGGGGCTAACTTTTAGGGGTTTATTACTAAAAATATCGATTTTGGGGGCACTTCCGGGTTTGATCAAAAGCTAAAAATGGTTGATCAAATCTCTAGAGGTAATAGTACGTTAGATGACACCATTTTTGTTTCGAAATGCCATCATGGAAGTGGGGGGGGGGCTAAATTTTAGGGGTTTATTACTAAAAATATCGATTTTTGGGGCACTTCCGGGTTTGATCAAATGCTAAAAATGGTTGATCAAATCTCTAGAGGTAATTTTACGTTAGGTGACACCGTTTTTGTCTCGAAATTCCGTCATGGGGGGGGCTAACTTTTAGGGGTTTATTACTAAAAATATCGATTTTGGGGGCACTTCCGGGTTTGATCAAAAGCTAAAAATGGTTGATCAAATCTCTAGAGGTAATAGTACGTTAGATGACACCATTTTTGTTTCGAAATGCCATCATGGAAGTGGGGGGGGGGCTAAATTTTAGTGGTTTATTACTAAAAATATCGATTTTTGGGGCACTTCCGGGTTTGATCAAATGCTAAAAATGGTTGATCAAATCTCTACAGATGATTTTACGTTAGATGGCACCATTTTTATCTCGAAATTGCATCATGGAGGTGGTGGGGGAGTTAAACTCCTTAGGGGTCTATTACTAAAAATATCGATTTTGGGGGCATTTCCGGGTTTGATCAAATGCTAAAAATGGTTGATCAAATCTCTAGAGGTAATTTTACGTTAGATGACACCGCTTTTGTCTCGAAATTCCGTCATGGGGGGGCTAACTTTTAGGGGTCTGGAGTTAAAAATATATATTTTGGGGGCACTTCCGGGTTTGATCAAACGCTAAAAATGGTTGATCAAATCTCTAGAGGTAATTTTACGTTAGATGACACCATTTTTGTCTCGAAATTTCGTCATGGGGGGGGCTAACTTTTAGGGGTCTGGAGTTAAAAATATAGATTTTGGGGGCACTTCCGGGTTTGATCAAACGCTAAAAATAGTTGATCAAATCTCTACGAACGATTTCTGATAAGAATCGCAAATTTTTTTTTTTTTTAATTTTGAGTATTTTGAAAAATCCTAAAAGTTAGCCCCCCTGGTTATTTTTAATCATAACTCGTAAAATAATGTTGATCAAACGATGAAAATTGTTGATCAAATCTGATCAATCGATGATCAAACGAAATGCATATCTCACTTTTTCATTTTCCGTCAAGGGGGGGGGGGGGGGCTAACTTTTAGGCGGTCAAATAAATGCATATTTTAAGCAAGTTTTTCTTTAATTTTATTTCCATGTAGTTATTTAAGTTAAAAAAAAACCCAGAAATTTTGAAAGATTTTTGTATTAGCCTAGAATCATCTTACCTACTTCTTCAGCTGACTTTAGTTGGTGAAGGATCTCGACTGATTGCTCTCACTTGGCTGCTGTGTGTGTGAGGTGGGGGGGGGGGGGGGGTAAATTTTTCTTATTCCTTTGTGCAATTAATTTTAACTAAGGCTGTAAGTTGTAAATAAAAAAACTGTGAATTTTTTAATTAGTTGCAGTCTTTAAATGAAAATTTACCTCATACTATTGTTTAAGAGGACCGAATAAAGAAATTAGATAATTTCATTAGATTTCAAAATATAAGTTGTATTTCATTTCATTTTTATCAAATTTTATTTCTAGGCAAAGTTATTTTTAGACATAAGGTCATCATAGGAATTTAAAATTTCGTACTGACTCAAATGTAACAAATTTCAACTAATAAAAAATTGCATGGAAAGTCTTGTTTTAAACCCACTTAAAAAAAAAAAAAAAAAAAAAAAAAAAAAAAAAAAAAAGATTATGTTTTTTGCTGATAGTTAATAATGGCTTCTATTGAAATTTTTTAACGCATTGATTGCATAGTTGGTTTTTCACGATTATTTATCGATAAATATGCCATGATGGGTTTGAGTGGATTCAATGAAAAATATCTTACAGTCTAGCAAAAGATATAAAAGAATATGTGTAATAAAAATATCTGTTCTAATAAGACGCTAAAATCTCTATGTAAAAAATTACATATTAGAGATAATGATCCAAAATACTGTGTCAGTGACGATTTCTCTTTTAAACAACCGAACCCGTTCCGTAATCTTTTAATTCATGGGCTGATTAAACACAAAATTCATATAAACTTTTTTTTTCTTTTGCTGCGCATGGGATAAATAAATATGTAAAGTAATCATAAATAAATTCGCATGCTAATACTTTTCATAACTGCTATTTTATGAATCCTAAAAAAGGCATGAAAAATTCTGTAGGACGCTTAAAGGGTTGATTCAATCAATTCGAGTATATTTGTGGCTTGACGTTAACTGATGTCAGTTCTTTCTTTTTCTATAATTGGTATGACTTTTTCATTTTCAGGTATAATGAATCAGGACAACTCGGAGCAGGTGATACTCGATCCAGGACTGATAGCTAGACATTATTTGCGAACGTGGTTTTTTCTCGATTTGATCAGTTCCATTCCGCTGGATTACATCTTCCTCATTTTCAACCAGGACTACCAGGAGAACTACCAGCTTTTGCACGCCGGTCGGGCTCTCCGGATACTGCGTCTTGCCAAAATGCTCTCCTTGCTCAGACTCCTACGCCTCTCCAGGCTTGTCCGATACGTAAGCCAATGGGAAGAAGTTTACGTGAGTATTTGCCACTCTTAGCATTCTCACTATTTCTTTCTCTCTTTAAACTTCAATGTGCTTGAATCAATAAGCGAAGATATAACTAATTACTTTTTTAGCTAGAAAAAATAATCCTATCAAAATTTCTTAATGTTAAATTTTAAAGATACTTAAAAAAAAAAAAAAAAAAAAAAAAAAAAAAAAAAAAAAGTTATTTATTATGCACTTTTATTATATTTCATTAATAATAATAATAATATCATATAATGATTTCATTTCCTTTCTCTTAAACATTGAATACTTTCTTTTAAACATTGGACGGAACATCGGTAAAATTTGAAAACTAATTTTATTAAATTAAAAACATCAAAAAAAGAACAGGATTGTGCAGAGAGTTGTTTGATAAGCCAAAGTTTAAGCGCTAAATGAATTAAGTCAAATTTTCACTTTGACAAATTTTGAATGATCGAAATTATAACTATAGCAGTACTATTGTTAAATTATGCTAAACAATCTCATTAAACATATTAAAATTGTTTTCTTTTCCTCATTTTCTTTTAATTTCTTTCTATGATTTATATAAATTCTCTTTTGTTAGAAAAATATAAAGCAGAATGATTAATGAAATGTTTTATAATTACAATATATATATATATATATATATATATTGAAAGGCTCTTATTTAACCGTCTAGTGCATAGTGTTGCATATGGGCAACAAATTTGATTTTCTCTGCTTATCGTTTATTTACCATTCACTCTCAACAGCTTTATGCTTTACATATTCATTTTGATCCTATATTTAGGTTTAATTTATTAAAAATACCATAGGTGACAATGTTTGTTTATATGTTACTGTAAAAAAAGGAAATTTTCCGTCTAATATTCCATAGTAAAAAAAGACAATCGCCAAAAGATGAAGAAAAATAAATATGTGATTGAACTATTGAATTTTTCATATTTAAAATAAAACTTTAACGATAATTGCTTTGAAAAGATGTAAAACTTTCATTTAAATGTATTTTGAAGTTAAAACTTTTACTATAATAGGCATTTCTATTTCAAGAAAAAAAATACTAAACTATTGACTAATATGGCATCACTTTCTAGAACTATGTTGTGACTCTCAATAATGTCATATATATAACGTCATTAATATATATAAGTATATATCTATATTATAAAGGCCAAACGTATCTGTGCGTAACGCATACGTCATTTTGTGAATGGCAACACTTTCCCATGCAATTTCAGATTTGCAATTTTCGCTACTGAAAATTTTACCCTACTAAACATCACACAATTTACATTTTTACACCATCGTATAGAGAAAAAATTTACTTTTAAATGCAATTTGTTTGAAATCTGTGTCTCAATCAGTTTTTCAGATATTAATTTTTTAATAGTTTTTAGTACCAATTTTGTAATTGTGGCAACATAATCGTTCCATTTCTCTTAAAATTGTAAAAAATAAAATAATTAAATAGAAATTAAAATGCGTATAGTTCGCCAAAACTGTCGTCTGTTATAAAATTTGGTAATTTCGGTTTTATTTCGTTTTTATTCATCAATTAAATGGGGACTTCAAGTTTTGAATTAAAGTTATTTAAAAATGATCAAATTAAAATACCATTTTTTAAAAACATATTGAATACGGATATGAGAAACGCGTGTATAAATTTTGAGAAGATGAGAATGATGACGAGTTTGAATTTTGCGTGAAATTCTATGATCGCGTCAATTTGGAATTTTTTTTTTTTTTTTTTTCGTCCGCATTTATACCAAACATAAGAGTCTCAATTGATAACTTCATCATAATAACTAATCTTTATTATATTTGACATATTACATTTGGGATTAAAGTTCAATTTTAAAAATTTGAACAACTGAGTTTTATAGTATTTTGTCAATTTTAGCTTAAAATAAAATTTGTTTGAGAGTTAGACTGATCAATATAAGATGCATTTCATACTGTAACTAATTTTGTAGATTTATTATAAATCAAGGAAACACTTCCTCCTTAAACATTTTTTTTCGCCGAATGTCGACGGGTTCCACCTCGTATTAATAACGTCGGTTATAACATCAAATATAAGTATAATGTCAAAGTAATTTTTAAAAACGGTTGCTACGTTTAATTTCCTATTCCATGTGCATGCTACATTTTTAACTATACACTTTAATTAATATGTTAAATCTTAAATGCATGAAAGTATTCTTCGATTTACATTAAATTAAGTACGTAAAATACGATTTTTCTACGATTTATATTAAATCGAAAACGAAAGGCGTTATGCCATTTTCTTATTAAAGAAAACTTTAATACTAGCATCATGACAAAAAACTTCTGGAATTTGATGTCATATTCAAGTATATCGCATATATACCTTATTAATTTTTTTATGAAAGAAATTTTCCTTTTAAAAATAATCGGGAAATTTCCCCTGGAATATTCGTGGTTAATGATGATCATATACTACCCGTTCACAGAACAGGAAAAAAATAGCAAGAGAGCTTAGTAGGAGGTGTTTATTTTATTTTACTTTATTTTTTCCCACGACTGTACTTCAATAGCACATTTAAGAACATAAACTGTCAAGCTAAACTCATTCTAACAGTTGCAGATGGAAGAAGAAAATGATAGTACAAGTAGAAGAAACAAAAGATTGCGTGAAACTTTTAGCCAGTCTCAAAAGTTTCATGCAAAATAAGTAACCATATGAGTGAACTATTTTTAGCCTTTGTCCTATTTTTAGCTTTGCATGCAGAAATCCATTAATAATGCATCCATAAATAAAAAAATATTTTAATTAGCCTGCTATAGAATATATTTAAATAGCTATGTTGCTGTGAACGTCTAACAAATGGTAATATTTATAATAAAAAATTATGCTTAAATTTTCATATTGAATGATAAGCCCCTATTGAATTAAAATGTTAAACTAAATAAAAAAAGTTATCAATTGTATTTATTTCAAAGATGTTTATTTACAGTTAGGAAATTTTTGTCCTTTTTGAGAACAATTTATTACAGTATATTATGTTATTAGGTTTTCAAGACGATGCGACTAAATCGAAAAAACTTTATAACATCAAAAAATGTGGTAGTACCACTTTTAAAATGCTAAAATAAACATGTATACCATCATTTAAATAGACTATTAACTTTAATAGCATAGCTAAAACTGAGAATATCTTTTCTGAAATTTTATCAGCTTTATTAATGCAATCTAAGAATTTTACATTACATTCTTAAATAAAGGTCAAGATGATGAAATACTCTCTATTGTAACGTAATTCTACGTTTAACGAAATTTTATATCAGAGAAATATAATTTGCTTTCGAATTATGTTATATCTTCGCTGCCATTAAAATATCTTTATATTCTTCAATCTCTCCTGACATCTATGCCTGTTCTTTTTCAATAAATTTATCGTTTGAAAATCTGTTATTGCATTTTTATGTACTGATATCTTAGTATCTTCTGCATCATGCTTTTATCTCAAAATTCCAGCTTTATCTTTTATGGAATGAAGATTTTATATTATATATATATATAATGTTTTTTTCTAGAAAATATAGAACATTCTATTCACGTTATGTTCATCACTTTTGAAAACCCCCGAGATATATAACTTTTTAATATATATTAACGATTTAATGCAAATTGAATTTATAATATTTTTTGAAGAATCCATATATTTTTTTGAGAATTTTGTATCTTTTTTACTTGTTTTTTTGCTTCATTTTGATATTTTAATAAGTTTTTCTTTTTTCTTTTAAAGTTATTAAAAGACGATTATTCCGAGGTTATTTGGCGGGTAGGAGAAGGCGTAGGAAAACGGAAAGTCGTATGTATTTATAAAATTAAAGCATGCAATTTTTCTAACATTGAATATTTTAGTTAAATCGTCGTAAATACATGTAAAATAGAATATAGATTAAATTGTCTAAAAATCCATGTCCTTATTGTCCAGTGACTTAGAAGAAGTTTTGTAATTTATTTTAATTTTTGTGTTTGTATATAGAAATTTATGTGAAATTCTGTTAGAAAAAAGTGAAACATAACGTGAATTTAATGATATTATGGAACTGGTAGTCATAAAATGTTCCTCTTTATGAAAGACAAGTTTAGATCTATTTATTTTTTTTTGTATTTTTGTGCACGATTATTGTTTTTGGTGCGCATATTGCACGATTGCAAAAAATAAATTAGCCTTTATTTCTTTGCTTGTAGAATTTTTCTGTACAAATGTATAGAATAATAGTAAATAAAATATAATAAATAACTCAAAGAAAAATTTTAGATTTAAATATTTTATTAGAATATGTACTATAAATTTTTTAGTTCTTAGTATTGATTTTAAAATCGCATTTTTTTTTTTCAATGAAGTAGTTGAAACTTTTTTAACAGTATAAAATAACATTCATTTTTGGATTAAGGTGTGTTTTCTGAAGTTTCTTGATTTTGAAATCAAAGAAAATTATTGAAATATTTTTAGCTAAATGATTTTTATTAGTAATGAAATCTAAGCATTAAAATAAACCCAAAACTCGTTTAGCTTAAAATATTTTATTTGTTTCATTAGCTAAAGAATACCTTATCGCATTTCTTTCTATCTATTATAAGTAAATAATATTATATTATGAAAAAATATTGGGAAAAAAATGAATACTTTGAAACTATTAAATACAATTTTTATTAAAAGATTTTCTGATGTCGTTAAATATTAAATTATAAAAAGACAATTTCATATAATAAAAATAAAAATCGAGATGACTTTATTCGTCATATATTTTCATCATAATTTTTTTATAAGAAAAGAAGAGATATGCAGAGAAAATTTCTAAACTATTTCATAAAAAGAATCTCAAGTACATGTTTTTAAGCGAAAAAATAAATTGATGTTTTAAATAAATAGAATCCCTCAAACAGTGAAAAGAGCTTGAAAACTATTGCAAGCTAATTTCCCATTACTTTCAAAAATATTGTAATTATGCTGTTGCTTTAAACACAAATTATCGAATTTATGTAAATAAGTAAGTTAATACTGTTTGCGTTTTACGGGGAAAAAAATTCTATATATTTCACTACAACAGTGTATTTTTAACAGCAATAAATAAATTGATTTTTTTTTCTTTTCAGAAAGAAAACTGAAATTTTGATCGGGGGGAAAAATTCACTAATTTTATGAAACACACACATATACAAATATATATTTATAAATGCAGTGTCCTGATAAATACTATTATCTTCTGTGTGAGCATATTCGTAATTTCAGAAAACTACAAGATTTTATTTTATCTATTTTAATACTGTATGCTAAGCACATAATATTAAATTTCTGAAAAAAACGAATTTCAATTGATTTGAAATGTTATTTCTCTACTGAAAAGGTTAATTTGTTACACAGTGAAATCTACTGAAATATGAGATGTCTGAAAAAGTATAAATGGTCGCAAAGCGAGCGCTGTTATCGCACTCGCTGGTAAAAGAGAAATTAGTATTTCTAACCTCCTTTTTTGTGTAATGATCTTGTATTATTTTTTTTTTCATTTGACAAAACATTTTTAAAATATGTATTTATTTCATTTCTGAACGGCAAATTCATTTCACTGCTGACCGATTCACTACGATTTTAATGATTTAAATATAAAATAAAATGAATATTTTGTCGAGCTGAATTCAAGAAACACATTTTTCGATGAAAATATATAGAGACAAACAAATTCAATTGTTTAAATTTTTTGATGAGAAATTAGAAAATTACGGAAGCATCACAAGACCATAGGATCAACATTGTAGAAAGAATTTTCTGCTTGTACAAACGAAAATTCGTTAAATAATTTGTCCTTAACAGCTGAAACTATACTGAGCATTTTATATATCATGCAAATTTATGCATTTTTAATTCAGCTATCAACATAGCAGAAGAAAAAATCTTGAATATGTCCAGTATTTTTAATTGAATGCTTGAACTTTTTTATTTTTCCAGAGAGTAGCAAATATATAATACGTACCAAACTTTTTTGGGGGGAGGGGAGTGAAATTTTCTGTAGGTTTATTACGCGGTTTTTTTCTTAGGCAGATAATTAAAATAATCTCTGAATGATTGGAAGTAAAATGTTTATTTATGCAACAAAACGTAAATGCAATTATTTTTTATATCTAATTCATCATGTTTGAAACTGAAATGCTTAGTTATACATCAAAACCTTTACGTTTTATCTATGTACAGTAATACTGACGTATTGATATTTATTACCATATACGCACGCACGAGTATCCACCTTTGACAAATCATTTCCAAACTTGTCAGTAAATTACAAAATAAAGCCAAATTTGGTAACAAATATAAGTTGCATCAAACACATCCAATTTGGCGGTAGCAAGTAAATTTTGCGAATTTCTGATTTAAATCCTTTTTGAGCGTAATGAAAAATCTTTCATAATCGATGTCCGTGACAAAGTGATGCATCTTGAATGCCATATTTTTGTACAAAATTAATCGGATTTCTGTTATTAGGGGTGAACTTTTGTAGAAGAAATTCAATCTTATACGAATTAAAATTCTAACCACATCTTTTTTTATTAGTTATTATTTACACAAGGTGGAACCCGTCGAAATTCGACGAAAGAAAATGTTTACGAAGCAACTGTTTCATTGATTTTTAATAAATCTACAAAATTAGTTGCAGAAATAAATGTATCTTATATTGATCAGTCTAACTCTCAAAGAAATATTATAAAAAATAAATCGTATATTGATCAGTTTAACTTTCAAACAAATATTGTATTAAGCTAAGATTAACAAAATATTATAAAACTCAGTTGTCCAAATTTTTAAAATTCAACTTTAATCGCATTTGTAATCAGTAAAATAGAATAAAGATCAGTTATTATGCTGAAATTATCAACTGAGGCTCTTATGTTTGGTATAAATGCGAATGAAACAAATAAAATTTATTCCAAATTGAAATCATAGAATTTCACGCGAAATTAAAACCCGTCATCATTTTCATGTTCTCAAAATTTACACAAGCACTTCTCATATCCGTAATTCACTACGTTTAAAAAAATTGTATTTTAATATGATCCTTTTAAAACCACTTTAACTCAAAATTTGAAGTCCTTTAATTGATGAATAAAAACGAAATCGCCGAGTTTTATAACAGACGACATTTTTGAGAAAATATACGCATTTTAATTTATGGTTTTTTTTTTTTTTTTTTTTTTTTTTTTCAGTTTTAAGAGAAAATGGTGTGATTCTGTTGCCACACTTAAAAAATTGGTACTAAAAACTATAAAAAATTAATATCTCAAAAACAAATTGAGATACAGCTTTCAAACAAATTGCATTTAAAAACAAATTTTTTTTTCTCTATACGATGTTGTAAAAATTTAAAATGTGCGGTATATAGAAGTGTAAAATTTGTAGTAGCAATTATTGCAAAACCGAAATTACATAGGAAAGTGTTGCTATTCACAAAATGACGTATGCGTTACGCACAGATATGTTTAGGCTTTATAATATAGATACAATAATAATTAGTATTTTTTCCTCATAATTTATTATTATGTGAGTGTGTATGTACATAGTACATGACATAATGCATGCATAAATAGTTGAATACTGCTTCTTACAGCTTGTAAAATTGTATACTTGTAAATTGTATAAAAATAGCCAATTTAGCGATAAGCTCAAATAAAAAAGAAAATTAGAACACTTCATTAACTACTATACGTATTACTTCAAATCAAATATGATCGCCATACATGTTTTCACTCTTATGTTGTAGTACGAAGCACATACATCTTTATTATTATTATTATTATCATTATTATTATTATTATTGCTGCTAAAAATTTAAAATTGCTTTACATTCAAAATATGTAATTCATTTATTATATATTCAAATTCACTACCCATAAAATACTTTAATATTTTCTTATGAATTGGAAATATTTTTATTTATTCAGGTACAATTATTTCATATATGTAATGATACATTTAACAACTCAAATATATAAAATCAGTTCTGAATAAAATAAACGGGTAAAATTAAAATTAAATAAGTAAAAGTAATAACATCCAAAGATAAACTATAGTTTCTGCATTAAAATTAATTAACTATCTCATGGATATATGTTTAAAAATATTCTGAGTATTTTCTGACAGATCAAAAATATTTTTGTTTATTCAGTTACAATTATTCCATACATATTAAGCGTTATATTTAATCACTCAAATATATAAAAACAATTCTGAATAAATGTAAATGTTATGTTAAATATTAACTTTTTAAACTCAATTTTTAAATAAGCAATAAAATGTCTCGCATAAACATGTTAAAATGTATATCAACTACGGACTGAAAAATTGCCAATATTCGTGGTCCAAAAAATAGTTTCTTTAAATGTAATGTTATGGTTTAGTCGTTCTTAAGTTGCCTTAGATTATATTTTCCTTCAAGAAAATTCTCTAGAGATAAAATTCAGAGCAGAAATTGCTTCTTGATTTAGCTGAATTCTGAAGAGAAAACAAAAGGAATCCTTGCTTTCAAAACTAGATTTTCTGCGCTCATAAAATAAAGAATTAATCTTCTTCCCAGTTAATTATCTCCGTCTTACAGTGTGGGTGACAATAGAAGCGAAAATCATTTCAGTGAAAAATGATAGTTACTAACTACTTTTTCTATAAATCTGATATATTAATTACGCTGAAAAGTTTTTATGGGCTTTTAGTTTTCGAAATGGTTTAAGAAAATGGTAAATATATTTACAAAACTTTTCTAAATAATTATTAAGCTTAAAATATTTTGAAATTGTATTATACATGTCTTAAATAGAATGTGATTGTTATTTAAATTTTCTCTACTCTTATAATAATTAATTTCGATTTTCTTTCATCCAAATTTATAATTTTTTATTATAATTTTTATTATTTGAATTATTTATCTTAAATTATTATAATTTTGTTTTTTAATTTAAAAAAAAATCATAAAATTTTGCTCTGAACGCTATAAACCTTCCAAGCTTATATTTTTAGGGGCGTTCGTAATTATATAAATGCATTTCAGCTATAGTCGTCTTTCAGACCGTCCGTTTGACCGTTTGTCTGTCTGTCTGTCTGTTCGTCCGCATATAACAGAGAAAAACTGCCGAACCGAATCGTTTGAAATTAAAAATGTATAATTTTTGCATAATTTTGTCGAGCTAGTTCAAATTTTATGAAATTTGAAAGTATAGTTTAACTACAGGGACAATTAAAAGTATTCCGTTTCATGACGACTAATAGGAAAAAACAGTTTACAATGCGTTTTAATGATATTTCACTCTTTCGAACATAATAAAATTGATATGCATCTATGAAGTATGTAATAAAATATACATTCTGTATAACCTGTTGTGCAAAGAATATTTGTTATTCATTTACAGGGCCACACAAAAGTATTTCATTATATAGTGGTGTAGGTGGATACATTGTTTGGATCGCGTTTTAATTATATTATATTATTTCACATTTTATAAAATTTATATGCGTTTTTGAAGTTTATTACAAGTTACTTCCTGTATAATAGAAAATAGTAGTATTTACAGGGACACACAAAAAATTTCGTCTACTATGCTCTATTTGAAGTACTATATACTATTCACCAAGATCTGAATATTTTTAAAACTTTGTTATGGTACGGACACACCTCATTTGTTACACTACGTGCAATTTCCAATTTGTTTAATTAGTTTCTTACTAAAGTAGGATTTCTTATAGATGAATTTAACGAGAAATAAATATTTCACCTCGTCTGTGCTATTTTACTTTTAGGTTCGCCGCAGTTCCGTTTACGAATTTAAACTGTATTTATAAATACTATCTTCTATTATATGTATATGCTATTTTTCAATTTAAATTGTGTATAATTATATAAAGTACCCGGCGTTGCCTGGAAATTTAAGAATATTTGTTTTGAAAAATCGATTACAAAATTAAACATACCGTATAAAACAAACAATAAAAAAAGCAATAAAGCCATCTTTATTTCAGTTCTTCTCTCTGAATGAGTTCTGAGAACCTAAATCTTTGTGAAAATTCTATTATACATACATATATATATATAAATATATATATGCATGCCTGAAATAGATTTAAATAGGCGAAGACAAATGCAGAGAGTCTCAAATATGCCAATATTTTTGTAATCGCCATTTACAGGGCCACACAAAAGTATTTCATTATATATGGTGTAGATGGAAACATTACCATTGAATGTTTCAATACTTTATTTTAGTTTATTTTAAATGTAAACGTTAAGTTACGTTTCTATATTTCAGTACTCATTGTACAGAACCAAACAGTAACAAACATTGTTTCACATTATTAAAGCACATTTAATAGTTAAATACATTGATATTAACCAAAAGATCTCGTACTTAGTTGAAACAATTAAATTAGTAAGTAAATACTTACTAGGGAACTGCAAGAAGTGTCATTCACCGATTTTGACGAGAGTAGTATCGTTGGAAAGATCTTATTGAGAGCAGCAAAAAACTCAATGGAACTACACGTCGGAAATGAGCCGTTTTCGAGATATCCGACAATTTATATCACGTAACTAGTGCATACTTAATTGGGGACCGCAAAAAATTTTGGTCTCGATTTTAACGAAAATGGTATCGTTAAAAAGATATCATCATGAGGGAGAAAAACTCAATGAGTCGGAATGAGCCGTTTTCAAGATATCCGATAATTTATATCACCTAGCTAGTGCATACTGTTCTAGATCACACTTAATGGGGGACTGCAAAAAATTGTTTTCTCGATTTTGATGAAAATGATGTCGTTGCAAAGATATCATTGTGAGAAGTAAAAAACTCAATAGAAGTACCCATCTGAAATGAGCCGTTTTCGAGATATCTGACAATTTATGTCACTTAATGCAGTTTCCCAGCAATGTGCATTTGCTACGTGACGTAAATTGTCGGATATCTCAAAAACGAATCATTTCCGACGGGTAGTTCCATTGAGTTTTTTACTGCTCACAATGAGACCTTTCCAACGACACCACTTTCGTCAAAATCGGTGACTTACACTTCTTGCATTTCCCTGGTTAGTTAAACGCAGTTTCTTCTTCTTCTTTCTTTAAAATTGCAATTTTGGACCCGTATGAGTACTGTTAAGATCGCTCAAACAAAAACAGTCTTCCAAATTGCCCTTTCAGAGATTATTTAAGAAAAAATTACAAAGTAAAATATTTCTTAGGTGAGATGTCTTATCAGTACAAGTCAGTTTTTCGTCAAATCAGTATTTTTGCATAATTTATAGTGAAAATATAGTACCTATTTATGGCTAAAAGAGTATAAAGTCAAAGTAAAATATAACGAACTGTTTTAGCAAGTGATCGTAAAAGTAAAAGAAATAAATGTTCGTTATGTTTGTATACATCAATACACACTACACAAAACCGAACATTATTTCATACATTCACATTTCACATTTAAATGTATTGATATTATCCAAAACAAGCCCGTATCCAGTTAAACCAAAAGAGGCGTACGCAGTTTTTTCCTTTTCCTTTAAAATGACAATTTCGTACGTGTACGAGCACTATTAAAACCCGCACCTAAGATTTTTTATTTAACCCTTTATATCCCAAACTATTAATGAATGAAATTTTCACCTTCTAAGGCATTTTTCCTGAATTTTAAAAACTAACATAAATAGATTCACACACATATTTAATAAATTTTTGAAGATTTTGCCAATTAATATAAATTGAATGAGTAGGGATTTTGTGTAATATTTTTAATTTTACTCAAATCTTTTATATCAAATCTTTTTTGGTATTTTATTGATTTATAAAATGTAGAAACATAATGCTTTTAGAATAGAAATATTTTCTAAACTAAACTTTTCCGTCACAACTTTTCAACATCAAGGAATCCAAAAAGATGTAAATTAAAAAGGAATTATCCTTTTAAGAATATTTTTGTTCATTGCAACCAATAATGCTTTTGGAACAAAATAAAGTAAATTATCCATAACTTATTCTAAACTTTATTGCAAATAATCGATGTATTAAATTAATTTTATAACAAGTTATTTTAAAATACCGTCCGGGCATAAAAGGTTAAATTATTTAAATGTTACTTACATCTTTCAAAACCTTTGGCATCTATATTTTTCGACCAAACCTTGAAAAAAGGTAACTAAGCATGCGAAAAATTATTTATTGCAACGTGTGACATTAAAATGATACACGATTTAAAAATCTTGCATCAAATGGTCGTTATGAAACGCTTTCCAACATTAGTAGGTTATTATTATGAAAATTCTTTTTATTTTCATATAATATAATAAAATAATAATCTCCAAATGAGCAATTAAAAAAACTCGCGTAATTCAGCAAAAATCCATTTTCATAAATTGCTGTCCATATTCAGCAATGTCTTCAAATTGTTTCGTGCAGCTTATCTCTATGAAATTTACGCACACCAAGTAATATGCTAAAATTTAAATAAGTTTAAATGCACTCACAGCAATTATCGTTCATAATAAGTCCTGTAACACAATTATTTTGTGCGTATTTGTAAGTAATGGGTAAATACTTCATAATCTGTAATCTATGTAAAACGTATTCTTGTATATAAAATATAAGATCTGGTGGATAAAGTAAGAAATAGATGTTTGTTGTTAAGAAAATAAACTTCTCATTCTTGGTAAAATGAACATTAAAAAAAGTCACGAAACATTCAAAATCGCTGTCGTAATTTCAAATAAACATTATAGAAAAGAGAACAAAATATATTATATGTATGATTTCTATCATTATATATATATTATTCTAAAAGTTCGAATTTACACTGCTTATGAGTGGATCAAAGTTGCAGGCGACCATAGAAAAGCAGGGAAATATGTGAATTGTTTCAAAAAGTATAATTAAAATAATATATTCAAAATCTGAGGCATAGGTACATTTAGAGCCGTCTTTGTCTATCTGGAACCAAATTTTCAGATTTCTTCCCATAATATATTTCCCTATCTGTTGCCAACAAGCAAATAGACACACATACACAACATACTGAGACAAAAAATTTATTTTATTAATAAACACTTTATTTTAAATATTAACTAAATTAATAACTTTAATTAAATTAAATAAATTAGTAACTTTATCGGGATTTCTTACTCCATCTAACTTACTGGACCATTGAAAGTGCGCAAAGCAATTAAAGAGCCCTTTTATGATTTATCAGTAAAATTGTTAGTTTAAACATATAAAGTTCACACAAAGATTCTAAATAAAAAAAAAACATTCTAGTATAAGAAAATAGCTAAAGTGTATTATAATCTATTTATTCTTTTTCTCTACAAAAGTTTATGTTTTAAGTTTGTTTTTACCTTTTTAAAAGAAAACACTTTGAGTATAAAATATTTAATGAAAACAAATTTTCCTTTTTGTAATCTGTACGTCGAAAATGAAGATTTCATAAATTTCAATATTTTATTGTTATTTTTTTTATTATTAGATCATTTCTAAGTATTTAATTTTAAAGCAATTTCGGGTCATTTATTAAAATGAATAAATTAGTAATAATTTGAGATATTCACAATAATTTTGCTTTTATTTAAATTATATATAATTATTATAATTTATTACATCATAAATAGTTTTAGTTTTAACCTGTTATAAGGGATAAACTTTAATTCTAACTATTTTTAATAATTATTGCATGTATTACATTAAACTAATTATAAGTATCTTATTCTGTGTTAAATTAATTATATTATTTTAAAAATATATAATTTTATATCATGTATGCAATAATAGTATAAAAAATTGTTCATATAATAATAATAATTCATCTCATTAATTAAGTCAGTTATAATAATTCATTTGATATTGTTTAATAAGTTTCCATATAGTGAAAATGTGCAACTTTCCATACATGTAAAGTATTAAAGTTATTGTCAGAACGCTAAAAAAACCCTCTATTTTTCTAATAAACAAATTCAAGAAAAGTAAATAAAAAAACTGTTACTTTTTACAAACACAATAACTATATAAATGGAGTATATTTATAAGAAAATTCAGTTGCACAATCTAAAAAATAAGTATATATAGAAAAAAATGCTTAATGAACCTGTTACAATATCTATGTATTTATAAAGTATGGTGAAAAGAAAACAGAAGATGTATATTTAAAGTTACATTTTGTGTAAACTTGGTTTAAACTCTCATAGGTTAAATTTTTAAAAAATATCATCATTAAATTCTATGTTTACCCATAATTTATTTAAACTTTTCTTCACACATATATATATACCAGTATTAACAAGAGTATAAAAACATAATGTTTTGACTTATGTAAACGTATATATTGGATATATGTTGCATAAATAAATATTTTTTGAAAAACTCAACCAAATATAACACACTTTAGGTTAATTGCTTCATTGCAAGAATTTTTTTTAAAACAAATTTCATTTTAAAACTTTGTGTTTCTTAGAAGCAACAAAAAGTTTTTTATAATTGATTTTATAACTTTGAAAAAGAAGAAAACAGAAAATATTCAATCTATTTTGTGCTTCTTAAAAAAAATGTTAATGGAAAAGCTTTTTTTTTTTTTTTTTTTTTTTTTTTTTTAATTATAGAAAATATGTTTACATATATAAATCTATTTTTTTTCTTTTTTAAATGGGTTTTAAGTTGTACACAATCGATATTATCTTTTTATTTTTAAATAAATATTTCTGAATCTTTGCTTTAGTGGGGAGGGGAGGAGGATAAAGATGACATGAATAATCTTCTTGCAACCTTTGTTTATCTTTGTTAAAACAAATTTTTAAAAAGATTACTTAAAAGTGAAAAAGAGAGGAAAGTGTTACATATTTTAAGCTCTAAACACGCAGTCTGCTTTTTGCTAAATTAATTGATACTGCGATTAAGAACTTATTAAAAATGTGAAGAATTTAGTTTTACTCCGAAGACTGAAAGGAATATATTTTAAACAATAAATCAGATATGATTATATGATTATATGTAAAATTTTGAAAAGGCAAAAGCAACAGTTTTTTAATTTACACACTATCAAGATGATTATCTTAAATACATGACAGAAAATCTATAACTCAAATTATATAAAATTTTCCATAAAAATCCTAGAAATATAATCAGTTTGGAAACTTCAAACTATTTTTAATTTGAACTCTATATTTGAAAGAAATAAAATCATTTATATACAGGGCGTTTTTTTCAGTTTAAAAAAAAAATTATTTCAATTTTGATTTTAAAAAATTATATGTCTTATGAAATTTTATTTTACATTAAAAAAAGAATTCCTTTAATTTTTCGTTTAAGAATATAAATTAAAAAAATTAAAATATTTTATTTTCTCTAAATAAAATAAACTTATTAAAAATCATGCTCCTAATATCTTTTGTAATGGATATTTCAATCTGCATGACGTACTTTTACATGCATGATAATCGTATGAAGTGTATATACTCATTTATTTAATCTTGCTAACGAATTGCCATAGCATGCATTTTTTCTTTTGTGGAATGTTTTTAAAGTTCTTTTTTTTATTGTTAATGCATTGTGTTGCACTGTAAATATTGGATGTAATTAAGTTATGCTTTTTTAGGATTATTAAATAGGTAAGTAATACACATTGGTGTGTAAAAAGTGTTTCTGTGTAAGATATGTATAATATGTAGATGTCAAATTTAAAATTGATTCATGTATTTATAAATAATTTTGCAAATGGTCAGCAAACCTCCCGATTTATTTAATATTTAAATACTCGGACAAAAAACATTAATTGTTATGAATTGAATGTGCAATGAAAATACTGCTGCTGTTTCGCTGGCCCTAATGCACTGCATGACGTGTATGTTTAAATGTTGTGTAAAACTACATTGATTTCATTACATGAAAAAACAGTAACAAAGAGATAATTTAAAAGAAAAAAGAAAAAAATACTTTCCTTTTATAGGAAAATTACAATTCCGCTTATCGAAAAGTCTTAAGGAAATGTGTTAATTGAGTATTTTCAGAAAACAATAATCATGCATTCATTTCAGAAGTCTATTTTAAGATCTTAAGGATTAGTGAATAAAATCCAAAAACAATTTTTACGCATTAATTTTTCGAAATTAGAGACTACATAACTATTTGTCATCAATTCACAACAACTCAACTCATTTTTCAACTACTTGCATTCTTTCTTTCTAAAAAAACATGGAAGTCATTTAAAAACAAATTTTAATTTATTTTTGCTTTTCTCTGTTTTATTATGATATTACAATTGCACAAAAATTATTATGAATAACTGTTACTTTAATTTTTATTAAATTTATATCCAGCATGAAAATTTTTGGACATATCTTTATTATTTTTCTTTATTTATTAAACAATAAATGCAAGCATAAAAAATCTAAAATTTTTGTAAATGGAAATAATAATAGACATTTAGTTTATACGATGTAGTTAAGGGGTTTAGCTCATAGCCCTGAAAAAAAAAGATATTTAAAAATCTTTCTTTGTATGATAGAAAGGAATTAGTTCTTTAGGAATGTCATGAAATTTTTTAACATTCAATATTTTAAGTTATTCCAGAAATTATTTTTAATTTAAAAAATAATTCGATCTTCAATCATATAAAGTATAAATTTTCCGTACATATTAAACTTTAAGTGAGAATTTCCTATTTTTCTAATTAATATTATATTTCTAATAAAAAAACAATCAATGTCAAGTAAAATAATATTTATAGTTTAAACGTATCGATAAAAATATATATTCGTATTCAATAAATTTAACACTACATTAAATTAACCAAATTGAATTATTTTAATATCTTTGATTGTGTAAATGTTGCATATTTGAGAGAAATAAATATTATATATCAGTGAATTTTATTTTTTATAAACGCAATTTGTAAACATTCTAAGCACTTATCGTCAATATAGTCATCCCAAAATACATAATCATGTATATGTAATAATAGAAATGTAGTTAAAATATATTATTACATCTGAAATTTTTTATACAAAAAAAAGTTGATAATTGTTGTTCTCTTTCGAGAATATTGTTTAAAAAGGTTTGCTGGCTAAAATATCATGTAAAAATATTTTCTAAAGTGAAATGAATATAAGCTATAGCTAAACCAGAAGCTTCTCCCCTTGCTCGCATATTCAATATTCTCTTTTCACACGCACTTCTAAGCTTTCCAAAATCAAACACATCCAGCTGCTTCTGCACCAGTTGCATGAAAAACACAAAATAAAATAAAATAAAATGCATAAATATTATTATTTCAAATCATTTGAGTAAATAACACACTTTTTATTATGACTGCGCCGCAAATGTGTAAATTCTTCGATGCTCCGGATGAGCATATTACAACTCAGATCCATAGGTTCAGACAATTCCTTGTCCTTTATTCACCAAAACACTTAATTCATGCATGTAGCAAAGATTCTCTTTCTCTCTCTTCTCTCTCTCTCTCACTCTCTGTATTTACCTTCTTTATTTTATGTTATTGCACGTAACTTGCTTTTTCTATAGTAAAATTATATTTTTTAAAAATAAATCCCTTAAATAAATACTTTAATACACTGCTAAAAAGGTGTCATTTACCCCTTTTTTTTATTTCAATATATTCGCAATTTAATTTAAAAAAATCACTTTAAGTAAAATTAATTTATTATATTATTATTATATTTATTATATTAGTAATAAGTTACTAATAAACATACGCTACATCATTAAATGATAAAAAATTTAAATATTAACATCAGCTATTAATAAACTTAAGTTTTCTCCTTATTTAGATCGACATATAAATAGTTTTATTAAAATTTAACCGTACTATAAAGTTATTCAACCAAGATAAAACAATTCGACTAATTAGAAACGAATGCAAAATAAAACTTAATTCATAGATGATTTTATACCATTAAAGCGAAAAAAACTGATATAAGAGAAAAAAAAACTTACATGAATAATAAATAACCTGAAACGATATTATCACTACGGATTTTTATGCTCATAGATATTCTTATTGCAAAATATGCCTAAAATTGAATAGTTTAATGGAGTTTTAATAAAAGTTTTTAAAAAAATATTATACAGTTAATTATTTTTTTGAAAATTTTTATTAACTTTTTAAATTTTAAATTGTCGGAAGGAACTTAAAAAAAATTATCACTCACTTTCAAAAAACTAAACAGAAACTTAATGACAACTTAATTTATACATATTTGGTCGTATCCTATAACTCTCTCTCACCCGAAATACCAAGAATAGATTTTTAAATAATCTTTTTAAAAAATGCAGCCAATCATTTCGAGCATATTAAACATACGCCGAATAATATTTTATTTTCAATACCGATTTTCAGTTTATTGAAGGAAAGTTTTTTTTTTTTTTACCATAATCAGAAAATAATAATATGGCTTAATAAGACGATTTATAGAAGTTAAAACCAGTAGTTTTTAAACTGTAGACGTGTTAATAATAAATCTCATATAAAATTTGGTATAAAATTTCTGATGCCTTGTGTTTTATTTCCACGTTATCAGTTTTTTTAATTAGCAATATTACATAAAAATATTCAACGAAAATTTGCACCTTGCTTTAAAATAAACGCGTTTTTTTTTTTTTTTTTGGCATACTCCGAAATCAAAAAGTTCGTCCTTGTACATAAATTTTGAATTCTAGCTTAAGCGAAGGGCAATTTTCACCACTGTTTAAACTTTGTACCATCAGTTTTAAAACACCAACACCCCTTTTTAATATCACAATAAGGTTCTCAACGACAGTAGAGTTTCAATCTGATTACGATACTGAAATGTTCAAACTTGGTCCAGCTGACTCCCTTATGCACTTTCGACGTTCCTTGAAATATTTCTTATTTTAGAAGTTTCATATCAGTAGCATTTATTATTTTTCATCGATCGATGTAATATATATTACGAATTATAGTGAAAATATATGAAGATCTGACATCCGTAGAAGACAAAGTTCATTTTGAAAAATAATCAGATAGTCCATTTCGAAGAAGCATAAATTATGTTTTACCCATTCTCACAGTAAACCAAGTCTGTAAACACATGCTATATTTGATAAAGTATGTGAAAACAGACTTGGTGTACTGTTGAAATGGATAAAACGGATTTTATGCACCTTCTAATAATTTTTTTTTTTTTTTTTTTTTTTTTTTTTTCAAAATGGACTTAGTTTACTATGGTTGTGAACTTCTGTGTAATATTATATGTACGAATTGACAGTGTAAATATTTTTATTTATTTACGGCAAAATTAATTTTTAATATTGAATAAAAATAAATACTTTAACATAACCTTTAATTAAAAAAATTAAGTTTTCTAATCGCGTAATATCAATATTTATGTTCTACATTTTTAGAATTAAACTTATTTTTCTTATATTATGTGATAAAATTATTTTAATTCATTTTACAAACTAATTTATGTGTGTAGATTTGACTTTTAAAATAGATCCTTAATTATTGGTTTTAGGGGAGAGAGGATATTTATTTACTTTTTATCTTAAAAATGTCATTCCATTGTGCTCGAAATGTAATGATTATCTTCAAATTGTCGTGGAATAGTGTGAATATATAGAACTTTTTGCAACAAATCACAGAAGTTATATGTTGCAAATGTGATTTCTTCTAATATTTTTTGGTTGTTTAGTTATCTGGAAAATATACCTATATAACTAATACATATAAGAAATTTTAACAACATTAAACTCAGATAACAACTTTAATGTTCTATTAACCTCGGAAACTAGAAGAAGAATAGCAAAAGTTTTGAGGAACATTTCATTTGGAAAACGTTTTGTAAATTTTATGTACATAGAACCTCATCAATTCTGTAAATGTTATTTCTTTGAGTAACTTACCCGAATTCTCATAGATAGGTTTTATTTTTTTCCTTTATATATCTTAAATAGAGTATGTTTATAGCATATTACAGTTTGTATTTTCATTTACCATAACGGTTTTTATAATGAGCACATTAAGATGCCATATGATTGTTTTACTGTCTATTCATGACAGTTAAATCAGGTTAAATAAGTTTCCTGAAGTAACATGGATAACCTTTTGCATTAAGCAAACTTTGCCCTCCCTCCCCCCCCCCAAAAAAAAGGGAAACAAACGCCTTATTTTACAGTTTATTTATGCTCCTCTTAAAATATGCCTCCTTAAAATGCCCAGATGAACATATTCACAGCTACAATCAAAATTTAGATCAAATTCTCAATCTCAGCTAAACTTTTAGTGCCATGAAGAGGACACGTAAACTTGATGTAAGATGACGTCCTGTACTCAGATTGCGAGAAATTTCTCCCAGAAATGTTCCAATCTAAAGATTTGTTGCCGCTTGCCGATTTAAAGAGACGTAAGGAGGTTGAACAGGTGAAATGTAAAGGAAATGTTATCCTATCTCATCCTATGACTTCTCAATATTTCTAATATGTGGACCAATCGGGCCTGTTTTTTAGGGCTTTCAAGAAGTTTCATTAGCTTTCTCTAGACCTCTTGTTCTGGAACCTCCCCGATGCTGGTATTTTTATCATTTCAACGAACTGCAGATTTTACGTTCGAAGTTTTTTGCTTATAATTAACAGAGTTCTTTATAAAAAAAAATGTTTTTTTAAGAAAAATTTAACAAACATTCTACATAATACTCTGTAATCAGAATTTTCAAAACACTAATAATTATATAAAAAATGAGCAAGTTTACTAAATAACGTTTCACTGCGCATGCATGAACGCAATCAAAATATAATTTGCTTAATATGTTAGCTAAATGTAAAAAGCGACTTTTCTGAAAATCTTAAAAACATAGCTTGAAAATTCTGAAAATTATAATCGATAGAATAAGATAAAAATCCGTTGTTTCCAAAATGAAGCAAAAAGATGAAGATCTGTATCCATATATCTATTCATAAGTGTCAATATAGAGTACACAATACTGCACGTACTACTATATTTGGATAAGGTGTCTCACTTTTTTACTTCCTTTTGGGAGCAATGGGATATTTAACTTATTAATTTTCAGAATTTTGAAGCTATAATTTTGGGACTTTCACAAAAGTTGCTCTGTACATTTAGCTAACACACTATGCAAATGAAATGTTTCTAGCATTCACGCATGCGCAGTAAAAAATCATTTAATAAATCTACTCATTTGTCATGCAATTTTTATTAATTTTTAATTCTGATTGCAAGGTACTGTGTTCAATATTGTTTGTCATATTTTTTTTTTTTAAAGAACATTGTTTATATGAAAAACTCTGCAAATTATAAGCAAAAAAACTTGGCAAAATTTGGGACTGTTTTTAAAAAAACCTTAATTTTTGTACGAGTATACATGTTATCCCCATACAAGTGAAAACAGTTTATTACAATAAACCACTTAATGATAATCTATAGTTGGAACACTTTTGTTACATCAGTTTTGACAGGGTTATCCAAAAGATATTCGTTCTTTTTTTCAATTTGTTGAAGATCCCCTACAGGATTTCGGAAAAAAAATATTCACGGTTATATATGACCTGTACTATTATGCTTACACACTAGAGTTTCAGGATAATTCCTTATGTATTTTTCTAGATATTTAACGTAATGTCTAAAATCACGTGGCCGGTCATCTTCGGCCATATAGTATATGTCCAAAATTCTAGAACATATATCCTCTATGTAATAAAATAAAATAAGTTTTTAAAAAAATATCAACCGACTTCAAAAAAAGAGCTAAAAAGAATTAAATAATTCCTTAAAATTCTCTAATAACAAATCGTTATCCAATAAGCACACATCGGTTATCAGGTACCAGCATGAAAACGGTTAAATTTAACATATATAATTTAATATCCACCAAGCATAGATTTTAGAGAGAATATTTTTTACAAGAGATGAATTTACATATTTATGATTTAATTTATGAATATATACATGTAAAAAGAAATTAATTGTTTTTTTGAATTAATTGCTTTTTGCTGTTGCGGTGCCAAACAGTCACAATTGATAATGATCATCACCATTTTCGTTATGGTACTAGGCACAATACATTCACAATTTTTATTATATTTAAGACAGTTTGATACCAACTTCAAAAAGTAATTCAATAATTTTTAATAAGGGTACTTTAGATGTGGATTTTCATCTTTTTGACATCTATTTCCGATGTCGGTAAGCGTCGATGCAGATTTTCCATTTTGGTGTATACGAGAATTGATCCAGTTGAGATTTCGCACTTTGGAAAGAACACGCATCCCTGCAACAATGGCTATGATCCATTTTTTTCTCTAGTTAGCGAAACGAGATTGACCAATCAGAAGCCTGCATTTTTGCAAACTTTTCACTATTTGAAGAAAACAGCGAAAAGTTTTCAAAAATGCAGGCCTGTAATTGGGTAATAACTTTTCGCTAACAACGAATGATAACTTGGGCAAGATCCAGTAGATTTTGTGCTATTAACAAAAAGAGATTGACCAGTTATAAGCCTGCATTTTTGCGAAATTGTCGTTGCTTAAAGTATGTAAATTTTCTTACTGGTCAATCTCATTTCGCAATCGCGCAAAATCTGTGTGAATCCAGTCCAGTCAAAATTTTGCAAGATCATGTATCTGCGTAAGAGTAAAAGCATGAAAAATGAACGGTTCTAATTGAACGACTGCTTGGGGGAAAAATCTGAATTTTAAAGTTTTTATTTTTAAAAAGTTCTTATCAACAGATGGATGGAGCATTGTAGAGATCTATACAAAATGGTGGAGTGATTATGTAGCTACAACTGCAGATTTCTAACAGTGTAAATTTTCACATTGATCAATCTCCTTTCGCTGAGAGCACAAAATCTATCTGGATCCTGATCGTTGTCTAGTCAAAATTTCGCACTTTGAAGTAAAAAGATAGCGTATCGCTATATAAGTGACAGCCTAAAAAATGAACACTTCTAATTGGAAGACTGCTTCAAAAAAAATTAATTTTTATTGTTTTTATTTTTTAGAAAATTCTAATCACCAGAATTTGATGAAATTGAAATGGGACCACATGAGTATCTTACGCTTTCAAACAAAAAAAGAATTATCAAAATCGGTTCTTATTTAGGGAAGTTATGAGAGAACAAGAAATACATACAGGTCGAATTTATATCCTCCTCCTTGAAGTCGGTTAAAAAATATAAAAAAAAAATCAGATGGAACGGTAGAAAATAAGCCTAGAAATGGTGGTTCTAATAAATTGTCTAAGGCTGATGAAAGATGGATTGTGCAAGAAGTTAAAAAGATCCTCTGGTGAATGCACCCAAATTATTAAAAAATAATTCAGACTACATGAACATTAGTGTTACTCCTCAAACAATTAGAAATACTTTGAAAAAATACAATTTTCTTGCAATATCTTCCCGGAAGAAACAGTATGCCAAAAAAATCAAGCTAGGAAGGCTAAAAATTGCTAAAGCACACGTTCGCTGTAAAGTTTTAGATAGATGTTACATTTGCAGAAGAATCGAAGTTCAATCTTTTTAGATGTAATAGCAAAGTTTTAGTGTACCGTCAACTGGGATAAGTTCGGTCCTTTGAAGATAAATTTGACCAAAGAGAGAAAAAAGATTACATCTGATTAAGAAAAGAAAAATTAAATTATCGACAAAGCTTTGGTGCCAAAATATAGGTGGTAACATTAGTTCGAGGCCGGCAGCTTATTCTAAATAATTCGCCAAGTATGAATCATGGCAGCACCAGTCAAACAAAAATGTGTGAAGACAGTGAGAATTTAGCTCTTTCAAGTTACTTCTTTGTCAAGCTTTAAATTAACTCATTTGGACTTTGGTAAGTACGCGTTAATTATATAACTTCTTTAGTGCAGATCAAGGCTTAATGTAGAATTGTGTATTGTCTTTTCCTGGGATAAAAAAGAAAAGCGTTGTTCCAATTAGGATAACTTTGGTCCAATTTTGGGGGTAACTTGGTCCAACCAATTATCACTTAAAATTTTATTTATACTTCCTGTCAATTGATAAAAAGTGTTATGGTTGAAGGGTTGATTTTTCTTATTTTGTTGAATTAAAACATTGATGATTTTGACGTAAAGTGTTTTATTTTTGGTATACATATGAAAATAGAAATTTTGCTTATACAAGCAATAATTTTGTTGAAAATTATTTTTTCCATCCAGAGTATTAGTTCTAGTTGAACCATGGAATAGCTATAAAGTTGGAATAGCTATTGTCAAAGATTACTGCAATTTGGAAATTTTGTACTTGTACTGTTTAATGGTAATATCTCTCTGGAAAGCATTATTTTGAAACCAAAGAAGGGTTGTGTTGTTGATTGTATCGAAAAGAAGTTTAAGTCCATAGTCACAGGACTCAATAGTGTATGAATGGAATGATATCATTAAAAAAAATTAGCCCCCCCCCCCCTAAACTTCTGTCTAAGAGAAACCAATATTATGTCCAGACCTGAGCAATCCATGTTAAGCAATATTAATCATCTTTGTAATTTTTTTTAATTAAAATATGTGCTAATTTACGATCATTTTACATGTTTACACTTATTACGCCTTTACAATGTTTACACTTATTACGCCTTGTCTGTCCTTTTTTTTAAGTAGGACAATATTGTGCAAGTCAGGCTTTTTAGACCCTATAACATTCATTTTAACACGTAAGCAAATAGAATTACAACGCTGCTAAGACGATAAATGTACTGGACTTTTTCAGAAAGGGTTGTATCTTAAGTTCTACTGGGTATAAAAACTCAAAAAATTGCACAGCCACACGCAAAAAAATTCTCCTTTCAGAAATTCCGCTACGTTTGCAAGAAATCGAAAAATTGAATTATATAAAAAAAATATTTCCTTAAAAATAAAAGTTCGGAATCTCTGCAGTGGACGCCAGATATCCATTGCATACAACCAGACACTTTTCATTAAGGTATCTGCCTACGTGCGGAGTGCTTTAAAAAAAAAAATAAATAAAAAATAAGGACAGTTTTTAAAAAATATAATAATTTTTAGTTATATTGTATTACAGAATGATAAGAAATCATAAAGTCCTAGCAATATCTTTTTAATATTTTAAAAAATAGGTGTTTTTTACTGATTTTTAGCAAAATTTCACGTTTACGCCAGACAGCGTACACTCAATTCAAATAAATATATCTTCATTTCCTTTATGCTGCACACTTCTATTACACTTATCCGTGCACTGAACTAGGAATTTTACATTATCTTCAAAAATAGCCGAAAATTTTCAAAATATGTAAAAAAGTACATATTTTAGTAAAAATTACCATTTTTTTCATATTCGAGTGCCTATAAAATAATTAAATTATCACATATAGCTTAGATCCTACTTTAGAGCGTACACTGTAAAAAAAATCTGTAACCTTAGTAATCTAAATTAACCGAAATCTCTTATGCTTACTAAAATTTTATGTGTACACTGTACAAGAAAATGATGTCAATGTACAAAACTTGTAAGCAAAACTAAAACCATCTGTAACTTTACAAAAGAATTTACTAAAATTTTGGTAACTTTACTAAAATTTTATCTATAATGCTCGTTATCGTCACTTAAAAAGTTCTTGGAATACGATTTCCCAAAAAAATTCTTAGTAACCTTAAAATTTGTTTGATTCAAAGTGCAAATCTGTATCTGTTACATGAATTTTTATTGTTGCCGTTACACAAAAAGTTCTTGGAATACAATTCTACTAGAAAAAATTTTGTAACTTTCCCAATTTTTTTTTACAGTGTAGTGAGTGACATTGAAAGCATACCTACAAAATTTTATTGAAATATCTTTAGAACTTTTTATGTAATGAAGCTTTTTATTGAACATAGAAATAACAAAAAAAATAATTTTCCAGAAATCGCATACATATACTTTCTTGTAAAAATCTAATATATTTAATTTATACACTTAAAATGTACCGCATTTATATTTAAACCCATTTTTAACTTCATATTTAACCCTTTTTAACTTCATATTTAACCCTTTTTAACTTCTTAGTAGCTCTTTTCGTTTCGTAAATTTTGCAATGGATATCGAGTGACTTTTGAATTTTTTATTCGCTCATCATCAATTTTAAAATAGTTTGTGATCATATTTTGTTCAACTGATACTCCTAATTGTTCGAATACAGGTAAAAGTCCTAAATATCCTGAATTATAAATTAAGACTGATAAATTAAAGTGATTTAGAATCGTAATAGATTGCTCTTTCATTAAAAACAATTAAAAAAAAATAGAAATTTTCACAAAAATGGCCATTTTGATGTTTATTATAATTGCCATAACTCCTCTTCTAATAATATTAGGAATAAAATTAAAACAGATTTGGAATCGTAAAAAATTGCTCTTTCATATAAAACAATAAAAAAATTTCGAAAATTTTCACCAAAACAGCCAATTTGATCTAGGTAGACATTTAGTAGGTAGACCTTAATAGACATTTTCAAACAAACATAAAAATTTTACAATATTAAATTTATAAATTTAATATTTATGCAACCAGATATAGAATTTTTCGCTGATTTCATATATGTAAATTTTTACACAGTCACTCAAATTATTGTTTCATCAATTGGATGATTGCTTTCAAAATCTCATTTTAAAAGCCAGTCTCCCTAAACTACAAATGATTTTTAATTCGATTCTTTGGAACGTCTTCAAACTTTTTAAAATACACTATTTAGAGATTTTAAAATTATGTATATTGTCCTAAACTGTTTGATAATATCTAAATTTTATAAAAATCGATCCACAAGTTTTTGTTTATAAAAAAATTGTTTTAAAAAAAGGAAAAGAAATACATTGTTGAAACGCGAATTTGTTAAAACAAAAAATCTGACGAACCGACCAATTTGGAACTTCCAGATAGTTTGTAACACATAATAAAATTTTAAAAAGGGTGGGGGGGGGGTCATAAAATTTTGAGGCGGCAAAAGGGAGAGATAAAAATATTTTGATTGGCGCGATCAATTATCTATTTTTTTTTTTTTTTTTTTACCATTTTAGACGCGGTTCTATTTTCTAGTTCCTATTATTAAGCCCTAGGATAAATATTATTTATTTAATATAGACATTTTAAAAGTGTACTTACAACATTTTTTTACGAATAGTAATCTCAGCAAATATCTTACATTTTTTTTCTTAAGTCCACCACCCACTTATGCACGGGTAAGTTGTTTGACAGAGTTCCGTTTATAAGCAATTTTGTTAAAAATAAAGTTCGCCCCCTGGTGCTAAAATGTGTAACTAAAATATATGAGATTTATTTTTTGGAAGATGTTGCAGTGCGGGTGCTGAACGCCTACTAAACGCGGGGACGCGGTTCGAGGTTCGTTCGGTTCGAGATTACATATTAGATTAATATTATTATGGGCATTATACTTGGCAAAGCTGATAGGGTCAGCTAATTATTTAATAAAATAATCAGTTCTTTTATTTTTTGCCAATGCATTAAAATTATAATAGTTAAAAATAAAACGTTGTTTTTAAATTTTTTTTTAACTCCCAAAATTAAAAATAAATAAAAGCAAAATGTGAAGGAAATTTTTTCATACATAAAGAGAAAAAATTCTAATTGGGCTATTAATCTCAGAAAAGAATATAAAATATGAGGGCAAACTACAAAATTCGATAAAAGTTAAATTGGTGAAAATTGAAAGTATAATTAAAAATGCATAAGAAAATTAGGTGACACTAATATCAAATGTCCGCAGGAAATTTACCAGAATAAAGTAAGGAAGTGAAATTCAACTAAGATAAAAAATAAACTCCTGTTTTAATCTTCGTTTGTAAAATGGAAAACATTTAAAGGTATAAGATAACTTACAACTATGACTAAAAAAGTAATAAAAATGTAAGGAATAAAAATTTGCTGAATTTTTTATTTTTTATTTATTTTTCTTTTAACCCCTTGAGAGGCGGTTGTATGTCTATGAAACTACTTAATTTTAATGCCCAAACACCACATTAGCATTCGAATTTCAAGGCAACAAGTTTCAAGGAATAAACTTGGTAAAATTTGGGACTGTTTTTTGGAAAACCTTAATTTCTTTACAAGTATACTAGCTATCCTCATAAAAATTAACACAGTTTCTTACAATAATCCACTTAATCATAAGTTACAGTTTTAATCCTTTTGCTACATTAGTTTTGACAGGGTTATCCAAAAAATATTCGTTCTTTTTCAATTTATTGACGGTCCACTACAGGGTTTCGGGAAATTTTTTTTGCGGAAATATATGATTTATACTACTTTCTTTGCACACCTGTAGTTTCAAGATAATTCCTCATGTATTTTTCTAGATTTTTAACAAAACATCGAAAATCGGAAGTGGCCGGTCACCTTTGGCCATATAGTGTACTACTGAGTATTTATAACTTATTTAGCATACATCTTTTTCCTCTTTTTTATACATTTTTTATTTATTTATTTATTTTTCAGAACTTTGAGTTATCTGAATTCTTCTATAATTCGATCAGGCACCGGTCCCAATTAATTTGGATTAGCGATTTTCTACTGTATGCAGTTTGATTTCTCCATTGCCAAATAACTTTCATATTAAAATCTTCACATATTCTTAACTCTGAGAAATATATTTCGCATTAACGGTAAACAACTTTTTTGTTGGCGGTAGTTTTTTACCTTTAAATCAAATTTTATAAGGTGTTCTGGTGTAATAACGCCAGGAGGGGTAATAACGCCAAGTGCTAATATTACGCATAATTATGAAGTAATCCGGAAAATGACACATGTGGTCTCTGGACAGAAGGGCTCTGAGTCATATAAAACACAAACAACAGCTTAAAGTTAATTTGTTCCGTTTGTTGGTCTTATCGCTTTTAGAAGCAACTAAAATTAATGCTTGATCTAAAATTTGCAATGAAGGTTCTGTGATGTGAAGACTATATATTTACCAGGAAATATTTTGTTTACTATTTAAATTTGTAGTGTAGTTAATGTACTTTCAAAATGTTGTAGAAGATTTTGGGTATGTTCCCGAGATAGCATGTAGTTTAATATGAACTGCGCAATAAGTATATCGGGTAATAACGCCATTCCTTGGCGTTAATACCCCGGTTGATTCCTTACAGTGGCGGAACTACATCCAAAAGAGGTTTATTTTTTACTTTACATATGAGACATCATTATTGTCATTGTTGAAACGGTTAGATTAAAGGGAAGGGGAGTCCGATACCCATAACTGATGTTTCTTTGTTAATACCAATGTAAAATCTATTTTAAACTCTTATAAATAAAACAATATCAAAATGTTTTCGATATTCTAATTCATACATTATCAAAATCAGGTTTCTATTATATTTCCCACTTGATTGTTCAATTGAATTCTAAATTTTAACTGTCCGCTTTCTCAGCTTCTCTTTTTCAATTTTTTTTTTTTTTTTAATTTAACCTTTAACTGATGTGATATATGCGAAGCGGTCTGTGAGACCGTAAGATTAAAAGATGAATAGAAGGCATGATTAACTTATAGGATGGTATTTTGTACTAAACGTTTTGTACAAAACGTTTATAATTAATATGCATCCACTTAAAAGTGTCTGGTAATAGTGCTAAGTTCCAAATGAAGAAAAATTTCGATAGTGTTTGTAGTTAAACTGAAAATTACAAGTTAAACTATAAAAATTGCAAAAAGAAATGGTTCGTGAGGCCGGTAACATTAGTTAAAGATTAAAAGGCGATCAATGATTAAAACTCATAGAGTACTATTCATGCACTAAACTTTTTGTACAGGATTAAGTTTAATTACGTTTAATCTATTTAAATATTTCTAACAATAGTACGAGGACTTCAAACGGAAGCGAATTTCAGTTGTACCTATATAGTTAAATTGGAAACTACAAGTTAAAATCTGAAATTTAACCAAAAAAAAAATATATAACTCTAGTTATTATAAAATTTCACATCATAAAAATATTACATTATGATTACTAATAAGGTTAAAACGGTGCAATGTTTTTTATAATTATATTTAAACGGGACTTTTTAAGTAAAGAGAAGCTCAGGGTGTTATATACTGTTGATGCTCTCCCAATCTCTTTTTTCTTTCACTTTCACAAAAAAATTGAATATTTTCTATCGCATAGAATGCATATATGTGAACATGAATACTGATTTAGATAAACACAGTTAAAACCGCGCAATGTTTCTAATAATTTTATTCAAGTGGTCCTTTTTAGGGAAAAAGAAGCTCAGGGTCTGATATTCTTTTACCTCCCCCTCCCCCTACTTTTTCTTGAACTTTCACAAAAAATTAAACTTTTTCTATCGCTTAGAAAATTTTCTGTCAACAATTTGTTAATTTCTAGGGCTGTTGAGTTTTTATTTTTAGAAATGAGCAATCTACATGGAATTATTCCACCTTATTTTATAGATTTGTTTACATGGCGTTATTACCCGCATACGTGGGTAATAACGCCAGATAGCATTGTTCAAGAAATCACGCCATTGCATTTTGTGAATGCATATCTGTTAAATTATTTTTTTCTATAGATAAACATTGAGTTGCTGTATCAAATCCTATATTTGTTTGAAATATACAATCTAAAATTAAGCCGCGAAAATTAGTAGAACCTTAACGTGGCGTTATTACCCCAGGATACCTTAGTTTTTATCATTGTTCCTTAGGAGATGTTTAAAGGTTTTGCCATAGTATTTTAGTTGGGTAGCTTTATGTACTTTTAAAACATGTGATGCGATTTTAGATATAACTAGCAAATCTTCAAATGAGTGGTCTCAACATCGATTTTGATAAATATTTTAATTTTTATCTCCCTTCACCCAATATCTAATAACTTGAAAAACGTAATTAAAAATGTTACATTATTTATATATTTTCATACAAGGCTTCTGAAATATTATGAAACATCCTGAATCAAAATCCAACTTTTAAGAATGTCAATATGGTATGTTTGTCTACTAAATAACAATTAAATGAAAAAAAAAAAAAAAAAAAAAAAAGAAAAATACATACGTATTATTTACGTACTGTAAAACTGATAAGAAAAGAGGATTATTTTTTATCTTTGTTTATTCATTTATTTTATTTTATTTTATTTTATTTTATTTTATTTTTCACATATGCAAAAAATTTTCATAAAAATACAGTGAGATTACAGAGAGTCGTGAATGGCCAAAAAAATTATCGACAAAATTTTAAACCAATTCAATTAATTTGACATCTTATAGAGAAAATTTAGCTTTCTTAATATAACATTTAAATCGATCATTCAAACGTTTAATTTTCATTTCAATTAAAATTAAAATATGAAAATCGTCTGTATTTTTATAGAAAAAGGTATTTTATGAGAAAAATAAAATATTCCATATTTTTCAAATCAATGAACCAAATTTAACACAAAACTATCTAGATACAGGATACCTCATTAACATTTCACCCAAATACAAACTAATCAGATACATTTTTCTGTAATTATAGCGAGGCACACAAAAAAGACAAACAAACTTAAAATTTTTTCGTACGTTCTTAGTAAGCCTTTCTGACATTTCGACAATGGCTGCAAACGTACCTTTGTTGGGCATTGATTCATTACCTTTTTCCAAATCAAATGAAAAATTCACCATTCTTTCTTTTTTTAAATTATCATGTCAGTTATTTTACATATAAAAATGTTTAAACTTAAATCTTAGAGGAAGTTCGAATCGTGACAAAAAATTTTGAACACTCTCTGTGTATCACGGATGTGCTTTACAAAATACTTATTGTAGAATCTGGAATGCATATCATTTGTCGTTCATTTACAGGGATAGATAAAAGAATTCAATTACAGTACTTTCTATAAATGATAATTTCAGCTTTGGTGTAGGTTTTTTAATTTAAAAATTTAGGCATATTTTTATTTTTCATATATTTTATAAATCATATATAAGGTTGCACAAAACATCTCGGGTGCATTTCGGGTTTTTGACGAAAATCACAAAAGTGGAATTTTCAACTGTGCCATACATTTTCTATTTGAAATAATTTTTAACATGCTATGTGGTGTTATGTATATAATAAAAATCTTTAGATTATATAAAAGTTTTCATAAGAGAATTTTAGTACTTTTCCGACTTGTGATGATGATTTCTGAAATTTGGTTTTAAAACGTTTTTCAAATTGTTTACACAGACATCATCATCCACAATTATTAAATTGTGAGATTTTACTACATTATTCTGAATATGTTGCAGAGTGTTTCAACATGTATGCTTGACTCATAATTTTTCTTATTGTTTACTAACCGACTTCAAGGAGGAGTTTATTATCTTGTTTCTTTATTCCATAAATTTATAATGAAAATATAAAGTAATAAAATAATTTAAAGCATTTCTTTATTAATAAAGAAAAACCTGGAGGTTTTACATAGATTTATTCTATATACACTATATGGCCATAGATGACCGGCCACTTGCGATTTTAAACATTTTGTTAAATATCTAGAAAAACACATGAGAAATTATCCTGAAACTCTTAGTGTATAAATATAATAATACAAGTCATACATTTCCGTGACGATTTTTTCCTGAAACTCTATAGGGGAGCGTGGACAAATAAAAAAAAAAAAAAAAAGTAACTTTTGGATAACCCTGTCAAAACTAATGTTGCAAAAGCGCTATAACTGTAGGTTATAATTAAGTGAGCTTATTGTAATATACTGTGTTCATTTTTATGTAGATAGCATGTATACTCGTTAATAAAGTAAGTTTTTTAGAAAAACAGTCCCAAAATTTTTCAAGTTTTTTGCTTATAATTTGCAGAGTTCGTAATATAAAATAATGTTCTTTTCTGAAAATATAACAAACAACATTGTACACCATACCCTGTCATCAAAATTTAAAAATAATAAAAATGTATGAAAAATGAGCAGGTTTATTAAATAATTTTTCATTGCGCATTCGTCAACGATGTCTAAATTTTTTTTGCATAATGTGTTAGCTAAATATATAGAGCAACTTCTGTAAATATTTCAGAAACATAGCTTGAAAATTCTGAAAGTAATAGTCTATAGAACCAGATCAAAATCCGTTATTCCCAAAGCGAGGCAAAAAGATGAGGTATTGTATCCATATATCCATTGATTAATGTCAATATACACTACACAATATGGCACGTACTACTATATTTGGATAAAACCCCTGAATTTTTTGCTTTATTTCGAGAATAACGGGTTTTGAGTTGATTCTATAGACGATCATTTTCAGAATTTTCAAGCTATGTTTCTGGAATATTTACAGAAGTTGCTCTGTATTTTTAGCTAACACAAAATGCAAATGAAATTTAGACATCGTTGACGAATGCTCAATGAAAAACTATTTAGTTTTATATTTATATCACATTTTTATTTATATGATTATTGCCTGTAACCGAGACTGTTATACCTGTAACTGATTTCGTGTATACGTTTAATTTAAGTTTCTGATAAAAGTATATTATTTTCGTGTTCAAATGGGCAGTTTTTATAAAAATTAGTCATTTTCGCTTTATAGATTATACAAAAGCTTCCATATATTTACATATTTGGTAGACTTCAAAAAATGATGTTTATATATTTTCACGTGAATCATTTTCCAGAGAAAAAAAAAATAATAAACGTCTTTAAACGTTTAAAGAGTGATATTAAAATCTAAAAATTTATAAACATTTCTTAATATTCACTTGACATTCACATTAGTTGCACTTTAATGCTTTTATCTCAATAACCGTGGAGCAGTACTTTGTCTGTATTAACCACAGACTATTATCTCCTCTCATCACTATGCAGTCGAAGTTTTATAACATAATTGTATTAAGCTGTCCCTATCCGCTACTGTTTAAGTACACTATATGGCCAAAGGTGACCGGCTATTTAAGGTATGTAAGCAAAATAGTGTAGGTCATAAATTTCTGTAAAGATTTATTCCCGAAATCCCATAGGCCACCGTCAGCAAATTGAAAAAGAACGAAAATCTTTTTGATTATCCTGTCAAAACTAATGTGCCAAAGCGTTCAAATTGCAAATTATAATTAAGTGCTATATTGTAAGAAGCTCTGCCCATCTGTATGAAGATGGCATGTATACTCGTAGAAAAATTAAGAATTTTATAAAAACAGTCCCAAGTTTTGCCAAGTTTTTTTGCTTATAATTTACAGAGTTCTTAATATAAAAAACGTTATTTTCAGAAGATATGACAAACAACACTGTACACAATGCCCTGTAATTAGAATTAAAAAATAATAAAAATTGTGTGAAAAATGAGTAGGTTTACTATATAATGTTTTACTGTGCATGCGTAAAATCAATCAGAACGTCACTTGTATAATGTGTTAGCTAAATATATAAAGTCACTTTTGCTAAAACCTCAAAAACATAGCTTGAAAACTCTGAAAATTATTATCGATAGAATAAGATCAAAATTCGCTGTTTCCAAAATAAAGCAAAAAGATGAAGAGGTGTATCCATTATCTATTGATTAGTGTCAATACAGAGTACACAATATTGTGCGTACTATTATATCTGGATACAGGCTCTCATCTTTTTGCTTCATTTTGCGAATAACGGATTTTGAGCTTATTCTATCGATGAACACTATTAGAATTTTCAAGCTATGTTTCAAGGTATGTGGAGAGGCTGTATCCAGATATAATAGTATGCACAATATTGTGTACTCTGTATTGACACTAATCAATAGATAATGGATACACCTCTTCATCGTTTTGCTTTATTTTGGAAACAGCGAATTTTGATCTTATTCTATCGATGATAATTTTTCACATAAATTGCTCTATACATTTAAATAACTACTTATGCAAATTATATTTTGATTTCCTTCACATATGCGCAGTAAAACATTTAGTAAACCTGCTTAATTTTCATACAACTTTTGTTATTTTTTAAATCTAATTACAGGGTATTGTGTATAACATTGTTTGTCATATTTTCTGAAAAGAACACATTTTTATACTAAGAGCTCTGTTAATTATAAGCAAAAAATTGGCAAAATTCAATTTTTTTTTTTTTAAATCTTAATTCTTCTATGAGTATGCATGCTATCCTCATACAAATAGATACAGTTTAATACAATTAGCCAATTAATCATAATCTGCAATTTGAACGCTTTATTTACATTAGTTTTGACGGGTTATCCGAAAGAATTTAGTTCTTTTTCAATTTGCTGACGGTTCAATATGGCATTTAAGGAAAAAAAATCTTCACGGAAATATGTGACCTGTACTATTGTATTTACACACTTGGAATTTCAGAATGATTCCTCACGTATTTTTCATGATATTTTTAAAAAAATCTAAAATTGCAAGTGGTCGGTCATCTTTGGCCATATAGTGTATATCCTGATCCTGAATAGGGAAATTTGACGAAAGATACCTCGCAGAAAAATAAAAAAAATACGCGTATGTTTCCCGTCCTAAAAATTGTAGGATAAAAATATTTGCATCTAAGTTCCATGTTTATGGTTTTGTATATAGTTTTCGGATTATATATACTAAGTTTTGAAGATCGCTGTTGTTTTTGTGAAGCACATAAAAAGCGCCAATATTCATAAGCTTTATAACACGCTGTTTTATTATTGGCGTTAGATCACATTGTTTGGCTGGAGTTATATACACAAGAGTCATCCAGAAGAACGTAAGTTTGTAAGGAACATATTGCTTTTTGTTGAGTCAAAAAAAAAATAAACAAATATAATACAACAATGATAAATTACAGGTATAACGTACAATATTAAATAGAAGCTAGTAAATTCTTGAAATCATGAATGGAAAGTTTTGAAAAAAGTTACTGCAATCATTCTAGTGGCCAAAATGACCTGATGCTATTCAAAATAGCAATAAAAATAATAATAATTTTTTTTTTTAATTTATGCTAAATATACTCATTTATATATATATCTACAACCTTAAATATGAGTATAAATATCAAATCTTTAATGGGTTTTTTCCCTTTTCTGTGCGAGAGAAAGCATAAAAATATCATTTAATTTATATCCTTCATTAACTGGATAAACTGGCTTATATTTAAAATTAATAAAAATAAAACATGTGTATCGTAAGCTAGAACTACATTTCAAATAAAACATAGTGTGCTATATAACACGCTGTTTTATTATTGGCGTTAGATCGCATTGTTTGGCTGAGTTATATATACGAGATTCATCCAAAAACTAAGTGTCCAAGGGTTCGTAAGAAGGTATAAAACATATTTACCTAAAAAGGTTTATTGCAAAAAGTACCGCAATGTTTCAGCTACTTCTCAATATATAAAAACCACCGGAACTGTAACATTTATTATAACATAGAATAAGTTTTTGTAGTCCAGCACCATAGAAGTAGCCCGCCTGGGAATGGAGTCAGCTTGTCACAATTGCCATCCCATGTCTCATCACTCGTATCCTCATTTTTAGCCTCATTGTCATTGTATCGCTGTAAAACAATGCAAAAAACATCGGTGATGTATAAATTCATCACGAAACACTTGTTGCGCCTGAAACTGTGTACCAGATGGGTGCCGAAGAACCGTACATCCGAACACAAAACAAAACGCATGATAGCAGCAGTTATTTTTCTGCAGCAATACCACGATGAAGCAGCAACGTTATGGGTGAGGAGTTGTACTTTGATATCTGTAACAAACTAGCTCCATTCCCAGGCAACGGATTTCTATGCTACTGGACTGCAAAAACTTATCCCAAGCTCGACGAGTGTTATAATTCCGGTAGGTCTTATGCTGAGAGGCGTCTGAAAAATTTTTGTATCTTTTGCAATAAATCTTTACGGGTAATTATGTTTCGTTTCATTTTACGGGACAAGGGAAATTTACTGCTTGGACAGCTCTCGTATTTATAAAATTGTCGACGGGAAAATAGATAGTATACAAAGTTTTTTTACTTTAAGGTTTGCCTCATAAGAATAAAGTTTAGGAAATTTTGCTTTATAATACTTTTATTCTTGACTCGTCGTTTCTTAATATATTTGCTCAGGAAGTAATCTCATAAGAACTTAAAATAATTTTCTATTTATTTAGTTACGAATAACTTACAAACACCATTAAATGCTTTTTATCTTTTAATGTTCTCTGCAAAATAAAAGCAGTTCAGTTCTTAGGATTTTATTTTAACTTTAAGCGCGATTGCTTTAATTTGACGTTACGTTTTATTTCAAAAGAGTGGGGACTCAAAATTTTTGCGAGCAAGGGAGACGCGCTGGATTTCTCCTGAGCGCATTTCTTTTAAAAAACTATCAATTTGATTGATGTCTATTGGTTTCTTGGAAAGGTTTAAAAAATAAAGTAATATCAGGAAATTTTTCTACTTATTATTACAAGGGATGTTGCATAAAAACTGAGAGTATAAGAATAAAAAATCAAGTAATATATTTACAGCAAAAAATACATCATTATTTTTCCAAATACCTTCCCTCAGATGATATGCAATGGTCATTTTTAGCCCACTTTTCAAAACAAGTAAAAAAGTCTATTTCTGGAAGCTATTTCAAAGAATCCTGCACTGTTGAAATAACTTCATATCTGTATTAAATTTTCTGCCATGGAACTTTTAAATCTATACCAGAAACAGTCAAAAATTACATGGTTTGAGATCTGGACTATAAATTGGATGTAGCATGATTTTAATATTGCATTTGCTAAATAGTTATTGCTGAACAGATTTAGCGATATACGGGCGAGCCTTATCGAATTCCTTACATGTTCATGCCACTTTCTCAATATATTCTGCCGCAAAAATTTCAAAACTGAAGCTTAATTTTCTCTACTCACGGTAGTTTTTGAAGGCACAATATGCCGATAGATTACACCTTTATGATCAAAGAAAATAATCATCACAATCTTTCTAGCAGACTTGGCTTGACAGATATTTTTGGAAGCGGAGAATCAGTATGTTTCCATACACTTGTTGCAGATTTGGTAAGGTGATCGAAATGATGCACCCAAGTTTTGTTACCTCTTAGAATACTCTTTAGAAAATTCGGATCATTTTGAAGCATCTCTTTCTATTCACAACATTGGTGGATTTTTGTTTGCATTTGTTCTTTGTAAGATGATGAGGGACCCGTTTGGAATAAATTATTGTGTAGAATGCGAAATATCGACGTTTTCGGAATATTAGTTGATGCTGTTATCTTCACACATGTCATTCTCCGATTTTCTTTCAAGATTACCTACACAGTGTTAGCATTTCGAACATTCACAATATTTTCTCATCGGCAGGCTTAGAAGCCAGATCTGTCGACAAACGTCCTTTTTTGATATCACCTCCCATCTAAAAATCGTAGACTCACCAAAACATTTGTCTTTGTAAGCTTTTTTCATTAACTTAACAGTTCCAGGAACTGTTTTGAATAAACGATAACAAATTTTGCAACACACGCACTCTATTTTTAAACTCTGAATCACTCGTTTTCTTTTCTGTAAGGCAAATAAAAACAGCTCTTTAGGCAAGCACAAAACGAGGAAAATAAAATTGTCTGCTTCTTTTAGACTACTGTAAAAGCACCTATTTTCACGAGTCGTACTTTTCGCGAAAATGAAGATATCAATGATTTCGCGAGCTGAAAATTTCGCGAATCTTATATGAATAAAACCGAAAATTGAAAAATTCCATAACACATTTAACGGTGTTGAAGCCAAACATGGAATAGTTTTCAATGGCTTTAAAGAAGCTCGTATAAATATTGTAAATAAATAACTGCATTCTATTGGTAAGTATTATTGTTTTTATTCAAGAAATAGTTTTATAGCATTCAAGAAATAGTTGTAAGTATTCAAGAAATTTTTGTAATTATTTCCTATTTAAGTAATTGCAATCCTTAAATTTTGGATAAGTAAAAAATTTCTGATTTTTCATTATTATTTTAGGTGAAAAAAAAATATTTCGCGAGGCTTAAATTTTTGCGATTACGACAGGCTCGTTAAAATCGCAAAAAATAAGTGCTTTTACAATATTTATAAAAGTACAATCAAAAGTTTTAAGAAATTGCTGGTAATTTTATTTTTTAATTTCGCGGTGTTGCCGCTATGTAAAAAAATAACTCTCAGTTTTTATGAATAACCCTTTGTATAAATGAATTTTTTTTAGTTAAATCTAATGTTTAAGCAGACTCTAAGTTTGATCTTATTATTTGCACACATAGTTGACGTGTTAAAAGATCTTTTTTTTTTTTTTTTAATTCAATGACTTCTATAGAAATTACATGTAGTTACTATTGCTGTTTCTTACTTTCAGACTCTTTTTTTTTACATCAAAAAGAGAATTATTTGTGACATTTTGCATCTTGGAATAGTTGCATGTTAATTTTTTTCTGTCAAATAGAGCTTTTCTTGCCTTGATTTTACATATCAAATATTTACCAAAACACGCAGGTTTTATATTCATTTTTAAATTTACGTTATTTTCACATGTTTTCCATTTAAAAATTGTGTCGTTTTAAATTTTACAGTGCTATAATTTTCTTTTAATTGCCTTTGCTTTCTTTTTTATTTCTTCATTTTTTCAATGAAAGTTTACACCTTGTTTCAACAACCGTTTTTGTTCATTTTTCTTCTAAAAATTATAGTTAAATTGTCAAGACTGAAGAATGATCTGTTATGAAATAATTATCAGTTATACAAATTTTTAAATAGAAATGGACTTTTAACCAGTGAATTAAAAACTTTTTTGTATTAATATTAGGAAAAATTAAATGTATTAAACTAAATATTATTCTTTATTCAACTAAATATAAAACGTCTGTGTCTGGTATGCATAGTGTTTCAGGAATACATTTTGCCGTGATTTCTAGTTTAAATATCACTTGAGAACAAAAAACTACAGAAAAAGTTGTACCAAAATTACATTATTACAAAAACTCTTTAATAATTATCTAAAAATAAAACTATTGTACTTACTAAAGCAAAAAAAAAAAAAAAAAAAAAAAAAAAAAACTTATTACATTTTGTCAACAAAAATATAAATTACGATTAAGAGCAACGCAATAGATACAAATTTACATTTTTATATTCATGACATATAAATAAGTGCAATTTAATGATTTTCTGAATTAATCGATACATTTTAAACTAGAGCAATACGATTTTTCAAAGTGGTTAATAAAAAATAACTAATTTTAAATTGGTAGGAAAAAGGAATTTGAATCGATTGCTATTAGTTAATAATATAATACAGTTAATCAATCCATTTAAATTGAAACATTATGAATTTTGATAAAACTACTTAAACATTTTTTTAATGTAAATTATACTGCATTTAAACGAATGGATATTTTTCCCAATGGAGTGAAAAAGTGTCCAGACCAGGGCTGATTGGTTGCAGTCCAGGTATCTCAATAGAGAGAGCGTTGGCAATTTAAGCCAAAGACCTTGCGTTCGGCTTCTGATTTCAACACATGTTCTTACATAACAGCTTCATTTGATATCGTTTTTTATTCAGCATAATTCAGATGTAAATAAAGAAGTACATCTGTCTTAATTGCAATTTTTTTAAACGTCTAGTTAATATTAATATGGATGTTAAAAATCTGTTGTTGTAGTTATTAGATATTCGCATTAGAAATCTTGTCTTCGCTTTTTGCACAACCTTTTCAACTTACAACTTTTAGCTAAAAATAAATGTAAGAAAAACTCAATATCCCATACACACACTTTCAATTTCCTTTTTCAATCGTGAAAAAGTGAGCATTCTATTTTTAAAGTATTTTGCACTCGAATTGTTCATCTAATGATAAAATACCAAAATATTAATTAGTAATTAAAAATAAGCACAATAAAATGAAATAATTTAAAAATGAATCGTGAAACATTTAAAATATTTATGTTTGTAATTCTTATTTTGATCCATCAATATTTATAAACTTTAAGTTATTGTTATAGTGCAAATTAATCTGATGGTTTATTTTAATTATGTATTCTTTTATCCAAAGTAAACTTTTTAATTTAGATTACTCAAAGGTTTCTTCACTACACTATTGTAACTAAATGTTTTGTGCGTTAGCACTAAAACAAGTGTTAACGTTGTTGACGTCTATGTATGATTGAAGTGTAAAATAAATTAATGGGAAACACTATTTAAAATTTGATAAAACTAATGTTATTTTAATGGATTCTTCAAAGTCTTCTTTTTAAAATTAGCTGTTTTAATGCTGGTTTTCTGTCTGTCTATTATGTAATATATATTATCCTCTTTTCTGTTTAATGTTTTAAATGCATTTTGATAATGTTAAAATAACAACGAAATATAAATACAATTAAATTTTATTTGCAAATTTTCATTTTAAAGGTAAAGTGCACAAACAATATAATAATAATAATAATAATAATAATAATAATAATAATAATAATAATAATAATAATAATAATAATAATAATAATAATAATAATGTTAAACTAATGAATTATAAGAACTATAAAGCAGTTATGAAACAAGGTACTTGGAATTTGTTACTAAATACAATTTTAATATTCCGGTTGCTGAATTAGTGGATATTTAAAATGAACTATTTATTAAAAAGTGTAACTTTTAAAATTTATTAACTTAATGTTCCTCTATTTCAATAGAATCTAAATGTACTATTGAAATGTATAGTTAAAATAAATATTAGCTTTCTTTTTTCATTTTCAATACTGCTAGTGACTTCAAAACTTCAATTTTAGTTTGTAATAAATAATGACTTGTAACAGAACCGAAATTTTCTTTTCTGAATCTATGGTTTGTAACCCAGCAATCCAGTTCTGCACCAGTAGGTGACATGGTGCCCTTTGAAGATTTCCTTTGCGCTCTTCTAAATTCAGATGCTTCCTGTTACTACTATTTATTACAAAAATCATTTTGAATTTAAATAATCTTTCCTTCATTGTGTAATACTAGTGGCGTTAAGGTTTATTATTCCTTTCTTTTCAAGCAAACTTTTTCCAGAAAAACATTACATTTAGAATGCAATTTCGATTGACATAAAATTACTATAATATTCCTTATTTTTACTTTATTTTATATATTAAAATGTTTTATGATTATTTCTAAAAATCATTTTGCCTTCAGATGCTAATATTTATTTTTGACTGTTTATTTGAATTCTTGATACCAAAGAAGTCTAGTAAAAAGTATTTTTATATTTTCATAGAATTGGAAAAAAATGAGTTAAAGTTTATCCATGAATTTTGTTTTGTTACCATGATATTTGGTTTTAGAATAATTATGTAGGAACTGAAATATTAAATAAACTCATTTTATATGAAAAACATATTATGAAATATTTAGATTTTTTTTTCTTTTTAAATTTTCTGTGGATGCAAACAATGAAAGAATATGATCCTCCTAGACTGCCTAAAAGTAACATTTATCTTTACATTGAAAACAAATGATAAAAAAGAGATGTAAAGGCACACAGCCTAACACTCATTCCTTTTATAGAAAACTAATGCAAGTCATAATTAACATTTTTATTGTAGCAAAATTTTCCGTAAATTAAAAATGTTTTTGAAAAAAAAAATATGTTTATGTAAATTATTCGCATCTCATTTAAAAAAAAAAAAAAAAAAAAAAAAAGCTGATATGTGTATTTGTGTGGACTTCTGTAATAGCTACTACTGTTATAGTGATGTACTATAATAGTATGCTTTAAGTCGTGTAAATAATCGCGCCCTGCTGTCTTTGCCACAAACTGAGATACGTCTGCTGCTTAACAAAAGTTTTGAAATATCTTGTTTATCTATAATTGTCGACATATTAGTTTGTGTTTAAATAGGAAACTTATGAAAAAATAATTTCGATCGTAATATTTGGTGTTCAATACTATGTGACTGATATTTTATTACATCAGTAATATACATTTTTATTACTACGCTCTTTACTGCTAAACAAGCGCCCTCACAAATGCTTCAAAAATATCCAGAAATATTTTATTTATTCATTTATTTATTTATTTATATTAATCCATGAAATCAACCAATTAGTACTAATATTTTATTATATGTTTTAATCGGATATTTTAATGGTTTATTTACTCAATAAAATTCAAACATTATTTTCTTTTTCTGATCAGAGGCATGCTATAATCTTTCAGATTTAATTAATTAATAAATGTAGTAACGTGTTTCACGTAGTCATCAAAATTTCTTAAAAAATTCAGTAAATAAAATATTTTTTTTCTTCAATTAAAATAAAACAAGTAATATGCGAAACATTATGCAACTGCTAAAAATAAGGTATAAAAATACTAGATTTGAGTTCTACTTTTGTGCAACTAAAATAAAATGAGAGAGAGAAAGAAGAAATTAAGTTATATATGGTCTTGAAAATTAGAATACTGTTACTTTTTCTAAATTACTCTGTCGGGTTTTTTTTTTCAGATTTTTATTATTTTAATTATATTTTTTATTTAAAGACTGCGCTATAATTTTTAAAATTATTGCCCTGTTTTCTTAAAAACTCGCTCGGTAGTTTCAATTCCCCAAAAAGAGCAAGGAGTAAAGGCTTTTGGAGTTAGTTAGGCAATGACATGAAAAAAAACTGTTGAACATTAAAGATGTTTTCCTCCAGATGGACGGCATTGCCACATTCACTCATACGGTTGGCCTCTACAGGTACCTCATCGGTAACTGCGGAGAACCATGTGCCTCGAAGGTGAGTGAGATGGTGATTCCTAAGTAATCCATGAACATCTTCATGATTTAAAAACTCACACAAGTATCAGTATGTGTCTGGATGATGAGTAAACGCTAGTTAAAATAAAAACACATTTCTAGAATGTTTTTATATATATAAATATATATCATGTTAATATATATATTTTTTTTTAATTAACGTTTTTTAACAATTTTATTTATTTATTTATTTATTTTGAAAACGTGGATTTTAATCTACTTTTCAACATAATTTCTCTATATATTAAGACATTTATCATCTAGTGCGACCAACTTATGTATCCCATCGTCATCGAAATCTGCTGCTTGGTTTCTTAATCACTGCATCATCACATCACTTCATCAACATTAAAATAATAGACTTTTTCAAAATTTTATTTGTCGTGTGACACGAGGTATTCAGCTGTAAGAACACAAAATTTGAAGTCTCTGACTTATATAGTTTTTGTGTACTTACTCTGTGACAGACAGAGGACAGCGACAAATAGGGTTTCGTTAGATGAACGAAACCCTAAAAAACTGACGCTAGCTCATCTAAAAGTGAACTATACATTCAAAAATTGGGGATATTTCCCCACCTTATTTAAAAGCAGTAGAAACTGTTAAAATTAACTACACTTTATATAAAAATATAAATAAAGTACACAGCACAGATAATTTAAATAATTTTCATAAATTCATCGTTTTTCTAAAATAATAAAAAAAACTGACGCCATGAACTACAGTCATTTCCAAAATTAAGGTCCAAACATAAATCTGTGAAAATTGATGAACTCACTGTGTTGCCGCGAAATTTGACGCAGAGTTACATTACAATAGGAGAAAAAAAATAAACATAGAACTACCAATATGAAAAAGATTTTAACAGTGAATAATGAAGCAGGGCATATCAAAAATTGCTAAATCATGAATCATATATAAAGATTTATCTCGGGAAAAGTCTGTCTAATATGAAGCATGTCCACCATGCACTGTTATACAAGCCTCACAACAAACTATCATGCTGTTTATGAGGGTTTAATAAATGTTAGTGCCAATAAATTCCATTCTTCCAAAAGCGCGGTTTTAAACTCATATCATAGGAGGGAAGAGGGGTTACGCTGTGCAGTGTTTCTTCTTATATCATCCCAAAGATGTTTAATAGGATTGAGTTCTGGAGGTCAATTCATACGGTGAATCCTTTCTTTAAGAAAATCATCCAGAATTGTGGATTCGCATTATCTTCCATAAACATTAAGTCCAGACCTACAACATCCTGGATCATCTCCACAAGGCCTCCAACTATTTCAGTCCTAATCCTTGAATGGCGTCCAGTCGTGTGTGTCCTTTTCATTGCATTCAACAAAAGTGTCCAGTTATTGTGGAACCGAAGACATTAGTCTTGGACACAACAGGAATAGAAGCGTATTCTTTCCAGTGATGAATCGAGATTCATCACGCACATTCATTATCGTCGAATATTCATTTCATGAGTGATAATGTAAAGTCACACAGAGATCTTAGTGTTGATGATTTTTCTGAAGAATTAGATATTCACCGTTTAAATTGGCCATCGAGGTCTCCGGACCTGAATCCTAATGAAACTTGTTTGGGATCGTCTAGGAAAAGTCACTACGCAGCGTAACTCTTTTCCCAGGACCCGATAGGAGTTATAAACCACACTTTTGGAAGAATGGGCTTTGTTGCCACAATCATTTATGGACATCCTCATTAACAGTATGAAAGTTCGTTGTGAGGCTTAATCAGTATAGTAGTACACGGTGGTCGCATTCCATTATAGGCAGGCTTTTTTCTATATAAATACTTTTTCTTTGATTTATGATTTAATACTTTTGATGTATCCTATTTCATAATTCACAATTAAAATCTTTTCCATATTGTTATGGTGTTGTAATGTTTCTCCCATTGTTGTATACACCTGCGCCCAATTTCGCGGCAACTCAGTCAATTCATCAGTTTTCACAGATTTTATGTTCGCGGCCTTAATTTTGGACATGAGTGTAACGTGTTCAAAAATCGCAGAAATTTAATCACCTTATTTTAAAGTAGAAGAAACTGATGAAGTTAACTACACTTTATTCAAAAATCTGAATAAAAATGCTACATAAATAATTTAATCAATTTTCATAAATTTATCATTTTTCTTTCAAAAAAATTTTAACAACAAAAAACAACGAAAAACAACGTTTACTATCTAAATATGAAATACATATTCAAAAATTGGTGACATTTGCCCAAATTATTTAAAAATAGAAAAACCGTTAAAGTTGATTACACTTTTATACAAAAAATTAATTAAAGAATACAGCGTAAATAATTTATGCAATTTTCGTAAATTTATCATTTTTCTTAAATAAATAAAAAAAAACCTCACACTAGCTATCTAAACATGAATTATTTGCTCGAAAATCGAGACCATTTACTCATCTTATTTAACTTTTAAATTCCCATGGTAAAATACGTTTTAGAAATTTTGTGATTCAGAGAATACGAAATATCTGTTATTAAATAAAGTAAATATTTCTGTTTTGGATTTCTGGTGTGAATTTGGAATATCCGAGTTTAAAAATCCACCGAATTCGAAACATCTATCGCCGGCACCATGTCAAATGAAAACAGTGTAGCCAGTGGACTCCCTTTTTTTGATTTGGCACCACTTTTCTAAAATGATAGAATTCCCCTTGTTTTCATCTTGATTAATATGGTCATTAAATAAGAAGAATTTATTATCTAAAAAAATGGTGGAAAAAACCCCATATCCTGTTTTTTTTTTTTTTTTTTTTTTTTTTTTTTTTTTTTTTTTTTAAATTATTTGGAAAAAATAGTTGTTGTACTCGGTAGAGAATTGGGAAATCTAAAGCATATCTGAATCTTTTTTTTTTTATTATTGGTTGAATTCCGCAATAAAGTTGGTTTATTTTATTCGTTTCCTGATTGGTCCAAGTTTAATGTCCAAAAATGGAATACTTCTGTTGCCACGATGACAAAAAGAGTAATTAAAACTTTTTTTAAAAATTAACAATTTCGCAACAAATTATGATAGAGATTTCAAACAAATTTCATTAAAAAGTGCATTTTTTTTCCACGCAACGGTGTAAAATTGTAAAACTGCAATGTCATTTAAAATTGGTTTGTGATGGGTCCAGGCATATTAATGTTTAATCCATGTCGTACGTAATATGAGGCGTTCAGAAGTCGGTCTGATTAACTACATGAAATAAAAATTCATATTTTAAACAGTTAAAATTGTCTATCTACTTTTATCTTTAATCTACTGTTTTTTTTTTTTTGTTGTTGTTTTTTTTTTTTTTTTGTTTTTTTTTAATCTTTGGTCTAGGAGTGTTAATATTTAATGCACGGCGTTACATAAGATATGACTTGTTATAATCATCCTAAAAATGATGTTTATTATTATTATTATTAATTTAAATATAGAATTTATTTATGCGTCTTTAAAATTTGAGTTTTTGAAAATATCATTTTCCAAATAGTCGTTGTAATTTGTTAATTACATTTTTTTTTTTTTTTTTTTTTTTTTTTTTTTTTTTTTTTTTGCATTAATTGAACCGATGTTATTGCGATTTTCAGTCTTTAGAGTTGCTTTTTAAATTACTGGAATGGACTTTATCCATATGTCTTTTGCATTTAGTATATTTTTTGGAAAAATTTATGACTTTTGTTTTCTTTTGACATACATGTAATAAGTATAATAAATATATAAAATTATGAAATATTTAAATATAAGTGTATAATATTTATTTATAGGTATATATAATGCTTATTTATATATGTATATCACTATATATAACTACATATACACAGAGATATATGTAATAAATAAAAATATTTATATAAACAACGTATTTATTTTTTTAAATACGACATATGTAATGTTTATTAAATAAATATATGTTTATAAATATTTAAAGGCCATTATTTTTCACCTTCTTGAAAATTTTAATACGATGCGAAAAATGTTTTTTGAGGGGAGGGGGCGCCATTTTGGATTCCTTCGCCAATCGCGCCAACCAGAACAGGATATGGAACTCTTCCCAAAGTGGTGCCAATCAAGAAATCTAAATCTTAGAAAAACGACCGACTGGCAACACTGTTTTCATACTGGATAGTTTGACGAACGATATGCTGTCATGTGCATGCTTAAAAGTATTGGTTCGTTCGGAAAGTCGCATCCGTTTAGGAAAATTAATTCGTATCGAAAATTTTTATCGTTTAACTATTTGATGTTTAGTTAATTAATTATAAGAATTTTCCGGTACGAATTGATTTTCACAAACGCACACGACATTCCGAACGGCCTAATAGGAAAAACTGTTAAAGTTAACTACGCTTCTTTTAAAATTATAAATAAAGGATACAACATAAATAGTTTCAGCAAACCAATTTTACACCTTTAGATAATTTATATAATTATTCTTTATTATTTTTTTAGTATTTGATATTTTTTTAGTATTTGAATACTATTTGATTTTTTTTCTGTCAGGGGTAATTTATATTCCTATTTAAAATTTTGAAAAAAGGAAAAAGAAGAAGGAAGAAAAGAAAACACAATAACATAAAAACAAAAGACACAAAAACGTCTGGCAATTTCTAAAACTTTTAAGCAAGAAGGAAAGGGTTTTATAATTTTCAATTTAACACGATAAAAAAAAGGAAAAAGCCTATTGTGCAGTGAACTTTCATCTAACTATGAAATTCGACTGCTTTTTTAATAAATGTAATTTAATGATAGAACTAATTTAAGAAGGGAAAGTTTAAGGACCAAGGATCAATGGTGACTGTTTTTAAAAATCACCCAAAAGAATTTTATAATGTGTTGCATATATGATATGTTTCTTTTTGCATTTTAACAAGAAATGTTTTAATCATTAAAAAAAAACTGAAATGACTATTTAAAATTAAAGAAAGAAATTCTTAGTCTTATGTTTATTATGTTTGATTTGTATGTATTAAATGATTATTTTTAAATCTTAAACAAATAACATTCCATAAAAACAGTAATAAACATTTTAAATATATAATCAAACTTTATATCAGATTTCACGTTACTAAAGAATCATGAATTTCAAAAATTAAAATTAAAATTTCTTTCAGTGAAATAAATACTATATTTCATGACAGATTTCTAAATTTACGTTCAGAAGTTAATAATATTTGAAAGAACTTTAATAAATTTACCTTTATTACTAATAAATCTTGCTCCTAAATCTTTGTAATGTGACATAACTCATGGTTTTTGTCTTTTTAATACATCCACCGGTTAAAAAGATGAAGTCAAACGTTTTCCACTTCATGAGAAAATTTACTTCTAACATTTAAATCTAAAAGAATTATGGGAAAAATTATGAAATTCTAATTTCTTTGATTTTCAGAAATAAATCGGAGTTGAGATGTATCACTTCTTCTCATGAAAATTAAAAGCATAAATTTAAAAAAAAGTATTGTTTGAAAATATTATTAAAAATAATACATTTTTATTTATTTTATTAATTTATAAATTTTACAAAGTTATTAATCTAAACTAAATTTTAAGTAATTTAATTTAAAAATAAATAATTTACATGACAAAACTTCTCTCAAGCAATGGATCAAGTAAACTCGTCTTGCCCGTATGACATATGACCACAACTGTTAAATGGTTAAAAAATATTTTAATTTGAATTAATTTAATTAAAATTAAAAAAAACCTTACAAATAAAATATAATATAATCTATTATCTCAAGTATGTTAGCTTTTCAATAATGCTTGCATACAAATGTTATTTATGAGAAAATTTTTACAATTTATGTAAGTTGTTTTGCTATTAAAAAATGACAGCTTAAAAATAATTTAAATACTTCGGAATGTCTTCATTTTATCGTCTGCTCATCTTTCAGCGACTGCTTCTGTTTTCTTTGTGTGATTGGTCAAACTAGTATAAGCTACTCGCTTATAATAAAATTTATGATTAGTAGAAACCTAAGCAATTTTCTATTAAAAGACCATAAGCCTTTCAGGTATGATTCTTGCTGTCAGATTGAAGTTATAGATATTAAGAAAACAACTAAGTATAAAATCTGATTTCATTTAACATTTTTGTTGCATAAATATACTTTTATTCAAAAAGTTCTTTCTAAATACTTGCTAAAATAAAGCTTCAATGCATTAAATCGATATTATTTAATTTTTTATTAAATAATTACTTTTATTAACTGCCCATTCATCAAATAAATGCTTTGCATGGTATTTTTTAATTCTATTCAGCAATTCTCATCCTTCTTTAAAACCATAAACGTTGAACTAAATTACATTTTTAACAAAGTAAATTTTCATATAAATAAGGATTTAAAATAACCAGAAATTCACCAAAATAAACCTTTACATCACTTATGACTTGAATTACTCTTTTTGAAAAGGGTTTATTTAGATTTTGTAGGGTAAGCAGCTTGAATTCAAACTCTACCTGGAGAAATGCATCAAAGTTTATAAGTCGTTACTCCATCCAGAGTCTGAAAACTTTTTTATGTTTAAGATGTATAAACTGTCATGTGATAAATTATTATGTAATAAATTGAAAATATGCCTTATATAATACAATATTTTATTGTATAATAAAACGTGTAAGACAATGTATGATATTCACATCTTATAAAATGCATAAAACAACATTTTATGCATGAATTTTATTTGATAACAAATTTGTATATATAAAAAAATAAATCACTTTTTTTTTTTTTTTTTTTTTTTTTTTTTTGTAAAATTTAAAAATTACCAAATTTACTATAGAATTCAGTAAATCTTGAATTTCATTCAGACTCATTTTAATCCTACTAAACAATTTTTACTCAAGTCGGGATCAAATGCATGCATTTATCTATAAATATTTTATCGGCAATAAATTAATGAATACTTCAATTCATGCTAAAAATTCTATATTGGTTCATGATAATTAAAAGCTGAATGATGTGCTGACGCCGTCCTTTAAATAAAAAAAAACAATGCCAATTTTTTTTTTTTGTAACCTATTGTGTTACTTCTAAAATAAGAAAAGTCCTTTTAAATGCATTTTTACCTTTCTGAAGAACATTATAAAAAAAGCTTTTTAGTATACCTTACGCCTTACATTAACTAAACAAAAGGCTATCGCTTTCCCGCCAGAAAAGTGACACAACTAAAAAATTATATACAGGGTGTCCGAAAAGTCTGGAAACGGCCGAATAACTCGAGAAATACATATGAGATTGAAAAACGTAAATATACGTGTTAAATATTTTTAAATAAGCTACTCTGTGATACCAAATTTGACCTTCGAAACCGACCCCCTGGGGGTCAGAGGGGGTCCAACTTTGAAATCTTAAATTATAACCCCCATTTTTTATTGCAGATTCGGATTCTACGGACAAAAATACGTAACTTTTGTATTTGATGTTTATTTCAAATCTTCGTTTATCACGGTGAAATCGAGCATATTAAATCGATACATATTCCCGCTTTTCCAACGGGATTTTCCCTAATCGAAACTGATTGGGCGGAATTTTTGACGTAAAATTCCTCGTCTTTTGTAGGAATAGCGTTTCCTGAAAATTACCCGTGGCGATTATTTCAATAGTGCTACACTGTTAAAAATTTGACCCATTTGCTGCAGCGTCACTCCACAGCTATTATAGAATATTTCTTTTGTGACCAATGAGAATGCTCCATAACACAGTAAAGTAATCGTTTTCTGTAAAAGCGGTGGAGTGACGATGCAGCAAAAGGGTCAATTTTTTACAGTGTACTTTATTGTGTTATGGAACATTCTCATTGGTCATGAAAGATATATTCTATAAAAGCTGTGGAGTGACGCTACAGCAAATGGATCAAATTTTTAACTGTGTAGCACTACCGAAATAATCGGCACGGATGATTTTCAGGAAACGCTATTATTGCAAAAGACGAGGAATTTGATGTCATAAATTCTCCCCAATTAGATTCGATTAGGGAAAATCCCGTTGGAAAAGCCGAAATATGTATCGATTTAATATGCTCAATTACACCGTGATAAACGAGGATTCGAAATAAACATCAAATACAAAAGTTACGTATTTTTGTCCATAGAATCTGAATCTGCAATAAAAAATGGGGGTTATAATTTAAGATTTCAAAGTTGGACCCCCTCTGACCCCCAGGGGGTCGGTTACGAAGGTCAAATTTGGTATCACTGAGTAGCTTATTTAAAAATATTTAACACGTATATTTACGTTTTTCAATCTCATATGTATTTTTCGAGTTATTCGACCGTTTCCAGACTTTTCGGACACCCTGTATATATACACACACACACACACACATATATATATATATACAGGGTGTTTCGCTACCAGACCGACAAACTTTGAAGGATGATAGTACACATGAAGACAAACATTATTAAATAGGAAACCATGGGGCGCAAACGTCTTCTATAGGAGCTAGGGGCCATTAAAGTTTAGGGTCCAAAATTTCAAACGATCATAGAAAACGGAAAAAAGGGTCGATTCGTTTGCGGTTTTCACTAAAATCATTCTTTACATTACGATTTCTTTTGAAAAAAATTTTAAAGGTAACTTTCAAAAATTATCGATAGAGCGCGCTTTACACTTTAGAGTAACGAACAACTATTTTTTACTGTTATTTTCTGCATGGGGTTGAAATTATTCTAAAGTTTAGAATTTAACTTAAATTTTAAGTTCAAAATCGGAAACATTCGGATCGGGTAACTAACAAAAATTGAACTGTGAACAGAGCGGTAGATTTTTAACGCTCATAAACATTGGACAAACAAATCGATTTTGTTGCGGTTTGCGTGTAGGTTATTCCCTTGGTAATTATTTTATTCAAAACGACATACAGCTTTGGTATCCTGATTTTTTGATAGAAAGCTCTTTAGACACATCTCCGGCATTTCATTGGCATTACTCCTGGGTGTTTCACTACCAGACCAACATACTTCCAGGAAGTGTTAAGGGTGCAAAGACGATTCGGAATTACATAGGAATGTAACGTTGAAAATGCTTTTTTTGCGAGTTACAGTTAAAGAAAGCAGAGAAAAAAATGCAACAGAAACAGCAGAGAAAGAGCAACACGTTAATGTGAGAGAAATCGGTTTATTTAAATGTTTTACAACAGAAGGTGTTTGAAATTACGACCAGAAGTAGTTCGGCATGCTTGACAGCGGCATCGCATGGAATTCCTCACGCTTTGAAAGATTCCTGGCATCTCTGATAGCTTTCTGGCAAGCTACAGAAATACCAGGTGCGAGGTCTTTAACTGATGGTACAGGAGTCTCATAACCCAAATTTTCATTTGACCCCAGCAGAAGAAGTCAATACATGATAGGTCCGGCGATCTGGCAGGCCACCACGACCTATCCACCGTTGCCCAGGTGTTACTTTGAAGTGTTGGCAAACGTCATTGGCAAAATGTGGAGGAGCCCCATCATGTTGTTCATCTTTTAAGGGGGCTCAGGGGTTGAAAACTTTTCAAAAAATCGATTTTTTTATGATCTAGTTTGATTATTCAATTAATTCTTAACTCAATGCAAAAAACCGCATAAAAATATTAGCATTTTTAACGGAGTTATAAGCATTTATGTATCAATACTTTCATAGCCGCATCCATATAATTTCAACTTTAAGTCGTGTTTTCTCAAAACTTGATTTTTGACGACTAAAACGAAGATTGAAAAAAAAAACTATTTGATGGAATGGCTTAAATTTTTTTTGCATGCATAAAACATCATTATCTAGATAATGAATTAAAGATATATTACCACTTAAAAAAAAACATTATTAAAAAATCTCTCAAAGTTGAAAATTTAAAAAACCCCTAAAAGATACAACTTTTTCCCATTAAAAATACTCAAAATATTAAACTATCTAAAATATATTAATTCATCATCTAGATAATGATGTTATATGCATGCAAAAAAAAATTTAAGCCATTCCATCAAATAGTTTTTTTTTAATCTTGGTGTTAGTCATCAAAAATCAAGTTTTGAGAAAACGCGACTTAAAGTTGAAATTATATGGATGCGGCTATGAAAGTGTTGATACATAAATGTTTATACCTCCGTTAAAAATGCAAATATTTTTATGCGGTTTTTTTGCATTGAGTTAAGAATTAATTGAATAATCAAATTAGATCATTAAAAAAAATCGATTTTTTGAAAAGTTTTCAACCCCTGAGCCCCCTTAAATACTTCTTTCTGCTACCTTTGTAGCCGGTTCGTGAATGATCACTTCAAAGTGATCGCTGTTCACACGCATTACCGTTTAGCGCCATCTACCGCAAGGAAACCGCAGCGCCATCTATCGTCGCTGTCAAATTTGCCGGACTACTTCTGGTCGTAATTTCGAACACCTTCTGTTGTAAAACATTTAAATAAACCGATTTCTCTCACATTAACGTGTTGCTCTTTCTCTGCTGTATCTGCGAACATCTTTTGTAGTAAAACCGTTAAATAAACTGTTTTCTGTCACATTGAAGTGTTGCTGTTTCTCTGCTGTTTCTGTTACTATCTTTTCTGCTTCCTTTAACCATAACTCGCAAAAAAGGTACTTCCAACATTACATTCCTATGTGATTCAGAGTTATCTTTGTGTCCCAAACACTTCCTGGAAGCAAGTTGGTCTGGTAGTAAAACACCCGGGAGTAATGCTACTGAAATGTCGGAGATGTGTCGGAAGCGCCCTCTATCAAAAATGAAGACACCAAAGCTGTACGTCATTTTAAATAAAATAATTACCAAGGAAATGACTTTCATGCAAACTGCAACAAAATCGATTAGTTTGTATGTTTAAGAGCGCTTAAAATATCCCCCTCTGTTCACAGTTCAATTTTCGCTAGTTACACGACCCCAATGTTTTGGATTTTGAACTTAAAATTTAAGTTAAATTCTAAACTTTAGAATAATTTCAACCCCATGCTGAAAATAACGGTAAAAAGTAGTTGTTCGTCACTCTAAAGTCTAAAGCGTCCTCTATTGATAATTTTTGAAAGTAACCTTTAAAAATTTTTTCTAAAGAAATCGTAATATAAAGAATGATTTTAGTGAAAACCGCAAACGAATCGACCTTTTTTTCCGTTTTCTATCATCGTTTGAAGTTTTGGACCCTAAATTTTAATGGCCCCTAGCTCCTACAGAAGACGTTTGCGCCCCATGGTTTCCTATTTAATAATGTTTGTCTTCGTGTTTACTATCATCCTTCAAAGTTTGTCGGTCTGGTAGCGAAACACCCTGTATATATATATGTATATTATACGAGAAGAAAAAGAAAAATGATTCACATGTTTTTACTACATCATAAAATTATAACATTTAGTTCTGCATGCAGCTGTAAAAGTATGCATAAAAACGTAAAATACTTAAGAATGAAGGCGTAGAAGAGATTTGTAAAAGATTGAGTAAATTTATTATACAACTCACCACTTTTGTAGTTGCAAATGAACATATAGCATACTCTGCGGTTTTTTCAATAACTACACATGTGACACTTTTCCTGTACTAATATTCAGGTAAGTCAGACCTATTAGTTCAGTAATACATAAAATGAATTTTTTGGAATCTTGTCACATTTCTTGAAGATGAGCGATATGAATTTATTTTTAGTAAAAATGAAAGTGGTTAAATCTAAAACTTGAATATAAATTTATTTCAGAATTTAATAGTTGCTGAATTCTTTTGGGCATTAAACGTTTTGAAAATTTTTTTTGTTCGGGTAAGTTAGTGAACTAATATCGAGAATTATTTTCAATTTTAGCACATTTTTTTTTCCGCAGACAGTTTTCACTCGTGACTCAATTGCCTTTAAAAGATTCGATTCAACTAAAATTATTTCTATGCAACAAAATGGCCGATTTATTAGACCAAAGAAAATTTTTTGTTGGCTTTAAAAATGGTATTTCCTCTTTGAAAAAATTTTGGAATATTATAGCAATTCGATTAGTAAAAGTATCTTTTAAAGGAAAAACAGAAAGAACTTTTTGTTAATTTTTTAAGAGTGTCTAATGATTACTTGTTATCAATTTTTGTATTTTGCTTCCTTTTTTCCAGTTTCTGAACATGGCCAGTGTGTTCATGAAGATCTTTAATCTGATCTGTATGATGCTACTGATCGGACATTGGAGTGGATGCCTTCAGTTCCTGGTGCCAATGTTACAAGGATTCCCACCCAACTCCTGGGTTGCCATCAACGAATTACAGGTTTCAAATTGCATTTCAATTATTCCATGAGTTAAATTAGTTATATGTATGTGTGTGTGTTTGCGTTTTTAAAAATATAAAAAAATCTTCCCTGAGTGGATTTTTACTTTTAAAAATATTGTTATTTATTGACAATTGTAATTTTAATACCCTGATTGCGAAAACATTTTGATTATTTTTTTTTTCTAAATCTAGTCAATTTTAAATCTTTAGTGCTTTATTTACAGTAAAATAACAGGTATTAGTTATACAGTCATTATCAAAATTAACTAGAGAATAAAACTCAGGCATTAGTTTGCAATATTCACATATACTGATTTTTCAGAAATTGGTGATACGCATACTTTTAAATTTATCTGGATCAACAAGCTACATAAAATAGCCCTTTAGCTGTTTGCAACTTCTTTTGCTTCCTCCCATTTGCTCCCATCCCTTATGTAGATTGGGCTCTAGCAACAATAGCATGACTTGTAAGACATAAAAAATTTTACATGAAAAGATAATTTAATAATAAATAAATAAATAAAAACTTATATACTTCACTACTATCATAAACCTACTATTTAAAACAGCCTTCGCAAAATCTTTCCTTCGCATTTAGTTTAATATTGCTTGCTCACAAGTTTTTATCCTATTCTATTATACCTGTGCTGATAATGAATGTCTTATTCTAGCATGCCTTCTGGTTGGAGCAGTATTCCTGGGCTCTTTTTAAAGCCATGTCGCATATGTTATGTATCGGATATGGTAGATTTCCACCTCAAAGCTTAACAGACATGTGGCTTACTCTGCTCAGTATGATCACCGGAGCCACCTGCTACGCCCTATTTCTAGGGCACACAACCAACCTCATACAGTCTCTTGACTCTTCGCGCCGGCAATATAGAGAAAAGGTAAGTCATTGCATAAATATCTAAGACTTGCCTTGGAGATTAAACTTTTACCTTAACTTTATAAAGAAAAACTTACAAAACTCATTTTTTTAGAATCTGATTTCACTGCATGCATAGAACAAAATCGTACAAGTTTATTCCATAAGAGAAAAAACTGAAAATAAGAAAGAGCATGGAAAAAAGATATTTCTAGTCACATTTTTTTCGTATATACAGGAAAAAGAAAAAATTACAATTATAAAATTAGTAAATTGTGAGCTTTTTTTTATGCAGAAATAAGTGGTTGAACAAAATGTATATAACTTATGTTCCATCACAAATCTCAATTATTAGGGAGGGGGGGGCATCAGAGTACTATTCTGGCACTTTAATGCTAGAGATCTTCCATCTCGACCGTCTCATCATAAGTTATAGTTCAAGAGCAGACAGCACAAAAATCTAAGGTATCGAGCACAAGAAAGAAACCTTTATTTTATGGAAGAGTAGTAATAGGGCAATCTAATGATCCATGTCTGCCGGAAAGGAAGTGGTGCATAAGCCAAAAATTAATACCACTATTTGTTCACTCGTAGGTTTATCATTGCGCTTTCCATACAATCAAAGATGTGAAATGATTATACGGTAAGCACAATTATAAACCTACGAATAAACCGCTAGTGGTATTAAATTTTGACTTATGCATCACTTCACTTCTGGCAGACATGGATCATTAGATTGCTCTATTACTACTCTTCCACAAAATAAAGGATTTTTTTCTTGTGCTCGATAAATTTCGTTTTTGTGCTGTCGGCTATTGGACTATTAGCTTCCACGAATAATGCTTTTCAGCCCTTAGATTAACATGTAAGATCACACATTTACGACGAAATCTGTAACGGCAAAAGTACTAGCGTCACTAGCGACAAGGGGAAAGAATTAGCAAGCCTCGAAATTTACCTACGTAGAAGAAAAATGTTTACGCTCTATGTTTTGAATATCTATTCTTTCCTAAAACGAAGCGGGAGCAGACAATTTTATATTTATGCTTAATCTATTTAGCTGCTTTTTAAAATATTTCTTGTACCATTCACCTTTAACTTACTAATGATAATTATAGTAATAATATAAAAGAAAAACCCTAGAAAATTCTGTTAAGTTTATGAAATTAAATTGTAAAAAATTACATTCAGGTATTGTATTAATTTACTCATATCAAATAAAGTACTATTAAGTGTAATATCAGTATCTTTATTTATATTTAACTTTTAGATTTATATAATTTATACAAGTTTGTCGAAAAGAATTTTTCGCCATTTGTAATTTTATTAGTATTCCTTATATGTTAATGTTATAAATATTATTGAATTGATTGTACATTATTTACATTTTTAAAAAATATTTTTTTATCTGTAATAAAATGAAAATGCATAAATTTTAAAAGATTATTGTAACGATTGCTTAATAGATTAAACTTTATAAATTAACAAAACATCGGCTCTGAAAATGTTTCTACCAAATGGGAATATTTATGAAATATGTATACTTGTAGAGTATAATGTTTCGTATATTTTTATGTTACACCCTTGCTTTTATATACAGCAATTAAGACGAGATTTATACCTTGTTTTTCATTGCACTTAAATCGTGCAGTCACCATGTACAAAAAACAAATTAAAAAAATCTATGCATGACCAAAGAATAGAAATTAAATATATGAAGTAGAATATATATTCTATGTTCATTTATCGGTGTACGATTCTATAGAAAACGTAAACATGCAACATTAAAAATAGGTCTCAAAAAGGTAGATACGAATAATAAAAACATTACAAGGAGGAAAAGTTTCTACCCCCATTGTCACTAAAAGCGTTGTGATCGCAATCGTATTACCATTACGCTCTATGGTAGTGTCCCATCTTGTCTCTTTATCTATGTTTCAGCCTACCTAAATCACGTGACATCCAGTTATCATAGCCAGTCTCTTTCGTTATCTGCGCACAGACTGTGTTTTCATTTAAACCATTCAATACTAGAATATTAATTTAAAATGTAAAGTTTAGCCACTGCTACATTTATTTAGTGTAAATTTTTTGCATGGTCAAACGCTATGTTATCTAAATTCAAAACCTGAAAGGGAAAGGGGAAAAAAGTATTAAGCCAAAAATTATTATATTTTAAACTAATAACTTCTAGGGCATCCTGCATAAAATGGATTGACATGCAAGTTTTATTATAAATTACAGTCCGTCAGAGTCTTAGATGATCCTAAATTAAAAATTTGAGCAGCACATTCATCATTAAAATGGATTAATTTTAATAATAAAATGAATTTGAAAGTAGAAATGAAGACTAAGTTAACTATTGTTTTATGGTAAAGGAAATTTTTGGTCTACAAAAGCCTGATAATATCAGGAATAGAAGGAACAACTGTCCCATTTATGTAGTAGAACTATTTCTGAGTATTAATCGTACTTTTATTTAAATATAAACTATATAAGTCTTACTTCTCGTAACTGGTTGTAAATATCTGCCCCTATTCTCAAAGATAAATAGTCAGATTCAGCTTACTAAACTTCAAAACTGAGTTTGTAAAGATTATCGAGTGCCTTACCGAGTTCAAAAAAGCTACAATAATCCATGCGATAATTGATTTTCTAATTCCATAAATATATTTTAGAGACAATCTTTGCATAAAACTCTCGTATAAAAATCAACTTTCTTAGAAAGAAAGTGTCTGAAAAATTATAGTATACCTGATACTGAATAATATAAGCAAAACAAATTATCTTTTGTGTTTTATAAGCTCATCTAATATTACAGACGAGTTTTCATAGCATTGAGCATACAGTCATCATTTCAGAGAATGACTGAATTTCGCTTTGCTTCTTCTCAATGTGTATGTTGATAATTTCATCATTCTTTTCACTGAATATTATCAAAACTAGTGTTTAGTTATTGTCAAATTTTTGGTGCTCAAAGTCTTGTTTTATTTACTTATAAAGAAAGTGCTTATTCTATTATAATATAATTAGATATCATCTAAGTCCCAAATATTTAAATTGTTTTAAGAAACTAGCTTCTATATCCTTTTTAATAAGGCTGCAATTAAATAGTTTAACATGAAAATGCTGCATGATAATTCGGAACATAAAGTAAGAAAACATCATATTAAATTCTACGTACCGGCGGTAGGGTTTGAAAAAATTTGTCATTCAATGTAATTTTCCTTCTTCAAAGATATCCGTCACAACAATCAATGCACACGTTCTACAATGTATATAATATTCTCTCTCTCTATCTATCTATCTCTATCTATCTATCTATATATATATAGGGAAGAGTGGGGCATGTTTGAACTGGGGTCACCTTTGAACACTTTAAATATTTTCCGTCAAATAAATTATTTTTTAAAAATATCTACCGCAATGCATTCCTACTGCTTCAGTGCTTCAGTGCGGTAAATATATAAAGCTGCATCATTTTGTATGCACAATACTGTCTAAACAAGATATGTATTTTTCTCCCTCTTGAATCTAAACTTAAGAAAATATAGTTGTAAAGATTTTTATTGACAATTTTGTATCCCTAAAATTTTGATTTATTGTTCAATACTTAAATAAAGATGTAACCTTTAGTTTATAAGCTTTGTTTTATTCAAATTCTTCAGCCGAATTGACTAATTAGTTATTATGTTGAGCTCGTGTAATGGGGCACCATTGAACAAAAAAGTTGGAGCACCATTGAATATCTAAAACTATGAAGTAAAGAGTAGTTGATGTACCTAAATATAATTATTTTTGGAATTTTTCTATGTTAAAAGAGGTTAACTAAGAATATGAAAGAACGTGGACTTATACTGTTAACAATCCCTCCTTAGTGGACACATGTATTACAATCTCAGTATCAGTGATGGGAAATTTCAAATCTAAATTGATGATGGCATTCATTTATTTGATAATTGCAAATCCCGGATACGCATTAATGATACATGATTTAGCAGGTTTGTCTAACAAAACTTATACTTTTTCATTTACTCTTTCCCAAACATTATTTTTGGTTTTCGAACTAGAGAAACGAAATTTAAGTCAGGTTTTTTCATAAAAAGTGTGAATGTGTGAAAAAATTTTATTTTCAAGAAGCATCAGACATCATATTGGTGTATTTCAAGGATATCGTAAAAATTTTAACAACCAAACATAACTGGAGGGACACTCTGTGTTGTTTCAACAATGATTTTTGACATCCATTTTGATGGATTTAAGTTTGGTTAAACAATAGAAGAATTATTCAAAGGTATTCCTACATGGGGCAGGTTTGAACAAAAATCTTCCAGCTTTTTAAAAAATCACAACTTTTTTAATTTACATGAAAAACTTTTGATTTCCGGTTCATATGATGAAAAAAATGTATTGTTTTTATTATGTAATACTTAAAACGCAAAAAATATTATTCAAATAAGAAATATATTGACTTTTTAAAAAACTGTTTAAACGTGACCCCCTCTCCCCTATATATATATATATATATATATATATATATATATATATATATACCGGGTGGTATAATATAAGTAATTATGTTTGGAGCTGTCTGTACTTTGTAGAAATACCCAAATGAAACCAAAACCAGTGTACTTGTGTACTTACGATTCGCGAAGGAGGAAGAACAATGAATTAATTAAAAAAATAGTAACAATAACCGCCAACAAATGGCGCTACGGGTCCTGTCGGTGCAAAAGTCGTTATAATCATTAGCATAATTGAGAAGCTGTCATTTCTGTCAGTAATTTTATACAGCAGTTTGCTATATTGAACTTTAATTTTAAAACTATTTTACGGAAAGAGAAAAATGACCAACAGTAATGACCACGTCTTGATTTTACTGTTGATTACAACGGTGTTTACGCCAACAGGACCCGTAGAGCTATCTGTTGGCGATTATTGCTACATTTTTTTTTTTTTTTTTTTTTTTTCGTTCCATTGTTTTCCTCCTCTCGAATAGTAAGTGTACCGATTTTGGCTTCATTCGGGTTATTCTTTAAAGATAAGACAGCTCCAAAAAATTGTTCGGGTAAGTTGAAGAGATAGTTTTTGCCTAACGATTTATTGTACTCAAGCAGAAAATAATTGCGATTTACTTATGTTGCGTGTAATATTGCCCTTCATAAACTATTTTACAATATAAGTTTCCATTTTCTTATTGTAATATTTTTACAGCCTGTTTTTGGATTTTTTTCTCCTCGTATTTTTTTTTCCCCTCGTCGTATTATTCTCCTCAATCTGCGTATTTTTCATCTTGGATATATTCCTTTCTATTTTATTACAATTATTGGTTAGTTTATATTTTACTGATTTTCCTGTAATTCAATAATTATTAATTGCAAAATTTTTATATAATATATAAGCTTTTTTTTTTGGAAATAATATATAATATTTATTTTATTTAACAGGCTAAAAAATTTTATGCTTTTCTTTCTTTTTCTAGTTAAAGCAAGTCGAAGAGTATATGGCGTATCGAAAGTTACCTCGTCAACTACGCCATCGTATCACAACATATTTTGAACATCGGTATCAAGGGAAATTCTTCGACGAAGAGGAGATCCTTGGTGAACTCTCCGAAAGGCTGAGAGAGGTTCACAAACCATTTTTTAAACGCTCAATATTAATTCATTGTTTTGCTAATAGTGAAATATGAGGGGCTCATAATCATAATAGACGAACTCCATTTTGGAAAAAATGATATATTCCATTTACAAAAAAGTGCATAAAAATATGTTTTTTTTATTACCACGATGAACTAAGTCTGTAAATAGATGCCATATATGACAAAGTATGTCACGTGTTTAGTTCACTGTGAGAATATATAAAACAGATTCTATGCGTATTTTAAATAACAATCTCTTTATTATTATTATTATTATTCAAAATCGACTTGGTCTACTGTGGTTGTATGCCCCTCATAAATGAATTTATGCTATGTTTAATTGACCAAGAGGCGACAGCATAGGTAATCCAAGCGTCGGTGTTGGGTAATCACCTCATCGAGTTCACGCATGAAAACCTAGGATTAGTTAAATCTCCATTCGCACATTGAAACGCAATCGGTCTGCCAAATCATATCTTGGTGGAAAACAACTAAAAACCCAGTTTTAATGATTGACTCGTAGTCACCATTGTGCTTTCCTGCACTCAAAAGTATGAAAATATGAAAGATTAGAAGCAGGAACACATAATGTTAAACCTTATGACTCAACCACTAAAATCGGATTTTTTGGTATTTTCTACCAAGATATAATTTGGCAGATCGATTGTGTTTTAATATGCGAATCGAAATTTAAATAACCCTAGATTTAGATTTTCATCCGTGAACTCGATGAAATTGTAGTCTGTGTCTGTGAGTGTAGTCTGTGTTGCTGCCTCCCGGTCCAAACGATTTAAATTTTTGCTTAATTTGTTTATTACCTTGTAACAACAATAAGTGTTTCAACCATAACAGTATTTTTTCTCTATTTATTTATTTATTTGAATTAAGGTATTCAATTTATTCGTTGCAGTAACATGATGATCTAATTTTTGCTTAAGATTTCTAAAAAATAACACACTCTATCATTAAAATTAATTATTTTTGGAAAATTGTATTATCTAATCATATTGTCCATACTGTCCAATACATTCAGTCCGTCTATTACATGGATAAAACTGCATTACAAAACGTGTTAAATGCGTAACTAAACCATTTCAAAATAATGAATTTTTTACCATCGATGATCTTTTTAGAGCATATTCTATTCATACGCTATTTAAACTTGGATTTATTTCAGTAAATTTTATTTTATTTGAAAGGTAATCTGTTTTAATAGTAATCGTGTTTCAAAAGTTTTTAAGTTAAATTAATGTATGTTTTAAACAAGTATTCCGAACATTTGGAGAACGATAAAAGGTGAAAGTTCTTCAAGACATAAATATAACACTCAAATATTATATTTTTATACATAAATATATAGATAATTAAAATAGTACCTTATTCTTAATTCAAGCCACTTTTAATTAGTATCAATGTGTTAAATCAGAAGTTCATACAGAATTCGAGATATAAAAATTACAGATGAAACTAGATCAGCCCAATACCGGTCCCGAAACGGGGTCAGACTCGATTTTTATACCAGTATTTTGGCTCAGGCTAAAATGAAAATTTTAGTTGTTAAAAAGTTGAAAAAGGGAAAAACTTCATATTTTAGATAAGCAAAAATGTAGTTTAAGTTTTTAAAGTGTTTTACAGCGTTTTAAATATAATTTTGAAGCAAGCAAAAATCATTCTTATTGATTCTAAAACCTTGATGCGATCAGTAATTAGTAATAAAAATAGATTTCCCATTTTCTATCCTGTTTGAAATTATTTTTTCAGAACTCATGTCTTTCTGTCGTAGTTGCACATTTAAGTTTTAAAAGTACGTATAATAATTGTCATTTTTGTAGATTTTTGGCACTAGTTGGATATAAAAAGGAAATTTGCTGTTTTAAATAAATCTGAAACGTTGTCATGATGGAGTATTTAGGATTAATATTTCTATGTAAGAAAATATTTCTAAATGAGAAAATTAATCTTGAAGCAATTTTCTACTTTGTACTTTCGGTATCAGACACGGTCATGACGATATAAAATTTATCGGACTTGGGCGGACTGAAATTTCAAATATTCCGTCTGGGGTGGTCTCGGGATCTAAACAATAGTCTGAACTCATCCCAGTGATAACAGCATTGCAAATTTTCATTTTCTTTAAAGATTCCTGACAACAAAGCTGCTGCACCCAATTATTATTATTATTATTAGGAAAGGGGAGGTTTAATTAATGCAAAGCACACTTGATCATGGCATTACCGACTTCCATTTACTTTTGAGATTGTTATGCCATGAGGTTTCTGAATCCAGTGATTTATGAAATCCTAAATCAGTGGTTCATTAAATCCAGTGATTTATTAAGTTTTACTCTGTTTTCATGAACGCGAAGCTTTCATAAATGCGTTACAGTGATAGAAGATTACCGAATTTTTATTTATTTTTTGAGATTTTAATGCAGTGAATTGCTACATCCATGATATTTTTACTTTCTTCTATCTTTACAAGAAGAAAGTATTGGATTCATGAAAATTTTCGACTTCCGGTTTTCGACGGATTTATACGTTTTAGAAGGTCCTGAACATGTTTTGACTATTTTTAGAAAATGTCTGTCTGTGAGTCTGTCCGTCTGTCTGTCTGTCTTTATGTGACAAAAAATTTGTGGGCGCTCTATCTCAAGAACTAATGCCCGAAATTTAATAAAATTTTATATTCAGTTAGACCTTGATATGAATTAGCGCCTATTGGTTTTTGGTGAAAATTGGCCTGCAGGTGGCGCTGCTATACTACGTTTTTCATGATTTTTAAGATTGCTATATCTCAAGAACTAATGCACAGAATTTCACGAAACTTCAGATTCTGTGACCCCTTGATATACATAGACGCTGATTAAGTTTTGGTGTAAATTGGCCAGCAGGTGGCGCTGCTATGCCATGTTTTTCATGATTTTCATGATAGCTATATCTCAAGAACTAATGCACAGGATGTCACCAAACTTCAGATTCCGCGATACCTTGAGATACATAGCCGCTGATAAGGTTTTGGTGTGAACTGGCTTATAGGTGGGGCTGCTGTGCTACATTTTGCACGATTTTTGCGATAGCTATATCTCAAGAACTAATGGAGAGAACTTCATCAAATTTTAGATTCTGTTACACTAGAATATATAACATAATTAGACGCTGATTACATTTTGGTATTAACCTTGCAACAGGTAGTGCAGCTATGCTGCATTTTGCACGATTTTCCCGATAGCTATATCTCAACAACCAACGCACAGAATTTCATCAAACTTCAGATTTTGTTTCAAAATGACATATAACATAATTACACGATGATTATGTTTTATTATAAATCCTTCAACTGATGGTGCTGCTTGTGCTATATTTTACATGGTTTTTTTTAACTAGCTATAACTCAAGAACTAATGCACAGAATTTCATCAAACTTCAGATTCTTTTACACCATAACATAATTAGACGCTTTTTTACGTTTTGGCATAAATTGTCCAAGATATGGTGTTGCTGTGCTACGTTTTGCAAATTTTTTGTTATAACTATATCTCAAGAATTAATGGACGAAATTCCATCAAATCTCAGATTCTGTTAGGTCTTGACATAAATAGATGCTTATTAGGTTTTAGTATAAATTACCCAACATGAGGCACTACGAAGTTCATTTTCTCAGAATATTAATTAAATTTTGCGTTTTAGGCTTTTCGGATAGCAGAATCTCATTAGGCTAGGTCAAATGTTCGAGGAAATTCGATAGTGGGTAACTTTGGGGTCACCACGTTTTTTTAAAAAAAATATTAAAATGTACTTATGAGATAGAAGAAAGTTTTGGGATTGAAACATCCAACTAGTTTTTTTCATAGCCACCCATACACCGCTTATAACTGATCGTATTATAACCTAATACTGTCTATTTTTGAGAGCTTTTTTTTCTCTTTTGTCGATTCTTAATTATTGAGTCATTGTTCCTATATTTTCCACATTTTTCTCTTTAGAGTCTCTGGCTTAAATTCATAACTATTGGTCGGGATAATTTAAGCCCACTTTTCATGAAATTCAAGTTAATGACGTCCAGTTTTACTAATAGCATTTATTGCATAAAGTAAATTTGAAAATTAATTTTACTTCAAAATTTCCCCACCATATACAGTGGTGGCCAAAATTGTGGACACTTTTAGGTAGCTTTCATTACAAAAAGTAAAAAAAAACTACCTACTGAAGCCGGCCGGGGAAAACCCATCGGTAAATTTTACTATGCTTTCGTTGATCATGATCCCTGGATCCCAAAATCACCCTCCGTTGAAATGTTGACTTACACACACACACATATATATATATATACTATATCTATAGATATATCCATATATATATATATATATATATATCTGAAATTTGTCATGCTGTAACGCTCAAATTTATGAACCAAATTGAATGACACTTTTATGTGCATAATAGGAGTACTAATGTCTCGACCGAGTTTGTTGGCCAGCTTCATCCACCATATTGTTTCAAAATGGTGACCATTTGATTCTTTTGAAGTTTTTAAGTTTTTTAACTTTGTATACTTATAGAAAAAGTTCTGTTTTACAAAATGCAAACTCTTATATATCAATTTAAACAGAATGTTAGAAACATCAAAAGACATTTTAAACAGTCACACTATGTAAGTAAACAACATAGGTCATTTTAAAGAAAAGGTAAGAAAACATAAAAATTTCCATAAGTGTCCACAAATTCAAATGGCCTCCATTTTGAAACAAGATTGCGGTTGAAGCTGGCCAATGAACTTGGTCGAGACATTAGTACTTCAACTATGCATATAATGAATTTCATCCAAATCGGTTCATAAATTCAAGAGTTACAGCATGGAAAAATTCAGATATCTATATCTACATATACAGTGGACTCTATCCGAACACTCTTTAATGTGAACACCCCGGTATTCTGAACACATTCTGACGGTCCCGGCAAGACTCCATAGACTTAACAAAAGATAAACTCTCTGTATTCTGAACACCCCTAATCTGAACACCCCACTATTATGAACGCTCCTTTTGGTCCCCATTTCTTCTCCATCTCTCTGTAAACTGAACACTTGTTTGCAATCTGTAATCGAATTCTGATCATGGAAATTCGGAGAAACCGTTACAGATGAATATAAAGGTTCAATAAACTTGATTAAAAAATAAACTGACAAAATCACTGCTAGATTGTAAGTATATACTTGAAATTGCAATTTGTTTGAATACCTCAATTTGTTTGATAAATACTTCAGTTAAATGTTGGAGCACCCGTTGTCACATTCTCGTCAGCTGCCTGCTGTAACAGAAGCCATTTTATCACTTTTTTTTAATTAGAAAATGTAAAAATTTAGTTTTTGATTAGTTGGAGACAATTGCGGTAAGTTAAAATAAACCACTTCCATCGTTCTTATTTTAAATAATAGTTCTATATAAAATAATTTTAATAACAGTGTAAGCATGATATTTCAAAGATTAATTTTTGAATTTGACTGAATTTGGTATTTTGGACTGATTTCTTCGATTGAGCAACTACTGAGAAAATGGCAATTACGGAAACTATTTGCTTATAATCTTGTTGCTATTTAATTTCAGCAGATTTCATTTTTGCCCATAATAGGACATTCATTAACCCTTTAAGCAGCCTAACTAGATTTTTCCGTCATGTAGTTTTTGGATTCAAAGGTTTTTTTTTAACTCAAAGTCGATATTATTGTTAATTTTTTGAATCGCATATAATAAATAAATATAAAAGATTATAAAATACAAATCTCCATATCAATACTTTCCGTAACTTTTATTTTATAAATTGTTATGAATTGTTAAATTTGCATGTAAAATTCTGCAGGACGCTTAAAGGGTTAAGGATTGTAGAAATCTTGTTAGTTTACTTTTAAAACTTAAAAAAAGGAAATATAATAAAACCCTTGTAGAATCAACCTTACTTAATCAACTACCGGCTTAGTCACCGTACATAGTAGTAGTAGTAGTAATGCGTTTCCAATCTCCTTCTATGCTGAACACCCCCATAATCTGAACATTTTTGGTCGGTCCCATGAGTTTTCAGAATAGAGAGAGTCCACTGTATATGGATATTATTATATATAGTAGGGGGGAACTGGGGTACATTGATACATGGGGCACATTGATACACCCCCTCTACCGCTCACAGGGTCATTACAGGAAGTTTCACAACAGCTCCAAAAGATGATGCTAGTGTATTCAACTACATACAGAAAATCTTGGAATGATTCAGTAGTTTGATGAAATGGGACGGGTGATTTATTGTTTTTGTTGTTCAAAAGTAAATATGAGTTGTACAATTGAAATGCTATTATATAACTGTTCCAGTATTTTCAACCAAAATGAATACTCTCCCTGGTAAGTACAGCTATTCTTTATCAGTTCTTCATTATTTATTGTTAGATATATTGTGAAGTGTTAGATTTGAGACTCATTTTATTCAAAATCGCTGTATGGGGCACATTGATACAGTCTATGACGGGGCACATTGATACAGCCTAAATCCTTTAATAGTTCATATTTTCATTATCTTTTATTATTTTTTTTACCATACACTCCTTAATCCAACCTTTTTTTTCACGAAAAATTTCTAATATTAGTTTTTATTGAAGTGAAATAGCTCTAATTTCTTTATATTAGAACATTTTACAGTATTTTTGAAAACAGAAGACGTAGGAACTTACCCAGCATCTAGTGCTAGTAGAACTAATAAAAGAAAAGGACGCCATTCTGGCAAATCTCGAATTTATATCGATTCTCCAGAGAAAAAAGTATTTTCGACATGCGAAATGTTAAGTAAGAGAAACAAACTGCAGAACAGAAAATGATACTTATATTATAAAGAGAATTTTTAATATAATTATCCTTTATTTTCGGTTTATGAACCTATTTATAAACAGAAAAACTGGTAATTTTTTCATCTTTCATAAGAAAGAAGATAATGCTGGGGTTGAAGTGCTAGATATGACAAAGTTACCACAGCCAACAATCAGACAAGAAACAGCCAGAACATCAGGTCATAATATATTTAATTTTGATTGCTTTAATATTGCTTAAAAATAAATTGTGGGTGATTTGAATTTTTATAAATAAATATAAAATGGTTTTCTAATTCATTTTCTATGAAAAATATGCATTGGTATTATTTTGTCGTCATTTTTCTCAAACGTATCAATCTGCCCCGGGGATGGGGCACATTGATACAAATGACTTTTTTTGATTTTTTTAAAATTACATGCAAAAATACTATATAAAACAATGATTGTACATTTTTATAACATACTACACAAGTTTTGCTGTCACCTCATGGAAAAAAAACTTGAATTTTCTACTTTCTTGACACCAAAAAAAATCTTAGAAAAAAACTGTATCAATGTACCCCAGTTCCCCCTATATATATTGTTACGAATTTTGTAAATAGTTAGTGTTTGTACTGTAAAATAATGTAAATAATCTTATTAAGCTCCATTTCTTTACTAATATTAGTTTTTGTTACATTGTCTCTGTTATCAAGCAAACTTGTCTATTATTTTCAGTGAATGTCTATGGCAGCTTTGCGAAATATTTGAGATATCGCCAAGTTGGCGTCACTTTTGGCGACTAATTTTGGTCGTCAAATTTGGCGATATATCGCCAAGTTGGCGACAAACTTGGCGATTGTTGGCGATGGTAACCCTTCCCTATTTATGGTAACCCCCCCTTAGGTCTACTGATACATTAAATGTTGTTCCGTGGTTTTCCAGGTTTTTCTAGAAGGTCGTAGAAATTTCTACCGCATGCGACGAGACTATATATAGGAGAACCGGATGCGAGCTGTGTGATTATTATTTACCAGTCCGTCATTGAGTGAGCTACTAGAGATTGTCCAAGCAAGTTTGCTTGATGTATTGAGTTTTATCTACGTTGTTTTGAATGTGATATAGTGTTGAGACATTGTATAAAGAGTCTCTGCGACCTATATTTGTACTTGTTCGATAGATTTAAACAGTTATTTTGGAATATCTTGTAATATTTGTGAGTTTCGAAGACTCTGTTGTTCTGAAGATCTGTAAATAAATTATTTTCTACTTTTCTAAGAGAAAAGAGTTTGAAGTTGTCTAACCATAAGATCGAAAGAACCCTATATACGCTGCAACATTTGGTGTCAGAATTTGGGATCTTATGGCGAAAACGAGAGCAACGGAAGAGCAACTGAATGCGTTGTTGAAAGCTATTAATGGATTATCAAATAAAATGGATAAAGGCCAAGAGGAGTTGGCGGAAAAAATGAATAAAGGCCAAGAAGAGTTGGCGGAAAAAATGAATAAAGGCCAAGAAGAGTTGGCGGATAAAATGAATAAAAACGAAGAAAGAATGGAACAGTTGACAAATAAAATTGATAAAGGCCAAGAAGAGTTGGCAGAAAAAATGAATAAAGGCCAAGAAGAGTTGGCGGAAAAGATGAACAAATGCCAAGAAGATGTGACTGAAAAGATTAATAAAGGCCAAGAAGAAATGAAGAAAACTTTAGAAGAAAAGTTCTCGTCGGTAGAGAGAAGAATATGCTCGGTAGAAGAGAAAATAGAGGAAGTAGAAGAGAAAATTCAGAATGAAGTTAGTAATGTTGAACAGAAAATGGAAAGGAAAATGGCGGAAGTAGAAGAGAAAATTCAGAATGAAGTTTGTAACGTTGAAGAGAAAATCAGTAACGTTGAAGAGAAAATCAGTAACGTTGAAGAGAAAATCAGTAACGTTGAAGAGAAAATACTAGGTGAAGTAGATGAAAAGCTAAATAAAAAAGTACAAGATCTTGAGAAGAAACTTTCAGCGTCTAGTGGTAATTATGAAGAATTTAGGAATCCGCCTGCTTCTCCCGTGCACATTAAGCTGTCGACATACGATGGAAAGAGTTCCTGGCAAGTTTACAAGACCCAATTCACCATTGTAGCCGAAGCGAACAAATGGAGTCCGAGGGGCAACGGTGAACAAAAGCTCAGACAATGAAATCGACATCTTGAAAGAAATTAGGAAAATAAATCAAGAGCTTGAAGCTTTGAAATACGGAAGAACAAGCTCAAGAAGACAGAATCTCACGTGCTGGGGATGCGGTGATACAGGACATCTCCGAAGAAATTGCCCCAAAATCCACGAACGTGAGATAAATTCAAACAGTCAGCAGGGAAACTAAATTTTGGCCATCTCGCGGGGCGGAGGTTGCCAGAGAATGAAAAGCCCCACCTGAAGATCCTCCAGATATCAAAAATGAGTGGCGGTGATAATGCATTATATGTGATAGGCTTTATTAACGGAATTCAATGCCGTATGATTGTCGATACAGGAGCCAATGTGACAATAATAAGAGAAGATTTGGCTCGAAAATTGAAATGTAAACTCATCTGGACTCCACCATGCGTTACCCTGCAAACTGTGACGGGCGACAAGATTGGCATATATGGAAAGGCCAATTTAACTATACACTTTGGAGGAACGAAATATTACCATACGGCATATGTGGCTGACATAACAGATCCTTGCTTAATCGGGCTAGATTTTCTGAAGAAGTTTGGCTTCAAGCTTGATTTCAAAAATAACAAAATGCTCTCAAAATTTGAAGAAATAAGTCTTTTTGGATTAAATAATGAAATTGAATGTAAACAAGCAGTGATAGCCAAAGAAGACATCAATCTAGATCCAAGAACAGAATTTCTAGTTCCAGCTGAAATTAAAAAAGAAACTAATTACCGATTTGGCCATATAGATTATCCAGAAGACAATAGTACACAAGCAGGAGTATTGGTGGCTTCATCTGTAGTGGACCTCTCGAAGAAGACCATTCCAGTCAGAATTGCTAACATCAGTGATAAGACGAGGACTATCAAGAAGGGAGAGGTGATAGCGTCATGTGCTCCTGTGACGTGCATAAGTCAAAATTCCAGTCACTCTGAGAAATCTTCAGATAATTTAGTCAAGGATTTGTTACAAAATACGGACTTAAATCCAAACCAGAGAGATGCTGCTGAAAGTTTAATTAGAGAATTCCAAAGTTTATTTTCCCAAACATCTGAAGACTTTGGACGAACTAAAATGGCACAACACCGAATTGACACGGGAGATCACTCTCCTATTAAACAGCACCCTAGACGATTACCTTTTGCCAAGCAAGAAGAGGTGCAGAATTTAATTAAGGATATGGAAGAAAATGACGTCATCGAACCATCGACAAGTCCATGGGCATCTCCCATTGTATTAGTAAGAAAGAAGGATGGTTCTACAAGATTTTGTGTAGACTACCGCCGACTGAATGACGTCACTAAAAAGGATAGTTACCCTCTGCCAAGGATCGACGACACTCTCGACACACTTGCGGGCAACACTTGGTTCTCGACTTTAGACCTGAAGAGTGGTTACTGGCAGGTAGAGATCCATCCCGACGACCGCGAGAAGACTGCCTTTACAACGGGACAAGGATTATGGCAGTTCAAGGTAATGCCTTTTGGTCTATGTAACGCACCTGCAACTTTTGAACGCCTTATGGAAACGGTTCTTCGGGGACTGTCATATGAGGCATGTCTTGTTTATTTAGACGATATCATAATCATAGGAAAATCTTTTGATGAACATCTGAACAACCTCAGGCGGGTGCTACAAAAGTTAAAGGAAGCTAATTTGAAGTTAAGCCCTTCGAAGTGCAGTTTGTTTCGCAATGAAGTCGCCTACCTTGGACACATCATTTCGGCGGAAGGAGTTAGGACTGATCCGGAGAAGATATCGGCCGTGAAAAATTGGAGTCGTCCAGCAGCTTCAAAGTTTTCTAGGATTATGCACCTATTACAGAAAATTCGTCAAAGGCTTCTCGATGATTGCAAGACCACTTCATAAATTAACAGAAGCCAATCAAAAATTTATGTGGACACAGGAATGTGACGCTGCTTTCGAAAAGCTTAAGGAGGCCTTGACATCCACTCCAATTCTGTCGTATCCTAAAATCGATAAACAGTTTATACTTGATACGGATGCAAGCAACGAAAGCATTGGCGCTGTACTGTCCCAGGAAATCGACGGCCAGGAGCGTGTTATCGCCTATTTCAGCAAGTGCTTGTCAAAGGCCGAGCGAAACTACTACGTAACAAGAAAAGAGCTTCTTGCTGTAGTGAAAGCCATAGACCACTTTCATCACTATCTTTACGGTCGAAAATTCCTGATCCGAACTGATCATGCTTCTCTAACTTGGCTATTAAATTTTAAGAACCCTGAAGGCCAGATAGCCAGGTGGATACAAAAGCTTCAAGAGTACGATATGGAGATACGCCATCGAAAAGGCTCATCACATGGAAATGCAGATGCTCTCTCAAGAAGACCCTGTTCAGAGAATTGTAGATACTGCGACCGGGTTGAGAAGAAATTTAATGTCAAAGGTCCTGTAGTAAGACAAGTTACAACTGGGTCTACATCATCGCAAGATCCGTGGAGTGACGAGATCCTGCGTAAAGATCAACTTGCTGATCCTGAAATTAAGCCAATTCTAGAGCTAAAAGAGGAGTCCAACAGGAAGCCCAGCTGGCAAGACATGGCCCATTACCATCCTACGACTAAACGTTATTGGGCTCTCTGGGATTCCCTACATTTGAAGAACGGTATCTTGTACCGAAAATGGGAGTCTGACGATGGAAAGACATGTAGATGGCAACTACTACTCCCTAAGTCGAGAATTTCTATGGTCCTTCAAGAACTGCATGGTAGTCCCACAGGAGGTCATTTTGGTGTAATGAAGACCCTCAAAAGGTTCGAGAGCGTTTTTACTGGAATAATGTTCGCAGGGACGTGGAGAAGTGGTGTCGAACTTGTGACACCTGTGTAGCACGTAAAGGTCCAAAGAGGCGCACCCGTGGACGATTGCAGCGTTATAATGTAGGAGCTCCTTTCGAACGAATTGCTCTAGATATCCTGGGTCCTCTTCCTAGAACATCTGATGGCAACAAGTACATCCTCGTTGTCATGGATTACTTCACTAAGTGGCCTGAAGCCTACGCCATTCCTAATCAAGAGGCGGTAACCGTAGCAGACATACTGATTCAACACTGGGTTTCCAGATATGGAGTTCCTCTTCAAATCCATTCCGATCAAGGAAGAAACTTTGATTCGGCTGTGTTTAAGGAAATGTGCGGACTACTCGGCATGGAAAAAACTCGAACTACACCTCTACATCCTCAATCGGACGGCATGGTGGAGCGGTTCAATCGTACCATCCTAAATAGCCTCTCTCTCCTGGTGTCTAGAGACCAACAAGACTGGGACAAGAAATTGCCTCTTTTCCTGCTTGCCTACAGGAGTGCCACTCATGAGGCCACTGGTTACTCCCCTTCTCAAATGCTCTTTGGTCGTGATCTTCGTCTGCCTGCGGATCTTTTGTTTGGCCGTCCTCCTGACGCTCCTTTGTCGCCTGAAGAATACGTGGATGAACTCCAGGCACGGATTGAGGAGATTCATTGTCTAGCGAGGAACCGAATTGGACTGGCAACGGAAAAGATGAAGACACGGTACGACACAAAGGCAACAGGACATGAGTTCAACGAAGGTGACAAAGTTTGGTTGTGGAATCCGATACGTCGTAAGGGACTGTCGCCAAAATTACAAAGAAACTGGGACGGTCCTTACACAGTCGTCAACAGGCTGAATGACGTCGTTGTACGCATACGAAAATCGCCACACGCCAAACCCAAGGTCGTACACTATAACCGGCTAGCCCCTTATTTTGGCCAAAGTGAATAGAAATTCAAAACTAGAATTTCAGACCATGGTCATGAAAAGTCACTTTTTGTAAATATGTAAATAGTAATTAATTCTTATTTATGTAAATTTTATTATTATTGTTATTATTTATTTATTTGTTTATTTATTTTAAGTGTTTTCCTGTAACTCAAGGATTGCACTGCCCGGGACGTGCAGTCTTTGAGGAGGGGGTAGTGTTACGAATTTTCTAAATAGTTAGTGTTTGTACTGTAAAATAATGTAAATAATCTTATTAAGCTCCATTTCTTTACTAATATTAGTTTTTGTTACATTGTCTCTGTTATCAAGCAAACTTGTCTATTATTTTCAGTGAATGTCTATGGCAGCTTTGCGAAATATTTGAGATATCGCCAAGTTGGCGTCACTTTTGGCGACTAATTTTGGTCGCCAAATTTGGCGATATATCGCCAAGTTGGAGACAAACTTGGCGATTGTTGGCGATGGTAACCCTTCCCTATTTATGGTAACCCCCCCCTTAGGTCTACTGATACATTAAATGTTGTTCCGTGGTTTTCCAGGTTTTTCTAGAAGGTCGTAGAAATTTCTACCGCATGCGACGAGACTATATATAGGAGAGCCGGATGCGAGCTGTGTGATTATTATTTACCAGTCCGTCATTGAGTGAGCTACTAGAGATTGTCCAAGCAAGTTTGCTTGATGTATTGAGTTTTATCTACGTTGTTTTGAATGTGATATAGTGTTGAGACATTGTATAAAGAGTCTCTGCGACCTATATTTGTACTTGTTCGATAGATTTAAACAGTTATTTTGGAATATCTTGTAATATTTGTGAGTTTCGAAGACTCTGTTGTTCTGAAGATCTGTAAATAAATTATTTTCTACTTTTCTAAGAGAAAAGAGTTTGAAGTTGTCTAACCATAAGATCGAAAGAACCCTATATACGCTGCAACAATATGTATGTCAATATTTCATCGGAGGGGGCGTTTTGGGATTTAAGGGTCACGATCGATGAAAATATAGCAAAATTTCCCGAAGTGCTTTCCTCCGGATGGCTGCAAGAGGTAGTTTTTTACTTTTTGGAATGAAAGCTACCTAAAAATGTCCACAATTTTGGCCACCACTATATATCCGTTTAGAGCATATCTTGTTCTATTTCTTATAGGTAAAGTTGCCACAAGTGATTATTTTTTAAAACTTTGAATACCTATTTCCGAACTATAATCTCCTAAGTTAAATATTTTTAATGGAAGTTCGCATATATTTAGACATAGCATAATATCACTAATGAAAAGTAATATACTGAGTATAGCATTTCACGCTCTCCTAATTTTTATATTTCTCATTACAAAACTGGACTTGAAGCATTTGTGGTTTTAATTCTATTTTTTATAACAATTTCAGTTTTCAAAAATCGTAAAAAATGTTAGTATATATCGATATAAAGAAAGTTTGTTCTATTATTTTGAATAGAATGAGTAAAACAGAAATAGCTATAAACTTCTTAGAGAAAAGTTTAAAAAGTACTAATGCTTAAGTCCTGTTTCTATTGTTAATTCCTTTTCCACATTTCAACTAAATTTACAGGGGTTTTTTTTCTTTTCTTTTTCTAGTCTATGGTCTTAAACTGTTTGTTTCATTTGTAGGATGTTATCAACTACAACTGCCGCGCGCTGGTGGCCTCTGTTCCGTTTTTTGCGAACGCGGACCCCAACTTCGTTAACGACGTGGTGACGAAGCTGCGGTACGAAGTGGTCCAGCCGGGCGATGTCATCATCAAGGAAGGCACGCTCGGCACTAAAATGTACTTCATTCAAGAAGGAATTGTCGATATTGTGATGAGCAACGGGGAGGTCGCCACCAGCCTTTCAGATGGATCTTACTTCGGAGGTAAATCATGGCCTATTATCATACACTGTTAAAAATTTGAATCTTTTGCTGCATCGTCACTCCACAGCTTTTATAGGAAACGATTACTTCACTATACTATGGAGCATTCTCATTGGTCAAAATACAGATATTCTGTAAAAGAGGTGGAGTGACGATGCAACAAAAGTTTCAATTCTTTAACAGTGTAGACTTGCTTTCTTAATTTTCTCTCTCTCTCTCTCTTTTTTTTTTTTTTTTTTTTTTTTTTTTTTTACACTTTCTAACAAAGTTGAAAAGTATTTATGACTTCAGTTTGTTTGGCCGTCTGTCCGCACTCTAATTTTAAAGTATACTCGAACTACCCCGAATATTTTGCAAGTTATTGACGTTTACCCCAGCACAAACCCTATTTCAAAGTACGTTTCTAGCACGTTTAGTTTATTTACATGGACATCAAATGCATTCCGTTACATTACGAGCAATGGGGAAAATCTTTACAAATGAACTTTAAAGATGTCACACCCTTACAATCATAATATGCATGTACAAAGTTCTCTAAAATAGGCATTCTGTAGAATATGCTGTGCAAAGAATAGTTATTATTCATTTACAGGGCCACATAAAAGAATTCCATTACATAATTATACATGGGAGAATTGCTTTCGGCGTATTTTATTATATTAAACTATTTCATGTATAAAGAAATTGATATACGTCGGTGAGGCTTAATATAAGTTATTTGATGTGTAATACGAAGCGCACAGGGACACACAAATGATTTCAAATAGAATATTCTATCCAAAGTACTGTATACTGTGATGGCAGGAAATGCATTTTTAATTAAGGTATGCTCTTTTAAGTTTCCCTGTATCTATGCAGAATATTATATGGTATGTATAAATGTTATAACTGATATACAAAGCTACTCAAAAGAATTCCTAGATGTTACTGAGTATGAGCGCAAATTACTTAAAGGTGTTTTTTTAATGAGTTATGTATTTTTACTCTGAATTGCATTCAATTTACTAAGAAATATTTGTAGAATACAGAGAAAATGATATACAGGGCCAAGCAAAGGATACATGACCGACTATAGATGATAATTTCTGAAAATGTGATTTCAGTAGTTTTAAGAGTGTTTTAGTTTGAATTAAACTTTAACTAAACACTGACGTGTAATAAAGGTACTAGATAAATTGCAGGGTTGCAAAAAAGTATTCAAGTATGTTTTATCTGTTAGTATAAATTGCTGAAAGAGAAATTTTCAACCTGTATTCTTGCTAAACTAAATTTACCTATTTTATAGTACATATATTAACCTACAGATCAAATACAGGGCTGTTCAAAAGTATTGGAATGAATATTTTGCTATAGACGGTAACACTTTATTTCCTTAAATAATGAAGTTTTGTTAAAGATTTCAGGAAATGTTGGAAAGTACTTCATAATCTATGCTTAACGATGATTTTTCTTACTTTTTTTAGTACATTAGTAAATCATCAGTTTATTTGATTATCAGAAATGTGATAGATGATTTTCACTACTATCTGCTTTTTCTTAAAATCTTCAAGAAGTAGATAATCAACATAGCAACTTAAATTATTTTTTTCATTTGCTTTGAAGAAAAAACTTTGTCTTCCGTTTTAACTTCAATTAAGTGAGGGAAATTTTAAGCAATGATACAAAATATAAAAATAAATATTTGAGTTTTGTTTATAACTTATGTTTCTGAAAGCTGGTTAGAAAGAGAACAAGCAGAAGAAATTTTTTTCTGTAAGCATTGACCAATAATTTCTCATATGTCATATCAGCAAAGAGTTGAATATTTCAATTGTTTGTATTGTTCAACACTGAAGTTCATTACTCTCCGTACACGTGAACTTCTAATAAAATTGGAAACATGGATGCGTAACAATTTTTTTTCATTCGTTATATTAATTTTTAATTAAAGTTCATAATACTTTTATAATTGATTTAAAAATACATTTCATCTTACAGATATAATGGAAAGTATTGAAATTTTTGCTTTTGTAAAAACTTGCATTTCGGTATCTTACTCCAATATTGGGGTAAGATCTCGAACTATCTACACTGTAAAATCTTATCCTAGTTTGAACCAAATTTTGGTGCTCAGTAACTGCCATTGTAATACGGTGAAATCTTGAATCAATATTTGGAACTCCTCTTGTAGCACAGTTCTAATAGATGGAACGAGATTGAAATGGGAAGCTCTAAATGTTGGTACGAAATTTCACCATCTTATAGTGATAGATACTTAGCACCAACATTTGGTTCAAACTAGAGCAAATTTTTTTACAGTGTACACTGTTAAAAATCTTGTCCGAGTTTGAACCAGGTTTTGGTGCTCAATAGCTGGCACTGTAAAATCGTGAAATCTTGAACCAATATTTGGAGCTATTTTTGAAGTATAATTGCAATAATTGAAACGAGATTGAAATAAGAAGCTCCAAATTGTTAGTACGAAATTTCACCATCTCATATTAGCAGCTACTGAGCACCAAAATTTGGTTCAAACTAGGAGAACATTTTTAACAGTGAAGAGTTACGATGCCTTCTGAAGTTTCAATGTAAACAATAATTTTTGTGAAGCTGTAAAACATAACAGGACGAATCAGGGGCGTGCGAAGAGAAAACTGTGCTCGGGGCAAACTCTCAATTTGGTGCCCTCTCCCCCGAACTTTTCTTGTGACAGGCTAAAAATGACATGGTAGTATAAATTTGGCACCCCCTACATTTCCGCGCCCGGGGAGATCGCCCCCTTCGCCCCTCCTTTCACATGGCCTGGGACAATAAAAGTAACGTTAATATATTAGACATAATAAAGTTTGTAATTTATTTAATACATTAGAAAATTATAAAATTATCAAGGTAACAAGCGATCGTAATTTTCGAAAAACAGACAAATATTTAAAAACAAAAAAGTTACGTTCTACTTAACAGATTAAAAGAATTATAACTCTTTAGTATGGCAATTTTTAAAACTTTATAACAAGTTTAAATGAGCTAAAGCCACTGTGATAAAATTTTTAAGATTTCAGCTTTTTTTTGGGGGGGGGGGGTAACTTTTTTCCTACGTCCCTTTGTTCTTTTCAGCAATATCTCAGATCTGTCACAAATTAGAAATTTGCTTAAGAACTTTGATCAACTAACAATTTCACTAAATGCACTCGATCCAATCATATTTTTTCGCGTTTTTATTACGCTCTGCTAGACACTCTGAATACGTCGTTATAAAACATAATTACTTAGTTATTTTATACAAGCTTATTTTGAATTGTTGAATTGATGCTATTTAATTAGTCACGAAAACAGCCGTTGACTGTCTCGGCAACAGTTGATTTGGCTTTAAAATTCTCCAGACAAAGATAAATGAAAAGTAAATAAAAACCAATTTACTGGAATTTTCCACTGGTTGTTTAATTATGATTTAATTTTCCATATTTTTTTTTAAAAAGCAGATCAAATTAGCGTGTTTTTATAGTCTGTGGTGTCTGGTCAGGAGTTGGCGATCATAGTTCGTATAGAGGGCAGAGAACCCTAACTATCTTATACTACCGATGTTTGTATTTATTATAATTATAAATAACTACATTTAACATCAAATTTTTAACAATGATTAGAATTAATAACTATCCAACATTTATAAGAAAATATAAGGTTTATCTAAAAGAAAAAATATGTATAATAACCTTTCAAATAATGTTTATCTTAGATTTTAATATTTCTTTAGTTTATTTGAAATATTTAGAAGATCTATTACTTTAAACAATATTTTTTTAATAGATAAATTAAAACTAAGACTTAATCACTCATTTAAATGATCTTATTAAAATCGTTCATACCTTTGTTAGTACTCAAGGGTAACTTAAAACAATGAGTAAAGAACTATGCATTTGACCACAACAGAAAATAATCGGCATCTTTAACCCAATGAAAAATAGCAGCATCTTATCCCAAAAATTTTACGTGGACTCACCCCAAAATATCGGACAAGACACCGGTCATCCCCACTAGCTGTTATCAGATTCACGGACTTTAGGCGAAACAAACTTTTCAAACGATTTTAACACCAACATTTTCCCGTTCAAAGAGAAAAAAGGTTACAATTGTTTTTGAAAAAGTTGGTAGAAAAGCCGAAAAACCAGTCTCTACTAGTACCAGGCGTTAATATTTATCGCCTACTCGTATCAATCGCTTATCTCTGATTCGTTGAAATGTTTGATGTTGGATGAAATGTCTTGACTAGGAGAGACTTTTTTGAAACAGCGTAAAAATGTTGGGGGAACATTTTTGTTTGCTATCACACTGGGATTTGGGACGACATTTCGCGAAAAGTTGGAGGAAATCAAGTGTTGGCTCAAAAGTCTTACGAAATATTGGTGAATCTGATAGCAGCTTAATGTGAAGAAGGGAGGACCGACTGTCGTTTCTGCTTTACAGAATGCCAGGGTGCCAATACTCTCTAAAAAGTCAGATTTATTTCTCTGGTGTTTAAACTATAACTTATAGAGGTAGGATTCGCGTAAAAAAATTGTACAGTTACCAGAAGTATAAAGACGAAATAGTAATAAAAAAGGTACCACTTAAAATTACAAAAAAAAAGAATTCAAATTGGAATAAAAGTATCACTATGGAACTCTCTTCCTTACAATTGAGCTGCATTTCCCTACAGTGCCTGTGCATAGGAAAACCACATGACACAGCATCTTGTCCAATACGTCATCTCATCCCAAATTTCCTTTATATTGCGTGCGTCAAAGTAATTATTAGAGTATATTTCTCCAATTTTGGAATATAATAATTATCTTTTTTTATTACAGTTTTGAATTTCTCTTGCGTTTTGTATTTAGCCTTTTTAAATTGAAGAGTATGTTTCAAAATAGGAATTAATGAGATTATTTAGAAAAGAAACTAATTTTTGAATCAATCATATTTTTAGAGATAATTTTTAAATAGCTGTATATTTATTGCTAAATATCGGGATATAGCCAAATTTCTGGGATGATTTTTGGTATATTGTATTTATTAGCATATAAATATAGCAAAACTTTGATTTTTATTAAACCCTCTAATGTGTGACGTGTGCTGCTACATAAAGAAAAACAATAGTTAAAGAGAAGTAGTGATCTATTTGAATTTTGGATTGATCTATGCTAAGAATTTTTACTTGTAACCAGTGTTGCCAGGAACTTCGCGTAAATGCGGACTCCAAATGCTCTGAACACCACTAATTTCTAAAACAGTTTATTTTGTCACCTTTAATTCAGCTAATTCTGCGGATAGATAAGGCGAAGAAAATTACTTTAAAATACTGGTGTTCAGAGTATGTGGAGCCCCGATTCGGGACACATGGCACTATTACTTGCAACTCAACAAGCAATTTCGATCGGCTTTGACGGAAAACAGTCGTTGCAGCAACTGAGAGTTACAAAGATACCGCATGCGTATTTGAGCTCTTGTTTGTCGTCTGCTCAAAAATCGAGATAGAATCTGAACAGAGCTACAGTTTATAATCGGATAGATTTCCCTTGTAACAAGCAGCTCTGCAGCATGGCAATAGCAACGTGATTTGAGATTCTTCTATGTGAATTCGAATCCTGCTCGCAATTTATTTTCGGACAAAATGTACATTTAATTTATATTTTTTGTAAATTTCAATTATCATACATATTTTTTCAATTGCGGTTCGAAAATGATTGAAAATTCTCGTTCCAAAAAATAAGACTCACAATCTTTCGCTCTATTTTGATTTTCGAGCAGACGACAAACCAGAGCTAAAATACGCATGCGCCAACTTTGTAACTCTCAGTTGCTGCCACGACCGGCTCCCGATTTAGATTTAGGAAAGGATATTTTTACAAATAAACACTTTCGTCAACCAACATATCAAATCTATTTTTGCTTTAGTGATTACTGCAGAAATTATCTTTGCAATGTAGATCAATCGTGTCAGAGAAACCGTAAACGAATTACAACCCCTGAAATCTTTACTTACAGTAGGAGTCGCAAAGACAGACAGTTATTTCTTGCTACACAGCAGTAATTTATCCCACAGTAACGTCAGCTAAACTTTCCTTATTACGAAAGCATGGTTTGTGTTATCTTTTTTGCAGCAGGTTCGATTGCTGTCGGATTTAGACTGGTGTGTGTCGAGTCACGGATTGCTTGCAAGCTATGCTTTATGAATGTCGACAGAATTGTAAATACTAAATTCTTTGTTTTGAACTGCAAATTTTTACTTAAAATTATAATATAGAAATTTAGCTTGCATCTATCATCATTATTTTGACCTGCAGCATGGAAAAAATATCAAACAGTTGATTTATTAGATAAAAAGGAACAGCGTTGTTAGCAAATAAAAAAGATAAAAATTCATTTTTTTTTATTCTTAAAAATGATTGAAATTGTTTAAAATGATGCATTACAATTTTGTATTACACCTCAAATTGGTTGGTTCAATTGGTTTTGTTATTTATTGTGATATAATGTATATGTAAATGTTTTTATATTTGTTCATTTTTTTTTTTTATTAATCAGAGGTAACACGTATAATTCCTTTACATCTTATACCTAATACACTCTTAAAGTGTTCCTGTATTTTGTAAATGTGATAAATGTATTGTTTATTCAATAATACTTTTTCCTCTTTAAATCAAGCAGAGTGATCGTTCATCCTAAAACAAATAAGCTTGCCAAGCGAACAAACGCCAAGAAGCAAACACCTGACCACTTAATGTACAGAAAGCATCTTCTGTATGTTAAATTGGCCAAACCTGCTATTGTAAAATACCAGATATCAAAAGAATCAAGCATTTAAGAATAATAAAACGAAAAAAATAGAATAATAAAGGAATCTTATGAAGGAGTTTCTTAATTTAAAATCAAACAAAACTTTGTAAGTTTATTTTACTGAACAGATATGAATAACTTTAAAATTTCCGCAAAATTTGAAAATATGACTATTTTGTATTTTTCATCAGTTCAGTTATTGAGACAACATTCAGATTTATGGATAGAAAAAATAAGGACTGAATTAATTTTTAGACAGGTAGTTACTTAAGCTGCTTTTTTTTATATAAAGTTCTTTTTCAAAAAATTGTGATTTTTATCCTTAATTCGAGAAAAATACTTAATTAACTCCTAAATTAATACAATACGACAAAAACTAAATAAAATTGCCAGACAACTGCATACTATTTTCTACAGAATATCGTTATGCAGTTTAAATAAATAAAATGAATTCACAGCAGAGTAATTAGACAAGAGGTTAGTTAAACAAGTCAAATAAAAAGATTGGATTTTCAAGTACACTTGCATTTATTTTAATGTAGAAACAATGTTTAGTATCTTCTTTGGAATATCGTTGTGTAAGGTAAGTAAAAATATTAAAAGACCGTCGAAGTGAATAGATGTTGTTCAAACAGATGAAATAAATGAGTTTTCGTTCTTTTTAAGTTAATTGTAATGTAATAAAAGCATGCAGCCTTTACTATGCATGTTTGAAGTTTTTACGATTTCTTAGAGACAAGGCGAGATTAATGAAGAAATACTTCATAAAAATGGCATTATTTTAAGCTTTATTTTATCTTTCACTTATTTTTAAAAAATTGCAGTTTTCGCACCCACATATTTTGACAATAGTTTATTCCTAATATATCTTTGCGTTATTTTTTCAGAGATTTGTCTCCTAACGAATGCCAAGCGGGTGGCAAGTGTCCGCGCCGAGACATACTGCAATCTCTTCTCGCTGTCGGTGGAGCATTTTAACGCCGTCCTCTCCATGTACCCACTGATGCGTCGGACGATGGAATCCATCGCTGCCGAGAGGCTGAACAAGATCGGTAAGAACCCGAGCCTGGTGTCGAACCGGGAAGACTTACAGCACGACCTGAAGGCCGTGAATGCCATCCTGCTTTCCACCCACGAGGAAACTAGTGACAGCAGTGGCAGCGGCAGCAGTAGCAGTAGCAGTGAAGCATATGCGGGAAACCGCCGTCTGAAGAAGCATTCGATTGCGATGGCGGTTCACAAGACGCTCAAAAACGCCTTGCCTAGGCCCAAGTCCGAAAGCTGTTTCAATACAGCTGACGGGCAACCGTCGGGATTCCTGCAGAGGTCCGAGACCTTTTACCAGTCGACGAGCCTTGCGCCCCCACCGACGGACAGCGGCAACAGCAATATGCTGCGGCCATAAATAACCACCGTGCCTCTTCTTGCCACCCTCTTTCTCTCTGCTTCTCCAAACATTCAACCGGTCTTTCTCTTTCTTTCGGAATAGGAAGGAAGAAAAGATTTTCCAAAATAAATCGTGGAGTACCTGCCTCACTCGGTGATGAAGTGGTTCAAAAGCGTCCTTGGTTACGGTACATGAGTGTGTGCAAGCGGTCCTGATTCGTAGGAAAAGCGCTTATGATAAAGCAGATGTGATATGTCTTGGTGATTCCTGAAATATATTCATCTTTCCGTGTTTTCATGCGGGAAATAATTGTTATTCAGTAAATTAAATTATATTTTAGCTAAAAGAATGAGAACAAAGAAGCATTTGTACATATTGTTTATTTTCTATAATTTGAAGAGAATACTTGGAAAGTTAAACCTACGTTGTATTTCTTCAAAGGAATTCTTTATAACAAATTCCCAAATTAATGAAAATCTTCATGCTTATTGATTTAAGTTAAAGATGTTTTCAGAACATCCAATTTTGTGAAATAAATATTAGCATTCTGAATTACATATTTCAGACTTTTAATTTGCCTCTTATATTTACAGAGTCGTGGAATATGAGTCAAAGAATGTTTTTTGCTGCAAAGTGTTCTGCATTCGTTGTGCCAACAGCTTTGAGAATTAGTAATTGGCCAGATGTTGATGTTTGTTTACCAAACAAAATGCGAGTGAGGCAGAATTTCGATTCCGGTGGTGCATAAACTTTCCAAGAGTCACAGGACAACGCACTGTGGCGATGTTGTATATAGCTCTAGAGCAAAATAGCCAACTGTATAGGGAATCTATTTTTTTCTGTACACGACTTTTACGTAATGCACAATCAACGTAGAAGCCGAAGGGACATATGACGGCTCTGTAAAAAATATATGAACATAAATTATAGACAGAGGAAATTTTTTATACCAATAGAAAACATATGGATAACTCTGTTTATTTGTTGTAAACCTGCTGTGTGCCAGCTCGAATGAGGGCCTTAGAGGAAGCTTCGCATCACCCGCTATCAAGCAAGAGAATGAGTTTATTAATTTAATTTAACACAAAAAGAAAATTATACATGCATTTGCAATTCTGAAAGGTAGTTTGTATGTTTGAAAGTTAGTTAAAATCATATTTGACTTTAAATATTATAAATATCATATTGGTTAAATACTAGAAGATATTAAAATGCAATTGTATCGAAATTTATATTTGATCCTTTATCACTTAATGTTCAGGCGTAGATTATGCCTTCAAATTAAGAACTCAATCGGACTTTGCATGATCATTTTTAATATTTTATCAAACTAATAGTATCTATTTTTTTTAATTTTATGTTATTTATTAAATAGCTGTACTTATTAAAGTTATCATTTTAATTAGAATAACAATGTATTATTTATAATTTTCTTTTATAAATATAGTGTACGTGTTTGAATAAACTTTAATACGTGTGCGTGTGATGCGTAAACTTGTGCAAGTTTACATCATGAGCTATTATATATTCTTCAACAACCTCATTGGTTACTGTCATATTAGATATTCATTTGTTGAATGTCTAAGCGTCCAAAATATTAATTAATTTCAAGTGACCTTATATTTTTCTCATTTGTCATTTAAATTTTTGTATTGTATTCACTCGGCATAAATAATGAATAAGTAATAAAAAATCATAACATCATCAGAATATGCAACATTATGAAGTTTAGATTTGTTTTTTAATTCTCAGCTAAATAAAAAATAAAAAAGTGAGCAAATTTTAATAAACAAAATAAAATCGTACTTCATTTATGATACGTATGCGTGAGTTGGAACAAGACTAAATTCGGGGGCTGGAAATGATCTGCAAATTTTTTTTAGAATAAACCCAGAATTTCCAGAAATTTGAGGATTTCTAAGTGAAAATAAACCAGTAATTTTTCGGTTTGAAGTTAGGAATAAAACATGGAATATAACAGACATATAGTAGCAATTGGTAGCAGATAAACTAACTTTAACGCACGATTTCCTGTTCCTGTTTTTTTTGTTACCATTTCTAATTTTTAATACATTTTTAGAAAGGTATAACTTTTAGCGCATTTATAGTTTTTGGCCTTTTCATACTTTACCATTTGCCTGCTTGTTGGTTTGCTTTTCATGTTCTCTAGCAAAACAATTTATATAAGTTATGTATATTCTATATAAAAAAAATATTAAAAATTAAAAAATGCTTAGCAAAAATACATTACTAATAGGTGTCAATATAACTCGTTTGTAACTTTAAATTCCCCCTTTTTTTTGCAATATATAAAATATGAAAACATTCAAAAATATTTCTCTAAAATTACATTACTAAATTAAATGCGAATATAGCTCAATTGGAACGTTAAATTTACCTTTATTTACAGTATATAAAATATGAAAACAATCAAAAATGCTTCACTAAAATACATTACTAAAACATGTCTGACAATTATTTTAGTAAAGTATTTTAGCAAATTCTTTTGGGATGTTTTCGTGGTTTTTTTTATATTATAAAAAAGGATGAATTTACTTTTCAAATGGACTATTTATAAAGTCAATTTATTTATGTATGTTTTATTTTGTAATAAAAATATATGTGTGACATTTTGGAATAATATTATTGCATTAAAAATATTTTTTTAATCTTTATTTAACTTAACATTTTTTAAAAATTAGTATGTTTAATTGATCTACTTCATTCTAATTTCAATGAACTTGAACCTATTTAAAAAAAAAAAAAAATACTTCGCCTAAATAAAAATGCAATTCTTCATTAAAGATCCATTTTTAAATTAATATTACTTTTTAATTCCGTATTATTAAACAAGCAATTATATATGAAATGAGATAATTGAAAATTGAAAATTGCATGATGAAATTTTTTTCAAAGATAACAGGCGTTAAAAAAAGAAAAAAAAGAAAGAAAGAAAGAAAATTCCTTGTTTATTTCGATTTCTTCCAACTCGATTACTCCCTACGCTATCGCTACAATCACGTTACATAAGATATATTCGTAGCACCATCTAAAAATGAATAAAATAACTTCAAGAAATAAAAATTTTATTTTAAACAAAGAAAAATCTTATAATTCTAAGCTCTCTTTCCTTATTTATATATCAATCAGATTAGATGAAATTTTTTAATTTGTTTTTAATGCTTGATCTCTTTTTAAACAATTGATAAACGGAAAAAACTATTTTTGGAATAAAAAAAGTTTTTATTAGTTCCCACTTCATTTAATAAAAAAAATCTGTCGAAACGTTAAATGATTTTTATTATTATTATTATTACTATTATTATTTATACATATACAAAACTAATACAACGAAGAAATTATACTAGAAATTTGAAAATCTATTTAAATTATTTTTGCATTAAATAAATTATTAGGTTTAAAGAAAACAAAGACAGAAAAGGAAATCTCAAATAAGGAAATTCACTAATTTATGCACATAGTTTAATATTATAAATATATATCAAAAACACTATGAGACCAAATACTTACTTTGTGCAGCAGTGCCCTCTGGCGTGATAGACGTGTGATGCGAAGAAATGAGTCATTGTTAGAGTGCTGTAGTGTAGGCGGTTATTTTAGATACTGCGATAGTTGCGTAGCCCTGTAGCATGGATTCCAGTGTAATGAGCTTAGCATTTTTCAGCCATCGATGTCTCGACATTTATTTTTGTAGAGCTTTCTCATTTCCACATAAACTAACTAAAGATCGAGATTTTTTGCCTCGTTAAAATTTGTTAAAGGGGGAAACTAATATTATTTACTCAGACGGGATGTATACAGATATGAAAAACATGTAATGGTGTGCTCAAAAGGTGCTGTCTGCCTTTTTCTATCGCTTCAATGGTGTATGTAGTGTTATTTTCAAGGAAAACCTTTATATGTATTGTACTATTTTTTATTTGAGATAACTGTTTATATTCATTATTTAGAATACTATTAATAATTCATATTGTATATGATACAAAATAAGTAAAGGTTTTCGATGTACACCAAGGTATATATATATATAAAAAAAGATATGTAGTTTCTTTTATTTTACATCAAAAGTATTTACGTTTTCATTTCTTATTTCATTTAAAAAACGCTTATTCTTTAAAATGCTAAATTTCTAAAACGCTACTTTGGATATTATGAAATGGAGAATTAAATGTATATAATCATTATAAAACACCATACCATTTATAAATGGTAATCTGAAAATCAAAAATGAAGTTTTATTTTTTAAATATATAATGGTATACAGAGAAAATATATTGCAATAAAAGCGTGATAAGGAAATGAAAATATACTATATACATATATTTATTTGTTTAAATGCATTGTATACTGTTGTAACAATTTATGAAACTGGTGAGTCAGCAATGTTTGAGAATTTAAATATAAAATATTATTTCATTTCTGATACATAAAAACACCGTTGTTTTCAAGCAATTATAAAAAACTCTATTTGTATTCGAGACTATAGGTCATATAACTAAATTGACCAGGCTACCCAGTTTTAGCCTCAATATCCTTGCATATTACGTTGTCCTTAAATGTTTTGCTTTCCACAAATTCGATATAGAAAATGATGAAACTCTTTACAAAATATTGAATAAGTAATTAAAATAAATGACGATTTGAAGAATTCTTTCTTACAGGACTGATTCTTCAAGGATTGATTCTTCAAAAATCGATTATTTCAAGGATTGATATACTCATATTTTTATGGCAATACTTTATTTTTATCCACACAGGTTTGTAATAGCTAAAACACGAACCTTGAAAATTCCTTTCGATTTCAAACTGAAATCCCTTCCGAATATAAAAAAAAAGATTCGTTACCTGAAATATTATTCAAATCTGACATACTTCAACCCGAAATTAAAGCATATTTTTCTACAGTTATTCAAAAATATCCTATATTATACCTCAAATATTAACCTCATTCTTTACTTAGAAAAATGAACATACAGTAGATACTCATTTCTTTTTTTAAAATATAGTTTTTTCACATGAAACAATATTAAGGAATATTTTTTGGAAAACGGATAAATTAAATTCAGTCCATAAGAATCAAAATCAAAACCAAACGCGAAAAAATTAAAATCAGCCTGGCTTTGCCCGGGGGAATTAATATTTTCATTTCGTACAATTTTTTATTTCCTGAAATCTGGTCAACTTACTTATATGACCTATGAATAGGAAAAACAAAAATCTTAATAAAACCCTGTTAAGATTCATAACCACAATTTATAAATATTCATTTTAATTACATACATGTTAGATGCTGGCAATTTTTATATTGATTTCCCGGATTTTTATTGTTAAAATTTTAACAATGAAATGTGATATGATATATGATACTATGATATGAATGAATTATTCGTTAAAGCTATTAAGATAATTCTTCCACATCCATCTCTTCCGTGTATGTCATTTTTTAATTAAATGTCGAAATCAAAAAATCATCAACGTGTAGTGTTTTGTACTTTATTTAAAATTTACCTTAATAGAGTAACAGAGAGACATTCTTTAACAACGAAATTATTGATATCTGTGTGACTTTTAACATTATGAGCTACGTTTTCTTTAATTATTGCATTATTTTGATCATAACGGTTGTTTTATTAATAAATCTCTCAAATCCGATATGAATTTTTTATTCGATTTATTTTTACCTTTATTTATCCTCTCATGACAGGCGCCTAAAGACAATTTGCTTTTCAGTGTCAACCTTTTCTATATAATTAAGAGGTGACTATTTGAAATACAAGAGGACGATATATGCACATCGGATTCCTAATATTTCCTTAAAATTAACTGATAAATCAGCAAAAACATTTATTTGGATTCTAAAAGATAAATTCTATTTTATATAGATAAATTATACCATACAATTAACATTATACTATGCAATTATTATACAATTCAGTTACTGTAAATTATACCATGCAATAATTTCATATTATGTTATACAATTATTTCTGGATGTACTATGAAATCATTATTTACTATGCAATGCAATTGTTAAAAATGTACTATGTAATTACTATCAATTGTACTCTAAAAATATTATTAATTATGTTATGCAATTATTATTAATTGTCTTCTACAATTTTATTTATTATACAATGCAGTTGTTATAAATTATGATATTCAATTATACTATTCTATTATTAATTATACAACGAAATTATCATAAATTAGGCTTTGAAATTAATGTTAACTATATACTGTAATTATTATAAGTGAAAATTTTTATGTGAAATATCTTTATGCCGTATTAAAAACCGATTCTAGCTAATAAAAGCTCATTGATATTGCGGAAAACTAAAAGAAAAAATATTATTGTTGTCACTACGATTCTACGAATGTTCAAAGGGAAAAGGCAGGCTGCATTTTACTTAAATATTATCCTTTCTTATAGAATATTTATATTGTGCATTTATTTTTTTATGTAGATTATGTTTTGTGTATTTTATATTCAGTAATTTTTTTGTAACAAGTTTGTATTTTAAATTATTTGGGAAAAAAATGTGCAGTAATCCTTCTCCATTTTCATTTTTGTAGAATGAACAGAACGAATTTTTATAGACGAGATTTTAGAAACTGTTTTGTATGCATTTACATTGTAATACAGAAAATCTTCACTTTACTTTTCTCTAACACATACATTGTTGAATCATGTCAGAGTTTTAAAACCCTCTATACTCAAAAGTCTTTCCCTTTTAAATTAAATTTTAAAGTAAATTTCGTGATTAGCATTTTTAAATTCCATGTAAATCTCAGGATGACATACAAAATGACAGTATATTTTTCAAAATAGCACTATTTTACAGTATGCACAGAAATGATGCACGATTCCGATTTAAAAAATAATAATAATAAAGTTTTAATAAAATTTTACATTTGGCTTACATTCTAAAACAATATAATGCGAAAATGAGTAGATAAATACGGCATGTCTAAGAATTATATTTAAATAGTTTTAGTAAAAAAATTTCATTTGGCTTTGTATTGTAATATGATAATAAGTAGATGAATATGGCATGTCTAAGAATTATATATTTAATATTTTAACATGAAAATGAGTGGATGAATGCGGCATGTTTAAGAATTATTATATTTAATTAAATATTAAGTGAGTTAAAATTCTTTTTTACGTATATCTTAAAACCGTTTGATGTCTTTCAAGTATTGATTTTAATCTATGCATACAATTGCTTACGGTTCCTTTTTTTTTTTTTTTTTTTTTCCTAAGTAGTTTTTAAAACAGAGTAAAGTAAAGATAAAAGGCGCCAATGAACTTTCCTTTGTTATTAATAATTCTCATTTCTAAGTATTATACGCTGAACAACAGTAATACTATAAGCATGTTGTTTAACCATACTAAGCTCCTATGAAACAAAATCAACGAAAAATACAAATAACTGAGCATAAAGAATTGGTCGGGAATGATTATATCTTTTTCTAAGTTTTTGTGCTCGTGAGTCACATTATATCTTTTTACCAAACATATAACAATAAGAAAGGATGCTATATTGCAGCTTGTTAATGGAAGGCACCTTTTTATTCTTATTAATGTAGCAGCAAATCAAGTGTGTTTGCAATGTATATTTCGACGTTCTTTTACGTAAGGATCAACCGAAACAGGTTCTTGAGACCGAAAACGAAACCTAATTTTGATAATCTTCCTATTTTTTTGCTTAAAATGAAAACTTTCAAAAAATGTTTAAAAAAACTAATACATTGCATTTCAAAATTATTAATTAATTATACGTGTGATAATGCATGCGCACCAAGTTGATTCTTCAAGCCTTTGACCAAAACTTTTTATTTTCCTATAATATAAAATGTAATTAGCTAATTTATGACACAAAACTAAATTCTAATGATACGAATTTCCTCTAATTAAAGAAAAAATGTTTTAAATATACATGCCTTGATTTATTTTTTACACTGATTTTGTAAATGATCATCTGTCATGCTAGAACCTTCTTAAAGAGTATTCGAAACGCATCTGAAGTTTCAAGTTAAACATTTTCTATTACTGTTGATTGTCTTGGATCAGTCCTGATTGATAATTATAAAGACTGAAGTTTATAGTAATAAATATGAATAGCATTGAAAATTTCCGAAGGGAAAAGGGAGGTTGTTTTAATACAGATCATTTCGGTTGATCTTTACTTTTACTCGAACCGTGTAACTAAAAAATTAATTAGCTCGGTACTAGAAATATTAATAAAACAAAAATTGATGTTTATTATATTTTTTAACAAGGAAAATATGTTAATTTTTCATAGTTTCAGAATTTAGCAATTAGTTAAATGCTGATTTTACGAATGTGAAGGAATTTTTTTAAACTTCTTTAAAACGCTGATATAAACAACATGCTTCAGATATATTTATTAAACGTACCCTTTTTTATGTATGTAGTTATTAACTCTGAAATTTTTAAGTACATTTTTATCTATATTCAATTTTTTATTAATAAATGTATTATTTTTTGTAGAATTTTATTAGTAAATAAATATTTTAGTGGTTTCATTTGTTATACTGCTACATTTCATACTTGTCCATAATCCCGAAATTCCGAAAGTTATGACAGTAACTTTGATGATAAAACCATTGCTGTTTATAAATCAGTAAACATATTGTATCTCATTTGATAAGATACATTTTTTCTATTATTTGTATAACCAAATGGCTGAGGATTACTGCATAGAAAATGGTGATATAGAGTAATCTTTTGTCTTTTCTTGCATTCACTTAAGAGCAGTAATTAAGCCTTTCTCATAGTACATAAGATGATTTTTTCGTAGATAACATGTTATTAAAAATGAAGCAATAATTTCTAACTCAATATAAAAAGAAAAAAACAACACACACTGCAAAAAAATAAATAAATAAGTAAATAAATAAATAAATAAAAATAAAAATCTGTAATTTTACTGATGTAAAGTTACATAAATCTGTATACTTTCTAAAATTTCATTTATACACTGTACAAAAGAAAAAAAAATTAAATCTATAAAACTAAGGAAAGCTACAGAATATTGTAGCTTTACAAAATATCTACTAAAATTGCAGTAATCTAACTAAAATTTTATCTGTACCCCACGCTGTCATTACATAAAAAGTTTTAGGAATATCAATTTTCTAAAAAATGCTTAATAACCTTAAAGATTTTTTTGATTTAGAGTGCAAATCAGTATATGTTACATGAATTTTTGTTGTTGCCTTTACATAAAAAGCTTCTGGAATAACAATTTCCAAGAAAAATTTTAGTAACTTTACATTTTTTTTACAATACAATTAAAATAGATTACAATAAGAAAGCTTTTTTAATAAACATACATTTTTAGAGATTTATTTATGAAAGTATTTGATTACTCGAGACTACAGGATGAATATGAGTCCTCATAATGAGCTAGAACAGTAAGTAGTGTTTTGTCATTCTATTTGAGTGAATGATGGGTAATATAATACCATATATGGAGCAAAAGTGTGTCAGGGGAGGGCATTAATCGTCCCCTGATTTTGAAAATTAATGAAATTTGGAAAAAAAATAGCATAATTTATTCTTCTCAAATTATTTCAAATAAGTACTAAGAGTTATAAGAACTAGAACTTTCGCTTGTAGGAGCGCCTCCGTGGAATACGAAATTTAATTATGTTTGTTTTGTTATTAGATACATCTTATTTTTTATAAATTAATCGCCAATAAGCAGGTAAGTTTTCATATTAACAAAAAGTAACTAGCTAAATTTAACATTATAACTTATGATTCATTATTTTCGCTTCAATCGATATTAGACATGATCGAGTGCTACAAGCTTGACCACAGACATCGAATGCACTATTTAGTTTCTGTTCTAGCTCAATAATTTTCAATACGCAACCATATTCATATGTTTGTCTGAGCAAGCTTACTGAACCTCAGCATTATCGCTAACATTCGAAATATATTAGACAGATTTCAGATGGCAAAATCCCATGTTTAGTTATTAGTACTAAATCGTTGTAATAATCCTCCAGTCTTTAACATAATCAAAATTACAAGAAAAAGTTCCCAGCATCATTGCAATCAATCATTACTTAAATATTTATATGTCAATAAAATTCTAGGACAATATTTTTTCTTCTTTTGAGAAGATATGTTTTATATCTCTTCCAATTTCATTTTTGGTCGAATCCTTCAAGATACTTGTGCGAAATTTAATTTCAGTTATTACCAGTACATTCTGAATAGCGATTTATTTGTTGTTTCTAAACTAATGAAAGTAATTTAAAGTAACAAGTCTCATGGGTATGAGAAAGACTTAATTTGTGCGTGAATCTTGTGTACTACATCTGATTATATTTTACAATTTTTAATTTTACCAATCTGGCACTGCCGTTTAACAAAAAGAACATGCACCAAATGAAACAACGAAGAATTGTGCAATTCCGTCAAATTTTTAGAATTTGTTTTTGTTTTATATTTTATATTTTTTAGTTCGTCTTAAACAGCAATAAATCTCATTCGGTAGCAGATCTTGAGCAATATTCAGAAATGTTTGTTTCTTAAACCCCAATGCAAGAGAAATAGTATATTTTAATCCGACAATCAAATATTATTAAATTTATGATCGATGGTAAAGGCCTTTTATTTTATTAACCATATGGAAAATGGTTGTTGTTTTCGGTCGAGAATAAAAGTATCTGAAGGGCATCTTAATATTTGTGGTATTTTATTGGGGTTTTTTATTGGTCCAGGAATATTAATGTTTAATCTATGGCGTTTTCCATGGATTAAACACGCCAAAATATGATTATGTTATTATGTAAGCCATGTTTTGATCTTCATAAAAATGATGCTTTTATTGATTTTTATTAACTCAATGGGAAAGATTCAAACATTTTGTTGTGATCAATGGATGTTCGCATTTTATTTATTTTTTTATTTTTTTATGTAGATTTTTTTTTTTCAAATTGAATGTAATCGAATAATTGAACTAGTTTAATGTATTGAGCGACCAGTTACACGTGATTAAAAATTGTTTTCCTTTTGTATATAACAATTAGTACACTGTCAAAAATATAGTAAAAAAATAGCTCTGAAAAAAATAGTAAAAAATATATAACTATAACTATATAACTACATAACTCTGTAACTGTAACTATATAACTCTTAAAAAATAGCTCTTTAAAGGCTGTCAATTTTCTGACAAACGAGAACGCCACCTGACGCCTATGGAGCGTTCTGATTGGTCAGAAAATAGATAGCCTTTTAAAAACAAAAGTAATTTTTCACGATTTTTTTTTTCTGTTCTTAGCAATTTAGATTCTTTTCGTGGACAAAAGTTTAAGCTTTTAGTTAATCTTACAACTAGTTATAAAGAATCATTTTCCAAATGGTCGTTGTAATTGCTTAAATTACAATTTTATTTTTATTATTATTATTTTGGCATGTGTCTGTGTAACAAATATCGTTTCCCATCTAACAAGGAAGATCTCCATACTGGCCATACTCAGAATTTTTTTGAAAAAAAATACTAATTAAACTACTTATGTATGCAATAAAAAATCAATCAAAATTAATGGCGGAATTACAGTAGAAAATATGAAAAAAAATAAAATACTTTCGAATATTTGGCGTGAAAACACGAAAGCGCCACGCGATTAAGCGAGCTGCCCTTTTCCTCGGCAAAAGCAAAGGATTTTACTGCAAATGAAAACTGTTATATTTTTTGAATGCGTGTAAATGGTATTAAATGAATTTAAATATAAACAATAAGAGAGTATATACATATATATGAATATATATGTTGCTTGTTGCTGTAGTTATTTAATTTATCACTGGAAAAAATATTTTCATATATAAAAATATTCATATTGAGAAAATTATTTTCGTATACATTTAAGCGTATTCAAAAATAAAAGTCAGATGTTTCCATTGCAACAAAATCGAATCGACAGTGCTTAGTTGGACTTTGAGCTTGAAACATTTTAAATTAATTTAAATTATGATTTTTGTTTTAAATTGCAATTTTTGATGATTAAATTTAAATATAAATACATATAAATATCGATATAATAAAATTATATTTAAAACGAACTAAAACTGACAAAACTAAAGTTATTTAAATTAAACTTATCTAAACAAGTTCAACATGAAACATTTTTTTTTCCTTAAACAGTATGTGACATAAAAAGTTTTGAAATTGCATAAAAATTGACATATTTTTTTTTAAATTGCATTCCATCGCCAACGGATGAAAAATCGCCAAATAACGAAATTTTCATTATTTTTTTATAGATGCTGTATGGAGGTTCCGTCGAAATGTTTTTATAAACGTATATATCCTCATGAGAAGAATATTCTGTATTTTTTTTTCCAGATTTTTCGAAGTATGTCCATATGGAAACCTTCCTTGTACGATGAAAGCCCAAGTTATTGATACTTAACACGTTGAGACCCACGGTGAACTTTCCGTTTAGGATTAAGAATTTACATTGTTTTAAGTAATTATTTAGAAAGTATAGTCCTGTAATAAATAAAAGTTAAGTAAATTGTAATTAAATTTTCAGTAATTACCTAAAAATATATACATTTGTAAGTTTTGTATCACATTTTAGACTATCAGTCAGCAGTGACTGACGTGGTTTAAACTGAAAATTCAGTGTCAGTCATCGGTGACTGACGTAGAACTCAACTTGTTAACCAGTAACTGACGTTTCAGCAAAATTCTAACACACATTAGCATTTTCTTGTAAAATTCTGTAAAGTAATGCTATCTAGGTAAAACTTATTTGTCTAAATTGTTATAACTTATGTTTCAGTTATTGTTTTTTTTTTTTTTAATAGGGATGGTTGTCCGTTATTGCACAGTAAAATAATAATAATAATAAATAATCTTTCATTCTACAAAAGTAAAGTTACAGAAATCCGTATGTTTACCAAAATTTTTATCTGTACACTGGGCAATAAAAGATGTAAATCTACAAAACTACAAAATTATTTACTAAAATTGCAGTAATTCTGCAAACGTGGCCATATTTATGAAAAAAAAATTGAGATAATAAAAAGTATAAATTTTTAAAAATCTGTCAAAAATATACTTTTAAAGTGTCTCTACAATACTTTCAAAAATAAAAATAACAATAAAATAGATTTAAAACTTTGTATTACTAATTTGAACAAGAAAGAGTCCTTGTAGTATAAGTTACTAGGGGTGTTAGTTGCTCATCCTATTCTATTTTACTAGATTAAAATGCTGCATTTATATATATATATATATATATATATGTATAGAAAGAGAGAGAATTTATTATGATAACGTAAATGCACATATATAATTTTTTTATCTTTTAAGGGGGCAGAGTTCCTTTGAAACCAGTTCTTCAATTTTAAATAATACTGTAGTAATATATGTGGTGGCACAATACTTAGTACTAAAAATTATTTTTTTAATTAAACTTGTAGAACAGTATATTTTACTTTTTTTTTTTTTTTTTTTTTTTTTTTTTTTTTTTTTTTTTATTAACTATTTATAAAAATCCCTACTACTTTTACAGATATGAATATTTTTGTTTTGATTTTTTTTTCCATATTCATTAGAATATACTACATAAAACTGTGCGTGGATTTTTAATTCTGTTGGAGTTTACATTTGATATGATTTTTTTTTCTCTCATGTATATCAAAAAATAAAGAAAAATCAGCAAATTCTCTATTTAAATATATTTTTTAAATAACTATAAACTTGAATGTTCCATGCATAAAAACATTAAAAACACCATGAAGAACAAGTAAAAAAAAAAAAAAAAAAAAAAAAAAAAAAAAAAAAAAATTCAAACCTCTATCTAAATTATCAAAAAAAGAGCCTTAGTATTTATCAATCGAGCAAGTTATAAAAATAAAAACAGGGGGAAAAATCAGTTTAAAATTTTCATTTCTATGGATAATTGCGCAGGATCTATTAACGTAATTTACAATATCTCGCAATATAATAGTCGTATAGATAAAAATGAGGTATCAAAATAATCACATTAAAGAAGCAATTAAAGAAGCTTTCAGTTAATATTTAAAAAAGAAAATCAATATTTTGACCAATTTCAAGGTATACTCTGTCCCCATAAGAACACTCAAACCTAACTTTTTTTTTTTTTAATTATTAGGTGTATATAAAAAAAAACAATTTCTAGTTATTTATAATGCATAAATTATCTGAATTTTGTATTTATTATTTTTTGTAATTTATTATTTTTAGCGCAAAAATTTTAAGATTTTCAAATTTCTCAACATATAAATGACGCTGTTTTTTGAATTCTAAAATTATGCAATCGAACTTTTAAAATGTCTTTTTGTTATTAATATAAATTACGTCTTTCTTAAAATGTTCCTTTTATGTATATTTTTATTTCTCTCTAATAAGTAGGTATTTCATTTCTGCTTAAGAAAAAAATGAAATTTCTCTCAAGTATGTAAAAATTTCTCAAGTAAAATTTTTTAAGACTAATTAATAAGAGTATGCATCATGTTGCTTTTAAGTCATTTATTTTCATAATTCAATGAATAACACATCCAGAAAATAAAGGTTATTGTCATATATAACATAACAAAAATGTTTTATAAATACAATTCTATCAATTATTTATGTAACTGAAAGTTGAAATTCTCTTGCATTTTGGTTTTAGAGGAATAACAAACTTTTTATGGACAATGCCCGTTAAAATATTTTTTTTATGTGACCTACTTCTAATTATTTTTAAAGTTTAAAATACCTTATTACATTATGCAATTTCTTTCTTCTCTCTTTTTTTCAAACGTTTTAAAATGTAATTTTTATAGTATAAATATGTAGATATTTTTTAAACACTAATTTAAACTGTCAAAAAATTAGCACAATGCACTTTTTCAAACATCACATTTGTTATTTTTTACTTTTATTAAGTAAAACTTCTTCAAATAATACCCCATAAGTCAAATTAAAAAAATAATAATAATAATATGTAAAAAACTAAGCCATGTATTTAAAACCATAGCTATCAACAGCTTTAAAGGAATCTTCACTTTAATAACATTTATTAACATTGGCAAACATCTAACAGAAAATTTCCCTGTAAAAGAGGAAGTTTTTATATTTATCAGGGATGAAGAATTTTTTATAATTTGTTTGTATTTAATTGAAAATTTTGTAGTAAAATGATGTTTTTTTTTAATTCATCATTATTAGGAATTGTGAGTTTAGTTATATATGTATAAGAATTTCAGAGTAATTATAAGGAAAATGTCTTTATTTTTTGAGGGGTTTTTTTTTTTTTTTTTTTTTTTTTTTTGTGTGTGTTATGTAAATTAGAATCATTACTCGATATATTAAAAAGAAATATCACTGACAAAATCGAATTTATATATAAAATAATTTAATTTCATTAAAATAAATTTGTTAAATTACTGAGTTATAAAATGAATGATTCAAAAATTGCCATTAAAAATCTGTAGTAAGCAATTTGATTATAAGCAATACCGTCTTAGCATGATTTTTTTCATACAAAACTATTCATTTCGTATACTAATGTAAAATAGTTGTGTAAAGGCCAAATTTTCGAGATTGTATTGTGAAGCCTTTCTTGTAGATATACATATCCATTATTTCGATTAATGACGGGGAAAATGAAATATTTTGATAATAGAATGAATTCGTCGGACAAGCCCAAAAGCATAGCAGACAAACTTAATATTATTTTTAATTAATTAAAACTAGAAAATTTGTTGTCTTCGTTTTAAGGAAGAAAGAAAAAATGGGTAATTTAAGAGCAGGACTCTCAATTCACATTTTTCCTTCTCTTTTTACGAAATTTCAAGTTTTGATTAAATAAACGGACTATGAAGTTTGGCAGCTTTGTTTTGAGCATACTCGAACTTTAAATAAACATTTAAATTTCATAATAACTCACTAAGTTCATACTGTAATTGAATTACGATACACACAATACTTCTTTAATTTCGCATATTCTCAAAAAAGACACTTTATCAAACCTCGAAGCAGTCTTCTTTTTGGTCACTACTTTTTTTTTTTTTTTTTTTTTTTTTTTTTTGTAGATTACTATAACAATTGCAAAATTTAAAAAAGCTCATCATGAAGCGGGTTTTTATAATATTTGTAAACTAAATAATTTAAACCGAAAATTTTCGTAAGGAAATAGTAGTGGGGGATTTCAAAATTCTGGTTACATTAATTCTGGTTCAAATTTCTGGTTCTCTTTAGTCTTCTTGACTTAGTCTCGGAGCAGTCTTTAAAAAGAACCGCATTGGATATGTTCACTATATTCTTCATTTGTCAAATAAAATTTCAAAATCTGTCTAACAAAGCTCCGATTTAAAAATAAAACTAAACTAAATTCTATGTGACGCTACAATATTTTGGTCAGCAATGCCAAACTGTTCTGCCTTGACTATGGTTCTTAAAGCGATATAAAGCATATGTCTCATCCAAAAAATCAACATAACTCCGATTTAAAAATAAACATGGATTTTTTTTTTCCTTTTTTGGTTACAGATTTTTACTATGCTTACTCTTGAATAAATATATGAATCATAATATTTAAACAACAATGGGTATTTAACATAAAATTCAAACAAAGATCGCTTCATAGGTACCATTCTTTCATTTTATTTAACTTCACAGAAAATATTTTCTCTTTGTATATTTATATTTTAAGTGAATATATTTAATAGAATAATTCTTATCCATTCTTTTATATACATATTAAAGTCACGATATAAATTTAAATAGTTTAATCGTTGGCAATATTACTTTATTAAACAGTGTTACACAAAATAAACTTGGCGGTGTTATGTGGATAGGAAATCGACTTGCGTTTTCCATCCTTGAAAAATTGAAATGAATGCATAATTTGAATGAAAAAATTTTAATTTGTTGAAAACATTCATTTAAATTCATTTACGTTATTTAAAACACATAAAAGAGTTTTATGAAACATATCAATAATAAATTACGCTTAACGACTAACATTTTTAAAGGAAAAAAATGGTCATACATAGAAAAATTTATTTTTAATTTTAAAATATTCGAAATCTAAAATATTTTTACAAACAGTTACACATGTTTACACATGTAATTAATTTATCAAAAAACGCAGAGCTTTGAAATTGTTCAATAAAATTAAAGACAGTTCGAATTATTTTGAAATTTCAGCATATACATATTTATTATAGACCTCTATTGCAATTTTCGCATTAAAAAAGTTACGATTATTTCTATCTTTATTTTCATCAATTGCATTTTCAAAAAGTGCATATCTCGTGCTCACAGCTACAATCCTTTGTTTGATAATTAATTCATTAAATACATTTATTTAAACTTAACTATTAGGAAAAGTTGATCCTGATTTTTTTCCTAAAATTTTAATTATTACTAAAATACGCAATTTCTTTTAAATAGATTTTAATATATTTAATATACTACAGTTTCGCTCAATTTCGGTGCCATGATTATAGTAAATTTTAGGCCATTTTATTTTTATTTTATATTGAAGAATGCGTTGACTCTATTTTCATTCCAGTATATTTTTTGTCTGAAATTTTATGTTAAAGTTTGCTGTTTATTGCTGTTTTTGTTGCATAAAATGAATATCATTTAATAAAAAATATATCATTAATTCATTGTTGTTTATCATTTACTTTTTCCATTTAATCATTTCCTCGTTATACCATTTATTGAAGCATATTCATCCAAGGATTTTGAACCATTACCCCTTGGGGACGAGCGACTGCTTCGAGTGACACATTAGGTACTGTCTGACCGAGATAAGAAAAACTCTGAGTAGGTTTCCTGCTTTCGAAGGTTCCAAAACTTGTAAGAAGGGACCTTCATCCATAGGACAAAAAAAGACTGCTTATTCACGGAATGATCCGTTGAATGGGAGAAAAGGAAATGCTGGACTTCCCTAAAATGAAGTCGACTGACCAGTTACCATGGCAACAGAACGGACCTGAGACCGGTTCTAGAGTCTTTCTTAGAGGAGCCAGACAGTACTCAAAGCGAACGTCTACATACGGGCATATTCCCAAAAATCTGAAAAAATTACTGAATTTTCGTCTCAGGAGAATATATACTTTTATAAAAAAATTTCGGCGGAACCTCCATACTGTGTCTGTAAAAAAATAATGAAAAATTCGATATTTGGCGTTGTTTCATCGGTTGGCGATGGAATGCAGTTTCAAAAAATATTTTTTTTTTTTTTTTAATGTCAAATACACTTTAAAGAAAAAAAAATATGTTGAACTTCTTTAGATAAATTTAATTTAAATAACTTTAGTTTTGTCAGTTTTAGTTTGGCTTAAGTATAATTTTGTTATATCAATATTTATATGTATTTATATTCAAATTTAACCATCAAAACTTGCGATTTAAAACAAAATTCATAACTTAAGTTAATTAAAATTGTTTCAAGTCCAATTGTTTCAAATCCAATTGAGCATTGTCGTTTGTCGATTCGGCTTTGTTGCCATGGAAACATATTTTTGAATATGCTTAAATGTATGAAAATAATTTTTCTCAATTTGAATTTTTTTATATATGAAAATATTTTTTCCAGTGATAAATTAAATAACAACGGCAATATAGATGTATAATATATATAATATAATATATATAATAAAGCAACATACAGGGTGGTCATAAAAAAACTTTGCCGATATATGGAGTTCTACCGGCAAGTCCGCTCAACCGATCGAGATGAAATTTCAGATATAGCTATTCAGAGGTATGAGCTCGAGATTCTGTGAACGGCAACAAAATGGCGCTCACGGTTACGGTTATAGTTACAGAAACTCGAAAATTTCCAATGGCAACACCAATTTTTTTTCATCGCAAAATGCTCAGCGCATGCGAAAACCCTAAAGAGCGTTGGAACCGTACGTGTATCGCAAGAAACGGACATGTTATGCAAGCACAAAAAACCGATCTGGGAATCCTCTCCCCCATAGAAAAAACTCGATTGGGGCGCAAGGAGGAAATTTGCATATGACACAGAGTCAGTACACTAATCTCTGATTACAATACAGATTGGAGAAAATAAAACTTTCATTCTGATTACACATTTTCCACATGGGTGCCATCACCATGCAATTGCCTGTGATGGCACCCATGTGGAAAATGTGTATTCAAAATAAAAGTTTTATTTTCTCCGATCTGTATTGTAATCAGAGATTAGTGTACTGACTTTGTGTCATATGCAAATTTCCTCCTTGCGCCCCAATCGAGTTTTTTCTATGGGGAAGTGGATTCCCAGAACGGTTTTTTGTGCTTGCATAACATGTCCGTTTCTTGCGATACATGTACGGTTCCAACGCTCTTTAGGGTTTTCGCATGTGCTCAGCATTTTGCGATGAAAAAAAATCGGTGTTGCCATTGGAAATTTTCCGAGTTTCTATAACTATAACCGTAACCGTGAGCGCCATTTTGTTGTCGTTCACAGAATCTCGAGCTCATACCTTTGAATAGCTATATCTGAAATTTCATGTCTATCGGTTGAGCGGACTGGCCGCTAGAGCTCCGTATATCGGCAAAGTTTTTTTATGACCACCCTGTATATATGTAATACAATATTATATATATATACATATATACGTATATAATTCATTAAACTCTCTCATTATTTATGTTTAAATTCATTAAATACCATTTACAGGCATTTTAAATATGCAACAATTTTCATTTGCATTAAAATCGTTTGCTTTTGGCGAAGAAAATTATTGCTCGCCAAATCGCGTGACACCTTCGCCTTTTCACGCAAAATATTCGAAAGTATTTTATTTTTTTAGACTTTCTGCTGTGATTCCGCCGCTAATTTTGACTGATACTTTGTTACGTACATAAGTAATATAATTAGTTTTTAATTTTTTGAGTATGCCCAGTATGAAGACCTTCCTTGTAAGTATCCTTTAATTATTCCCTCCGGTAAAATTGTATTGTAAAAATTATCTTATTTAATCGGAGCATTTTCGCGATTCAATTAGGTAAAGATTTCTGTTTAAAAAGAAAAAACGGTGAAAAAGGGTTAAAATTTTTGTAAAACACGCTCGTCCCGAAAGGATTAATCCTACACTGCGCAGTAATGTATACACAGTGAAACTTCCTTTTAACCCTTTCCGGCACACTGTGCCCGGTCTGGGATATCTAATTTTAATTCCAAACTTGCAAACGGCACCAGTAGTATTTTAGTATTATTTTGCTTTTACAATAAAAGCTTAAGTCAAGGAATTCAAAATATTTAAAAAATTCGCTTGTGAATTCCGGTGTCAGTCGATAAGTTCTCCTTTTAGTACAGATTTTGCCCGTGCCGGAAAGGGTTAACGAATTCTTCCGCTTCTGTTGTAACATGACTTTGGACATCATTAACCTCCTCAGTCCTGAGACAAATATTACAAGGGACCACAAAAACCTGTTTAAAATTATTGTACAATATCTCCAAAGATGTATCAGTCTATACAGGTTTTTTTTTTTTTTTTTCCAAACTGACGTTATTTAGAGCCGCCGGTAACTCATTCTAATAACTGGAATGACACAAAATTTTATAAATGGACTAATAAAACAATGAAAAAAAAGATTCCAAGAACAAAATAAATAAATAAATAGTTCCAATCACCGCAAATAGCGGGAAATTTGGCGCTGCACGTGAAAAGAAAACATCAGAAACAGACAAAATTAATAATTTGGATAAAATGCCATGTTTTATTCGGGGGGTTCTCGAACTCCCACACAAAAGGGGAGAAAATACCCATCTCCGCATTTTTCATACTATGCAACTCCGCAATGGGGGTTTAGTTGATATCGCTGAGACCCAGAATTGCTCCGCCCACAGGTTTGAGACGGGGGGGCCGTAGGAAAGTGGAGTATTTGTCCAGCTCTTGGTCAAGCTCAAGTGTCCTTCCTTTTCCTCAAGGTCACCCAGGAAACAGAAGGGGGTTTCTCGGAAGATTTCTCAGATGTCCGCAAGAAATTTTCTCGGAAGAAAGGCGGAAGTTTTCTTTGCAATGCACATGTTGAGGGAATTTGGAGCAGGGAAATTAAAAGTTCAAAGAATGCGTAAAAGATTGTGTTAATGCTTTTTTTCTTCTTTTATTGAACAATGTCATTAAATAAATTTAAATCATTTTTTTGTTTCTTTTTGTTTTTCCGTGAGTCTTGTCAGAATTAAAATTAACTCGAATCTTTTTAGAAAAATAAGACAAGTTTCTTTGCTAGTTTATTTACAATGTGTAACATACTGAAAATACCAAAACATAAACATTAATGATTAAACGCATAAACATTAATGATAAAACATTATTGATTATTTAGATCCGGCAATTAGGTAAAATATTAAATTTCATGATATCAGAAATATTTAATAGAGTTTTACATGATTATTACAAAGTATTTACATACATTTTGCTAATGTATGCTATTAACTAATGAAATTAATTATCTAGAGATTTTATAATTTCTACAATTGCTAACTATGATAATTTAAATTTTATTATTTAAAGCATAATCAAAAAGATTAATTGTTTATGAAAGCAAAAATTTTTAGTTGCTATTCTGCATTTCAATAAATGGGGGAGGAGAGTGAGAGGGGACATAAAAATTGACTGTTCCGACTGTAAAAGAAAAAAAAAATTAAATAATGAAAAATAAAATGAAATAAGATTTTTTATATCCTAATTTAACCCATCCAGGACCAGCAGTATCTTTTACACGAATTTTATTCGTTTAGCACCAATTTTTAGGTGCGTTCATAATTATGTAAATATGTAGCACCTATTGTTGTCATTCAGTCCGTCCGTCTGTCCGTCTGTCTGTCCGCATATAACAATGCAAAAACTACCCAACTGAATCGTTTGAAATTTTAAATACATAATTATTACATAATTTTGTCGAGTTGTTTCAAATTTTATCAAATTCGGATGCATAGTTCAATTACAGGGAAAATAAGAAATATTCCGTTACATTATGGTTAATGGGGGAAAATGTTTCAAATGCATTTTAATGGTGTTACACACATTCGAGCGTAATAAATTGATATGCACCTATAAAGGGTAAACGGAAAAAAAGTGACCGGAAAAAAAGTTATCGGAAAAAAAGTGACCTAAACTACAAAAGCGGAAAAAAAGTGACACGGAAAAAAAGTGACAAGGAAAAAAAGTGACACGGAAAAAAAGTGACACGGAAAAAAAGTGACAAGGATTGGTTTTGGGGATTCATTGGTTAAGTATGAAAGGGGGATCGGGGGGGGCTCATAATTTAGGTAAATGGGTTTTTCATGCTGAATTAACTATTTTGGTTCAATTTTTGGATATACGTTCATACTGAAAAGACGCTTGCCTGATTAGTTTTGGGAAGGGACGATTACCCCCCCCCCCATCCGTCCTCAATTAGATGAATGGGTTTTTATGCAGAATTATCCAACTTATGTCAAATTTGCATATAGGTCCTTTTCGATAAGGCTTATATATATAGTATAAAGTGCCTGAAGAGTTTTAGGAGTTTAATGGTTAAGTATAGAAGGGGAACGGGGGATAACCTTTCTTAAATTAATGGCTTTTTACGGATAATTATCCGATTTGCTTCGAATTTTGGACATGGGTTAATAATGATAAGACGTATTTCTGATTATTTATGGGGTTCTTTTGTTAATTAAAAAGGGGGCGGGTGATTACTACCCCCGGCCTTAAATTAGATTAAAAAAATTATGCACACTTATCCGATTTATTTCAAATTTTGGATGTAAGATCTTTCTCATAAAGTAAATTCCTGAATAGTTTTAAGGGTTTAATGGCTATGTATAGAGGGAGAACCGGATAAACCCCCTTAAGGGTGTATTCAAAAAAACGCTTTTCCACCTTCAACAGCTCGAAATTTTCCGATACAATTTCAGACACATTTTCAAAAGTAGAAACATGAAACTTGCTGAGGATATTTTTGAAGAGATTTACAAGGTGCCATGTGCTGTATTTTTATGCTCAATTCATTAGAATTTGATTTATAAACAATTATCTTCTCAGTATGACCCTTTTTTTTCGTTCACAGATCTCCCGCCAGGGGAAAATCTGTTCAAAATGCCGTTTTTGATTGCTTTTTTCGCAATATTTTCTGCATTTATCAAAGAATTGACAATTACGGCACCTTGTGTACTTTCTAAATAAGACAATTTGCCAGTTTGATGCATATGAGAGTAAAAATGAAGTTAAAAATAAATCGGAAAATAGGCAGTTTGAATCGAAATACACCCTTAAATTAAATAAATGGCTTTTTGCCCAGAATTATCCGATTTGCTTCAAATTTTCGATGTATATTCATTATAAAAAGGCGTATCTCTGATTAATTATGGGGTTCTTTTGCTAATTAAATAAGGGAAAGCGGGCGATTAATCCCCCACTCTTTAAATAAGTTTTTTTTTTTTTCACAATTATCCAACGTATTTCAAATTTTGGATATAGGTTTTACCTGATAAAGTGAATCCCTGAATAAAGGGTTTAATGGCTAAGTATAGAGGGATGAACGGGGGATAACCCACAAATAATCAGGAGTTCGCCTTATCATAATGAACGCACATTCAAAGTTTGAATCAAATAAGATAATTCTGCGTAAAAAGCCATTTATTAATTTAAGGGGGGGGGGTTATCCTCCGTTCCCCCAGTGTATATGTCGGACGTTCCTCTCAAACCGCACAACTTTGAAGAAAGTCCGTGGTAGTTATAGTTGCCACCACCGATATTACTAGGTGATATCGGTCACCCACTGTGAGGATTGTGTAAATGAACACTGACGCTGTCAATTAACTGAATTAACAGTTTATTTAGAATATATGTACACACTAAATACGCTATTTACCATTATATACAATTACAACTCGGATATAGGTGATCCGGTTCAACATTAAATTAAATACAGTAAATGTTGGCTGTGTAACTTTATGAGAAAAAACATATATCCAAAATATGAAATATATCGGATAAGTGAACATAAAAAACAATTTATATAATTTAAGGGGATCGGAAAATCACCCGCCTTAATTTTTAATTAGAAAAATAACCCCATATGTAATCAGGGATACGCCTTATCATAATGAATCTATAATCCAAAATTTGTAGCAAATCCTATAATTCTGCGTAAAAAGTAATTTAATTTAAGGTAAGTTATATTATATTCCCCTTCAATACTTAGATATCAAATCCTTAAAACTATTCAGGGATCCACCTTATCAATAAGAACCTATATTTAAAATTTGAAATACATGGGGTAATTCTGCATAAAAACCTATTTATCTAGTTTAAGGGGGAGATAATTGCTCGCCCCCCACCCTTTATAATAAGCAGAAGAACCCCATAACTAATCAGAGATACGTCTTACCATAATGAATCTATGTCCAAAATTCTAAGCAAATCGGATAATTATGCGTAAAAAGTTATTAATTTAATTTAAGAAAGGTTATCCCCCGTTCTCCCTCTATATATAACCATTAAAACTCTTCATGCATTATATACTATACATAAGCCTTATCGAAAAGAACCTATATTCACAGGGCCCGACTGAGACAGTGGGGGGCCCTGGGGCAAACATTATTAGAGTGGCCCCCTTCTATCTTAAAAATGTTTGTGAATTATACTCAAGTGACTAAAATTAAAATTCAAACCTATTTTATGTATGCATAAATTTTGTACCAAGTACTGATTTCAGTATTTATATTTCACATCTTTATACATAATAGCAGATGATAAATAATTTTAACTATTAATTTCCTTATGATGTAACTATTACTTTAAGGGAACGTGGGGCAGGGAAGCAAAGGGGGTAGGAGAAAAAAGACCCCTTAAAATTGAAAAAAAAAGAATTTTGGTAATATTTTGCTATTTTATATTATTTGGCCCTTTTTTAACAATAAACTTTTCTCTCCTTGGGAGCCCCCCTCAAACCGGGGGCCCGGGGCAATTGCCCCGCATGCCCCTGCCTTAGTCAGGCCCTGTATATTCAAATTTGACACACGTTGGATAATTCTGCATAAAAACCCATTCATCTAAGTGAGGACGGATGGGGGGGGGGGTAATCGTCCCTTCCCAAAACTAATCAGGCAAGCGTCTTTTCAGTATGAACGTATATCCAAAAATTGAAACAAAACAGTTAATTCAGCATGAAAAACCCATTTACCTAAATTATGAGCCCCCCCCTCCAATCCCCCTTTCATACTTAACCAATGAATCCCCAAAATCAATAATAATTCCCCAAAATCAATCCTTGTCACTTTTTTTCCGTGTCCCTTTTTTTCCGTGTCACTTTTTTTCCTTGTCACTTTTTTTCCGTGTCACTTTTTTTCCGCTTTTGTAATTTAGGTCACTTTTTTTCCGATAACTTTTTTTCCGATCACTTTTTTTCCTAAAAAAGTGACCGGAAAAAAAGTTATCGGAAAAAAAGTGACCTAAACTACAAAAGCGGAAAAAAAGTGACACGGAAAAAAAGTGACAAGGAAAAAAAGTGACACGGAAAAAAAGTGACACGGAAAAAAAGTGACAAGGATTGGTTTTGGGGATTCATTGGTTAAGTATGAAAGGGGGATCGGGGGGGGCTCATAATTTAGGTAAATGGGTTTTTCATGCTGAATTAACTATTTTGGTTCAATTTTTGGATATACGTTCATACTGAAAAGACGCTTGCCTGATTAGTTTTGGGAAGGGACGATTACCCCCCCCCATCCGTCCTCAATTAGATGAATGGGTTTTTATGCAGAATTATCCAACTTATGTCAAATTTGCATATAGGTCCTTTTCGATAAGGCTTATATATATAGTATAAAGTGCCTGAAGAGTTTTAGGAGTTTAATGGTTAAGTATAGAAGGGGAACGGGGGATAACCTTTCTTAAATTAATGGCTTTTTACGGATAATTATCCGATTTGCTTCGAATTTTGGACATGGGTTAATAATGATAAGACGTATTTCTGATTATTTATGGGGTTCTTTTGTTAATTAAAAAGGGGGCGGGTGATTACTACCCCCGGCCTTAAATTAGATTAAAAAAATTATGCACACTTATCCGATTTATTTCAAATTTTGGATGTAAGATCTTTCTCATAAAGTAAATTCCTGAATAGTTTTAAGGGTTTAATGGCTATGTATAGAGGGAGAACCGGATAAACCCCCTTAAGGGTGTATTCAAAAAAACGCTTTTCCACCTTCAACAGCTCGAAATTTTCCGATACAATTTCAGACACATTTTCAAAAGTAGAAACATGAAACTTGCTGAGGATATTTTTGAAGAGATTTACAAGGTGCCATGTGCTGTATTTTTATGCTCAATTCATTAGAATTTGATTTATAAACAATTATCTTCTCAGTATGACCCTTTTTTTTCGTTCACAGATCTCCCGCCAGGGGAAAATCTGTTCAAAATGCCGTTTTTGATTGCTTTTTTCGCAATATTTTCTGCATTTATCAAAGAATTGACAATTACGGCACCTTGTGTACTTTCTAAATAAGACAATTTGCCAGTTTGATGCATATGAGAGTAAAAATGAAGTTAAAAATAAATCGGAAAATAGGCAGTTTGAATCGAAATACACCCTTAAATTAAATAAATGGCTTTTTGCCCAGAATTATCCGATTTGCTTCAAATTTTCGATGTATATTCATTATAAAAAGGCGTATCTCTGATTAATTATGGGGTTCTTTTGCTAATTAAATAAGGGAAAGCGGGCGATTAATCCCCCACTCTTTAAATAAGTTTTTTTTTTTTTCACAATTATCCAACGTATTTCAAATTTTGGATATAGGTTTTACCTGATAAAGTGAATCCCTGAATAAAGGGTTTAATGGCTAAGTATAGAGGGATGAACGGGGGATAACCCACAAATAATCAGGAGTTCGCCTTATCATAATGAACGCACATTCAAAGTTTGAATCAAATAAGATAATTCTGCGTAAAAAGCCATTTATTAATTTAAGGGGGGGGGGGTTATCCTCCGTTCCCCCAGTGTATATGTCGGACGTTCCTCTCAAACCGCACAACTTTGAAGAAAGTCCGTGGTAGTTATAGTTGCCACCACCGATATTACTAGGTGATATCGGTCACCCACTGTGAGGATTGTGTAAATGAACACTGACGCTGTCAATTAACTGAATTAACAGTTTATTTAGAATATATGTACACACTAAATACGCTATTTACCATTATATACAATTACAACTCGGATATAGGTGATCCGGTTCAACATTAAATTAAATACAGTAAATGTTGGCTGTGTAACTTTATGAGAAAAAACATATATCCAAAATATGAAATATATCGGATAAGTGAACATAAAAAACAATTTATATAATTTAAGGGGATCGGAAAATCACCCGCCTTAATTTTTAATTAGAAAAATAACCCCATATGTAATCAGGGATACGCCTTATCATAATGAATCTATAATCCAAAATTTGTAGCAAATCCTATAATTCTGCGTAAAAAGTAATTTAATTTAAGGTAAGTTATATTATATTCCCCTTCAATACTTAGATATCAAATCCTTAAAACTATTCAGGGATCCACCTTATCAATAAGAACCTATATTTAAAATTTGAAATACATGGGGTAATTCTGCATAAAAACCTATTTATCTAGTTTAAGGGGGAGATAATTGCTCGCCCCCCACCCTTTATAATAAGCAGAAGAACCCCATAACTAATCAGAGATACGTCTTACCATAATGAATCTATGTCCAAAATTCTAAGCAAATCGGATAATTATGCGTAAAAAGTTATTAATTTAATTTAAGAAAGGTTATCCCCCGTTCTCCCTCTATATATAACCATTAAAACTCTTCATGCATTATATACTATACATAAGCCTTATCGAAAAGAACCTATATTCACAGGGCCCGACTGAGACAGTGGGGGGCCCTGGGGCAAACATTATTAGAGTGGCCCCCTTCTATCTTAAAAATGTTTGTGAATTATACTCAAGTGACTAAAATTAAAATTCAAACCTATTTTATGTATGCATAAATTTTGTACCAAGTACTGATTTCAGTATTTATATTTCACATCTTTATACATAATAGCAGATGATAAATAATTTTAACTATTAATTTCCTTATGATGTAACTATTACTTTAAGGGAACGTGGGGCAGGGAAGCAAAGGGGGTAGGAGAAAAAAGACCCCTTAAAATTGAAAAAAAAAGAATTTTGGTAATATTTTGCTATTTTATATTATTTGGCCCTTTTTTAACAATAAACTTTTCTCTCCTTGGGAGCCCCCCTCAAACCGGGGGCCCGGGGCAATTGCCCCGCATGCCCCTGCCTTAGTCAGGCCCTGTATATTCAAATTTGACACACGTTGGATAATTCTGCATAAAAACCCATTCATCTAAGTGAGGACGGATGGGGGGGGGGGGTAATCGTCCCTTCCCAAAACTAATCAGGCAAGCGTCTTTTCAGTATGAACGTATATCCAAAAATTGAAACAAAACAGTTAATTCAGCATGAAAAACCCATTTACCTAAATTATGAGCCCCCCCCCTCCAATCCCCCTTTCATACTTAACCAATGAATCCCCAAAATCAATAATAATTCCCCAAAATCAATCCTTGTCACTTTTTTTCCGTGTCCCTTTTTTTCCGTGTCACTTTTTTTCCTTGTCACTTTTTTTCCGTGTCACTTTTTTTCCGCTTTTGTAATTTAGGTCACTTTTTTTCCGATAACTTTTTTTCCGATCACTTTTTTTCCTAAAAAAGTGACCGGAAAAAAAGTTATCGGAAAAAAAGTGACCTAAACTACAAAAGCGGAAAAAAAGTGACACGGAAAAAAAGTGACAAGGAAAAAAAGTGACACGGAAAAAAAGTGACACGGAAAAAAAGTGACAAGGATTGGTTTTGGGGATTCATTGGTTAAGTATGAAAGGGGGATCGGGGGGGGCTCATAATTTAGGTAAATGGGTTTTTCATGCTGAATTAACTATTTTGGTTCAATTTTTGGATATACGTTCATACTGAAAAGACGCTTGCCTGATTAGTTTTGGGAAGGGACGATTACCCCCCCCCATCCGTCCTCAATTAGATGAATGGGTTTTTATGCAGAATTATCCAACTTATGTCAAATTTGCATATAGGTCCTTTTCGATAAGGCTTATATATATAGTATAAAGTGCCTGAAGAGTTTTAGGAGTTTAATGGTTAAGTATAGAAGGGGAACGGGGGATAACCTTTCTTAAATTAATGGCTTTTTACGGATAATTATCCGATTTGCTTCGAATTTTGGACATGGGTTAATAATGATAAGACGTATTTCTGATTATTTATGGGGTTCTTTTGTTAATTAAAAAGGGGGCGGGTGATTACTACCCCCGGCCTTAAATTAGATTAAAAAAATTATGCACACTTATCCGATTTATTTCAAATTTTGGATGTAAGATCTTTCTCATAAAGTAAATTCCTGAATAGTTTTAAGGGTTTAATGGCTATGTATAGAGGGAGAACCGGATAAACCCCCTTAAGGGTGTATTCAAAAAAACGCTTTTCCACCTTCAACAGCTCGAAATTTTCCGATACAATTTCAGACACATTTTCAAAAGTAGAAACATGAAACTTGCTGAGGATATTTTTGAAGAGATTTACAAGGTGCCATGTGCTGTATTTTTATGCTCAATTCATTAGAATTTGATTTATAAACAATTATCTTCTCAGTATGACCCTTTTTTTTCGTTCACAGATCTCCCGCCAGGGGAAAATCTGTTCAAAATGCCGTTTTTGATTGCTTTTTTCGCAATATTTTCTGCATTTATCAAAGAATTGACAATTACGGCACCTTGTGTACTTTCTAAATAAGACAATTTGCCAGTTTGATGCATATGAGAGTAAAAATGAAGTTAAAAATAAATCGGAAAATAGGCAGTTTGAATCGAAATACACCCTTAAATTAAATAAATGGCTTTTTGCCCAGAATTATCCGATTTGCTTCAAATTTTCGATGTATATTCATTATAAAAAGGCGTATCTCTGATTAATTATGGGGTTCTTTTGCTAATTAAATAAGGGAAAGCGGGCGATTAATCCCCCACTCTTTAAATAAGTTTTTTTTTTTTTCACAATTATCCAACGTATTTCAAATTTTGGATATAGGTTTTACCTGATAAAGTGAATCCCTGAATAAAGGGTTTAATGGCTAAGTATAGAGGGATGAACGGGGGATAACCCACAAATAATCAGGAGTTCGCCTTATCATAATGAACGCACATTCAAAGTTTGAATCAAATAAGATAATTCTGCGTAAAAAGCCATTTATTAATTTAAGGGGGGGGGGGTTATCCTCCGTTCCCCCAGTGTATATGTCGGACGTTCCTCTCAAACCGCACAACTTTGAAGAAAGTCCGTGGTAGTTATAGTTGCCACCACCGATATTACTAGGTGATATCGGTCACCCACTGTGAGGATTGTGTAAATGAACACTGACGCTGTCAATTAACTGAATTAACAGTTTATTTAGAATATATGTACACACTAAATACGCTATTTACCATTATATACAATTACAACTCGGATATAGGTGATCCGGTTCAACATTAAATTAAATACAGTAAATGTTGGCTGTGTAACTTTATGAGAAAAAACATATATCCAAAATATGAAATATATCGGATAAGTGAACATAAAAAACAATTTATATAATTTAAGGGGATCGGAAAATCACCCGCCTTAATTTTTAATTAGAAAAATAACCCCATATGTAATCAGGGATACGCCTTATCATAATGAATCTATAATCCAAAATTTGTAGCAAATCCTATAATTCTGCGTAAAAAGTAATTTAATTTAAGGTAAGTTATATTATATTCCCCTTCAATACTTAGATATCAAATCCTTAAAACTATTCAGGGATCCACCTTATCAATAAGAACCTATATTTAAAATTTGAAATACATGGGGTAATTCTGCATAAAAACCTATTTATCTAGTTTAAGGGGGAGATAATTGCTCGCCCCCCACCCTTTATAATAAGCAGAAGAACCCCATAACTAATCAGAGATACGTCTTACCATAATGAATCTATGTCCAAAATTCTAAGCAAATCGGATAATTATGCGTAAAAAGTTATTAATTTAATTTAAGAAAGGTTATCCCCCGTTCTCCCTCTATATATAACCATTAAAACTCTTCATGCATTATATACTATACATAAGCCTTATCGAAAAGAACCTATATTCACAGGGCCCGACTGAGACAGTGGGGGGCCCTGGGGCAAACATTATTAGAGTGGCCCCCTTCTATCTTAAAAATGTTTGTGAATTATACTCAAGTGACTAAAATTAAAATTCAAACCTATTTTATGTATGCATAAATTTTGTACCAAGTACTGATTTCAGTATTTATATTTCACATCTTTATACATAATAGCAGATGATAAATAATTTTAACTATTAATTTCCTTATGATGTAACTATTACTTTAAGGGAACGTGGGGCAGGGAAGCAAAGGGGGTAGGAGAAAAAAGACCCCTTAAAATTGAAAAAAAAAGAATTTTGGTAATATTTTGCTATTTTATATTATTTGGCCCTTTTTTAACAATAAACTTTTCTCTCCTTGGGAGCCCCCCTCAAACCGGGGGCCCGGGGCAATTGCCCCGCATGCCCCTGCCTTAGTCAGGCCCTGTATATTCAAATTTGACACACGTTGGATAATTCTGCATAAAAACCCATTCATCTAAGTGAGGACGGATGGGGGGGGGGGGTAATCGTCCCTTCCCAAAACTAATCAGGCAAGCGTCTTTTCAGTATGAACGTATATCCAAAAATTGAAACAAAACAGTTAATTCAGCATGAAAAACCCATTTACCTAAATTATGAGCCCCCCCCTCCAATCCCCCTTTCATACTTAACCAATGAATCCCCAAAATCAATAATAATTCCCCAAAATCAATCCTTGTCACTTTTTTTCCGTGTCCCTTTTTTTCCGTGTCACTTTTTTTCCTTGTCACTTTTTTTCCGTGTCACTTTTTTTCCGCTTTTGTAATTTAGGTCACTTTTTTTCCGATAACTTTTTTTCCGATCACTTTTTTTCCTAAAAAAGTGACCGGAAAAAAAGTTATCGGAAAAAAAGTGACCTAAACTACAAAAGCGGAAAAAAAGTGACACGGAAAAAAAGTGACAAGGAAAAAAAGTGACACGGAAAAAAAGTGACACGGAAAAAAAGTGACAAGGATTGGTTTTGGGGATTCATTGGTTAAGTATGAAAGGGGGATCGGGGGGGGCTCATAATTTAGGTAAATGGGTTTTTCATGCTGAATTAACTATTTTGGTTCAATTTTTGGATATACGTTCATACTGAAAAGACGCTTGCCTGATTAGTTTTGGGAAGGGACGATTACCCCCCCCCCATCCGTCCTCAATTAGATGAATGGGTTTTTATGCAGAATTATCCAACTTATGTCAAATTTGCATATAGGTCCTTTTCGATAAGGCTTATATATATAGTATAAAGTGCCTGAAGAGTTTTAGGAGTTTAATGGTTAAGTATAGAAGGGGAACGGGGGATAACCTTTCTTAAATTAATGGCTTTTTACGGATAATTATCCGATTTGCTTCGAATTTTGGACATGGGTTAATAATGATAAGACGTATTTCTGATTATTTATGGGGTTCTTTTGTTAATTAAAAAGGGGGCGGGTGATTACTACCCCCGGCCTTAAATTAGATTAAAAAAATTATGCACACTTATCCGATTTATTTCAAATTTTGGATGTAAGATCTTTCTCATAAAGTAAATTCCTGAATAGTTTTAAGGGTTTAATGGCTATGTATAGAGGGAGAACCGGATAAACCCCCTTAAGGGTGTATTCAAAAAAACGCTTTTCCACCTTCAACAGCTCGAAATTTTCCGATACAATTTCAGACACATTTTCAAAAGTAGAAACATGAAACTTGCTGAGGATATTTTTGAAGAGATTTACAAGGTGCCATGTGCTGTATTTTTATGCTCAATTCATTAGAATTTGATTTATAAACAATTATCTTCTCAGTATGACCCTTTTTTTTCGTTCACAGATCTCCCGCCAGGGGAAAATCTGTTCAAAATGCCGTTTTTGATTGCTTTTTTCGCAATATTTTCTGCATTTATCAAAGAATTGACAATTACGGCACCTTGTGTACTTTCTAAATAAGACAATTTGCCAGTTTGATGCATATGAGAGTAAAAATGAAGTTAAAAATAAATCGGAAAATAGGCAGTTTGAATCGAAATACACCCTTAAATTAAATAAATGGCTTTTTGCCCAGAATTATCCGATTTGCTTCAAATTTTCGATGTATATTCATTATAAAAAGGCGTATCTCTGATTAATTATGGGGTTCTTTTGCTAATTAAATAAGGGAAAGCGGGCGATTAATCCCCCACTCTTTAAATAAGTTTTTTTTTTTTTCACAATTATCCAACGTATTTCAAATTTTGGATATAGGTTTTACCTGATAAAGTGAATCCCTGAATAAAGGGTTTAATGGCTAAGTATAGAGGGATGAACGGGGGATAACCCACAAATAATCAGGAGTTCGCCTTATCATAATGAACGCACATTCAAAGTTTGAATCAAATAAGATAATTCTGCGTAAAAAGCCATTTATTAATTTAAGGGGGGGGGGTTATCCTCCGTTCCCCCAGTGTATATGTCGGACGTTCCTCTCAAACCGCACAACTTTGAAGAAAGTCCGTGGTAGTTATAGTTGCCACCACCGATATTACTAGGTGATATCGGTCACCCACTGTGAGGATTGTGTAAATGAACACTGACGCTGTCAATTAACTGAATTAACAGTTTATTTAGAATATATGTACACACTAAATACGCTATTTACCATTATATACAATTACAACTCGGATATAGGTGATCCGGTTCAACATTAAATTAAATACAGTAAATGTTGGCTGTGTAACTTTATGAGAAAAAACATATATCCAAAATATGAAATATATCGGATAAGTGAACATAAAAAACAATTTATATAATTTAAGGGGATCGGAAAATCACCCGCCTTAATTTTTAATTAGAAAAATAACCCCATATGTAATCAGGGATACGCCTTATCATAATGAATCTATAATCCAAAATTTGTAGCAAATCCTATAATTCTGCGTAAAAAGTAATTTAATTTAAGGTAAGTTATATTATATTCCCCTTCAATACTTAGATATCAAATCCTTAAAACTATTCAGGGATCCACCTTATCAATAAGAACCTATATTTAAAATTTGAAATACATGGGGTAATTCTGCATAAAAACCTATTTATCTAGTTTAAGGGGGAGATAATTGCTCGCCCCCCACCCTTTATAATAAGCAGAAGAACCCCATAACTAATCAGAGATACGTCTTACCATAATGAATCTATGTCCAAAATTCTAAGCAAATCGGATAATTATGCGTAAAAAGTTATTAATTTAATTTAAGAAAGGTTATCCCCCGTTCTCCCTCTATATATAACCATTAAAACTCTTCATGCATTATATACTATACATAAGCCTTATCGAAAAGAACCTATATTCACAGGGCCCGACTGAGACAGTGGGGGGCCCTGGGGCAAACATTATTAGAGTGGCCCCCTTCTATCTTAAAAATGTTTGTGAATTATACTCAAGTGACTAAAATTAAAATTCAAACCTATTTTATGTATGCATAAATTTTGTACCAAGTACTGATTTCAGTATTTATATTTCACATCTTTATACATAATAGCAGATGATAAATAATTTTAACTATTAATTTCCTTATGATGTAACTATTACTTTAAGGGAACGTGGGGCAGGGAAGCAAAGGGGGTAGGAGAAAAAAGACCCCTTAAAATTGAAAAAAAAAGAATTTTGGTAATATTTTGCTATTTTATATTATTTGGCCCTTTTTTAACAATAAACTTTTCTCTCCTTGGGAGCCCCCCTCAAACCGGGGGCCCGGGGCAATTGCCCCGCATGCCCCTGCCTTAGTCAGGCCCTGTATATTCAAATTTGACACACGTTGGATAATTCTGCATAAAAACCCATTCATCTAAGTGAGGACGGATGGGGGGGGGGGTAATCGTCCCTTCCCAAAACTAATCAGGCAAGCGTCTTTTCAGTATGAACGTATATCCAAAAATTGAAACAAAACAGTTAATTCAGCATGAAAAACCCATTTACCTAAATTATGAGCCCCCCCCTCCAATCCCCCTTTCATACTTAACCAATGAATCCCCAAAATCAATAATAATTCCCCAAAATCAATCCTTGTCACTTTTTTTCCGTGTCCCTTTTTTTCCGTGTCACTTTTTTTCCTTGTCACTTTTTTTCCGTGTCACTTTTTTTCCGCTTTTGTAATTTAGGTCACTTTTTTTCCGATAACTTTTTTTCCGATCACTTTTTTTCCTAAAAAAGTGACCGGAAAAAAAGTTATCGGAAAAAAAGTGACCTAAACTACAAAAGCGGAAAAAAAGTGACACGGAAAAAAAGTGACAAGGAAAAAAAGTGACACGGAAAAAAAGTGACACGGAAAAAAAGTGACAAGGATTGGTTTTGGGGATTCATTGGTTAAGTATGAAAGGGGGATCGGGGGGGGCTCATAATTTAGGTAAATGGGTTTTTCATGCTGAATTAACTATTTTGGTTCAATTTTTGGATATACGTTCATACTGAAAAGACGCTTGCCTGATTAGTTTTGGGAAGGGACGATTACCCCCCCCCATCCGTCCTCAATTAGATGAATGGGTTTTTATGCAGAATTATCCAACTTATGTCAAATTTGCATATAGGTCCTTTTCGATAAGGCTTATATATATAGTATAAAGTGCCTGAAGAGTTTTAGGAGTTTAATGGTTAAGTATAGAAGGGGAACGGGGGATAACCTTTCTTAAATTAATGGCTTTTTACGGATAATTATCCGATTTGCTTCGAATTTTGGACATGGGTTAATAATGATAAGACGTATTTCTGATTATTTATGGGGTTCTTTTGTTAATTAAAAAGGGGGCGGGTGATTACTACCCCCGGCCTTAAATTAGATTAAAAAAATTATGCACACTTATCCGATTTATTTCAAATTTTGGATGTAAGATCTTTCTCATAAAGTAAATTCCTGAATAGTTTTAAGGGTTTAATGGCTATGTATAGAGGGAGAACCGGATAAACCCCCTTAAGGGTGTATTCAAAAAAACGCTTTTCCACCTTCAACAGCTCGAAATTTTCCGATACAATTTCAGACACATTTTCAAAAGTAGAAACATGAAACTTGCTGAGGATATTTTTGAAGAGATTTACAAGGTGCCATGTGCTGTATTTTTATGCTCAATTCATTAGAATTTGATTTATAAACAATTATCTTCTCAGTATGACCCTTTTTTTTCGTTCACAGATCTCCCGCCAGGGGAAAATCTGTTCAAAATGCCGTTTTTGATTGCTTTTTTCGCAATATTTTCTGCATTTATCAAAGAATTGACAATTACGGCACCTTGTGTACTTTCTAAATAAGACAATTTGCCAGTTTGATGCATATGAGAGTAAAAATGAAGTTAAAAATAAATCGGAAAATAGGCAGTTTGAATCGAAATACACCCTTAAATTAAATAAATGGCTTTTTGCCCAGAATTATCCGATTTGCTTCAAATTTTCGATGTATATTCATTATAAAAAGGCGTATCTCTGATTAATTATGGGGTTCTTTTGCTAATTAAATAAGGGAAAGCGGGCGATTAATCCCCCACTCTTTAAATAAGTTTTTTTTTTTTTCACAATTATCCAACGTATTTCAAATTTTGGATATAGGTTTTACCTGATAAAGTGAATCCCTGAATAAAGGGTTTAATGGCTAAGTATAGAGGGATGAACGGGGGATAACCCACAAATAATCAGGAGTTCGCCTTATCATAATGAACGCACATTCAAAGTTTGAATCAAATAAGATAATTCTGCGTAAAAAGCCATTTATTAATTTAAGGGGGGGGGGGTTATCCTCCGTTCCCCCAGTGTATATGTCGGACGTTCCTCTCAAACCGCACAACTTTGAAGAAAGTCCGTGGTAGTTATAGTTGCCACCACCGATATTACTAGGTGATATCGGTCACCCACTGTGAGGATTGTGTAAATGAACACTGACGCTGTCAATTAACTGAATTAACAGTTTATTTAGAATATATGTACACACTAAATACGCTATTTACCATTATATACAATTACAACTCGGATATAGGTGATCCGGTTCAACATTAAATTAAATACAGTAAATGTTGGCTGTGTAACTTTATGAGAAAAAACATATATCCAAAATATGAAATATATCGGATAAGTGAACATAAAAAACAATTTATATAATTTAAGGGGATCGGAAAATCACCCGCCTTAATTTTTAATTAGAAAAATAACCCCATATGTAATCAGGGATACGCCTTATCATAATGAATCTATAATCCAAAATTTGTAGCAAATCCTATAATTCTGCGTAAAAAGTAATTTAATTTAAGGTAAGTTATATTATATTCCCCTTCAATACTTAGATATCAAATCCTTAAAACTATTCAGGGATCCACCTTATCAATAAGAACCTATATTTAAAATTTGAAATACATGGGGTAATTCTGCATAAAAACCTATTTATCTAGTTTAAGGGGGAGATAATTGCTCGCCCCCCACCCTTTATAATAAGCAGAAGAACCCCATAACTAATCAGAGATACGTCTTACCATAATGAATCTATGTCCAAAATTCTAAGCAAATCGGATAATTATGCGTAAAAAGTTATTAATTTAATTTAAGAAAGGTTATCCCCCGTTCTCCCTCTATATATAACCATTAAAACTCTTCATGCATTATATACTATACATAAGCCTTATCGAAAAGAACCTATATTCACAGGGCCCGACTGAGACAGTGGGGGGCCCTGGGGCAAACATTATTAGAGTGGCCCCCTTCTATCTTAAAAATGTTTGTGAATTATACTCAAGTGACTAAAATTAAAATTCAAACCTATTTTATGTATGCATAAATTTTGTACCAAGTACTGATTTCAGTATTTATATTTCACATCTTTATACATAATAGCAGATGATAAATAATTTTAACTATTAATTTCCTTATGATGTAACTATTACTTTAAGGGAACGTGGGGCAGGGAAGCAAAGGGGGTAGGAGAAAAAAGACCCCTTAAAATTGAAAAAAAAAGAATTTTGGTAATATTTTGCTATTTTATATTATTTGGCCCTTTTTTAACAATAAACTTTTCTCTCCTTGGGAGCCCCCCTCAAACCGGGGGCCCGGGGCAATTGCCCCGCATGCCCCTGCCTTAGTCAGGCCCTGTATATTCAAATTTGACACACGTTGGATAATTCTGCATAAAAACCCATTCATCTAAGTGAGGACGGATGGGGGGGGGGGGGTAATCGTCCCTTCCCAAAACTAATCAGGCAAGCGTCTTTTCAGTATGAACGTATATCCAAAAATTGAAACAAAACAGTTAATTCAGCATGAAAAACCCATTTACCTAAATTATGAGCCCCCCCCTCCAATCCCCCTTTCATACTTAACCAATGAATCCCCAAAATCAATAATAATTCCCCAAAATCAATCCTTGTCACTTTTTTTCCGTGTCCCTTTTTTTCCGTGTCACTTTTTTTCCTTGTCACTTTTTTTCCGTGTCACTTTTTTTCCGCTTTTGTAATTTAGGTCACTTTTTTTCCGATAACTTTTTTTCCGATCACTTTTTTTCCTAGATTCCCTATAAAGTACATATTATAATGTACATTTTGAATAATCTGTGGTGCAAAGAATATTTGTTATTGATTTACAAGGCCACACAAAACTATTCCATTGCATAATGGTATAGGGTTATAACATTGTTTGGTGCGCATTTTAATTGTAATTATTTACAGTTTTATGAGATTGATATATGAAAGTGATATTTTTAAAACTTCGTTTTCGTACGAACGCACCTCATTTGCTACGCTTCACATGCAATTTCCAACTTGTTTGTTAATCATTTGACTTATCTTTATAAATCACGGAAATGTCCTAATAAAATCAATTTTACTTTTCTTTTATATTGGTATCAAATTCAAATAACGTAAGCAGTTTTTCAGGGTGCATATATGCGCCAATAATCCCGAACGGGTCAAGATATTTCAGTTTTTTATAAGAATTCAATGCCTTCCACGGCTAAGAAGGTTTACTCTCAAGCAAGACAACAAGAATTGCGATCTAAATCTGTCGCACTCGTCGATTTAACCGTTCGGATTTTTCTGTGGTTTCCTTCGAGTTTTGTTTTAGAGAAAGGTTAGATTTTCTTAGAAAGCCACCTTCTTCCTGCGGCAAGTCTGCTAGTGTAGATAATTCTAATTCTAGAGGTATTCTAATTGTTAAATTTGTTTGAAAATAACTATTTTGTTTCGGTTTAATTATTTAATTCTGGTTCTAAATATAGTCCTACAAACAATTATATCCATTACTTTTTATGGGGTGTCCATTATTGGTGCAGAGAATGTCCATTATAGGGCCATAGTTTGTCTATTACTAGACTTTTTTGTGTTTTGGTATATTTCTGTTATTTAAAATTAAATGTGTATACATATCGAGAAATGAGATTACAAGAATGGTTAAATATTATTGATTGATTAATATAATGTTGAACTAATAAGATGAGGCAATCCCAAAACTTTCTTTTGTTTTGTGCATGTTAATACTTCCTGAAAAATACAGCATGGCAGTGCCACCGGTTAGATGGTTTAAATTAAAATCTATTCAGCAACAACTTATGTCAATTTATTATGAATTTGAAGTTAGATGAAAATCCGTGCTTTAATTATTTAAATAAAGTTATTGCAAAATCTTAAAAAAAAAAAAAAAAAAAAAAAACTTGCATAACAGCGCCACATGTTGGGTGATGTACTCTAAAAATTAGTCACGATCAATTATTTATTGGGTACTAGCTAAATCTAAAGTTTGATAAAAATCTGTGCATTAATTCTTGAGGTGCATTTATTATGAAATCCTGAAAAATGCAATATATCAGTGCCATTTTCAGGGCGATTTACATCAAAAATTAAACAACACTATCTATAGCAGTAGCAAAACATAATCAGCACCATGTTATATCAAATACTAAGTAAATCTAAAATTTTATGAAAATCCATGCACGAGGTATGACTATTGTGGAAATTGTGAATAGTGCAGCATAGCAGCGCCACCTGTGGATCTATATGCACCAAAAACTAATCAGATCAAGTTTATATCAAGGACTAACAGAATCCAAAGTTTTCTGAAATTCTATGCTTTAGTTCTTGAGGTAGAGTGCCCACAAAATTTTTGTCACATACAGACTGACAGACACACATTTTATAGAAACAATTTTCTTTATCTGACACCTTAGAGCCCCACCAGTGGCCGAGAGGGTCTGACCTCTCAACTGGTAGACGGCAGGTGCTGGGTTCGAACCCAATCGCGGCCGTCGGCCTAACCGTTCGGAGTTTTCGTGGTTTTCTTCGAACCTTGCGTAAATACGGGTTAGGTTCCCTTAGAAAGACCCACACGATGGGCATCCCTCCCCCTGGGCCTATATCCCTAGCGTAGATAATCGGCCGACACAAAATACAACAACAACAACAACAACTGACACCTTAGACGTATAAATTCGTCAAAAACGGGAATTTGACAATTTTCACGAATCCAATACTTTCTTCTTGTAAAGATAGAAGAAAGTAAAAGTAATATTGACTGATTAAGATTACGGTATTTTTCCCCCCTTATAGACATTTTAAAACTATCATATATTTATGGGGCTACGAATGAAAACAAACACAAAGGAAAAGATTGGAATAAAATATTTTAGCTTCTTTCTGTCAATAATCGAATTTAATTCATATGTAACTTTAAGAGTCCTGTCCCTGCCCGCGAAGACACTCGCGAGTTAATGCTATTCCTATCGGGAGGCATTTTTCTAATAACTCTTTCGCATTTTGACATTTTTGTCAGGTCTGAGTAAACATCTGCTACAGATTGGAATTTCCGTTATTTTTCTATCTTAATATTTTATGTATTGTACCGGCTGTGTACTGGAATTTTCAAGGTGACATTCTTTCTTTGTTGAAGGGAGAATTGACAGGTGATCATGTACAGGTGGTGAGTGAGAAAGAGAATATTGCCGAGAGGCGTGTTCATCCGTCAGCGATGTATGTGAATGATGAGCAAACAAGGAACATGTCACGGATCAAGAAAGCAATGTGAATGCGTCCAATGAAGAAGCTCCACAGGGGGGTGTACATTGGGGAAGGCAGTGATTTGAGAAGGTCAAGTCTTGTCTGAGTTTTGAGTAGTTTGTAGCTGGGCTCGTACCTAGAGAGGAGTGTAGGACAGAGGTCCTAGTGTGCAGTTCGTATCTGAAGAGAAAGGGACACAGACGTCCTGGTGTGTAGTGCTCTGGGCCGGATAGCATAAGCCGAGTATCCATGTGTTGGGAGATTCGAAATTGATCTCCGGTAAAGTGAATCTAACGTGCATTGAGTGTGAGGGAGAAGGTGTAATTTGAACAGTACACAGCCAACTTTTTACGGTATTTAATTTAATGTTGAACCGGATCATCTATATCCGAGTTGTAATTGTATATAATTGTAAATAGTGTATTTCTTGTGTACATATAGTATAAATAAACTGTTAGTTCAGTTAATTGACAGCGTCAGTGTTCATTTACACAATCCTCACAGTGGGTGACCGATATCACCTAATAATATCGGTGGTGGCAGCTATAACTACCACGGACTTTCTTCAAAGTTGTGCGGGCTGAGAGGAACGTCCGACAATTTTTAAATATTTTTTTTTTTTTTTTTTTTTTTTTTTTTTTTTGTATAAGATAGCCGAGGTCCCTCTCACGATCGCTTCTTGATTACTTTTTCGATTTTGGACGCAAGTATTTTTTATAAAGTTACTTCCATTTTCTGAATCGGTTCAGACAGTGAAAGTAACTTTATAAAAAATATCTGCGATTAAAATCGATAAAGTAATCAAGGGGCGATCTTGAGAGGGACCTCAGCTATCCAATGCAAATAAATAAATAAATAAATAAAAAATAAATTAAATAAAAATAAAAAAAATTAAAAATGTCTAAATGCGAAAGAGTTACTAGAAAAGTGCCTCTCCATAGGAATAGCATTAGCTCGTGAGTGTCTTCGTGGGCAGGGACAGGACTTTTAAGGCTGTATTCCAATCCAAACTGCCTATTTTCTGATTTATTTTTAAATTCATTTTTGCCCTCAAACGCATCAAACTGACATTGTCTCTTATTTAGAAACTACACAATGTGCCGTGCTTGTCAATTTTTTGATAAACGCAGAAAATTCGCATTAAAATTCTGTGTAAGTGGGCGTTTTGAGTCGAATTTTCCAAAGTGGTGGAATTGGGGCGAGAAAAGGGTCATATTGAGATCATGATTGTTTCTAAATTAAATTTTAATGAGCGAAAAATTACATCACAGGCATTTTATACATCTCTTCAAAAATCACCTCAGCAAGTTTCATGTCTTTATCTTTAAAAATGAGTTCAGACAATTTTGAGCTGTTGAAGGGGAAAAATTATTTTTTCGAATACCCTTTAAAAGCTGAAAAAAGTTTGATTACTACAAAAGAGGAGAGAACATAATTGATTCGTACCGATTCTGCCGCAGAGTTGAAGCACAAGCAGGTCCAAGGTTTGTTTTACCACATATGGAATTTGTTTAAAATCATTTTTCTGGAATAAACAATAACATCAAAAATAATCACTACTAAAACTTTCTTCAAACGTCCCCAATCATGTGTGCACCAAGATTATCCTCCACAATAGCGCATATCATAAATTATTATTTACAATTATTTTTCATGATTCCAATACTTTTAAGTCAAATTAAATCGATAATATTTTCTCGTGTCTAAAAAATATGAAATCTGCTTCCCGGTATAAAATAACTAACAAGATTTTATTAACATTAGACATATTCCACTTTGCAAAATAGCTAGATTTAAATACACACCAACTATTATTTTTTTTTTTTTTTTTTTTTTTTCTAGCAGAACCTAAGGGATTTACAACTTCGAATGCATGTCTGCATGATGTGCCCATTACTGGAAAATCACTATTTAATCATTCCAGTAATGGCACCTTGACACAATACCGTGAAATTGGTCAAAATATAGGTTTTCTTTTTTCTTTTCTTTTTTTTTTAAATATGCATACATAATATTAAGTGAAAGCTTCTTTAATTGTGAATATTTTGACACCTATTTTTTACTTGTACGTACGACAGTTATAACGCAAGATATTGTAAATTTTGTTTATAGATCCAGCGCAATTACCCGTACAAAGAAAACTTTAAATTGTTTTTTCTTTCCATGTTCTCATTTTTGTAACTTTCTTGTTCAATGAATACTAATTGTTAATTTAGATGCAAATTTGATTTTTTTTTTTTTCACTTGTTCTCCATGGTGTACTTAATATATATGGATTTAACATTTAAGTTGATAGCTGTTTTTGAAAAAATATTTAAATTAAGAGTTAGTTGATTTTTTTTTTTTTTTTTTTTTTTTTTTTTAATATACACGAGAGAAAAGAGAGTGAGATCAATGTAAAATCGAATCTAGGAAAAAAAGTGATCGGAAAAAAGATGATAAGGAAAAAAAGTTACCAGAAATAAAGTGACAAGGAATTGATTTTGGGGATTCATTTGGTTAAATATGAAAGGGAGATCGGGGGAGACTCTTAATTTAGGTAAATGGGTTTTTCATGCTGAATTAACTGTTTTAGTTTAATTTTTGGATATTCGTTCATACTGAAAAGATGCTTGCCTGATTAGTTTTGGGAACGGACGATTACCCCCTCCCACCCAATCTGCTCTAAATTAGATAAATGGGTTTTTATGCAGAATTTTCAAACGTGTGTCAAATTTTAGATAGAGGTTCTTTCTGATAAGGCTTATATATAATATATAATGCCTGAAGAGTTTTAGGAATGTAATGGCTAAGTATAGTGGCGGGAACGGGGGATAACCTCTCTTCAATTATTAGCTTTTTACGCAGAATTATTCGATTTGCTTGGAATTTCGGACATAGGTTCATTATGATAAGACGTAGTTATGAGGTTTTCTTTGTTTATTATAAAGGAGAGGCGGGCAATTATTTCCCTGAAATTTGATAAATCGGTTTTTATGCAGAATTATCCGATGTATTTCAAATTTTAAATATAGATTCTTTCTGATAAGATGAATCCCCGAATAGTTTTAAGGGTTTAATGATTAAGTATAGAGGGAGAACGGGGGATAACCTTTCTTAAATTAAATAAATTGCTTTTTATGCAGCATTATCCTATTTATTTCAAATTTTGGATATACGTTTATTGTCATAAGGCGTACCGCTGATTAGTATGTGGATTGAATGATTAAGTATAATCGGAGGGAATCGGGGATCAATTCCCCTCCTTAATTAATTTTTCGAGGCACATTATTCCTTGAAAAAATAAGGATGTAATATACAGTTAGTGTGAATAGCCCCTCCATCAAATGGAAAAAGCAAGCTTCTCCCCCTGAAAGTATTCCCTGAATGGACTGCTGTATCCCTCCCTATTTTAACTACATTCTTTAGTTTATACGTCTTATCATAATGAATCTGCATCCAAAATTTGAAGCAAATCAGATAATTCTGTGTAAAAAACCATTTATTTATTTAAGGAGGGAGGTTATTCCCCATGTTCCCCTCTATACTTAGCCATTAAACCCTTAAAACTATTCAGAGATTCACTTTATGAGAAAGAACCTATATTCAAAATTTGTAATGCATCGGTTAATTATGCATAAAAAACATTTTTTCTAATTTAGAGGGGGGGGGATAATCGTCCACCCCCCCCTTTTTTAATTAGAAAAAGAGCCCTATAACTAATAAGAGATACGCCTTATCATAATGAGCCTACAACCAAAATTGAAGCAAATCAGATAATTCTGGGTAACAAGCTATTTATTTAATTTAATACGAGTTATCTCCCATTCCCCCTTTCATACTGAGCCATTAAATCCTCAAAACCTTTCAGGGATTCACTTTATCAGAAAAAAAATCTACATCCAAAATTTGAAATACATCGGATAATTGTGAGGGGAAAAAAAAAAAAAAAAAAAAAAAAAAACAGTGCTTACAGTGTCTTTTTAAGGATATATTCAAAAAATAATTTTCCACCCTCAACAGCTCGAAATTTTCTGATACATTTTTAAACTCGTTTTTAAAAGTAAAGACATGAAATTTGCTGAGGGGATTTTTTGAAGTGATGTATAAGATTCCGTGTGATGTCATTTTTCTCTCAATTCATTAGAATTTGATTTTTAAACAATCACGTTTTCAATATGACCCTTTTTTCGTCCGCAGATCTCTTGCTTCGGAAAATTCAACTCAAAATATCCACTCTGACAGTATTTTTATGCATTATTTTCCCTTTTTATCAAAAAAATTGACATTGTGTGGCCAAATGTGTGGTTTTTAAATAAGAGACAATGTCAGTTTGAGAGCAAAAATAGATTTAAAAATAAATCAGAAAATAAGTTGTTTGGATTGGAATACATTCTTACAATCATAAAAAATAATAAAATTTTATAAATGGCTATTAATACATAAAATTAAAAATTTTCCACTTCTACCACAATGTTGCAAATTTTGCAAGAAAATAAGGAACCTATAAATTTGTTAATTAAAGCCAGCTCTTAGCATCATGTTCATTGAGATTTTCACTGATAAAGAGCGGAACTTCAGAATAATTTTTTTTTTTTGCTGTATGATTGGTTTGATTATGAGTGTCAACAATAATGCAAAATTATAAAACATGCAAGGCGAAATTGTAAAAAAATAATAAAAACTATATTTTATTGGTTATTTTTATTGAAATTAAAAAATATATAGGGGTGTCTATTACTGGCACTTCTACCCTACATAAAATTTGAAAATGAAATAAGAAAGGAACGAATTAAACAAAGAAAACAAGTCATTTGGATAAACATACCTATATTTTATGTAATTAATCTATTTCGTTACATGGAAAGTAAATATTTTATTTGTCATACACTTAGTATTCCAAATATTTTGCATATTTAAATCAGAAAAATATCTTAGGCCTAAAAACAATAATATTTGCAAACTGTGTGCTTTAACATGCAAAACGTGTCAAAGTTAGAAAAGAGAGGGGATTGAAAAATGACATCTTTAAAACTAAATTGCACGCTTCTAAAAAAAAAAAAAAAAAAAAATTAAAAAGAAAGAAAGAAAGAAAAGAAAAGAAAAGAAAAGAAAAATTACAATTTCCAACAGAAGTGCTTTATTTGTTTTTATGTACAATTGTACGTTATTTGAAATACACAAACATTTAACGTCAGAATTTAAAAAATAATAAATTAAAAAATCAGACAGAGTCATAGGCAATTAAGTGAAAGCAGTAATGTTCGGAAATTGTATTCTTTCAGGCTCATTTTTCAACGTCAAGGCATAAAATTGATTGGCTTGACTACTTTAGCGAGTGGAATCTAATAGCATTTCTGTTTCTCGATTAAAAAAAAAAATTACTTACATATTTATAAGCGTTTCTTGTCGCATTAAGACAAAATTTTCCCCTTCTTCGCACTGCTTTGTCTTGAATTCAATTCAAAACACCCGCTTTGACAAATATTTTACGAAAAACTTTTTCCAAAAAATGAAAACCCTCATTCGATGTCATTATTACAGAATAATAAAATCTGCCAACTTATTTTCTCTAATGAAAAAAATTAAAAAATGCTTAAAATAAGTATTTCTAAACATAATTTCTTAGGATTGTAAAGAATAAAATGCAGCAAGTTATAAAAAAAAAAAAAAAAAAAAAAAAAAAAAAAAAAAGTTTTTATCAAGCGTACAAGCGTTTTTTAAAATTATATTTTACTAAATCTAATACATTTGCAGTTTCGAAATTTTTTTAGAGTAATTCATTAAGATCGATCATTGATGAATGTCAGAATTCATTAATAACTCGTTATTATCATTTTATTTAAAGTGATCATAAAAAGTATAATGCATTTCTGCGACTGTAAGAATAAATAGCTATCGTCATTGTGTTATTTCACATTCTTCTTTTGCAAAAATACTTGTCTTAAATTCGTGCTAAAGAAGAATGGATGAATGATTGTAAAAATGTTAAGCACATTTGACTTCATATTTCTTCATTAAAAATAAATTATTGCATAGGTTTGCTGCCCTTTTTAAATGGCAATAAATTAGATTGATATTACTGAAAATTCTAAATATATGTTTAATTTGAATGTAAAATTATTTTTACTGAACTAAAAAATTAATTCACTTTTTTTTTTTTTTTTCATTTATATAAAGTTATCATGCATCAACTTACTCATCATTTAAATGAAGCATTGTTAATGCGGAAAAAAAGAAAGAAAGAAAAAGAAAACAATTTAATATTTGGTTTATAAATAATCGTAAACAAAATATTTCATTCTTAAAAAATATCTTCGGAATGGCTACTATTTTCTGCCCCACTCCACTTCCACGTTATCACGTCATATATTTTTCTTTTTTAAAATTTGAAATGAAAATATACGTATTTATCTATTCATTTATTTAAACATTTTAAAATAATTATTTCCTTCTTAAATTTACTCTAAGAAAGGCTTTTATTTTAATCCATTTTTAAGTAAACAATAGTTTTTGTGCATTTCTGTCAGAATTTCCATTTTATTTAGTTCGAAATGGAATGTCCTTCACAATTTCTAAGAAAATACAAGAGAACAAAACATCCCCTTATCGTCTTCTGCTAGTAGCCTGAAGCGCATGCCGCGTCTATTGTCATAAGCGCAAGCCCGCGGGAAGCACAATTACAAAAAGTCACCCAACACAACTGCACTTCCCTTGCCTAAGGCGAAACTTAACTTTTGGCACGGGGCAAGCCCTTGATATTTGCCCTTCATTCGTTAATTTTCGTTTTCACCTCACGAAAATACTCCACAACATCTAAAAAGCTCAACTAAATACACCCAGTCTATGGGGGACAAACCTACCCCCCTACATGGGTCAGTTTCCTAGAAACTGTAAGAGGGAAAGGGGGAAGAAATGTTTCCTACAAGGAGTCTGTCCAATCCTAATTTGTTTTAAAGGTGTACGCTTTGCTCCGCCTTCTGCGTCGGGAGGGATGGAAAATTGCGGAGATGACTTAGTTGAAAGGGATGAATTGGGGAGATGCATACTGCCCGTCTCGTTGACCTCAACCATAAATTACCTCAAGTTGAAACGAAATCTACTCATCTCACGATTTGAAAGTTAATTTCTTGTAAGAAGTAGTAAAAACTCGAATGAACCAGTTGTTTTTAAACAATTTAAGTCAGGATGAGTAATTAAAATAATAAAATTTAAATAATTTAAATTACACATCCTGATTTAAATTAGCAATTTAAATCAAAATGAGTAAAATGTCTACCGCATTATATATTCATGAAAATTTTACATTCTAAAGCATTTTACGTAAATTGATTAAACTAAATTAAAAGATTTACATTATCATTTACTTAATTTTTGAAAGATTTTAGTAGGATTAATTCAATTAAATTTACAGGGATTTTTTGCAAATTTTTATAACCCCACTCAAATCTTTTATTTTAAATAGTTTTCTTAGTATTTTGTAGAATTATAATATGCAAAAATATGATGTTCTTGCATTATAAATATAGAAATATTTCCGAATTTAAAAATCCCCACCCCCCTCGCTCAGCGCCAAGAAAGATGAAAATATTCAAAGGCAAAGGAAATCATCCTTTTAAAAAATTTTTGCTTTGTATAATAAATAATGCTTTCGGAAAAAAATAAAGTTATGTATCTTTAACTCATTCTAAACAGTATTATAACTAATTGACGTAATAAAAGAATTTTATAATAAGTAATTTTTATGGTATTTATAAATACCGTCGGTAGGTAAAGGGTTAAAAAACACTCATTCGCCATCCATTAAATTACAGTGCTCTTTGCAGAGATGTCAAATTAACTCCTTTATTTTAAGAATTAAACTAGTAAAGACATTCACTAAATAAATTGTAGTAAACTGGAGCACGATCACAAAGTAGTAAAAACATTCATATAAAACTCATATTAGTAGTAAAGACATTCATGGTTTTAAAACCTGCATGCGTTTTGTTGTACCCGACAAGAAACCGCGAAATCGGCTCAAAACCAGCCCGATTTCCGAGACAGAAAAGAAAAGTCAAGTCGAGCTCTAAATAAAACAAAATTAACTAATGTTTTAATACAGATAAATATACATAGGCAACAATTATACCTTTCATATCAGTTCCTATATTTTCTTATAAGAAAAGGAACAAATATACATTTATTAATAGGTACTTCTAGGTTATCCTGTCGGCCAAATAATTATGGCCAAACTATAAGATTAAATGCCAATAATGGATGATCGTGAATGTCACATTCAGTGACATTAAATGCGATTCACGTGTTTAAAAGTCATTAAGTGATTTTTATTTCGACTTAATATTAGTATTTTTATTAATATTCTACTAATTATTTGTTTTTCCGTTATGTAAAATAAAAATTATGTCAACATGTATAACTTGGCTATTAGTTTGGCGATTTGTATAATTTGGCGAAATTGGTCAACGGGATAACCTAGAAGTACCCATTAATATTTAAAAATACAACTTTTTTCTTTTGAAAATATCTTAACCTTATTATTATACGTAAAATAAAATATTACCAGTATCCAATCATTCTCCGAAAACCTAAAGTAGTTATTACTGCTGATTCTAAGTTTAAGCACAACCAAGTTAATTATTAAGTTGCAATTCTTGTCGTGTTTTAAGCATAACTTAAAAGTAGTTGAGTTTTAGCTGTGGATTCGAATATATGAAGTTTTAGCACTTTATATCTGTTAACTCTTTGCATCCAAAATTATAAATTCATAAAAATTTCATCTTCTAAAGCATTTTTTGAGAGTTTTTAAATCTTCATTAGAAAATTTGCACAATCATACAATAAATTTTAGAGAGATCTTGATAATTAAAATTAATTAATCGAATTTTAATTTATGAGGATTATATTTATGAAATATATTTTTATTTGACAAATATTTATAATTCCACTCAAAACTTTTATTTAAAATATATTTTTAGTATTTTTTAAGTTAAGAAATGTAGGATAGGGGCTGTGCAAATATAACGATATCAACACTTTAGGCAATTTTGGACCCTCCCCCCCCCTCTTTCGATATCATACGTTATCATCCCTCGACCCTTCCCCCGCCCGGTAATGATATCGTTATATATATTTTTTTCTTCTAAGATTTTACTTGATTTGTTTACAGTCATGTACAAAACTGGTTATATTTATTTTTCACATAATTTATTGATCCAAGTAATGAAAAATCAATAAAATATCGCTTAAAAGAAATATGTACTATTTAAAAGTATTTTATAATAGCTTTTAGTTACATGGTACATTCAACAGTAATAATGTCTTATTGCACTTGCCCCGAACGGAAAAGAAATAAGGCACAGACATAAATTCTTATGAACAAAAGAAGTGAGCAACATTCTTTTTCTTTTATTTATCGGTGAATACAAGTTCATTTCAAGTATTTCACATATGGTTACTCGAACCACGACTATATATGCATAAACATATGAAGAAGAATAGGAATGTCAAACGTTGGAGTATCCCATATTTTAGAATTAGACAATTTTATAATAATTTAGTGATTTTAATAATATCTTTGTATTTTCATCAAAATATATAACAGACTGAAAAGAAATGTAGCATACTATTTTAAACCAAAGACCATGTTACAAATAAAAAAGAAACAATTTTGATTGAAACAAAGAAGATATCGATATCAGAAATCATACCGCCCGCCCCCTTGAAATATCTTACGACATCATGTACCAGACCCCCCATACCCCTAAAATGATAACCTTATGGATGCACAGCTCCATATGTACAAATATAATACTCTTACCATAGAAATATTGAAATATTTCCTAACTTAAACTTTTCCCTTACAATTTACGGCGTCCAGAAAGCTGATAGAGCTGTAGATGAATCATTCTTTTAAAATCATTCTTTTAGAATAATTCATCATATCATTCTTTTAAAAATACTTTTATTTTGTGCAACCAATAATGTTTTTGAAACAAGATAATGTTTTTCAAGCAAGTAATATATATATAACTCATTTTACATTATATTATAATTAGTCGGCGTATTAAATTAATTTTATAACAATTTATTTCAATGCCGCTTTGAGTCATTCTTTCAAAAATATTTTACTTTTGAACAATCAGTTATGCTTTTGAAACAACATAAAGTATCTATAAATCATTCTACACTGTATTACAATTAGTCTGTGTTTTAAATTAATTTTATAACAATTTCTTTTAATGGTACTTTCCGTGGGGTAGCGTTGGGGCATAAAGGGTAGATTACAATTGTAGATTACAATCAGTAGATTACAATCTTTTTTGAAAATAGAAACACTTTGATTTTTATTAGATAATACCTTGATTGTCATTTTTGCCATTTTCACCATTTTTGCCATTTTTATCCTTTTTGCCACCCACATAGCATGCATGGTCACAGTGACGTCACTGTGAGTCACTGTGGTCACGTCACATCTGTGACCAAAATGCCACCCCTCAGTGACGTCACATTATGACTGAAATGTGACGTCACACCTGTGACCAAAATGCCACCCCTCAGTGACGTCACATTGTGACTGAAATGTGACGTCACATCTGTGACCAAAATGCCACCCCTCATTGACATCACATTGTGACTGAAATGTGACCTTCTTAGAAAATTAAAAAATATATACAAAAATTCTTTAAAAGATGTTATTTAATGGAAAAAATATTTTTCTGTCAATTGAAAAAGTTTTTGTGACGTCACTGCACCAAAAGGCCACCACTCAGTGACGTCACATTGTGACTGAGTGGTGACCTTCTTAGAAAACTTCCAAAATCTGTTATTTATTGTAAAATTACACTTTTTTGACAACTAAAAAATATATTGTGACATCATTGCTATGTCACTGCATGTAATGCACGTCATGTCACATTTGTGACAAAAAAACACCATATTGTAAAGCTGCAGTGTAACAAAAATATGAACTTAAAAAATCTCAATAATCTTAAAAAATTTCAACATATAAAGAGAGAAATAATTTGAACTTTAATTTAAATAGGCCGTGTAAATGTATTTTGAGCTTGAATGAGATTGATAATCTTACAATTTTTTAGCTCACAGGCTATCATAGCCTGAGAGCTTATGTGCCCGTCCGTTCTGTATGTACGTTCGTATGTTCGTATGTTCGTGCGTAACGCGATAACTCATGATAAAAATATCGGATCCACTTGAAATTTTGTATGTAGGTATATCCTGACAAGGCGCTTCCCTGATTAGTTTTTGGAGTTCATTCGATATGTATAAGAGGGGGAACGGGGGGCTGATGCACCTCCCCTTAGTTGATATAAATGGGATTTTCATGCAGAATTAAGTTTTCGTTCAAAATTTAGATTAGGATCATTCTGATGAGGCGATTCCGTGACTGTTATTAGGTGTTCATTGAATAAGTATAAATAGGGGGAACAGGGGTTTTAATGCCCCCCCCCCTTAATTTATATAAATGGGTTTTTCAAGCAGAATTTTCAGATTTCGTTCAAATCTCTGAATAGTTTTGGAAGTTAAATGGTTAAGTATAAAAGAGGGGGATAACTCCTTTTAAATTATGTAAATGCTAAATGGGTTTTTATTAAGAATTATCTCATTTGCTCTGAATTTTGGATATAGATTTTTTATATGATAAAGCATGTCTTTGATAGTATAGGAGGTTCAATGATTAAGTATAAAAAAAGAGGAAAGGGGAGAGCTGTTTCCCCTTCTTAATTTTTTTTCGAACGGAATTAACCCTTGAAAATATAAGGCTTTAATGTACAATTAGTATTTGTAGCCTGTGAGCTCAATGCCATCAGTTTAACTGGGCAGTATTCTTTTTTTATTTAATATTTAGTAATTTATTTTTCGACATTTTGGAAAATGATTAAATTTTTTCCTGTAATAACAAAACTACAAAGAATCACTTACGCAAGGGCAATTATCCATTTTCCGTACCAAATATGCAAAACTTGTTTTTCTTGTCACAAATCTTGTAAAAATCGGGCTATGAAATGTCATTAAAATATGCAGTGATATATTACATAACGTTTTTATCATTTCAAAACATTAAAATAATTTTAAACATTAATCTATGGATGTGTATCTAACATTTCAAATCAAATGAGTAATTTGTTATCCTTTACAGTGAAAATGTGTGCGTAAATATAGAAAAATATTTGTATTAAAAAATGGATGTATTACACATAATTATTAATTAGGATAGACTGCAAAAAGATTTTTAGACCGAAATCGAATCGAAAGACACAAATAAAAAGCTTTTATCCTCTATAACCCCCCCCCCCCTTTTTTGTACTAAGAAGATACTATGTATGTTCACATGTGATGCAAACTTTATTTTAAAACAAGTTTTTTTTATTATTAGCGTTAAATCTATTATTTTAAATCTTTAAAAACTTAAACAAAATTTTATCTAATAAACTTTAATTGTGATTATTAGTGTACTATTATTTACAAAAAAAGAAAAAAAATGAATTTACAATTTATTTTAACTTGAATTGTTTTGAAATTAATAAAAATAAAAAATAAAAATACATTAAAAAAATTTTTAAATAAAAAAAAAATTGATCAGAATCATAAAATTATTGCGTATTTAAACTCCAAAATATTGCATAAAAAAAGAAAAAACAAAACGGTCATGCGCATGGAGAGTGAAAATCGTCTGCAAGACAAGACTCTAGCGGGAGTCCGTGCAGGCTACTCTCGTAACCAGAGATTAAACAACTCCGGTTAAGAAAAATAAAACCATATGAGAAATGGCGTAAGAGGAATGTCAACTGTCAAATTGAAACTATCATAATATAAAAAATATATAAGCAAAATGGAAAAAGTAAAAAATAGGCCGGTTGTAGATCGTCCTCAGCTATCCTATGCAAAAAATCATGCAAAAATATTAAAATTTGAGCGAGATATTTGAAAAGAACGCTCCCACAGACTTTACATTATCATCCGGGTCTTTTTCTGTAACTAGTGACCTTAAAGGAAGTGTTTTTATGATAATTTTAATGCTTATTAGAAAAAAAATTGCTAAATTTCAAATAATTGTAATAGATCGAATATTCAATTGTCTTAAATATTCTCATTTATTGCAACAGAAAAAAAAAATGTATCAAAGATTAAAGTCTGCATGGCATTACATTTTGATTCAGTGACTTTGTTTTGGTACATTCTTTTTATAGCAGCTCCCAAGTTTTAATTGAGATGTATCCCCAAAGTATAATAAAATTATAGATGTAAGGGATTTTACTCTGTATAACATTGTTCATAACTGTATAATTGTGTCCCAGTGTAACTTCACAACACTGACAATGCTGCCACACCGTCACAAATTTAGTGACAAATTTGTCACAAATCAAAAAATAATCGCCAACTGTCTTCACAACCTTGTCACTATCGTCACAGAATAGTCACAGTTTTAATGACAATTTTGTCACAAATGACACATTTTTCACATTTTGGTCACATCGTGAAGTCCCAAAGTGGTCACAATGTGACGTCATAAACGAGCTCTAAAACGGCCATAACGACTTCACATTTTAGTCATAGTGACTTCACATCGACGTCACGTGACGTCACATCGACGGTCACAAAGTCACAATGTGACTTCACAACGACGTCACCGTGACGTCACCATGTCTTTCGGGCATTTTCACCATTTTTGCCATTTTGTCCAGGCATTGAGGGTAATATTTAAAAATTGATATTTTAATATAAAGTAGTAGAGACTGTATAACACAAACATAAATATAAATTTCATATAGGGTCAGGAGGGATATTTATGATCACTTTGTACTTTTTCTGCATTGTTTTTTTTTCACCTTTTTTCTATTTCTTAAAGGGGTGTTTTTAATGCGTAGATGGGCTTTGACCCTTTGAACTCCCCTTAACCCTTTATCTACCGAATTATGAATTCATGAAAATTTTTTGTAAATTGTTTTCACTAAATTAAAAGATTTATATAATCATTTAATAAGTTTTTGAAGAATTTTAGAACGATTAGAGGATTTAGAAGGATTCATTAAATTTGAATTTGCAGCGATTTTGTGCAATATTTATAACCCCACTCAATTTTTTTACTTTAAATTGTTTTCTAAATATCTTGTGGAATTATAAATTGTACAAATATGATGTTCTTACAATATAAATTTAGAAGTATTTCCGAACTGAAAGATCCCCATCTCCTTCTCTCATCGTCAAAAAAGCTGAAAAGATACAAAGGCAAGAGAAATCGTCCTTTTAAAAATATTTCTCTTCTGTAACCAATAATGTTTTTGGAACATGATAAAGTAATATTTCTGTAATTCTTTCTGAACAGTAGTACAATTACTTGACGTATTAAAAGAATTTTATAAGGAGTAATTTTAATGGTACTTCTAAGTACCGTTTGTAGATAAAGGGTTAAAAGTGTTAATTATCATAGCTGTTTCAAGTTAAAAGAATGGTTATAATTATTCCATCAAAAACTCACAATCACAAAAGATTAGATTAGTTAACACTACTGTGGACACATTTGCTTGGGGTAATTGAGACCATCAGAGCTCCAAACTGACAAATTCATTTATCAAAACATTTGTTTCAAATTGCTTTTCGGATCTCAAAAATACCGAAAAACAGTAATAAAGAATACCTAAAATGAAAAATATTTTATGACGTTAATATTTCGGCATAAAACAGAATTTTATCATACACAGTTTTTTCCCCCAATAGGAGGAGATCTCAATTATCCGATGGTCATAGTTACCGCACCTAACACTTCTATTAATTTCAACAGAATCATAATGATAAGTAAAATTATCATGAGAAGTTAATTTTTACAATGGAGCAAAAAAATGCCCAAGTTGGGAATCGAACCTAGGTCTTTGGCTTACGATGCACATATTTCATTTCATATTTCATATTTGAAAACAATATTTTGGGAACATTAAGTAAATCCTGCTAGTTACAAACTATTTTTCGTTTCTGTCATTACTATAAGACACGTGAACATCATTTTGCATCCCTGAAAAAAATGTACGGCTACAAAATATGTTAGGTTTCAGTTTTTGTTGTTAATCTTAAATTCTGGCTATAATACAAAAGACAAACTCATATGTCCTTTACGCTGATCTCATTTTAAAGGCGGTAACACTGGACAATCAAATTTAACTTTTATCAAAAGCAATTTAACTTCTAAACAACGCCCTTTTTTAATCTTTACGCAATCAAATAGAGAACAAAATGTACTTTTAATTACTTTTTGTTCAGAAATCTTAATAGAAAATTATTTGAAAGCTGGATGACTGTTCTCTCGATTGTTATTGTTTAACAATTATTTTATAAGTGGGATTTTTTAATAAATCGGTTAAGAAAACTACGGAAGATAACTGTTGTTAAAGTTAAATAAATAAAAAAAGATCATAATTTTTTACCAGATTATATTCGTTAATGAAATTTTTAAACATTTTTCAGTCTATAAATAAAACAATAAAATACGAATTAGACGCAAATTTAAGAGATGTAATATAGCAGTGTACTTAAACCAAAAAGACTGACTGAAAATATAAATTTTCTGTAGTTAATTCCTAAAGCGATGTAAATACGAACGTAATACTTTTAATACAATTTAAAACTGTATTTGAACACATAAATGTTATTTTCAATATAAATATTATTTTTGATATTCTATTGTTAATTCTAAAATAAATATATTAAATGTAAAAATAATAAAAATAATAATAATATTAAAGTTAAGATTTTTTTTAATGTTTTCAATTATATTATATGACCCAGGTTTAGCCCTCTCTAAATATTAAAATAAGTACTATAAGTAATACTAGTTATTAACTCAACGAGAAGTAAATAATTTTTATTGTGGTTTCAGTTGCCGATTACATTAACACATAATATTCATTTTTCAACACGTTCTTATAGTTTTTTTTCCATGGATATATGTTAAAACATTTGATGATAACAATTCATATCTTTTTCGAAAAGAGATACATTTCATATTTATATTTATTAGATCTTACCATCGATTTCATGGTTATGGTTGCCTTGATTGCCAACACCAGTTCCTCCAGACGGTCCGGGCATTTTTTGTCCTTAAAAGAAGAAACAAATTCTTTTTAATTTTAAGTAACGTAGAGAGTATAGTACAAATACAAGTACAAATTTAAGTTCTTGAAAAATAGTATAATAATATTTCCTAATATATATAAATCAATGGTTCCCAACGTGGACGGCAATCTCTATTGGAGGGGTGGGGGGGGGGGGGGTGACTTAATAAGTGAGGAATTCTAAACTAATTACTCATTCGCTCAATATCTGCTTTATTTGCTTTTTTTTTTTTTTTTTTTTGAGAAATTAATATTGAAATATAAATGAAATTCATGTAAAATAAAATTTTAAGAAATCAGTTTTTACACTATAAATAAACTTACCTAAATACAAAAGTATTTTATATTTCAAATCGGATAATACATGAGAAAAAATGAACGATATTGGAAAAAAGTAAAACTTATATATATATATATATGTATAATTATGTTGTGATGGGATATAACAGCTTCTTACGTTTGATAAAGATGGAAATCTTGAATTGCTTCTTGTGTATTGTATTATTAATAGAAAAAAACTTAGCCTTCAAAATTTTCCACCAACTCTGAATAAGCTCAAAAATGCGTTTTAAAATACAGTAGAACCTCGATTAACAGATGTTTTTCTTATCAAAGCCAATAATAAAAACCTTGTCAAAAAATAATTTGACATCAGTGGCCTAGTTAAGGAGAGGGGGATGGGGGGGGGGTTAAAATGCTCCAAATGCTCTGGCTACCATTGATTTTGTAAATTTCTGTCAGCCTTATCTATTCGCAAATTTTTTTACCTCTAATCAGTTCAAAGAAAACCGTATAATGTTATTAGTATCCTGAACATTCGGCCCAATTCACTGACTGACGCCCCTTTCAGTACTATTTTCGCGTAGGCACATCCGAAAGGTAACACACAATCAACTTAGAATTGATATTTTTATTATTTGTAATCAATAAAAAAAAACGCAAGAACAGAATCAATTCGTAATAACGTTTACTAATATACTAATTAATATTATACTTTAAATTTGTGTAGAAGCTCGTCTTGTTATAAAAATTGTAATGTTTAAAAAAAATGTCTTTACTGATACATAAATTGGTCATCATACTTGGGTCCATCGTAATTTTTTTATCGAATGTGATGCAAGTAGGCTTTGGTTAAGTAGTTTGAAAATTATAAATTTCTATGATTCCGGCAGTTCAATCTCAAAATTTTGCCGCTAATGTTAACCCTTCACTAAACGATATTTTCAATTTTTATTAAAAACGATATTTATTATCTATATATCGACCTAAATTATGGGAAAAGTAGCACAAAAATTAATTTTCAAATTTTTACCTAAAATTTTATATTTTCTGGCGTGTACCCTATCTACACAATTAGGGTTTTTAAATATTGTATTGCTAATATTTTTCAATTAAATGAGTTTAAATGAATTAATTTTATCTATTTAACATGCTGCAACTTTCTTCATATTGTTATTTTTAAGTTTTCGGTAAAAATAATAAAAGTACATTTTGCCTTAATAGCTTGATCGATTTTTTTCCCGAAGAACAAATTTAAAATTTTGGTTAACTCCAGCCATCAGACATGGATAAAATAAGTGTTATTTGATTCTTTACAGCTTTTGATCAGTTACAGCAATCATATTGACCAAATTCATGACGCGTATTGAAAATTATAGTGTTTTAAGATATGTGCCAGATGTTATATACGATGCGGTGAAAGGTTAACTTCATGGAGTGATACGGATTCTGATTTTCAAATATCATCACTAAAGAAAATAAGATTTTTTGATCATTTTTCTAACTACTCTTCTTATATGATGTCTAACGTGGTAAAACCTTACTTAGAGATCGTGCGATTTTAACATACAAATTTTTAAATTAATCATATGTTAAAGGAATATTTTCGATAACTGGCAAGGAAAAATGTAAAAAAAAAAAATATTAAAAAAAAGTTAAACATTAGTAAGGAGATATTTTAAAAAAATAATGCGTTCCTTTATCTTAAGTTTTATTGTAGCGAAAGGAATTTGAGATCTTAAAGGCGATTTTGTAGAATACTTATTTATTTGGAGAAATATTTTATTTTATCCTTGTAATTTTTTCCATGCTTCACATCATACATTTCAATTTATCTGCGTTTTATAAATTTTGAAGTAATTTAATATCATATTAATAGGTCCATAATGTTTGCTAACACAACGAGAAGTAAATAATTTTTATTGTGGTTTTAGTTGCCGATTACATAAACACATATTACTCATTTTTCAACACATTCTTATAGTTTTTTTTTTTTTTCCATGGATATGTGTTAAAACATTTGATGATAACAATTCATATCTTTTTCGAAAAGAGATACATTTCATATTTATATTTATTAGATCTTACCATCAATTTCATGGTTATGGTTGCCTTGATTGCTAACACCAGTTCCTCCAGCCGGCCCGGTCATTTTTTGTCCTTAAAAGAAAAAACAAATTCTTTTTAATTCTAAGTAACGTAGAGAGTATAGTACAAATACAAGTACAAATTTAAATTCTTGAAAAATATTGGAAGATCAAAAATTAAGTCCAACTAATTATAAGCTACAAACAATTTCTCCTTTCATTGTTATGAAATATGTAACTATCATTTTACATTGTTAAGAAAAATGTTTACTGAAGAATTGTTTTCGTTATATCGAAAAGAGATGTATTTTACATTTATAATTTATTATATCTTACCATGATTGTTGTGATTATGGCTGCCCTGTTGGTCAACACCAGTCTCTCCAGGCTCCCCGGGCAACGCGTGTCCTTAAAAGAAGGTAAAATTTCTTTTTAATTGTACGTAAGGTAGACTGCATAGTACAAATAAAAATACAAATTTCATTTCTTGAGAAATATCGGAAGATCGAAAATTAAGTCCAACTAATCAGAAGCTACAAACAACTTCTTTCAATGTTATGTAATATGCAACTATCATTTTACATTATTCAGAGAAATGTTTACTGCAAAATTATTTTCAATATTAACCCTTAACGCCATATAGAATTAAAGAAATAATAAATGCTATTATATTTAAATCTGGTCAAACCTGATATATGTCTGCCATTTGTCTTTTGTCGGTCTGTCGCATGTCGTCTGTCTGTGCTCTAGCTCTTGTAAATTATTGGCATAGAATTAATATATGTTATTGACGTTTTACTATGACACAGTCGCAGTCAAAAATAGAATCTAGTTTTGTAACATTTATAGTTTTTTTTTCATAGGCACACAAAATAATCTCGTTAAATTATGGTCAAGGGTAAATCCGGTTTTTTCTAATGATAGTCTATTATTTTAATCATAAATTTATTGAATTTATTGATATGCATTTATGAAGTAAACTAAAATAGCGATTTCAAAAGCAATTCCTGAAATTACAAGAATTACTTCTAACTGAACAAAAACAAGAGTGAAAAGAACAAAAACTTTATTATTTGTTTTTCTAATAATGCAATTCCTACGAAAGCCCATTGAGTGGATTTGAAAAAAAAAACTGTTCTTTCAAAATCGAATACATATAGTTTTGTTATTTTATACTACAGTTTTATTATTAAGTAATATTAGAACGATGTGCTATACGCGAAATTCTTTCCTCAAATTTTTCTATATAACTGATAATGTAAGAACCATAAAAAATGTATGATTTACAAAAGTTATTTTTTCTCATATAATTATTATATATTTATTAACATTTTATTAAGTTTGCCTATGAGTTATTCAGAAATTTTCATAGATTTAATTTAATACATTTATTATGGAACGTCCATTTACTATCAATTTTGACATATGCGGATATTTCAGGAAACATATGTTATAAAACTATACTCTTTGATAATCGGAGTGCAGAGACAGGCATTTTGTTACCACATAAAATTACTCCACCTATACTTTATATTTTATAAGAAAACTGATCTTTGGGGGCCGGGTCACGGTAATACTTACCCATCATATATATGCATAATATGAAATATGAATATAAGATATGTGTAAAGTATTTATAAAATGTATCGAAATTTCAAAACTAAATTTAATATTATATTTAATTAAATTTAAGATATATTTAAATATTTTTCATGCATAGTAATGCTCTGTTATTGAATTGTGGGTATTACTTGGTTATTCCGTCGATCCATTTCTACATGTAATAGAAATCGACAAACCACTCATAAATTATACAAATTGGGGTAAATTTTATTTCAAATAACAGAAAAACAAATTAGTAAAATATTAATAAAAATACAGGTGAAAGATCTAATTAAATGTTACTTGAGGACATAACAAACATGTGTAACGCGTTTAATGTCAAATAAATAAGAAATTTTTTTCTTTTGCCGATGGGAGTACCATATAATTACGTAGTATTGAACTGCGTAAAAGAAACATCCTTATAACTCCCAAAATAACAATCATATTAACTAATAGGTTACTGCTTCGGATTATGCGTCTCATTTCCAATTAAAATATATATTTGAATTGGAAGTTTGAACGAAATACAGGATAATAAAAAATCGAAGATTGTAAAAAGCATGATTACGAACATCTCGGCAACTAATTATCTTAGCAACTACATTATTCATGCAAAATTTGTGTTTTTTGTATTGTCTTTTATATTCACTTCTTAAAATAAAAGATTTCGAACATGTTTATATACCTTTCATTAAAACGAATATTTCAAGTGTCCGAAAAAAATTATTCTAGATAACTGAGGTTACTGATAAACAACTGAATAAGAATCACACCTTGAGAATATGCCAGGATGGTTAAAGGAATGACCATAGCGCGTAGAAGAAAAACGTTGTTGTATAATCAAATTCATCTTCACTAAATATAAACAATATGTAGAACGAAAGAAGGATTGCACTTATATAGAAAAAATAAAAAATATGGAAAAATTTTATGTATCTTTCATCAGAACGAATATTTCGAGTACCCGAAATAAGTAGTTTTGGGTAATTTAGGGTACTGAAATTCAATGAATTTCTTTCTACTATTTTATACTAAGTATGCACTAAATTTCACATCTCTATCTCATTTTGTTTGGGAGCTAGAGCATTTTCAGATACACGGACAGATAGACGGACTCAAAAAAAATTTTTAGTTGCGCTTTTCAGAATCTCCAACGTCTGAAACATATGTAAATCCGTCAAAAAAAATTTCGATTTTCAAAAAGATTGCAAGACCCTATACTTCGTATGATGGGTAAGTAATAAAGAATCTTACTTTATCCTATGGAAAAAAACAAATGTCTCCTTTTCTGTAAATAACTGAATAATAATCTTACCTTCAGTACACGCCAGGATGACCAGGGCGATGACTACAATACGTAGAAGAGCAGACATTGTTGTTGTAATATCAAGTTTATCTTCACTGGATACAAGCAATGTGTTGTTGGATGAAAGAAGGATTGCACTTATATAGTATTTTACAAAGACAAAAAGTCATCTGAAAATTAAAATATGTCATTCATTTTTTAAGTGAATTCTACAGGTAATAGAAATGTCTGTGTTTTAAATTGATATCGGTTTACTTCCTTATTCATTTGTGTTACAAATGATGGATAAGATCTTTGTTTCACTTGTGCGATACAATTTACAGATGTGATTTATCAATCGTAAGTGCCAATCATTTGAATTCTGCATTTATCATTTTGCATTCTGTTGAGTAACAAAATGACGCTTTATACAATTTAAAAGAAATAGATATCATTTTAATGTATTGATGATTAACTGAAAAGAAATGAAAGAAATATGTTAGCCATATTGCGTCTTAAACTGTTTTTGTGTCCTCCAACATTATTTTGCAGACTACTTTTATTTCCCCTCACCACATACAAAAAAACTAGTCGTTGGGGGCCACCATAACACTTATCCATCATGGATATACATACTTTAAAAAATGAAACTAAAACGCGTGTAAATAATTTATAAAATGTATCACAATTCCAAAATAAAATTTGAAAGTACATTTTAACATTATTCTAGCTCTATTTCCGAATCGCTGATGAACCAAATCGACAAATTATATAAACCTCCAAACTATTCAAATAGTACCGAATTGCGTAAAACATCGCTAGAAATTCACAAATTGTTAAATATATTATAAAAAATACACCTTTTATTTTTATTTCAAACATGACGTCATATTTATTTTCTTTTAAATTATTAACCGACTTCCAAAAAGGAGAGGAGGTTATTTTATTATAGTTTTTCGCGTGGAAATTTTTTATTAAAAATTCATTGCCGCTGAAAAATTATTCCAATTTTTTATTTTCTTGGCAACAAGAAAGGAAAATGGTTAAATTTTATCTGAAAAATGCCTATTGATTTTGTATGAAAAATAATTAAATTTTGAATTATTAAGGAAAATATTTGAATAAAATAAATAAAAATTAGCCTATGTTCATTCCACTCCTATAATCTATCCATATGCAAAGATTCAAAGACATTAATCCATCCGTTTTGAGGGCCTCACCAGTAACCGAGAGGTTCTGACCTCAAACTGGTAGACGGTAGGTGCTGGGTTCGAACCCAATCGCGACCGTCGGCCTAACCGTTCGGGGTTTTCCGTGGTTTTCTTCGAAGCTTGCGTAAATACGGGTTAGGTTCCCTTAGAAAGACCCCCACGGAGGGCATGCCACCCCTTAGGGCCTATATCCCATAGTGTAGATAATCGGCCGACATACATACAACAACAACCATCCGTTTTGAAGCCAAGTTCATTCAAATTTTTCGGACACACTTTCACATTTATAATATACATAAGGATATAAAGATGTGTAGTGCAAAGACGTAGCCAGAAAAAACACAGCGTAATTAAACATGAATGTAAGGTGAAATAGTACCAGAAACCTTAGTTCCTGCAGCTCATCATACTCATTGCAGTGCCACCAAACATGCCCGCAGAACTGCACAGAAAACTGATTTGTAGTGCAGTTGCACTGCAGAGTCAACAATGCAGTTCACATGTAAAGAAGGATTGAAAATTTTACTAAAAATAATGACGGGAAGTTTTACGCAAATTTATTTTATATGGAAAAAACAAGTATTATTTTTCAAATTTGGCATTTATAGTGAGCTGCAGCCAAGAAGGGACCTCTTGTCCTTTCTCATGCTCAATTAGAAGCATTTGGCAAACATTTTTTCATACTTAAAAACATATTAACCTTTTTTGTTGCTCATCAGAGGATTTTTCAATACTTGTCATTTAAATTTTTTGATAAAAACTGAAGATTTTTTTATATCATGAAAAGCAAAATATTTGCTGCTGTCAAAATTTTATTCTTGTATTAGAATAATTTAAAAAGTTATTGCATTTCCATGTAAAATGCATGATGTCTGAAAAATAAACCAAGAAGTTGAACGAAAAAAATTACAGTGCGCTCACAACTTTATTCAAAAAACAAACTAAATGTTTCGCAATAAAAACAAATAACCATGTTTATTACGTGATTTATGTAATTTGAATAAATTATGTTACATACATAAAAAAAATTACATTATTTAAACTTTGTAACAATGGAAAAAAAAAAAAAAAAAAAAAAAAAAAAAAAAAAAAAAAAAAAACCACAACAGTAACAGCAAGAAATAATGTTCAACTGGAGCTTTAAGACACAAATTTAATTTTCTCAGTGATCGTCAAACATACAAAAATGGAAAAACAATCTATTTTAAGTTTTACCAAAAGGACTAAAATAAACCAAAAATGGAGTTAATCCATTCACAGGATCGTTAGCTATTGTTTGTTGAATTTTACGTCTTCATTTTTTCGTTAAAAGTTAATTAAAAAATTGCAGTAAACTATGATAATTTTTTTAATGCTATCATTTTATTTGTCTCGTCAAGCTCTATCTTTTGAAAAAAAAATCATTGTCGTACGTCAACTGGTTCGCCAGAAATTTCAAAAAGACGTTTGCATTTTCCATTTCTTAAACATATTATACCAAACGCTACCGCGTTTCCTATGATTGAAATTTAACAATCAAACATTGCGATTTAAAAGGAAATTAAATTGAAATTAAATAAAATTGTTTTCAAGCTCAAAATTAAGTCCAATTAAACATTATTGATTCAGTTTTATTGCTGTGGAAACAACTTTGGCTTTTATTTTTGAACACGCTTAATGTATTTTTAAAAAAATCAGTATGATTTTTTTATATACATGAAATAATTTTTTACTGATAATTTAAATAACTGAAGAAACGAACAATATATATATATATATATATAAGTAAAAAAATGCATGCATTTTAACTCTCTCATTTTAAATTTAAATTTATTAAATATCATTCAAACGCATTCTAATTATCCATTAACAAGCAATTTTCAGTTATATTAAAATCGTTGCTTTTGGTAAGGAAAAGTTCTGTTCGGCAAATTGCAAAAAGCTTCAGTCTTTTCACGCCAAATATTCGAAAATATTATATTTTTTCTCAGATTTTCAGCTGTAATTCCGCCGCTAAATTTGACTGATCCTTTATTGCATACATAAGTAGTTTAATTAGTTTTTTTTTTTTTTCAAAATATTCTGAGTATGCCCATTATGGAGACCTTTTAATTTAAACACTTGCTATCGTCACTGCGTCTGCTTCAATTTATAATAGTATTGAGTATGGAGCTGCTGTCCTTAATATGAAAACGATTCAGCTTTTAAAGAGCTTGAAGTCCAGTGCCACAAGGGTGGTGTTGGAACTCCTAAATGAGCTCCGAATATTCTTCTTCGGAATTCTTATCCTTCTTCATTGCGTTTGTACTACAATCATTTTATAGCTTTGATTGAAGGATAAACACAATGATAAACCTGCGAGTAAACCACTGATGGTATTAATTTTTGGCTTATGCACCGCTTTACTTCCGACAGAAGTAAGACAAGAATCATTAGATTCCTCTAATACTACTCTTCCATAAAATAAAGTTCTTTTTTTTTCTTGTGCTCGATACCTTAGGTTTTTCTGCTAATGGCACTTGGACTAAAACTTCAAATTTTAAACTAGCACAGAGTTTGGACCTTGGAGATGTGAAAGTAAAAAGGTAGACAGATCAATCTTCTCCTGTGGAAAGTCTGAAAGCTAAAAAACAAGTTATTTCCGCTCTTCTGCGTTCGTCATATTTGACTTTGACCGATAGCAGTCCAATCAAAAGTCTCTATTGTAAAACCCAGCTAAATATGGCGGACGCTGGAGGGAGGTACGACAACGTTTCCTACACTGTAAAAATTTTGACCATTTTGCTGCATCGTCACTCCCCCGGTTTTATAGAATATCTCACTTTTGACCCATGAGACTGCTCCATAATAGTCTGGAGTAATCGCTTTCTATACAAGCGGTAGAGTGACGATGCAACAAGAGGTTGTGGGTTCGAATCCCACTGGCTCCATTGCACATACTCTTTGTGTGAAGCTCCTGGTTGTATTTCTCTTGTGTTGTAATATTTCCTTCTGTGCTATCTCGTACCTGTATATTGACGATGGCTTATAAGCAGGCTTCATGTCGAGCACACAAGTCAGATGTATGTTGTTCAATAAACAGACAAACAAACATTTACAGGGTGGACTCGGTGAGCTAGCTTGCTTTCTGTGTCTGGCTGTTTTGGATACTTCGTGTGAGTTGTGGTGTGTTCTATAGTGGTTCTGTCTTTTATAAGTTTGTTTGCGAGCGTTTGACTCTTCTTTTCAATAGCTGGTATTGGTATTTGTGTAAGGTAAGGTGTATTTGTTTTTCCAGTTTTAAGTATTGGCTTATTTTAAAAGAAATAAGTCTCTGGGTAACTTCGACTCATGTCGGGGACAGAGATAAAAATCAAAGATAGTGTAGGCATTAATAATATAGACTTCAAGAAATATAATGTACATGATTTAAGAAATGCAGCTGAACAGATAAAATTTATACCGGAATTACCGGAATATGTAATTATTACGGAATGCAAAGATGGAAATTTCCATAAGTTAACACCCGTTCAAGTAAAAAGAGAAATTATTAAAGAATTTGTAAGATATAAAGATATAGATGTGTTCAGATTTACTAGAAATAATAAGGTGCTTACTACAACAAGAAGCTATGATTGCGCTCAAGAAATAGTTAACAAACAGAAACTTTTTGAAAGAGATGTAAAACATCACTTCTTGAATGAAAATATCACCACTAGATTTTTATTATTTCAAATAGATAACGAGATAACTGTTGAGGAAATACGTGCAGAAATTGAAGAAGAAAATAATGTCAAGGTGCAATATGTTAAGAGATTTCTAAGAAACCAAGGTGGAAGAATGGTTCCTACAGGGACAGTTATGATCACTATATATGGACATAATTTACCGGAGTATATTAAATTGTTTTACGTAAGACACAAAATCAAGATGTTCATAGACAGACCCCGAAGATGTAATCTATGTCAAAGCTATACTCACGGTACAAATAAATGTCCAACTAACGAGAAAAAATGTAAAAGATGCGGAAAAAACCACCTGGAACTCACTTGTAACGAGACTGAAGCCAAATGCCCAAATTGCGGAAAAGATCATGAAGCGGATGACGCAAAATGTGAAATAAGAATAAAAGAGCAAGAGATACTAACCTATAAAAGCGAAAAACACATAACATTGGCTGAAGCCAGGAGACAATTTAACGCAAAAGAAGTTAAAACTTATGCTGCTAAAGTCAAACAGCATTCAGAACAAATAAATGTCGAGAGTTATTTGCAAAAAATGGCCAGTTTAATTGATTTAAAATTTCAGCAATTAACAGAGTACCTTGTACAGCTGTTCACGGGTATTAATTTGAGTCAACAAGAAGAAGCTAACAAAAATAATGTAGTAGATGATAAGGAGAAAAACATCACTGGAAAAAAAAAGTATAATAACACAGATCTCGTAGCAGAATTGTGCAACACTATTAGAGGGAAAAAAATAAAACTCAGTAAGAGTAATAACGAAGCATCTCAGAATGTAGAAAATCCAGAAGTTTCGGATATGATAACGGACACTGAAAGTAATTCATAATTTTTGGACTTTGATATAAGGGATGGTTTGTTTATTTGGTGTTTGTGATATTGTTTTTGATTTTTGAACTGCGATGTATCGAATTCGTCACTTTGCTGCTGAAGTTGGGGTAAGTGTTTTTTATTGTGTATTAGTCTGTTTGTTATTGCAGTTTGTTGTTTTATTTTTGTCTTTTGTATTTCTGTTTGTATGGAACATTTTTTGATACAATGGAATATTCGAGGTTTTAAATCCAATCTTCCCTGGCTTTGTATGAGTATATTTCGTAATAGTTTGATTTGGGCATTTCAAGAGACGTTCCTCAATCAAAAGTCTACAATTTTTTTAAAAAACAGAAATGTTTTTCGGACGGATAGAGGGAGTGGTTCTTTGAATAATGGAGGAGGTCTGTTATTGGTGGTTCATAATAAAATCCCTGTTAAAATTTTAAAGCTTCCCATAATTGATCATGGTCATGAATTTCAGGCGATTCAAATTTGGTATAAGAAACGATGGATTACCATTATCAATATATATGCCCCTAAAGGTTTTACTGCTGTTAATTGGCTAGAAAACATCAAACATTTAATTGGTGATTACTATTTTATTATAGGAGATTTTAACATTAATTTCTTAAACTGGCATAACAATCCGAAAAAACAGAAAATGGACAATTTAATAAACTGGATCAATAGTAATGATGTTGTATTAATGAACACCGGTCAGGCTACTAGGTTTAATGTTGGGGGGGATTGTTCTCTTTTAGATTTATCTATAGTTTCGGGAAATTTGGCTTGCTCTTTTGCTTTTGAGGTGGTTTCGGATCCGATGGGTTCAGATCACTACCCAGTTTGTTTTAAGGAGTTACATCGTGGGGGAATCGGGAGGGGTGATTTCTGGAGTCATATAAATTGGGAAGGGGTGGGACTAGATGTAAATAATTTTAATTGTCAGATTTATGAGAATGGTTTTGATTTATGGACTAAAGAGGTTACCAATGTTATCGGAGGACGTACGGATTTGGTTCCTGTTAATAGGGGGACTCTTCCTCCGTGGTGGAGTGTCGTTACTCGGAGGTTGTTAGCACTTAAAAGGTATTATCATCGAAAGGCGATTCGGCTTTGTCAAGTTGATTTGTGGTGCAAATTCAAAAAATATAATGCTAAACTTAAAAAGCAAATAAAGAAGGATAATAAATCCTTTTGGGATACTATGGCTAGAGAGGCTGGTAGGGGGCCAAAAATTTATAAAATTATTAAAAGTTTTAATAGAGATCACATTGTTGAAGAAAACATTGATTTTAATTTCCCAAACTGTCCGCCAGATGCTTCTTCTCAAGCTAACTCGCTTGCTGTTGTGTTTCAGAACTCGTATGTGAGGGAGGGCATTCCCATTGATTTTTCTGGGGAGGATGGGATAGATTTAAAGTTTAATTTGGATCAATTACAAGATATTTTAAAAAAAAGCAAATCTACTACTCCGGGAGCTGATGGGATAAAAATGAATTTTTACAAAAAGTTAAATTTACGGGTGTTGAATCAGATTCTTGAAATGTACAATCAGATTTTGATAACAAAAACTATACCGGAAATTTGGAAAGAGGTCATAATGCTTCCGATTAAAAAACCTGGGAAAAATAAAAAATGATATTAATGGATATAGACCAATAGCTCTTACTGTCACTAGCAAAAAAATTTTTGCAAAATTAATTCTAAATATATTACTCAGTTGGAGTATTGAGAATAATATCTTCCATCCTAATCATTATGGCTTTATTCCATTTAGAGATTGTGAAGCTGCTTCTTATAAAATTTTCAGAGATATTAAGCAGGCCAGGCATTCTAAGATGAAGGGGTACTTCATAGCTTTAGATATCAAAGGTGCCTACGACAATGTGTGGTGGGATGGATTGTTGTTTAAATTGAAAAAGTTAGGTTTGGGGGCTGATCTTTGTATTATAATTCGGAATCTGATGCAGGAATTGAGGATTCGGGTTAAATGGAGGGGAAGTTTTTCTAGGTTTTTTAACTATCATAGGGGTCTTCTGCAGGGTAGCCCGTTGTCCCCGTTTCTTTTTGCTATTTATTTAGCTGATATTTTCGAAATATTCGATTCTGTGATTCAGTGCGTAATATATGCTGATGATATTTTCTTATACGGTCTTCATGATGATATTCATTGGTTAAAAAGGGTTTTACAGGACAATATTTTAAGAGTTATTACTTAGCTTCGGGCGTGGAATCTTGAAGTCAACCCTAGCAAATGCCAAATCATGAAAATTGGAAAGTGGAATGAAATTGAAGATGATAAGTTTATGATACGGGGGCAAGAAGTCGGGTTTTTGGAAAAAATTAAAATATTAGGAGTGTATTTTAATAAACAAGGTAATTTAAAAGATCATATAGTACTGTTAAAAGAAAAAACAAATAAAAGACTGAACACGTTCAAAGCGATTGCTGGCATTAGTTGGGGGACTGAAACAAAATACTTAATACAAATATCTAAGAGTATCATTGGCTCAGTTTTAGATGGTAACCCGAGAATATTGATGCACTGCACTAAAAAAGAAAGTAGTCAGGTTCAAGTTATTCAGAATATGGGACTCAGGTGGGCTACTGGATTATCCAAATGGTGCCCTATTCCAATTTTATTAAAAGAGAGCAGGGTATGGAGGAATGAATTACGTAGGGAGTTTCTAGCGATTAAACGGACGATATCGGAATACAAACATAAAGAGTACACTGATATCCTGTCTAAAGACTTATTGTACAAAGAAATTAATAGGCTCAATAGTTATAATACTAATGTCAATGAAATGGTGATATATAAGTGGGGAAATAAACTGGACAAAGGGGTTCAAATATTCATCAATACATGGGCATTTCAAAATAAAGATTTCCCTGATGAGGTCATTAAGAATTCTTTTCATCACTTTTTTCAAACTTATAAGAACAAGGCTATTTTTATTGGGACTGATGCTTCAAAGGATAATCATTTCACGTCTATAAGTATGGTGAACCATCACACTGGGAGTCGTTTGGCTTTTCGCATCCCTACTATAAATTCGATTTTTACTGCCGAAGCCATGGCTTTACTGGTGGCTATAAAATATTATACCAGGGACAGGGGTAATTACTTTTATTTCACTGATGCTAAAAGTGTTCTAGTGGCTTTAAAAAATATACATCGTAAATCGGCTGCTATAATTACCTGCTTGAGGGATGAAATTAATAACAAAAAGTTAGAAAACTATGATATTACTTTTATTTGGGTTCCGGGACATAAAGGGATAGAAATTAATGAAATCGCGGATAACCTTGCTAGGAATGGGCCTTACAGTAATATTTGGATCCCGTGGATATCTCCAGAAGATTGGATAATGGAGGTTAAACATAATAAATTAAAAGAGATGGATTGGGAGTGGGAACAATATCAAAAGAACAATAGTAGGCGTTGTTGGAATTATGTTGATATAGGTTATCCTCACCACAACTTAATCAGGAAGTATGGCGTAGTGTTTACCAGATTTTTAACCAAAACGGTGTTTACTCTGGATCGGAAAAAAAAATTTCTCAAAGGGGGTGATGCGAATTGTAATCTTTGTAAAGAGGAAGATCAAACTGAGGAACATTTAGTAATCCGATGTAAAAAATTCACGGATCCTCGTTTAAGATTGTATAAAAAATTTCATATTTCGGGGAATGCGTCATATACGGATATTTTTGAGATAGCTGGTAGAAAAGGGGGAGAATATCTCATGTGGCTTTCTAAATTCCTGGATGAAATATACATGCATTGCCCTAGGTGGGTCGGAAATGTTTAGGCTGGTGCTCGGTCAAGGATGGAGATGTGCGTTTGGTGGGGTTTCTTTGGAGGGCAGAAGTGTTGCGTTGTGAGTTAGTCTGTACCTTCGTTTATGTGTGAATATCGGAGCAAGGAGTTTGGTGTAATATAGGAGGTTGGATTTGGGTTTTTCTGCTTGTGGTGTTGGAAGGAGTTAATTTTGCGAATTTCTGTATAGATATCTGTATGGCGTTTAAGTTGATTTTAGAGACTTTGGTATCTTTAAGAAGCTTAGCGGAGTAAGACAGCTATATAGAAATGTAAAGCTGCTCACCGGGCCAATATCTTGGTCAATACAACAACAACAACAACAACAAACATTTACAGTTACAGATCATGTTAGTATACATGGCGCTACGCGCCATATATACTACATAACTGTCTCATGGAAAATGAGATAAAAGAAGAAGAAGAAGAACATTTACAGTATAGGCACAAAAATTCTGAAGGGTAAATTTTTTTTTTCAAAACTTTATCTAAATTTCCATTGAAAAATCATAATTGTGAAAAAAATGCGATATTTGGGATATTTATACAATGAAATTACAAAAATACATCTCAATATGTGGTTAAAAGCAAATAACAAATTACATTTATATATATGTGTGTGTGTGCGTGTGCGTGTATTCTTGGAATCATTTTTTCAATTTTCCGAAAATTTTAATTTTTTGTGTTGACACTTTGTAAAATAATGTGTGATGCGTAAAAAAAAAAAAAAAAAAAAAAAAAAAAAAAAAAAAAGAATTAATAAATTAACCAATCTAAGGGGACAGGAAAAATTTGTAAAGTACCCTGGGCACAGAAACATGCAAATGCAAGTCAGGCCCGGGTCACATCAAAACGTATTACGACTTCCTCCCATCCATGGCTCCCAAGGTGACGGCACTAACAGGTTTTTGTTGCTGTTACAGGACATCTTTCGATACCTTTATCAATGTTTTTTCTACTTGTGTGTCCTACAGCTTTTATCGCTGTTTTTAAGCTCGATCCGTGGTCTAGACTAGCAATCGAGTTCCAGATTTAGAAAATATCTTTCAGGTTTTGTTGCGATCGACTTTTGTATTTCAGCGTCGTCGGACATTTAAAGGATTCAATGTTTTAGAAAAAATTTAAATACACTGTTAAAAATTTGAAACTTCTGCTGCATCATCACTCCACGCTTTATAGAAAACTATTAATTGATTGTTTTATGGAGCATTCTTATTGGACAAAATAGAAATATTCTATAAAAGCGGTGGAGTGATGATTTAGCGAAAGTTTCAAATTTTTAACAGTTTATTATAAGGATTTCCACACTATTTATTGTAAACTCTTAATTAGTAATCTCCAAACTGTTAAAAATTTGAAACCTTTGCATCATCACTCCACCGTTTTATACCACCGTCCATTTTCCGTGTGGCCGTCCACCGTATTTCCACCGTCAGAATATTCTATTTTGACCAATGTGAATGGTATTTTGACCAATTGTTTTCTATAAAAGCGATGGAGGGACGATGCAGCAAAAGTTTCAAAATTTTTAACGGTGTAGCTTCTGTATGACACTGGCAACATACGATGCTCAGACTGTGCTTAGAGGCTTAGATAGATGCATTTGTCCAAACTTTGTCAAACTGTGGGGTCCACTCCATTCTTTTGTCAAGCTAGTGGTGTCACATAATTTTATAAAGGCACTCTACAAATGACATCAACAGGGCAGTTGCAATTGACGTCACGCTGGAGGTAAAAGACTAAAATACGCAGTCTTGATTGGTTGAACTACCCTTACCTCCACTTGAATACAATGGTTCATCAGCTGATTGCAACTTCCCTACTGTATGTCAAGAGCAAGGCCCCCTTACATATACACCACAATACTATCTCATGAGAAAACATGAGATGAGAGAGAGAGAGAGAGAAGGCCCCCTTATCATAATATCATAATAAATGATAAGTTAGCCTTGGTCAAGAGCAATCGAAGTACTATCAGTATTCGGTTATTCGATTATTTTAGGAGTGGATACAAATGAAACGTTTCCCGTAACAACTTGCGACACAGTCACAAATCCTACAAAACGGGATACAAATGAAACGCCAACCGGCTTCTGCCGTCACAAAGTTGTGATTGTTGTCATAAAAATTTGTTACAGCGTGAGACGCGTAGCAAGCTGTCTCAAGCCGGTAACAACTCCGTAACACGTAAACAAAATATGTCGGCATATCACGTAATGCGGCGATTTTTGATCAAATATCAGCAAATATTGGAAAAATAATCTTATTTAAATAGAGAAAATTATAAATGTTGTGAAAACTAAATTTTCTATTTATTTATTTATTTATTTATTTTATTTATTTATTTATTTTTTTTAAGAGGGCTAAAATTGGATCGATTTTATTTCTTAAAAATTTAATCCAAACACGTAGATTTTTTTTTAATTTTAAAAGCAAATTTCGCCATATATTTATTTTTTGATATGTAAATTTAAATAACATTTGACAACTTGTGTTGTTTTTTTATTATAATTTATTTACTAATGAAAGTTTGTTTGCTAAACTACAAACAGACAGACAGGGAAAAATATATATAAATTTGTATTGCTTATAACTGAATAATTATTATTGATTTGAAATCTTAATAGCTATAAATAATGGCTTGAATTTTAAAGCAAAGGTAAGATACGAGATTAGTTTAATAATTTGTTATGTTAAAAAAAAAAGATAGAATTGAATACAAATATTTATAACTTTTAAATGATGATTAATAATAATAAATACTGTAAAAAGGAAAATATTTTTTTAAAAATAAAATTACTTCTGTTTTGTAATAATTAGAACATATCATAATCACACATAACCTTGATATTTAAAAAGTATAAATCTCATATTTATTTATAATTGTATAAATTGTAATTCTACTTTTTTTTATGACAACAAAGGGTAAAGTGGGGAGGACAGATGTATTTGAGAAGCCATAAAATATATTTTGAAGTACCTAACATATAACCATACAATACAACATATCCAATATAGTCTGCAATTTTTTTTTTCTTGAAGAATATAAATAGGATATTAACTTAGATTTTGTTTTACTTTAATCAGAACCTTACATGTAAGATTATTTTTAAACATATTAACATAAAATGCTACCAAAATGTAACAAAATAAAACATATTAAAGCTCTCAAAACAATTTGGAATAGTTTATTATTTTTGTCATCATGGTTTTTCACTGTACTATAATATAGTATTTTTTTCAATAGTTTAGCATATGATTTTATTAATCTGAAAAAGTAATGAATTTCTAATTAAATTGTTTTTTATATATAAATTATTTCAGGGATATATTTAATCAAACTTTTTAAATTGTTTTGAATGATAAAAAATATACTTTAAAGATTTAATTTATCAAAATAATAATTAAAATGTTATCATTAAATTCTTACTTAATGATACTCACAATAAGGGAAAAAAACTATTTAGTTTTTATTTATAGCCTGAAGAAAAATATATAAATAAAATTATATGGTGGATAAATGAAATATTTTCACATTCAAATCATTCAGAATGTATTAAAATAATAAATCATGTCTAAAAAAAAAAAAAAAATCAAGCAATGGACAAGGTTTTGGAACAGATGTACTGTCTGCTATCAAAATGTCCAAAAAATACCATTCAATGCATCCAGTGCATATTATTATTATTATTATTATTTTGGGGGGAGGGGGGTTCAAATATAAATAACCTAATCTAGGATATTTTTTTCTTTTAATCACGATTTCATGTACAAGACAATTTTTAAATATATCAATAATAATAAATAAATAAAAATAAATAAATAAAATAAAATTTTTCAAAATTTATCAAAAATATCATATTAAGATCCAAAAAATGAGCTTCTATCATATATGTTTACTGAAAAATTGAAACAGTTTATTGTTCTTTTCTTCGGGCTTCTTTTTCCTTCTGTTTAAGATAATTTTTAACACATGAAAATAAAAAATAAAAATAACTAAAAATTATCTTCAACGAGTGCTTCAATTCTATTTTTTGTTATGTTTAATTTAAACAAATTGTAAAAAATTAATTTTAAGGGGTTTTTTTTTTTTTTTTTTTTTTTTTTTTGTTTTTTCAAACTCATTCAAGAACAATTAATTGAATTTTAAAATCTCTCAACAACAATAGACTTTCTCTCTTGTGGGAAATCAAAATGAAATGGTAAAAAGTAAATTCATATAAATTAGAAATGAATAAAGGGTGTTCCACTGCACTAGAATAATAATATAGCCTATGATTTTTTTTTTTAAATTACAAATCTAGAATGGAAAAGTATGTTTCGAATTAAGTTTTTATCTAAAATTTCTTCCATTTTTTTAATTTTATGAAATTTAAGATTTGTTTGCTTTTATATTTATAAAAAACATTTCTTTTAATTATTAAAATCTTTAAAACGTCTTTGATTTTTTTTTTTCACTTAAGAAAATTTCATAAAAGGCAAAGGTAAAAAACTGTGATAATAAATTATCCTGCATGAAATACTACCATTATACTCAAAGGTGGATCCAAGATGTGAAAATTACAACCCCCCCCCCCTCACCCCTTTATACACGCATAAACTAAATCAATAAAAATAGCTAGAAAAGTATTCTTTTTGTATGCACAATCCCTTCCACCTTCACCCAATTATTTTACTAATAATTATATTGATTTTTTAAAATAAAAATTCACTATCATAGTCAGATTTTATTATTTTAGATTTGATATTTATTAACAAAATAGCAAAAAAATATTGTGTTTTTTCAAGTAACTGTAACGAATTTATTTTGTACCTTGTAGAATTCACTAGAACGCAACCTCCATTTATTTAAACTCATTGCAAACCAGGGTTGTTTGGTTTAAACAATTTTTTTTTAATTATTCCATAATGTTTCGATTTATTTTACACATTGTTGATAAATGCAAAATCCAAGTTACACAGAAGCTACAAGCAAAGTTTTAGAAAAATGATAAATTAATAAATTTCTAAAATGACAAACATTTTTAATCAATCTAACTTTTTGTACAAGCTATAAATCTACAGGGCAGAATAATTAATTTTTTAGCAGACTTATCTCATCAGTCATCATAAGACATAGTGAGTCTAGTCTGGGTTCTGTTAGTATGCATGTAGAATGCAAATTTCATGCGTTGATGAACATAACTGAAGTTCTAAATAAAACACATTAATTATGTAAATTTAGCAAAGATAAAGATTAAAAATATGCAGTTTACAAAAAAAAAAAAAAAAAAAAAAAAAAAACTGTTTCCCTTTGAAAAACACAGATTTACAGTTCCTAATAAAGTTACATTTAATATTTCAGTCAAGCTTTGAAAGAAAATTTTCTTGATTGGAGTATAAATTAGTTAAATGTAAAAATAGTTAAAAAAAAAAAAAAAAAAAAAAAAAAACTTATGATATTGAAGTAGAATAAGAAGATATTTAAAAAATTGGTGCTATTGAAGCACCTTTTACATTTAACTTAAATCTTCTATTGCATAACTAAACCCATTACTTATGAAAAAAAAAAAAAAAAAAATAGGGAGGGGGGGGAGGAAAAAACAGTTAGGCATGCTATGCGGGTATACTGTGCTTTCTTATATAGAGATGTAAACTATGCCTAGAAGCAGCATTTTTGTTTATACAAGAAGTTAGGGGGGGGGGAAGGCCTAAACTATATGAGCCATTTATATAAATATATAAGCTTTCAAAAGCTTTTTTCAGGGAGGGGGGATTTTATGTACAAATTTAAATACATTCAAAGAGATACCTTTGGGGGGGGGGGGGAAGATAAAAAGTTCATTTTTAGTTTCTCTTAATGAAATACTTACTACTCGGAATGTAACACATTCTACTCACCATGTAAATATTTTGATTCTTTAAATATATTACTCATCTTGATAAATTCATAATTAAATAATATTTCTTTCTACTCTTTAAGCAAGATTTTTGTGATTTTTTAAAATTCAAAATTTAAGTTTAAAAGTACAATTTTAAATCAAAATATCCTTCATTAAATCATTAAAGTTAATAATTAGAAAAACTTATTTAAATTTATCTGAAAAAAAAAATTCACTTGGTTAATCTAAACTGTTTTAAACATATAAAAATATTGTTATATAGTAAAACAAAATAAACAATATAAACAGAAATCTAATTTAAAAATGTGAATTTACTTTTACTTTTGAAAATATTAAATAAATAAATGTCTAGTATTGTATGAGCATTCTCTTTACTAATAATAGCAACAATTTTACAAGTATACTATCTATTTATTACCTTAACTTACACATTCTCTACTTATGATTTCATTTTAAAATGTTATGTTCAGGAGTAGGGAAATATATAATTTTATTCGCCACTGGCGAGTGAATTCTCTGATAGATCAAGTACATTTTTAGGTAATATTCGAAAATTCCAAACTACAGAGATATGCCAAAAAGTTATTTTTTTTTCTCTCCTAGTTAGCTTATCTTTCTCAACTTTCTAAATTACATTATACAAAGTTTTATTCTATATTAAACTTTTCTTTCTTATATATATTTCTTAATTTTATGTATTAAAAGAACGAAAATGCATTGTAGTAATAGAAATTTGCTATTTTTACAGTGACATAACTTTTTTCATAACATTTTTCAACTATATGTTGCATTTTGCTGGGTGGCAAGATTTTCTGAAAATTCTCCACTTATGGTTATGCTTGATTTTAATAACTAAAAAAAGCATTTCCCACTTTTAACAGTTACAATGTATTTTTGAACAAACATATTACAAGATATCTTGATAAAGATTTAAAATAGGTTTTTTTTTTTAAGTTAACTTAAATCATTTATTAATAGGAACATTTGAATTATGATTAAAATCAACAAATCCTGTCCCCCAAGTAAAATATTTATTATAACACTAAATATAATGAATGAATAAATATAAACTTTTTTCTTTACCCTGTCAAAAAAATCACCAACTTAATCGGAGCATTTCCTCGATTCAATTATGCAAAAATTCCTGTTTTAAAAAACAAATGATAAAATATTAAAAATTCTGTAAAAGAAGCTCATCCTGAAGGAGTTAAATGGAACAAAAAAGCATTTGTTTACATATATAATGTTCGGTTGGTAGGAAGGGATGAGTATTGATGTAGTGGAATATTGAATTAGGGACTGAAAGCTAGAAATCTAACTTGCAAGCATTTTATTTCTTGCAATTGTATTCAGTACTTTATTTCTTAACTTTTCACAGAAATCATAATCATAATAACACCTCTCCCACTTTTAAGGCTTAAAATGTATTTTTGGACAAACATAATATCTTTTACAAAATATCTTACATTGATTTAAAATATGATTAAAATAAGCTAATCCTGCCACTTATTATAATGAATTAATAAAAAATATAAACTTTTTTCCTTACTCCATCAAAAAATCACTTCATCATTGCTGAGTAAATTGATTGAATTCCTCATCCCCAAGCAAACACATTTTGGTTATTTAGTTTCACTTTCAGAAGCCTACAAACTTCAGCATCAAGACAAGAAAACCTTCAATTTGTTTTTGTAAGCAATTTTTATTACATTGCACAATACTTAATAAACAATAAATTACTTTCTGGCTTTCTCTCAATCAAAACTGCATTTTTCTGTATACTATTGCATAAATAAAAGTTGCATAATTTATTCTTATAAAATGCACAAGTCACGAAAACTCAATGCTCCTCAGTTATTCAAAGAAGCGATTTAAAAATACTTGATGCTTTCATTTTTTTCCCCATGATAATACTTTCAAAAGAGAAAATAATATGTTACGATTCATGAAAGCTCAATGCATGTTGTTTTCAGATAACAATCTGCATTATATTAAATTATTATAAGCATTAAATAAATAATAATTTTAAAGTAATCTACAAATTAAAAACTGATAACTTAATCTAATAACAATGATCATTTGAATGTTTAAAATTCCCACATTGTATTTTATTTTATTTAATTCTTCTAAATTGCAAAATATACTGTTATTAAACAACGCTAAAGTAAAAAATTTCTCCTGCAACAGCAAGATTTTTCAGCTGTGAAATAATAAAAATGCATATACCTTACTTCCTACCTATTTAACAAGTGCTTACATGGCATATAACATATTCCATAATAGAATATAACAATATTAAAGACTTGCTTCTGGTGCTGGAGGTTCATTTTTTTCATCTTCGATCAAAAATAGAAAAAACTGAATTTTTATTGCCAAAGTATGTGACATGTTTAATCAACACATACATAAGGCAATATTTATTCAGGCAAAAGTTTGTTTAGCAAGAAAATACTCAGAACAATACACTTCAATAATCAGTATGCAGATACTCTGGAAGAATCTTTTCACAATAACTTCATTTAGATTGTAAAATTTAAATCATTTTATACAACAAAATTATCTTCGCAACGTGATTTATTTATAAACAATCCAAAGGCTACTAGCCAATCAAAAGAGCCTATCGTTGAAAATAATCGATACACGGTAACAACTTTGTTACGCCGCTATCTTCATTTGTTACGGTCACAAGTGTTACTTTTGTATCGCCGTTTTCATGCCCGTTGCAAGTTTCAGATTTGTGACGCGTAACTGTTACAGCTTGAAACCGTTTCATTTGTATCCACTTCTTAGTCACTGTAAGTCGAGCTGTAAGTTAACTGTTAACTGATTTCCGGCAAATCGTAAATAAACAAATGAGAGAAAAGAATAATTTTTTGCAATAATTATTTTTTTTATTAGCTAAATATTTCGGTGCAAGCTCTGTTTCTTTTAAATAAATTAAACAATGATTCTTACGACTCGGATTTCTTCCCTACAGACCGTGTGCTTTAAAACACTGCAAATCATCAATGTTTCTTTTATATCACGATCAGAAAAACATTCCACTGCATTTAAAGATAAATCTATGCATTGTTATAAAACTTTGTATCCTTGGGATAACTTTGACGAATTTTGTAAATACATTATCTCCTGTGTCGAATATAATAAAGGTAGTGTTTGTGTTTTAATCTACTGGTAATTAGGATAAAGAAAAAACGCGTAAGATTGGACTTCTGGTCTCAGACAGCGTGTATTTATGGATTAAATTAAGCTTCCTAATTTAAATATTAGTTTGAAATTGTACAAGTGTATATTTTGAACGTTTAGTATTTTAAAAAAAAGTCCGTTTAAAATTAAAACAAAATTGCACAAAAGACCTTTTTTTTTTTCTGGATGTTTCTAAGGAGCACGGTATAACCCTCTGTTTCTCAAGAAAGCTGTAGTATGTAATTCTAGGGTATATGCTCTACCTTGAGCGTATACAGTCTGATTTTTTTTACGACTACATCACTGATAATAAATCAATATAAATCATCATGTCAGATTCTCTTGCAGTTGCATGTTGTAAAATTATTGAAATGGCATAATTCTTTACATATACAAATGTACAGTTGACTCTCAAATCCACACAGCTTGGGACTAGAGGTTGTGTGGATTTTAGAACTTTGATTTCTGATCACTGCTTTGTTTACATTTTTTAAACAATAATTTGAATGTAATAATGCAATTGAAATTATAATCAAAGTTTCCAATATTGTAAAACAGGGCTTTATCAGACAAAATCTAGCAAATCTCTTCACTCCAAAAGTTAGTTAATGTAAATGTGCATATTATGTGTAAATGTAATGTGTTTTTAATAAAAGTAAATGTGATCATTAAATTGCATTAGTTTTTTCAATATGTACAAAATTATGCATGTGGAAAAAGTACTTTTATGTTTTTGGTACAATCATTTCAGTTTATCTGTTCAAGTATAATTTTCAAAAATAAAATCAGTATAGATTAGCAGGATTCTTCTGTTGCATGGACCAGAATAACATTTACTGTAATTGCACAAACCAGAACAATATTTATCAGGATTTCTTTAACCAGAATATCGTTCTAGTTTGCTCCAATACATTTTGAGCACGGATTTACCAAATATATGACATAATCAGAAATGTAGTCATTAAAAAAACAAAAAACAGAGATTATATACTAAAAATAGAGGTTATAACCTAGTACAGCGATGACAAACCTATGGCATGTGTGCCGTTCTTTATTTTTGGCACAGTATAGATACAGGTTCTACATCAAAATGTAGAAGAATTACATAAAATGCATTTAAGGTACTTCTAGGTTATCCCGTCGACCAAAAAATTATCACCAAACTATAAGATTAATTGCCAATAATGGATGATCGTGAATGTCACATTCAATGACATTAAATAAAATTCACATGTTTAAAATGCCATTAAGTGATTTTTATTTCGAAATTTTATTTGTATTTTTTTTAATATTTTACTAATTACTTGTTTTTTTGCTATTTAAAATAAAAATTATGTCAATATGTATAATTTGGCTATTAGTTTGGCAAAATTGGTCGACAGGATAACCTAGTAGTACCGCATTTAATTAATCTAGATATTGTCTATATTTAAATTAATTTGATTAATTGTCTTCGTCATCCAAATTATAAACGGCTTAGATGCAGTATCTTCCCGCGAGCCGCCATCTTGGATTTTCTGCCGCGATGTGGCGTTTTTGTTGGCAAGGATTATCGATCTGGCTACCCCGATGACCTGGACTTGTTTTGGCAACCCCCAATTTTCAGGGGAGCATGCTTTTCGCCAGGGAATCATCATTTCTCTCTTGGAATTCCTTGCTGTCGCTTGCTTTAGGATTATCTGAGTTTGTGTTAGGATTGCATGTGGTTTTACTAGGTTGTATCTTTCTAACTTTTTGCTACTTATTGTTATTTGTGATTATTTATTTATTTATTTCTATCACGATTATGACTTCTGTAGTAAGTTTACCCACTGTTGGCGATGTGATTAGGAAATATCAGGGAATTTTGAAGGGAAAAGGTGGTTTGCTTAGGGTGTCAAATAATAGGCCTATTTTGGGAAACGAGAGTAAAGCAAATTGACTTTTCGTGCTTAAACTTATTAGTGATAGAGATTTGTTGTTTAGTTTTTTGAAGGAGGTTGGTTTGTTGAAATCTAGCTTGGCTTGTAATAAATGTGACGAAAATATATCTGTGCGTAAAAGGAGTAATACGTCGGATGATTGTATATGGGTTTGTCGAAATAAGAAAATTGTGGATGATCCTAATGCTCTTGTTGGAAAAAAGAAAGATTGTGGCACGGAAAGGTCTTTTTGGTTTGGTACTTGGTTCAGTGGGGCTAGTAAGATGACGATTGATGAGATTTTTTTGTTGACATTTGAGATTGTTATTGGGACAAAAACTTTTCACATTGTTGAGGAATATAAGTTTGCCACTAATACCATGGCTAATTGGAGGCAATTCATTACTGAGCAAGTGTTGGAATATATTGAGACGAAGTCTGAGAAGATAAGAGGTTTTGGAAAGATTGTAGAAGTGGATGAAAGTAAATTTGGTAGAAGGAAGTATAATAGAGGTCGTGCTGTTGATGGGCAATGGGTTTTTGGAGGTATGGAAAGGGGTACAGGTTGAATGTTTTTCGTTGCTGTGCATAATAGGACAGAGGAGACTTTGAGGGAATGTATAGAGCAGTGGATAGAGAAAGGTACTAGTGTGTGTAGTGATTATTGGAATGTGTATGATAATTTAGGTCAACATGGGTATAACTCGCTGCGGGTGAATCATAGCATAAATTTTGTTGATCCTATAACTGGTGTTCACACCAATAATATAGAAGGCTTGTGGAGGCATGTTAAAGCGACATTGCCAACGTATAAATCGTGCAACCGATTTTGCGTTCTATTTGGCAATGTTTCTTTTTGATAGAGCGTGTTATGATAAAAAAAATACCAATTTTTAATAAATTTGTAAAAATTATAAGAAGGATCAGGTGGGAGGATTATTCTATAAACCTTAATTGAATATTTTGAGCTTCCTATAATATTGTGTGTGTGTAAAATGTTTAGAAAAAAATTGTTTTTGATGCTTTATTTATATTACAAACTTCTTGTTTTGGATGATTTGCTTAGTTTTATAAGAGTAATTTTTTTTTTTATTATTTATTTTTATTTTTTTTTATTTATTTATTTTTTTTTTTTTGTAAGAGCTTCCCCTCTTTTTTTTTTTTTTTTTTTTTTTTTTGTCTTAACAACATTATAATTTGTGTATTTTTGTCTGAAATATTACTTTATTTTGAAGGTTTTATCCCCCATCAACATGATAATTTGTGTATTTTCGTCAGAAATATTACTTTATTTTGAAGGTTTTATACCCCATCAACATTATAATTTGTGTATTTTTGTAAGAAATATTGCTTTATTTTGAAGGTTTTATCCCACATCCATATTTATTTAGTTTAGTAACATTGTTATATTATTAATTTCAATTAATTTGTTTTCATTCAAAAACTTTTTTTTTTTTTTAATTAGAGATATAAAGCGCTATCAGTAAGATAATCTTAGTATGTTTTTTCAAACAATTCTTACGCCAATTTGATGTTAGACGAGTATGTGTTTACATTGATTAGATATTAGTTTTTAATACTGGATTTCTTAAATTTACATTTTTTATTCCTTAAACCTAACATCATTATTTAGCGACATTTACCACTTGGCGAAAAGGGGGTTTTCATGCCAAGTAAAAAAATCCAAGATGGCGGCTTGCAGGAAGATACTACAGCTGTTCCTTATAAACTTAAATAGAACTTAATGTATCCCAATCTAGCCCAACCCAGGTGGGATTTTTGTTTTTTTAAGAGGTGAACACATGGATTTTTATCAAATTTCAGATTCAGTTAGTCGCCAATTAACCAAATCTTATTAATGAAAAAGCCTTGTAAGTTAACTTGTTTGAAATGTTATAATTAATGTGTAAAATGTTGCTCATAGTGTAGTATATATAGTCAAACCTCGTTAACATGAACCTCACGGGGAATCAAAATTTTGCTCATGTTAACAGTAATTCTAGTTATCAAGTATCGAATCTTTATATTCGTCTTTATAGGGGACTGTGAAAACAATTCATGATAAAAGTAATTCACATTAAGCGTGTTCATGTTAACAAGGTTTGACTGTGTTCATACATATATATAAATGTAATTTTTCTAAAATTGTAGCATGTTTTATAAAAAATTATATTATTTTGAAATGTTAATAATAATTAATTTTCATTTTGTAGAGGATCTGTTAGTTTTAAATAAACCATTTGGAATTAAAATTCATGGCCATGACAAACCAGGTAATGCATTCTTTTTTAGTACTTTGTGTAAAAATTTCTGTTTTAAAAAAATGGTGATAAATGATTAAAATTTCTATATGTAAAAATCCAGTTTTCAGTCATTTATCCATAGTTGCAGATTAAATGTTTCCTTAATAAATTCCAAATTACTTTTAATGAGATATTTTAGTAATAAAGAAACAAGCAGTTTTATATACACACAGTAAATATATTAAAATATATATTGCAATAATTCTTGACACAGAAGTCACATTATTGTCTTTAGGTGTTGGAAATTTTCTGAAAAGCTTACCAGCCAAAGATTTATTTTACCAGCCAGCAAAATGCAGTTCAAAATTGCTATGACAAATTGCATGCCACTAAAAAAATAATTACTATTACTAAAGTGCATTTTTTTTTTTTTTTTTCCTGTAAAATTATGAAATACAGTAGCCTCCCTTAAATCTGCACTCCTAAAATCTGCAACTCTCTAAAATTCGCACATAATTTACGGATGTAAACAATGAAACATCCAGTTCAGATGTAGGGACAAAATTGTAATTTTTAAATTTTACATCAATTCCATATGTATTTTAATTTGTAATTTTCATTAATATTATTGAATTCATGTGCTTTCATGAATGAGAAATAAATTTATTTCTGAAAAATTTCAAGATATTGCTGTTATCGTTGGTAATCGTATTTAGTATTAACTAAACTTTTTTTGGTGACTAAGTCTGTATAAACCTAAAATAAAACTTCTTTATTTTATGATTTTGATGTGAATTAATAATTTATCTTTATAAAGCAAATTTCACATGAAAAATGCATCTTATCATTATAATAAATATTTAATCATACATTAACTTGACCTTTGCTTTAATATTTTAATCATATTAAAAACTGTCTATATTTTTATTTTAGTTTATTACTTATTTTAATATTTTATTATATTGTAAGCCTTTATAATAGTTTCAATTTCATTGTTAATTACATTCAAATTACTGTTTTAAAAATGTAAACAAAATAATGACCAGAAATCTGCAAAATTCTAAAATTTGCAAAACCTCTGGTCCCAAGCTGTGCGGATTTGAGGGAATCTACTGTATATACAACAAAAGAAGTTTGATATGAGATAGAACTTAATGTCATTGCAATAAACTGCAAAGTAACTAATTAGTAGGGTGTAAAAAAAATCATGATTTTTTTCTTTTAAATAAAAAAAATCAGGTTTTTTAAATTTAAATCAGATTTTCCTTTTTTTTACTTTAATTGGATTATTTCCCCCAGTGTTCAAATGGAGTGATTTAGAATCGAACTGAGATTTCCATTTCGTGATCAATAAATTACAAAATTGATCACATGAAAAACACATTTTTAACTCTGCTTGAGTGATTATTCTGCTTTTGAACTGAAATTTGTTTTAAAATGCTCACTTTGACATTATTTTCTGAAAGATCTATTGAGTTTGCAAAAAAAAACAAGAAAATGAGTGTAATTAGATAGTTTCTGAACAATAACACCTGCTACTTCCATGCATTTTCAAGCAAAAATAAATTGAAACTTATGTCATAAAGTTACCCTTTCTAATTTAAAAACAGCCTTACCTTCCCACTGCCACGACCGGATATATCTGTTCACTAGGCTGCTGGTTTCATTGCAGTTGAAGCTTTATTTAAATTAATATAATTCTACAAGTATAATCCAGTTTTATGAAATTAAGCTATGATTGATAGTTTCAAAGCTTATAAGCATATACGTAACAAAAAAAATTATACCATGATAGAAAATCCCTCTTTTATTAACATTTAAAATAAATTGAGGAGAAAAAAACATTACAATTTTGCCCTTTTACTCGACAATCAGGGGGTTAAGCATATTTGTATCATCGACAGAGGTTTTTAATGCATTAAACAAAAAATCTTGTATTGGAAAATAAGTTCAAAATTTACTTTTTAAATGAAAAATAAGGGTTACATAACTACCAATTTTCTGCTTTTTTTTCCAAAACAAATTAATGTATTTTGAACTAGAAATGTTATTTAATAAACAAAATCAAATAAGTGCAAATGAAATATGATTCACAATAATAGAAATAAAACTTGTTTTTATTAAATAAATTTTCTGTTTTAACATGTTTCTTTGATTTGAAAAATATTGGAGAGTTATCAGCTCTATAGCCAAGTCCATATTTCCTTTCGTAAATATTATATTAATGAAGATAATGTAACAATATTTTAGATATTTCAACAATAATTCTTCAACATAATAACCTTTTTTTTTTAATCTCCTGATACTACCAAAATGCTGGAATTGCACTGTAATTCTGATGGTAATATTGTATGCACTCATAACTGCGTTCCAAAACTTTGAAACAACTTGCTCTGTGTTGTTTTGCACATACATAATGGTCATTTTATAGCTTCAACCATTCATTTATTTATTTTAAGTCGAACATGCTATGAAATTATTCAATAAAATATACCTTGTTTCTATGTGATGCTTATTTCAATTTATTTAAAGAGTAAAATTTGTAATTCAGAACTTATTTATGTGACCATTTTTTAAAGCAGAAGTATCAGTATATTTCTCTTCTTTCCTGTTAAATTTCCTGAAATGAAACTCTGTAAATGAAATATATCAATCAATATAAATGAATATATTTTTTTGATTATTCAAATTAAAAGCATATTTTAAAATATTAACTTTTTGGTTTCTTGTTTTATTTTATTTAAATCTTATAGAAAATTTTAATGGTAAATATTTTCTTAGCTTACTTTTTTTCATAGTAAATTTCTGGCCTATTTTATTTTTTTATTCACTTCCTATATGATTATTATTTCAGGAGCAAGACCAAAATCTGAAAATCAGTTTATAAAATCATCTGTTCCAGAATGTGATTTTACAATTGAAGATACTTTACCAACTCTTCAGGAACATTTTAATTTGCCAAGATTATCAATTGTAAAATCTACTGAAAAGTAATTAAATTCTTTATAAATATTTTCAATGTCCAAGTTATTTTATTTTATTTTTTTTTTTTTAGACTTATTTTCTGCTAATTTTCTATGATTTAATTTCCTGTCAATCTCACTTAAATGAGATAGATACATAAGCATTAATTTTTCATTTGCTAATAGTTTTTTTTTTTCTTTCTTTTTGTCACAAAATTTTCATTTTTTTTTTTTTTTTTTTTTTTTTTTTTTTTTTAATATAATTTTTGATTTGTAGTGCTATTATCTCTCTGATTGATTTTTAAAAACATTATCTAAAATCAGAAATATGAATTTATTTAGCAAATTTCAATTTCAAAGTTTTTCAAGTGATTAAAAATTGACATTTTCTCTTGTTGTTACAAAAACTTATGCTAAATGCACAACAGCAATTTTTAATAGCTTTGATTATTCATTAGATATAATTCAGGCTATTATCTCCTTCAGATTTGTTATGGAACTCTGTGGAATTTACAAACTTTTTGATGATTGAAAGCAAAAAAAATAGCAATAAAATTCCTGTTTAATTTAATTTCTGTTATTTTAATTTAGTTTAGATTTATTTTCTATATAAAATATTCATAACACCATCTTTATTATTATTATTTATAATCTACATTTACATCTTCCTCTGATTCTGACTAAATTGTATACATCAATTGGTACAAAAAAAAAAAAAAAAAAAAAAAAAAAAAAAAAAAGTGTTTCAGAATTTTTTTTTTTTTTTTTTTTTTTTAAATAAATCTAAAAAAATTTTTTCATTGAAAGTTTTCCAGTGTTACGAAACACATCCATATTTTAGAACAGTGAAATCTAATGTTCTGTTCTCTAAGATATAGTAATTTTTTTTTATAGTAAGAAAAGTTTAATTCTATTTCCTTTTTTGAGCTAAATGAATACTTCTTTTTGATTTAATTAATTATTTTTTATTAAGTATCAATATTTTTTAATATTCTGTTCTATTAAATTACTAGAATCTTTATAATTATGTTTTTATGTTGTGTGGATTCATATTTGAAAATGATGGACTTTTAAAACTTTAAAGTAGGGATGTATTACGGAAAATTTGCCAATGAATGTTTGTAGTCAATGCAATCTGGAAAAAACATGGTTTTTGGTTTTTGCAATATGTTTCTCAAATTCCAAGTTTCTACTTTCTGTACAATTATTTTCTTGCTTAAATGTGCAAAATGTGTAGGTATTCTTATTTATATAACATCAAATAGAATAGCATTTTTCAATTTTCTTTAAAAACTAAGAATTTTTTAGAAAATTATATCAAAGTAAGAGATTTAAGTGATGTTTAAACATTCAACTGTTAAGGAACAACCGATTTTAGATGTAATACATTTATTTAAAAAATGAAAAATACTATTCAGTTATAACTAAATCATTTGAATGTCTTTAAATTTCATGCGCATATAAAAATGGCTTTGTATAAAAATTGACTCTGTACAACAATTTTATTGTTATTTTTTTAAAGAACTCCTTTAAGTTTTATTTACCATATATTTCCGTATGTAAGCCAAGTTATCAATGGAAAATCATCTAAAATCAAAAAGCTATATATTAGCCAAATCCATGTATATGTCAATGTTAAACAAAAGCGATAAAAAATTTGGCAAACAGAATCTTAGCACTTTTTTTTTTTCCATAACTGATAAAAAAAAATTCATTCCCAAAAAATATTGATATTTTTAGATATCTTCGGTAGGTCTGCATTGGCCTTATTTCTGTTTTTCAACAATCAAAATTCTTTCTAAATCCATCATTTAAAGAGAAACTTCACTTGAAATGTTCAGAATGGATATCATCTTAGGATGCAGATGGGACAAAGAGCTGTAATTTAGAAAACTTGACATTGTTGCTATCTCTCAATGGGTGAAAAAACTTGGCTTGAATTATCACAAAAAATGTTGCATCAATAATGAAAATAAGACTGTTAAAACTGAGGTTGGTGTCATTTTTGAAGAAGATGGCCATGATGATGATTGACGACATTCATCCTGGTGTAATGTATGAATGAAAGAAAGCAATTTTAAGATGTTTCTTGAAAGTACTGATTAATGATTTGCAGGGGTGGGGAAATACATAATTTTGATCGCCAGTGGCGAGTGGATTTTCTGGCAAGGCGAGTGCATTTTTAGTTTTTGAAAAACGGTAGGCAATAGAGACATTATCAGAGATCCTTTTTCAATCTAGATATTTTAACTTTCCAAATTATTAGTGTAAATATGGTACTAAGTTCTAGCTTATATTAAGCTTGCTTCTGTTGCATATATTTCTTAATTTTACAGGAAAAAAAAGAATTACAAAAATGTATTATAGCAATAGTAATTTCCTGTGCGATTTTGACATAACTATTTTCAGCTGTGCGAGTGTTGCATCTTGCAGGCTGGTGAAATAAATCCTTGGCTGGTAAGATTTTTGAAAAATTCCCCACCCCTGATGATTTGGATTGTAAAAGATGATTGATGACTTTTTTTCATTATAAAAGAATGGTGTATTAAAGTAGTTTTAGAAATTTGTAAATATTTTTCATATTTATTATCTTTTGTTTTTTTGAATATCAAATTTGAAAATTTTCTTATATTCGTGTATTACCGTCCTCCTACTTTGGAGCCCAAAATGTCTTGGCTTGCATATGGAAATGTATGGTAATACAAAATATTGCAGAATATCTCAAAATAACCTAAAACTGATTTCATTTTAAATTTTAACAATCACTTTAAATTATAACAGCCAGTTGTTTAAGTCCTAAATGAATAAATAAAAATTTATTAAAAATATGTATATTTATCAGTGCTGATAATTTGTTTCTATTTAACTGAAATGTATATAAATTTCAAATATCTATAGGTAAAATTATGTTTTTAGTAATTTATATTTATTAAAGGTCTTGTTATTTTATTATTAACACCAAGATATTTGAAATGTTACAAAATAAATAAATAAATCCATCAAATTATTAAAAGAAAAAAAAAAGACTTACAAAAAATGAAATATCAACTTTAGTTTATGTTCAATTTGATTTCTATTTTAAAATTTGAATAATAAATATATTGGTTTTTGACCTAAAATTTATCTGGATATTTACTTTTGAGCCAAATCAGTTTTATTACATCTCTATTTTGAAGATTTTGTAAGATTATAAAATTTAAAAAAGTTATTTAATCATTATTAAAATTTTGTTCATTAATTTTAAACTGGTGTATTGATTTATGTAATTGAATTTTTATTTATAGTAAACACAGGCACTAACTTAATCGGGATGACAGGGACATCACTAATTTCACACTGTTACTTTTGTCTTAATAATCATAGTGATTAATTAGGAGAAAAAACATTTATGAGCTACTGGCTTAAGTATGTCTAACAACCTCATTCGTGCACCTAAAGTCATTGCCTATGCTTATATTTTTATTGAGTTTATTAATATATTATTTGACTGCAATCCTACCCTCCCCCCATACACACAATCACCACTACCAAAACATACATACATCCTTAGATGGCTAGTTTTAAGTAAAATTATTAATTGAGATTTATTGATGAAAATATTGATTAATTGATTAGGTTTATTTAATTTTTTTGTAGTTAAATTAATAAAAAAATTGAATGTAAAAAAAAGTAGTAATATTTCTTAATGTTACATAGAATTTGAATAGATTGTGAGAAAAATTTTGAAAAAGTTTCAAACTACTGTTATTTTTTTTTCCATTTAATATGAAAAAAAAAAAAAAAAAAACAGGTATTTATATGTACATTAAATTTATCAATTAAAATGGTAACCAGCTAAAAGATATGCATTTTTTTCAAAATTTATTTTGCTCAGCACTGCATATATATATATATATATTTATATATATATATATATAGAGAGAGAGAGAGAGAGAGAGAGAGAGCTATTCCATCTCAATTCAGGCAGGCTGTACTGATATGCGTCAATTCACAATCATAGATTTAAAAAAAAAAAAAAAATATATAGTAGTTAGAACTAAGTGATTTATAAAATTTCCTAAAAGGATTTTTCACTAAAAAATTTATTTCTGTGATTACAGCATTTTAAAGTTTATGATAAAATTGACAATTTTCAGAAAAACTGAAAAACTCTTCATTTTGAAATGAACACAATATCAAACATATTCAGTCAATTTATTTTTTATAAACAGTTATTAAACTGAATTTTACTTTAGTATAGTTTTGAAAAATATAATGACATTTTTACTTAATTAAAAAAAAATAATAATTTTTAAGTACAAGAAATATAATTATTACTGAATTTAAGACTTTTTTTCAGAATGAAAAAATATTTTAAAGCTAAACATTGATGGCAATCCAAAGATTTTAATAGAAGTTTTACAGCAATTTTTATTTTAACTCTGAGGTGCATACAACTTTTGTAATTCAATTTTAAATAATGAAAAAAATTGTAAAATTACTACTTTTGAAATGCAATTTCTCAAAAAAAAAAAACATTTTTTAAAAAATCTGATAATATGCTCAATTGATACCTTATTAGTTTCTAATAAATACCTTTTAAGCAAATCGAGTGTTTTTGCTTAGAAAATTTTATATGATTTTTTGAAAATAACATGTTGTATGTATTTTTCAAAAGACCACAAAGTCAAGCTCTTCCTTATTTAACCGAACTTATAATGTAATTAATATTTCAAATATACAACAGTAGTACATAATTATTACTGTTAAATTATAGCTAATCATTTGCTTAAGTTTAAAATTGTGTAAAATACAGCCACTAAATAGAATTAGTATTGATCATATGTCATTTCATTCCATACTCATAAATGTATTAAATTCACCTACAGTGTGTTAAATATTTTGTTATATAATATGGATATAATATAATAATATGCAAATACATACATTACAGAAGAATTAGATTTTTTTTCTAGTTTTTTTTTTTTATTTTTTATTTTTCTTCAAAAAACCAGAAGATCAAGCTTTTTCTTATTTCTCTGAATTTATAATATGATTATTTTTTAATGAAAAAATAATAATATGCACATAATTATGGCAGATAAATACAAGCTAATCTTCAAAAATTTCTATTCATAAAATTATATAATCCAAACCCCTTTAAAAAAAATCTGTGCTCATAATGCATTTGACTTTGCTGAAAATTGGTTACTAATACTGCCAAATGAAGTACAAAGCTACCACTGGCAAAATACTCAGATATTGTTATTTACCTGCACAGCATATTTTAAAGGAGAAATAAAGAGTTTTATCGTAGTTTCTGATGGTGTAACTCTTGATAAAACTCATGCTGTTTGTGGCATAAAAAGAGTAAATAAAGAATTATTTAAGTTATACCAATTACAAACACTGGAATCAACTGTGTATATATCAGATGGACCTGGAGAACATTTTAAAAACAAGTATCAGTTTTATAAATTGCGCAAAAATAAAATTTTACTAAAGAAGTGGATATTTTCAGCTACTGGCCCTGTTAAAAGTGATGTGATGCTATTGGGGAGTGCGACAAGCACTACACAACAAAATTTAATCTCCGAAAGGAGCCAAAAGCTATCCGAGATTCTGTCTCATTTGTTGCTGAACTGTCTTCTCTGTTAAAAAATATCATTCTACTCCATCTAGACAAAAATATTATTCAATCCTATAGAACTAATAATAAGAAAGAATATGCTAATGTAAAATCTATTGTCGGTATAAGATCAAAACATTATTGGGTGATTGAAAATAATGAAGGTTATATGGGACGAGCAGGTAAAAATGAATTGACAAAAGGTGAAACCTTCAGCCAAATGAAAAGACAATATTCAATACATGGTTTCCAAATTGGTGATTTCATTGGATGCATTTATGAAAATAATTGGTGGATAGGACAAATCAATGGTATATCAATCACAAGAAATAAATGACATTAAAGTATCATTGATTCATGAACCCCCCCCCCCCCATGGTCCATAACTAAAGCATTCAAGTGGCCGGAAGAATCTGGAAAGAAAAAATATAAATGTGCATTATTATTGGAAAATGTGTGCTTATAAAAACAGAAAAACCAGTTCCAATAGTACTATCTGTGTGACTTCATACTTTCAATGATAAGGAGTTAAAGTTAATTTAAGAAATCTTCACTACCTAATTCTTCTGTAATGTATGTATTTGCATATTAAATTATTATATCCATACTATATAACAAAATATTTAGCACAATGTAGGTGAATTTAACACATTTATGAGTATGGAATGAAATGACATATGATCAATACTAATTCTATTAGTGGCTGTATTTTACACAATTTTAAACTCAAGCAAATGATTAGCTATAATTTAACAGGAATAATTATGTACCAGTGTTGTATTTTTTAGTTTGAAATATTAATTACATTATAAGCTCGGTTAAATAAGAAAGAGCTTGACTTTGTGGTCTTTTGAAAAATACACACAACATGTTATTTTCAAAAAATCATGTAAAAATTTCTAAGCAAAAACACACAATTTGCTTGTAAGGTTTTTTATTTGAAACTAATAAGGTATCAATTGGGCATATTATCTGATTTTTAAAAAATGGTGTTTTTGAGAAATTGCATTTCAAAAGTAGTGATTTTACAAAATTTTGTATTATTTAAAACTGAATTACAAAAGTTGTATGCACCTTAGAGCTAAAATAAAATTTGCTGTAAAACTCCCATTAAAGGTTTTTGATTGCTACCAATGTTTAGCTTTAAAATATTTTTTTCATTCTGAAAAAAAATCTTAAATTCAGTAATAATTATACTTTTTATACTGAAAAACTAATTTTTTAATTAAGTAAAAATATCACTATATTTTTAAAAACTATACTAAAGTAAATTTCAGTTTAATAACTGTTTATAAAAAATAAATTGACTGAATATTTTGAATATGTTTGGTATTGTGTTCATTTCAAGATGAAGCATTTTTCAGTTTTTCTGAAAATTGTCAATTTTATCATGAACTTTAAAGTGTTGTAATGAGAGAAATAAATTTTTAAGGGGAAAATCCTTTTGGAAAATGTTATAAATCACTTAGTTCTAACTACTGTAATTAAAAAAAAAAAAAAAATCTGTGATGGTGAATTGACATGCCCTGCTTGAGCTGAGGTGGAATTGCTCTATATATATAGAGAGAGAAAACCATTAAGCAATACTTCAATTTAACATCTCTCTCTATACATATACTTATAGGAGAGATTAGGGAGAGATGGAACGTCTGCAGTAATGCTTAGAATAAGCTTTATTACTTTCTTCTATCTTTACTAGAAGAAAGTATTGGATTCATGAAAATTTTCGACTTCTGGTTTTCGACGGATTTATACGTTTTAGAAGGTCCTGAACACGTTTTGACTATTTTTAGAAAATGTCTGTCTGTGAGTCTGTCCGTCTGTCTGTCTGTCTGTATGTGACAAAAAATTTGTGGGCGCTCTATCTCAAGAACTAATGCTCGAAATTTAATAAAATTTTATATTCAGTTAGACCTTGATATGAATTAGTGCCTATTGGTTTTTGGTGAAAATTGGCCTGCAGGTGGCGCTGCTATACTACATTTTTCATGATTTACAGTATTGCTATATCTCAAGAACTAATACACAGAATTTCACCAAACTTCAGATTCTGTGACCCCTTGATATACAGAGACGCTGATTAGGTTTTGGTGTAAATTGGCCAGCAGGTGGCGCTGCTATGCCACGTTTTTCATGATTTTCATGATAGCTATATCTCAAGAACTAATGGACAGAAGTTCACCAAACTTCAGATTCCGCAGTACCTTGAGATACATAGTCGTTGATAAGGTTTTGGTGTGAACTGCCCTATAGGTGGCGCTGCTATGCTACATTTTGCACGATTTTTGCGATAGCTATATCTCAAGAACTAATGCAGAGAACTTCATCAAATTTTAGATTCTGTTACACTAGAATATATATAACATAATTAGATGCTGATTACATTTTGGTATTAACCTTGAAATAGGTGGTGCAGCTATGCTGCATTTTGCACGATTTTTCCGATAGCTATATTTCAACAACCAACGCACAGAATTTCATCAAACTTCAGATTTTGTTACAAAATGACATATAACATAATTACACGATGATTACGTTTTGTTATAAATCCTTCAACTAATGGTGCTGCTGTGTTATATTTTACACGTTTCTTTTAAACTAGCTACATCTCAAGAACTAATGCACAGAATTTCATCAAACTTCAGATTCTTTTACACCATAACATAATTAGACGCTTTTTTACGTTTTGGCATAAATTGTCCAAGATATGGTGTTGCTGTGCTACGTTTTGCAAATTTTTTTTTATAACTATATCTCAAGAACTAATGAACGAAATTCCTTCAAATTTCAGATTCTGTTAGGTCTTGACGTAAATAGATGCTTATTAGGTTTTAGTATAAATTGCCCAACATGAGACACTACTAAGCTCATTTTCTCAGAATATTAATTAAATTTTGCGTTTTAGGCTTTTCGTATACCAGAATCTCATTAGGCTAGGTCAAATGTTTGAGGAAATTCGATAGTGGGCAACTTTGGGCTCACCACGTTTTTTTTAATATTAAAATGTACTTATGAGATAGAAGAAAGTTTTGGGATTGACACATCCAACTAGTTTTTAATTTAGGACTCTTCCACCAGATGGCATAATCATTGCATTATGCTTGTTGCTATAAATCTTTTTAGTTGCAAGCAATTATGCGGTTGCACCAGTGGCATGGTCATTAGCGCCAGCTGCTGCCACACCGAGGGGACCTGGTTTGAATCCGGAATGGACATGGATGATGTGTTGTCCCTTTGTAGTGTAATAAAATTTATGTAATGGATATGTGTAATAAAAAATTGTTCTGTATTTTCTCTGTTTCTGTGTATGATGGATCGATTGAGGCGACTGCTATAGCAGCTGTAGGCCTCAAAGCAATGTCAAATCAAAGCAGTTATGCGTTTTTGACTTAAAAAGACTATTTTACAGTATTGAAAATAAAAAACTACTCAGATTTTTAATGAAAATTTTCAATCTCATTCTTTGTTGATAACTTAATTGTTTTTAATATTTTGTAAAATCTGCAATATGCCTTTTATAAATGAAATATTAAATTTAAAAATCATATTCTTGTTGTAAAACTTTTTTTTCTCTCTCTCTCTGTTTCTCTCTAAAGAAGTATGGGACACTATGACTGAAGGAGGGGTGAGACATATTTTAACTTTCTTGAATGACATTTCTATCCAAATAATTATGTTTAATTGCATTGATTTTTTTAGTGTTTCATATTTATAAAATTATCTTGCTTTGGAGTTAAATAATGTAACAAATAAAACTTATTGTTTTGTAAATTAAAGTACTATATTTTCTTACTCATACATTATCAGTGTCAATTATTAGTATTAAATATTTATATTTATTTCTATAACATCAATTTTGTTAGATTTTTTTTTTTTTTTTAATAAGATATACTATTTTGAAATATTTATTGAGCTGAAACTGCAAACTTTTATTTTGGCATTGCTATACAGTATTTGTGAGCAAGAATGAAAAAATAAATTTCATCTTCCCGCAAGAAACTGACTATCCCATACATCTAGCAAAATAATTGGTAGCACTAATCAGGCACAAGCATATTTTTCATTTGATTTCAATTTTACAAAGTATAATATCATTTAAAATAAAAGCTGTGATTTACAATAAACCATAGGAGTGTAAGTGTCACATGTCTTTGACATTTTTTGATTATGTTTTAAAAAAGATTAATATGTACAGTAAACTCCCTCAAATCCACAAAGCTTGGGACCAAAGGTTGTGCGGATTTTAGAATTTTGCGGATTTCTGGTCATTGATTTGTTTACATTTTTCAATCAGTAATTTGAGTGCAATTAATAGTGTAATCGGAACTATAATGAATGCTTACAATATAATACAATATTAAAATAAGTGATAAACTAAAATAATAAAAATTTAGATAATTTTTTAAATGATTAAAATACTAATAGCAAAGGTCAAGTTAATAATCAATACTGAATGATTAGACATAAATATTCATTATAAAGATTAAATGTATTTTTCCAAAATTATTCAACAAAACTTGCTTCATAAAAGTGCATTACTAATTCACATCAAAATCATAAAATAAGGTTTTTTTTTTTTTTTTTTTTTTTTTAATTTAGCCTGACTTAATAGCCAAAAAATCTTGATTAATGCATAAATATATTTGGTAAGAAGATTCTTATTACCAGTGATATCAGCAATATCTTGAATTTTTTCAAAAAAAAAAAAAAAAAAAAAATTACTCTTCCTTCATGAAAAAAACATAGAGTATTATTAAGAAAATTTTAAATAAAAAAATATATATGGAATTGATACAAAACTAAAAAAATCAAATTTTGTCCCTATATCCAAACTGAAAGTTTCATTGTTTACATCCATAAAATATGTGTGGATTTTAGAGAGTTATGGATTTCTGGTTTGCGGATTTGAGGGAGTCTACTGTATTTTCATTTTAAAAATTTGTTCCATCCTTCACATGAGATAGGGATGGGACATTTTTCTTGTTAATTTAGTTGGTTTCCTAATCTAAAATTTTAATTATTATCATTAAATTTATAATTGTCTGAGCGAAGCGAAGTCTTATACTCAAAGTACGTAACGATATTAAAAATAAAAAAAAATTCTTTCGTCAAGCAAATCTCAAAAAGTACTTGTCGGATTTTGATTCTGTTTGTACCAATAGGTACCTATGAAGATAATCTGGTGAATGCACCACCTACGAAAAATTAGTTCCAAATAGTTTAAAAGTTATATTTAAAAAACTGATAAAAAAGCATAGTTTATTTGATACGTCACAGAAATTTGGTGTGCGTCATTTTTCACCGGCTGGATATTTTGGTAGAGAACCGAATCAGAGTGTATGGAGTAAATTGTTTTAGCGAAGCGAAAGCTAACACACATAGTACGTAATGATATTAAAAGTTAAGCATAATTCTTTCGGCAAGCAAATCTGAAAAAATACATGACGGATTTTGATTTTGATTGTACCAGAAGGTACCTATGAGGGTAACCTACTGAATGCACCTACTCTCAAAATTTATTCCAAATAGTTTAAAAATTATACTAAAAAAACTGATAAGTACGATTTATTTGCATACGTCTCAAATATTTGATGAACGTCACTTTTCACTGGCTGAATGTTTTTGTTACATTCCAGAATTTGAGCACATGGAGCAAAGAAAATACGCAAGCAATTTTTAATTAAATACAATAAAACATATTTAAATTTAAGAAACAAATTGGAAGAGAAATCTGTTTTTTAATTATTATTATATTATTTATTTAAAAGAAAAAAGCCATAATACTCAGTGACTTAGTATTCGGGGTTTTGCGATAATTTTTATAATAACATTTTGTAATCGCATCTTTTGCTTGGCATCTTATATATTTCACGCGTGCAAATTAGGAAAATTCTTTCGTATTTAAATAAAATACGAGTTTGACCATGAGTGCTTTAGATATTATTTTTAATCATAGATTATATTCTGTTATTTTGTTTACATAGATTACTTAATATTATTTCTCATTAAGCAACCTGTGTTCTCCGGCGATTATTGCTTTATTGCACACATTTTATTGTGGCTACATTTTATGAAAGCATACACATGACGCAGATGTCATACAAGCACCAAGTTGATGCGATTGCAACAAAATGGCGATTTCATGTCTCAGATGGTAACCCGTTTATTTTGTTCCATCACTTTATTTTAAAAATAAACAATGGTGGAAGCAATAAATATACAGTTATAAATAATAAACATAATAATAAATAGAATAAAAAGTATAAATATGACAAAAAATCGTATTAGAGAAATATTCAAAAACTTTCACCGAAACAAAGTTTCTACCAATTTACGGGAGAAGAAATCGCGCCACGTAGTGCATATATGACATCCGTGGTATATTTATACTTAAAAATAAGTATACACGTTCATCATTTCATTTATGTAACTGTCCATATCTATTCGCAACAAATATCTCTTTCTGAAGTCTCCACAGGAGGAAGGTTTATAAAAACGCCAAGGTAAAGGTAATATTGGAAAAGTACCATGAAATTAGAGCAGGTATATCATATAGTACGGATTGGGTTTGGGACAAATTTGGCGAAAATCATTTTTGAATATGGGTTACAAATATATTTTTCAATTATTTTGTATTATTTTAAAAATAAAATAATAATAATTAAAAACACAATTAATTAATAATGAAAGAAAAATTATTTATATAATTTGATAAAAAAAATTAAACAATTTATTAATAAATAAACAATAATAGCCGGGTTACCAGGCCATGCAAAATAACGATATTTTGGCACCAATCATGCGAAAGCAGCGCCGTGCAAAAGGGGGGCAATCGACCTGGTCGCGAAAATTTATCGGGAGCCAAATCTGTACTACCAACGTCATTTTTGGCATCTTACAAGAAAAAGTTAAGTGGAAGGGTTCCAAATTGAAACAGTTTCTTGGCGCAGTTTTCTCTTCGCACGCCCATGTGCGGAAAAGTTCTATATTCTTTTCTAGCATTTTGGCGAGCATTTTAAATTATTTATTTGGCATTAAATGAATCGATGTGATTTCAATATTCAGCTTTGGGTTTGAATTTTTTTTAATACTTTCCAACAAAGTTAAAAATTGTTTATGCATTTGGTTTGTCTGTTCGTCTGTCCTCGCTCTAATACCCGTAAATATGCACTTATTTTAATGCAATTGGTAAACCTTATTAACATTCCCTAAGCATGTTTTATATTGTATATGATTCATGTTAGATTAAAATTCCTTTAGAGGAGTGCCCTAAAGAATTTGATTACATTATTGTCTATGGTAAGAAATGTTTACAGAGTATTTCAATGACATTACCCTATTGAGATGGATTGAATCTGATATAAATCACCGAGTTTCACAACGATTACGTTAGAACAGGATATTCATAGCATTTTTAATCCATTTATCGGCACACACAAAAGAAATCAGCTACAATGCTGTCTTTTAGTAACAATTGCTGAGATGAGTTTTCAGTTTTGGCATGTGCTTTTAAATTTAACTATTTTTAGGTACGTTCGTAATTATATAAATACGTAGCATTACAATCGTCGACTGATCCGTCCGTCTGTCTACTTATCCGTCAGTATGTCCACATACAACAGCACAAAAACTACCCAACCGAATCGTTTGAAATTTTAAATATATATTTGGCGCCGAATTTTGTTGAGTCATTTAAAAGTATTCCGTTACATTATGGCCGATGGATTGAAATAATTTCAAGTGCTTTTTAATTACAACACCCGTAGAAACATAAAGAAATCGATATGCATTTATGAAGGGCACTAGAATATAAATTTTGTAGAATATGCCACAGAAAGAATACTTATTATTCATTTAGAGGGTACCATAAAAGAATTCCGAAGCATAATGTTATGTGGGGGGGGGGGCATTATTTTTTTCCAATCAACAGATTTTTATTATAGAATCATTTTCTCATTTGACATTACAAAGTCTTTTAAATAGTAATTTATTCAGGTAAAAGTGCATAATAAAGTTCACTTTGGCGTATTGAGCCTGCATGTTTTGCTGAAAAAATGTGTTCAAATTTCTAAATCACTTGTGATGATACTTTGACAGCTCAAAGATTATGCAGACGAGATATTCAAATCTCATGTCGTATCTTATGCTACAAATATTGCCAATTCCTGTTTTTTAACGCATGCTAAAGCGAAATATTGCTCAACTCCTTGAGAATGGGTTTGAAAAGAAAACAAAACAGCGTATGTAATGGCCAGCATGCATTACTTATTTAAATCCAATTGATCATATCTGGAACACATTCAAACGACGCATCGCATTCCTTTGTTGGCGTTTTCGCGATTTTTATGTACCACTTTTAAAGAGAGCCTAAATTCTCATCGAGAACTTCATCGCATCAATAGAAATCAAATGTAGATATTATACTCAGTGGCGCAGCCAAGGGGTGGTTTTGGGGTTGTTAAAACCCCTCCCAGAGCTAAGAAAGATCGCTAAATTGCTGCTTATATGAATTAAAACCAAATTTGATATTTAAGCATTTTGGTGTAGTTCAGAATCTGCCGCTTTGTTGAATCAGATTTTATTTAATAAAGTGGTTCAATTAAATGGCAAAAATTCTACTTAAAACTGTGAAAGTGCATACTACATGCATTAGTTAGGTAAAGATTGGTTATTTGAACTAAATTCCTTTTCTGATACGTATTATGCTAAAAGAATGGTGATTTTCTTCCACAGAGATACTCTTTAAGTATTATACAAGGAATATTCAAATTAGTACTGATTCTATTAGACGGCGATTCAAATAAATGGCAAACATCTTTATCAAAAAATCAACCCCCCCCCCCCCTAGAACTGAATCCTGGCTGTGCCACTGATTATACTGTTATATGTATTAACTATTCTGTATTAACTATTTAAGGGGTTCACACACCATATAAAAAATTCTCTCTTTCTTTTCAATCATCATGATTTGTGCCATTTTTACGTACTAAAATTGGTGTGGAGTGTCTGTTTAATTTCTTGGCGTAATTTCAAAGAGTTCAAAATCCGATGCAAGATATTTTAGTGTTTTATTACGTGCATTACTTTTAACATATTGCGTACTTTCAATTTAATAACCACGAATGGCTGCTTTGCATAGTTTGCTTCCCTCTTTTTTAACCGTGTTTATGAATTTATATAGAATATTTTGTAATTGTATAGTTCAATTTGGTCATTTTCGTCATTTGAACTTGTGGCAGTACATGATCAATTAAAGGTAGCATCATATTTTTTTTCTTTTATTTTTTGCAAGTTATTATTAAATCTTTATGTTCTCAGCAATATTGCTCAGACTAATCCCTCTGAGGGAAGTCCTAGTGTATTAATATATGTTAAAATGTTTCAAGTTATTATTCTAAAAATTTTCATTTTGTCCTAGTAAAACATAATTGGTTTTTTTTTTTTTTTTTGGTAAAAATTGTCCCATCCCTGTTTTCCTCTAATATGAGACTTATTAGTGTATGTATAAGTATGAAAAATATTTCCTTTACTGACATTTTAATTTTTTTTTTTTTTTTTTTTTTTTTTTTTTGTGAAATGAAGTGAATATAAATAACAATCAAAAACCTTTATTCTTAGATAATCTAATTTTTATTTTTATTTATTAGATATACTAGTGGTATTGTTTTATTGAGTTCATCTGATGCAGTGACTGAAAAATTAAAGAAATCATTTCAACTTGCCAAAATACAAAGGAAACCTCATCTTGTTTTCTGGTACCAATTTTACTATTCCTTTACTTATAGTGTATCACTTTTATTTTACTCAGTTAAATCTAGCATTTTTACTTTCTACTATCTTTACAAGAAAAAAGTATTGGATTCATGAAAATTTTCGAAATCCAGTTTTCGACGGATTTACACATTTTAGGGGTCAGATATCCCCAAAAAACATGTTTTTACAAAATGCCTGTCTGTGAGCCTGTCTGTCTGTATGTGACAAAAAATTTGTGGGTGCTTTATTTCAAGAATTAATGCATAGAATTTCACAAAACTTTAGATTCTGTTAGACCTTGGTATGAACTGTTGCTGATTAGTTTCTGTTGTATGTCCCTCAACAGGTGGCACTGCTATGTTGCAATATTCACAATTTCCACAGTAGCCATATCTCTTGAACTAATGCATGGATTTTCATAAAACTCTATATTTAGTGCTGATGGTGGATACATGGTGCTGATTATGTTTTAGTGCAAATTGTTCAACAGGTACAGATAGTGCTGCCATAGTGCATTATTCGTGATTATCACAGTAGTTCTATCTCAAGAACTAATGCATGGAATTTTCTACAATTTCAGATTCAGTTAATCCCTGAAATAGGTTAATGTTGTTTAGTTTTTGGTGTAAATTGCTCTTTCTTAAAATATTTTTCTTAAAATTGATTTATCTGAATTATAGTAGATGTTTTAAATCAAAATGCACTCAAATGAAAACACAGTATCATTTTAAACCACTTACAACACACTTTTTAAATTTTTTTGTACAAAAACTGCTATTTATTGACCCAGAATGACATAATTTTGTGTTCTGAAAGTGCAGTAAGCAGATCTCAATTTTTGCTGGTTCTAAAAACAAAATACATGCACTATTACGTTTTTTTTTTTTTTTTTTTTTTTTTTTTTACTTTTTACACTTTGCTTGGGGTTTGGCAATAGGAAAGAAAAGTTGAATTTTTTAGACACAACAGCACTGAAAAGAAAAAAAAAATCGCCATACTAAGATAACAATTGCTTACATCTCAAGATGTAACTCATTTATCTGAAAATGAAAAATAAGTTTGTTTGCAAATCACTTCATTAAATATGCCTGCACAAGCATCATGTTTTCATGCTTAAAAGTGATTCAGAAAGTTTTCACATTTTTCAGCAGAGGAAAATATTTTTTGAAGAACTGCCTTAAGAAGAAAGAAAGATGATAGACACACCAAGTGCCATATATGAAAGCCATGACATTGCATATTTTATTTACATTGGTCGGAAGGAATAGGAAAGAAAAGTTGATGTTGTTTTTTGTTCTTTTTTCCTCACAGTGAAAAGTAAAATTTATTTATTTATTTTATTTTTATTTATTATTATTTATTTTTTCGATTATTTGCTATGAAAGATGAAATACAGTTTCTCAAATTCAAACCAAATGTTTATTATCATATAGTGTGTAAGCCAAGAATATTCATCATATCTTTTTAGCTCTAAAATGGGGGGGAGGGCTTATATATGAGTCTAAGAAAATCTCAATAAATGATATTCTTAAATGAAAAAGTAAAAATTATACGTATATATATATATATGGGTGATTCTCAAAATAGGGGACGATTTCAAAAATGAAATTTTAAAAAAATTACTGTTAGCAAAATTTCTGAAAAAAATAGGTGTTGTTAATATAGATTAGGTATACTTTCCATGCAGTCAGCAGAGCTAAATATTAAAAAATTAAAAAAATAATTAGTATTTTTGATCCATGCTAATGACAAAACAAATTGCATGGAATAAATATATTATGAAATTTTTATTTTCTTCCTGCTTAAATATTTTTTTCTATATTTATTAGCCTTCCTTTTCAGCAAATGATTTCCATTTTTACATATATACATATAAGGAAAATAAAAGCATTACCAAAGAGCAAACTTTGTTACCTGAGAAACATTCTGACACTAACAATGTAAGAAGCTGTCTTAGTGATTTTCCTACAGATTTAATGCATATTTTAGGGATAATAAATGTAATACCTAAATTTATACGTAAAATTAAACTTTATAAAGTATACAATATAAGCACTGGTTACATTTATGTACATAGGAGCCTTTAGCATGGACAGAAAAACCATGCTAATGACACTGATATCTGTCCATGCTAATGACAAATTTAAATTTAAATAAGATTATGAGCCATAATATAATCACAATGCAATAGTCCTTTCTGGGTCTTTTTAAAACAAAAAAGTTCTATGCAAATAAATAAAATAAAAATTTTAACTATAAAATAAACATGAAAATTATTATCCATTCTAATGACATACAATTGATGTACACCCCTAATACTCAACTTCTATTCTTAAAATACAATACATGCTTCTATTTTTTGGCTGGATAAAATGGCTACTTGTTGCCATGGAGAAAATTTATATTTTCAATCTATTGTCATATGTGAAAATAAAATTTTGATTAATAACCAGCTGTTATAGTATGACCTTGTTTTGAAAATCGAATATGGAGGACAAACTTTAATTCTTTTTTTAACTACTATAGTTTTATTTTTTAAAAGAAATTTATTGGATAAATCCTCTCCTTGATTAATATAAAGAAGGAATAACATTTGTTTATTTTATAAACATGATATTAACTCTTAAAAAATGCTAGTATACACAAGGCACAGCTGCTGTGGACATCCATACTAATGACATTTTGAATCTTTATTCTGTTATTTTAAGGTGTTTTTAACTAAAAAGTGAGTAATTTTTTAGTGCAAATAATGAATAATATTAAGAAAAACATATCTAAATATAAAAACATGACAGAAAACCTCTCAATTTTTTTTGTATGCCGAAAGACCTAAATTGTCCCCTATTTTGAGAATCACCCATATATATATATATATATATATATATAGAACCATTAGATAATACTACAAATCAACATCAAACTATGGAATAACACCTTAATAACAAACTATATCAAACATATATATAAAGTCTGAGCTTTGGATTTTTCCAAACTTTAGGTCATCAAAAATATTGATTTTCTAATAAAAAAGAAAATTAATTTTCCCTATTTTAAAAGCAAAATATGACATTCATATATTAAATATTGCTTATTAAACATTAAACATTTATTTAAGAGAACATACAATTTAAGAACAAATTGTAACTTATTTAACTATGGAACATGTTGCAAGTTTTCAATTAAAATGTGCTCCTTTATTAATATAGATTTATCATTTATTAAGAAGATTCTCTTTTATTCTATGCATAGACATGAGTTAAGATTCTGTAATAAAGCTTCTCTGCTCTAGATCTTTTTTTGTTTGAACAATTTTGTTTTTCCTTTCTTTTTTTAAATACTGCTGCTGAAAAGTTCAAACTTAAGATTTTGCACTGTACTAACTAATTTCTATAAGCTCTTTAAAACTCCATTCTTTTACCATAAAAAATGATATCAATCCTCATTCACTATCCGAATCATCGTCAAAATTTCCTAAAATCACTTTCTTTTATTGGTACATCAGTATGAGTACAGTAGAACCCTGGTTATCCGAATTATTTTAAAATCGACTTAACCGAAAGAACTTAAAATTCTTTTTAAATGTGAAAAAATTTTATTATAACGCTATTTTTACCGATGTCAAATGACACCTTTAAACATATTTTGATTTATGATTATTATTTTATTTGTAAGATTTAGATTAAAACAAGTCTGAAACGAGTCTGCTTTTGGATAACTGAGGTTTTACTGTATTGACAATGTTTAATTCATCATCATCCCAAACACCATCTTCTTCAAAAAAATTTCCTTTCAATTCCATTCATTGCATAATTCATGCAACACTTTTTGAAAGATCAAGTGATCATTTCTTGTAGTAATTCCAGCCAAAAATAGCTGGTTTTATTTTTATGAACGAACAAGTCATAACAGATTGAGTAGGGCCTAATTAAATAGATTTGGCAGAGCAGTAAGACAAAATAGCACAGATCAAAAATTTCGAAGAATGCATTTTTTTCTGTTATCTAAGCATAAAAAAGTGTTAAGTTTTCGTTTTCTGAATTTTTCATCATTATTTTTTAACATTGAGATGTATAAACGGGTTTCCAATTTTGGATGATTTTTCATATGAAAAGTTGTGCACTCTGTTTATAGATGGAAATATACAGTAATAATAATCTCTTTAAGTTGGATTTATTTTGTTATTATATTAAACAATTAATAGAAACAATCAAAATATTATTAAATGAAACTTTGTAACAAAGCCTATTTTATTGAAAGGAATTTTCTGAAGAGGCTTGTTTTATAGAAAGGAATTTTGTGAAGTGGCCCAAAATTGGTTCCAAATTTTGCCTGAATTGAAATATATTGAAATGAACTGCTGAGAATAAATTAATTGTATAAAAATATTTAAGTATTTATAGCTGAGGACAAAAAGCAGCTACAGCTATACAATAAACAAGAAACTGTTATGCTAAATTTTGATTTAACTCGTCTTATATTTATTCTTACTATTATAATGGAAATTAGGATGTTATTAAATTTAATCAAAATCTGTTCATTAATTTCTGAGGTAGGAACAGATGAACATGACACTTTATTATTAATTATTAGTATACTTATGCTATATTCACAGCATTTTTATAACTATTTCTGCTTTTTTCTTTGTGTACATTTTGTTTTCTTTTTTGGGATCAAGGGCAGTGACTTTGGGGTATCCTGTTGTGCCTTACAGAAAAGAAAGGGTTGGAATAAAATTTGAAGAAACTGGAAGAAATGTGACACGACAGGTATTTTGTTTGAAACTTGGCAATTAGGTTTCTTTTCATTTGATATTTAATTTAGTTCCATGTTTAATATTTTATCTTCTCTGTGTTTATTAATTTTTCTGGAGCAAAAATTTTTCAGAAACTAAAACTATAAAAACAATAGACTTCTAAATTAATAGTTTAGTATTATGGAACAATATTTTGAATACATTATACTGAATGATCAGAAAATAACAAGCAAGATTTAATAGGTGGTAGTGTGAATCTAAACAATCACTTTTCGTCATAGAATATGTGTCTGGAAATGGCACATTTAAGCAATGGTGAGGTGATGGAGAAATTTGTGAAAGGTCCTCTGAAAGACAACATATAAGTGCCAGTAGAAGGCTTTTATATGTCATTTCAACGCACACATTCTATGACAAAAACTACTTATTTTGGTCCCCTCTAGCACTTTTTAAAATTTGACCAGTTATTTTCTGATCAACCTATATAATCCAAGTTAAACACAAAAGATTCCTAAAAGTAAAACACCAGTTACGCTATCATATGTGTATTCTGTCATCTTGATATTATATCAGTAAATAAAACTAGATTATGTATATTTTCCTATCTGCACATTCTACCTTATTTTATGTACTTTTTTTCTTCACTTTTTAAAATTTCTCTCTCTCTCTCTCTCTTTTTTTTTTTTTTTTATGTGTACTATTTTTATCACTGATCATAGCAAGAAAGTACCAAAAGCTTTCTTTTTGTATGGATCATTGTATTTAATTTTTTATGTGTGATATTCACCTTGCTTGAGTGTTTTAGAGGTGAATATTGATGAGCATGCTTGTTATGTTTGTTGAATTGATAAAAACCACTGTGGATGTTAATTGTAAAATTGTTAATTCAAATGTTTAAATTTTAATTATTATTAAAGAGAGGGGGGAAAAGTGAGAATTTGAGCAATCTTAATTTAGCAAGATTCATTTCACTTTTGAAAATATTTTAAAGACTACACTTTATGACAGTAGTACAATTTACTAATAAGTAATTAAAATTTTTAGTAGCATAGTAAATTGCATTATCAAATATCAAAAGAATGGATCTCCACCAAGTTTTTTTAATAAATCATGAAAATGTTGTTTCACACATAAGAGTATATGGAATTTTATTAAATTTGCCTTGTTCTTTCGTCAAATTTGGCCACTTGTCGCATAAGTTAGTGATAATTTGGTGCATGTGTGCCAGTATATGTGGTCACATGAAGTTTTAATATTCATGAGTATATATACTTCAGTGGTTCTCTGTTTTTTTTTTTTTTTTTTTTTTTTTTTTTTTTTTTTTTTTTTTCTATTTAAAAATTATAATGCCACCATGAAATGATGTTGTATCATGAAAGAAACTAAGGTTTTTGCTTTATGTAATACACTAGCAGGCTCCGCCCGCTATGCTGGTCAGTATCTCTAAAATAATCTTGAATCAAACGAAACATATTTAAATAAACAATCTTAATATCGAATAAAATACCCACAATTTTTGTCTGATTTATGTAATCTTACATTGGTCAGTTCAAAGTTCATTTTGACGACAAAATACCTCTAAAATGACTAAATAACTGACAAAAAGTAATTCAGATTTTTTTAGTAGGTTTTTTTTATCTTGAATTCCACTTGAATTGCTTCTACCTGAATTTGCTTCTGAGGTATGGTGAAACATGTTATTATTTTAGACCATCCGATGAACTTCCTAAAGGAAAGATATATATATATAGATAAGGATTCAAAATTTCAGGTTTTTGCGCCGAAGACACCGCCAAATTAGGAATATATGAAGTATCTCACCAAGTACTGGATTTAAAAGAATTTGCTTAGTACCATTCAATTAAGCATGAAAAAATGCACTAAAATATGCACAAAAAAATAATAATAATTAGTAAAATATTAATAAAAAGTCGAAATAAAAATCGTTTAATGACATTTTAAACACGTGAATCGTATTTAATGTCATTGAATGCGACATTCACGCTCATTCATTATTAGCATCTAATCTGATAGTTTGGCGATAATTTTTTGGTCGACGGGATAACCTAGTAGTACCGTTTTTTTATTAGAATGAATGATAAATTAATTGCAAATATTTTTTCATGATAATGATTTTTCTTTCACATTCAAAATATTTCTTTTTTAGGTACTTCTAGGTTATCCCATCGACCAGAATTTATCGCCAAACTATAAGATTAAAAAATGCCAATAATGGATGATCGTGAATGTCACATTCAATGACATTAAATGCGATTCACGTGTTTAAAATGTCATTAAGGGATTTTTATTTCGACTTTTTATTAATATTTTTATTAATATTCTACTAATTATTTGTTTTTTCGTTATTTAAAATAAAAATTATGTCAACATGTATAATTTGGCTTTTAGTTTGGCGATTTGTATAATTTGGCGAAATTGGTCACGGGATAACCTAGAAGTACCCCTTTTTAGTGATGGTAAAATAATTGCAGATGAAAAAGATAAGGCTAAAACACGATTTAATGTCTGCTTGGCATATGACTTGGCGGAGACTCGATAAGTACGCTAATTCTATCAACCTAAATATCCATATAGAGTGCAAATAAACAATTGGTTCCATTTGATTATTCCGTCGATCAATTTCGCCAAATTATACAAATGGATATAATTTTTATTTTAAATAACCAAAGAATTAATAAATTACTAAAATATTAATATAAAAAGAGATAAAATATCAAATTAAAATTAGTAGACGACGTAACAATTTGCAAAACATATTTAATGTCAAAAGAATGTAACATTTACGATCATCCATTATTGATATTTAACCTTATACTTTGGCGACAGTTTTTTGGACGATGGGAGATCAAGTAATGCCAAAAAATGTAAACAAATTTTATAAACAATAATATTGCCAATAATATTTAGATGCAGATATCATCTACGGATCACGTTGGCACGATTACAACAAAATTGCAATTTTATGCCTCACGTGGTAATCCAGTAATAGTCGTTTATTTATCAGTAAACTATTTCATTATTTTTCTTTTCTATTTAAAAATCATACAAATTGTTTTGTTCCATAATTACTAATTGAATTAATTAATTTATTATTAATATTATACCAGATTACATTTTCTTGGCAACGGGAAAGAAAAATGGTTATTTTTTATCGGAAAAACTTTAATTGATTCTGTATGAAAAATAATGAAATTTTGAATTATTAAGAAAAATATTTTATTAAATCAATTAAAAATTAGTCTATGTTCACCGGAAATAGTGTAGCTTTCCAACGGTGAAAGAATTTTTCAAATCTGTCAAGTAATTCCGGAGCCTATTCAATTCAAACAAACAAATAAACAATCAAATCTTTCCTCTTTATAATATTGGTATAGATTACTACCTAAATTACATTTTCAGAAATTATCATCCAAAGACAACCTTGTATCCAGTTCTTTGCGGGACCCTGTTTATCATTATATATATATATATACTACAAACATTTCTTTGTTTACTAAATGCAGTTCAAAATAAAAATGCATATTTTATTTAAAAACCACCTTTAAGTAAATTACGCTCATATTCAGTAACCTTTCCGAGATTTTTTGTGTAACCCTGTATATCTAAATTTAACTATTTATACTATTACCATTTATACTCTCCATTTAATCTGCATACATTTAGCGAAACTTAAAAGCACATATCATAATGCAAAATGCATTTCATCCATGCAACAGTCATCATCCATGATATACAGTACTTCGGATAGAATATATAATATTTGAAATCTTTTGTGTGGTTCTATAAATGCTATGCACTTCGTATTATGCATGAAATAACTTACATTAAGCCTCAGCAACATATATCAATTTGATTATACATGAAATCGTTTACCATAATTAAAATATATCGGAAACTGTTCCTCCCTTTATTCCTATGCAATGGAATTCTTCTGTCTGACCCTGTAAATGAATAGTAAGTGCCCTTTTCACTACATACTTTACAAAATGCATATTTTTAGTGCACTTTGTAAATGCATATAAATTTGAATATGTTCTACAGGCTGTAACATCGTTAAATTTAATTAAAACGATTTTCCCCCATAATGCCGTAATATAAGGAAATTTTTTGACTATCCCTGTAAATAAACTAATCATGGTAGAAACTTTATTTTCAATAGGTATTCGTGCTAGGTAAACGTTAAGAACGTCCAAAAATTTCATGGAAATCGGAGTATATTTACGAAAGTTAGAAAGCGACCAGGCAGACGGACAAACCGAAAGCATAATAACTTTTCAACCTTGTTCGAAAGTGTTAAAAAATCGAGCCAAAAATATATTAATCAGTGATTTTATTTTCCAACTTTTCCCCACAAAAAATTTCTTCCATTGATAATTATGAGTTTTGAATAAAAATATTCATTTGTATGTAACTTATAACTTATTAATTAGTATAAGTAAAAAATATTTCTGATTCATTTTAAATATGACGTCATTATTTATCTCGCTCCATTAGCTACTGATATTCATACCCCTTGTATTTTTAACGACTGCTATAAAGTACCTGTTTTATTTCAACTATGACGTCACATTTTCATGAGTGAACCATTTTATTAAAAATATAATTCTTTTTCATTCTTTTACTTTTAATTTATGTCACCATATTTTACATAAAGATTCCCATTAACTAAACAAATATCCTTGTTAAATGTATTATAAAAAATACACCTTTTATTTTTATTTCAAACATGACGTCATATTTATTTTCTTTTAAATTATTTTATTATAGTTTTTCGCGTGGAAGTTTTCTATTAAAAATTCATCGCCGCTGAAAAATTATTATTCCAATTTTTTATTTTCTTGGCAACAGGAAAGGAAAATGGTTAAATTTTATCTGAAAAATGCCTATTGATTTTGTATGAAAAATAATTAAATTTTGAATTATTAAGGAAAATATTTGAATAAAATAAATAAAAATTACCCTATTATTTAATCCGGACTTCTAACTTTACGTCTGCAAAATTTCAAAGCAATCGGTTCAGTAGTTACGGCGTGAAAGCGGAACAAACAAACAAACAAACTCACTTTCCGATTTATAATATTAGTAAGGATGTATTAAAATTTGAAGTAATGAAACAGTTCCAATTCACAAAATAATTCCTATTTGTTTTTAGGTCAGATAAATTATGTGACAAATTAAAAGTTTTAAGTACTTGATGACAAATAATCAAGGCCTTATATTTATTTATTTTTCTTTCTCAATAGGTTATAATTTTTTTCAATAATAACTAGTTTTGTTTTGCTTTGCTTTTGATTGATTTTTGCTTTTGATTGCTTTTGATATTGATATATTTTATTCAGCATTGGAATGGAGTTATTTCTATCTCTACATCTGTTGAAGTGATAAAAGAAGCTGTATATCAATCACTACAAGATGTTTGAATATATCATTAGATCATAATAGTATCAGTGTCCTCAAACATTCCAGTATATGTGAGTGAATTGTTAAATAAATACCTTAAAAATAATCAAAAATAGAATTTTCTCAATACCTAAAATAAAAAATAATGTTTTAAATTCATAACACTGGATAATACAAAATTTCTAGATTTTTGTGATACAATATTTCAAATTGCTGCCTATTTAATCAAGTTTTTGATAACAAGTGTGAAGTTAATGCAATCTTTCCACATTGAATTTGATATTGTCAAATTATTGCAGTAGTATTACGTTTTTCCAATTTTATACAAATGTATATGCATAAGCTTTCTTGTGTACTATTTTGTACTATAGTGAAAATTATTTTGTAGCCAGTATTAGAGACTGTTATCAGCAGAAGAGCATGTAAATTGAAAAAAATTTATCCTGTGCAAATTGAAAGTAGAATAATATCAAAGAATGAAGAGCTGTCTACAAGTTTGATTGAAATTGCTACATCTTCAGGTTGTAAATTTTATATATATATGTATTTTTTTTTTATCTTGTCATTATTTAAAATTATTTTTGAATGAAATATATATACACATACTAGCAGACGTCGCTCGCTACGCTGTGCTGGTCTGCCTATCCAGATGAATCTTTGATTTTTTTATAGTAGATTTTGTTATAGAACGACATAGCCCTGTGCAATTTACAAAAACTGTCATTGAAATTTTTTTTAACTAACAATGTAAGTCTCATCAAAATCCGTCTATTAATAGTTTTTATAAAGACTAATCTTTTATAATCGGTTTTCATGATTATAGAAACTCTATAATTCAGCAATGTAGAGCAATATGCAATATACTAAAGCCACCCCTGAAAATTATCTAATTTATAATGCAAGCTCCTTAAAAATACATGTAGAAGATTTTTTTTAAAATGAATAATATTCCACAAATGAGTTTTACTGATTTGAACTTTCTCAAATAATTTGATAAATAAATAACATAAAAAAAATATGAAACATGCTAGATGCTTCCAAAAAAATTATTCCATGAAAATATTTTGAGTAGGACTCGGGTTGTCAATAACCAGAACGAAATACCAATTTGTATTTTATGTTTAAAGTAAAAGTAGACAGATGTAACGTCATAATAATATTGATCATTAAAAATTTATGAAACAGAATGTTACTTTTAAATATCTCTGCTCAATAAATGCAGTAATTGAGTCAGAATGACTTAAATTTAAAGAATCAATGCAATAATGTTGTGATTTACGATTATAGTTACAACAACTGTAATTAATTTTGTACCAAAGCAATCTTGCAAAACTTAATTAATTTGACTTGTATTCCGATTATAGATTTTTCTTCATCTTAATTTTTCAGTTATTTTAATAAAAGTGCTATGTTGAAGGGAACTGTTGTCATACACGCACAACATTGGACAATCTTTTTGGACTCCAATTTGGCAAAAAACTTGTTTTCTAATACCAGTTACATACATATTTTTAGAAAGGGAATAATAACAATAAATAAAAAAAGTTCAATTAATAACTGTAAAACAAAACAATTTAAATAATTTTTAAAAAGAAAAAACTAAATAAATAATTTATTAATAAATTAACCACAACATCCGTGTGACCATATCAAGCAAAATAATGATACTTTGGCTCCAATTAAGTATTCTGATGCATATATAACACTGGCGTCAGAAGAAATTTCACGCCAATGTAGTGCATATATGACATCACCGCCTCTGCAAGCTATATACCAGTAGCTTGCAAGTAATTTTATTGTGTGTTTTCTGCGCTGTTGCTATAAATGACATTATAAATGCTGCAATTTAAAAGTTTGGTACGTTTACATTATATCACTCCATTGTCACCAAGCACAGAAGTTGGTGCATAATGAAACATTCAAACTATTTATCATCATTAGTGTGGAAGTAATCATAAAATATAGCATCTCAAAATTGCATGGTTTCGAGAACTATTTTATTAAACAAACAGGGCTTGAAATTCAATTTTTCGAAGGAGTGGAGTCTCCCTACCAACATTTATAAATCGAGGGGAGTTTGGCTGTTTGGAAGGGAGAAAAAATGTTTAAAACCCGTCATTATTTTATGTGCTATTTAAAGAATTACCAGAATACAGACATAAAAAATATCACTGAAGCAATTTTTATCAATAATTCAGAATAATTATGCGATATGTGTAAAAAAAACTTTTATATTGTCTAGTTTTTACTGGTGGTAAATTCCCTCCCGGTGCTAATTATTTTTGTCACAGATCTAATTATTGTTTTAATAATAATTAATAAAACTTCTAATTTAATAAATTTATATTTATAATTAATTGTTATAACCAATGTTATTTTTCTGTATATTAAATGTGCAAGATACAAATTTAATCATAAAATAATACTTAATTGAGTGTAGAAAATAAGAAGTATATTGTTTGCATTTCTTTAAAAAAGGGGCAAGTCAAATTCATCAGAAAAGACTTTCTTAAAAAATGAATACTTTGTTGAGTAAAGGGATTCTTTTTGTTTAATGAATGGCTGCTTTCAGGAATTGCACTCACTCAGAAAGATTTGGAACTGTCAGAAACTGATTTTAGAGCAGCAAAGAAAAAAAAAATAATATATTGAAGCAGAAAAATTAGTTTGTTGAACAGGAAAATAAACTCACCATAATATTATTTTTGGGGGGAGGAGAGGTTCCCTTTGACGAAAGTTGCATTTTTTCGCTATCTTTTGATGAAATCTGTCTTTTTTTTACAATCTTTTCACGAAATCTGCTGTTTTTTTGTGAATTTTCTGAAGAAATTTGCCGTTTTTTGGCGATCTTTTAATAAATCTCATAATTTATCGCGATTTTTTTTACGAAAATTGCCGTTTTTCGCGATATTTTCAGGAAATTTGTTGTTTGTAGTGTATCTGTTGTCGAAATTTGTCGTTTTTCGCGATTTTTGAACAAAGTTTGATGTTTTTTCATGAATTTTCTGAGGAAATTTGCCGTTTTTTGGCGATCTTTTGATGAAATCTGAGGGAAATTTGTCGTTTATAGTGAATCTTTTGTTGAAATTTGTCGTTTTTTGGAGGAAATTTGACGTTTTTTTGTGAATTTTCTGAGGAAATTTGCTGTTTACGCGCAATATCGCGTCTGTGGCATCACTGTTTCATAATTTTTGGAATTAAATGCGTTTTTTCTTTTTTTTTTTTTTTTTTTTTTTTTTTTTTGTGGGAAGGGAGGAAGGCGAAATTCCGAACACAATCACCTCTATTTCGTCGCGGAAAATAGAATGAAACTCGTCTATCGATTGCAGGAAAAAATTGCAAAATTTGTCAATCAGTCGCAGAAAAAATCGTGATTTTCAATGATTTTTCGCTGTAAAAAAACTCGCAAAATGTGTCGATTACTCGCACAAAAATATCATAAAATTCGCAAAACAGTCGTGGGAGTTGATCATAGTTTCAAAATGCAAAATTGGTTGGGCAGGAGCCTCCCGTCTGCGTAATTCTTTTGGGCGGGATTTCAAAATTTTGGGCGCGAATCCCGCCATCCCGCCCTGAAATTCAAGCCCTGAATAAAGAATATATAGAAAGTAAAAGAACAAACAAATATTTACAATAAAGTATTTGTACAATATCTCCATATAAACTACAGGCTTGAAATTGTAACTGTCCCTTAGCGCTACAGTAAATATCATCATTTTTGAGTAAACAAATGTAAGTTATAACATCAAGAATTATAAAACTTCAAGAAATAACAATCTTTGCAAACAAACAAACAAAAAAATATCAATTTGTTAAAAAGAAAAAATAGATGTATCGTTATATTATGAATACGTCGCCAACCTATTCAATGATGTAAATAATTTTAAAAAATGCATCCAGCAGTTCTTGAAATTAACCCTAGCATACTTTAAAAAAATCTGTTTTAAAAATGCCGTCATTTATTCTTTATCTAATTTTAATTTTAAATAACATTTTTGTTATTCTGTAGCCAAATATGTAGGCAAAGAAGTGATAAATTGCCAGATATTAATTCAACAATCGATTTTGACAACGTATATTTCTTTTGAGCTGTATAAAAATTGTCTCAATATTTAAATAAAAAAGTATTATTTTATATTATTTCTAACTGATTTTTTTTTTCTTATTTATATATTAAATAAAATCAGCAATATTTTTTTTTTCATTTTATTTTTAGAAATGTTCGTATTTTTTTCTTCATTTATAATTTATATAAACATTTCAATTCTTAATAATGGTGCTTAATAATAAGATAGCTTAATAATGGTGCACCAAATGAAAAACATATGCCAAATGGTATCCTTTTGTCCAAAATAAAAGAACTTTTCGTCATAATTTTATACCTGATATACATAGAACAATGTACTTTTTACGAAAATCTTCCTTGAAATAATATCTATCTAACAACATAAGTTATTTAAAAATCCCTTCAGTAGAATTGAAGGAGTAGGTGGAAAACTCGAAATTTCCGTTTGTATTTTATATATATAAGTAGATAAGGAATGAAAATTTCAGGTTTTTGTGCCAAAGAAATCGCCAAATTAGGAAAATGTGAAGTATCTCACGACCTACTTGATTTAAAAGAATTTGCTTCGTACCATTCGATTCAGCATGAAAAAATACACTAAAATATGTTATCAGTTGAAAAAGAACTACATAAGCCAATTTTTAAGGACTTTTTTTCAAGTTCGTTCTTTTTTTTACTCCCCTTCGGGTGGAATTTTCGAAAATACCCTCTTAGCAGTACTCAATGTTATAAGAAGAATTTTTACCCCAATTCAAGATTTTTGGTTCAGTAAATTTTTTTGTGCTGTGATTAATACAAAATCCAGACTTTCTTTTATGTATATAGATAAGGAATGAAATTTTCAGGTTTTTGCGTCGAAGAAATCACCAAATTAGGAAAATGTGAAGTATCTCACGAACTACTTGATTTAAAAGAATTTGCTTAGTACCATTCGATTCAGCATGAAAAAATACACTAAAATATGCTATAAGTTGAAAAATAACTACAAAAGCCGATTTTTAAGGAATTTTTTAAAAGTTCGTTCTTTTTTTACCCTCCTTAAAGGTGGAATTTTCGAAAATCCCTTCTTAGCGGCACTCGATGTTATAAGAAATATTTTTACTCCAATTTTCAAGATTTTTAGTTCCATAGATTTTTTTGTGCTGTGATTAATACGAAATCCAGACTTTCTTTTATGTATATAGAAGTATCCGAATAGATAAGGAACAAAAATTTCAGGTTTTTGTGCCAAAGAAATTGCCAAATTAGGAAAATGTGAAGTATCTCACAAACTACTTGATTTAAAAGAATTTGCTTAGTACCATTCGATTCAGCATGAAAAAATACACTAAAATATGTTATCAGTTGAAAAATAACTACAAAAGCTGATTTTTAAGGAATTTTTTAAAAGTTTGTTCTTTTTTTTTACCTCCCTTAGGGGTGGAATTTTCGAAAATCCCTTCTTAGCAGCACTCGATGTTATAAGAAGTATTTTTACCCCAATTTTCAAGATTTTTGCTTTGGTAGATTTTTTTGTGCTGTGATTAATATGAAATCCAGACTTTCTTTTATATATATAGATTCAAAATGAGTTAATACAATTTGTGTAATTTGTTATTGCAAAAAATTAAAGAATGTTTTTAAATGTTTCTTGCATTAATGCTTTCAATTCTTAATTAGCATTTATAATATTCTTTCTAAATTCAGTGAATAACTAATGTAATTTGCTGATTGTTTCAGTATATTTTAAAAATTAAATTTTTTTAAAAATTGTTTCAATATATATTTTAAAAAAATATTTAAAAGTTGTTTTAATATATTTTTAAAATTAAATAAGTAAAATTTATAGTTATTGAATTATTTTGAGGATACTTTTCAATTAGCCGTGTTTCAGTGTTATATATATACAGTACATACATTGTCAATATACACGTACATACATACATGGCCAAAGATGACTGGCCACTTGCAATTTTAGACATTATGTTAAATATCTAGAAAAATACACGAGGAATTATTCTGAAACTCACTGTGTGTAAACATAGTAGTACAGGTCATGTATTACCATGAAGATTTTCCCTTGAAACTCCATAGGGACAACAAATTGAACAACAAATTGAAAAAGAACAAATATCTTTTGGATAACCCTGTCAAAAAAAATGTAGCTAAATCATTCAAACTGAAGATTATGATTAAGTGGCTTATTGTAGTAAACTGTGTTCATTTTTATGAGGATAGCATGTATATTCGTAGACAAATTAGGGTTTTTATAAAAACAGTCCCAAATTTTTCCAAGTTTTTTGCTTATAATTTGCAGAGTTCATAGTATAAAATGTTGTTCTTTTCTGAAAATGAGGCACAATTATCCAACAATAATTAATCAAAATTGAAAAATAATAAAAATTGTATGAAAAAAAAGCAGGTTTGCTAAATAATTTTTCACTACACGTGTGTGAACACTGTAAAAATTTCATTTGCATATTGTGTTAGCTAAATGTATGGAAATTTTTTTGTAAAAGTCTCAAAAGCATAGCTTGAAAATTCTGAAAGCGATTGTCGATAGAAGAGTTCAAAATATGTTATTCCCAAAATGCAGAAAAAGATGAGGGACTGTATCCATATATCCATTGATTAGTGCTAATATAGACTACACAATATGGCATATTCAACTATATTTGGATATAATTTGCATAATGTGTTAGCTAGATGTATAGAGCAACTTTTGTAAAAGTCTCAAAAACATAGTTTGAAAATTCTAAAAATTATCATTGATAAAATAAGCTTAAAATCTATTGTTTTCAAAAGAAAACAAAAAGATGAGCAGCTGTATCCAAATATAGTAGTACTTATGTATGTGATATATTATGTATGTGATATTGAGACACTAATCAATTTATATATGGATGTAGCCCCTCATTTTTTTGCTTCATTTTGGAAACGACCGATTTTGAGCTTACTCTATTGGTGATCACTTTCAGAATTTTCAAGCTATGTTTTTACAAAAGTTGCTCTATACATTAAGCTAGCACAATATGAAAATGAAATTTTGATACCATTGACGTATGCTCAGTGAAAAATTATTTAGTAAATCTGCTCATTTTTCATACAATTTTTATTACTTTTTATTCTGATTGCAAGGTATTGTGTAAAATGTTTTGTCATATTTTGAGAAAAGAACATTATTTTATATTAAGAACTCTACAAATTATAAGCAAAAAACTTCTAAAATTTTGGGCCTGTTTCTATAAAGACCCTAATTTCTCTATGAGTATACATGCTATCCACATAAAAATGAACACAGTATATTACAATAATTCACTTAATCATAATCTACAGTTTGAATTTTTTTGCTACATTAGTTTTGACAGGGTTATCCTAAAAATACTTGTTCTTTTCCAATTGGTTTTTTTCAAATTTATGATCTATAAACAAAAATAATTACTCTACTTTATAAAAATTTATATGACTTATTTACACAATCCAGTCATATTAATGTGGCCACTTTGTAATTTTTGACATTCTTTAAATATCTGGAAAAATACATGAGGAATTATCCTGAAACTCCAAGTGTGTAAAAGAAATAGTACAGATCATATATTTCCGTGAATATTTTTTTTTTTCCGAAATCCCATAGGGGACTGTCAGCAGGGCCGTAACTACCGCCGGGGCAGCCGGGGCACTGCCCCAGGGCCCCCAAGCCTGAGGGGCCCCAAACTGATGGTTAAAAAAAACTATTTATTTTAGTTTCTAGTCTAGGTTCCTATAAAATGTCCAGCACATACCTAAAAGTTAGTAATAAAAAAAAAAAAAATCAAAGTGCTAGAATAGATGTTTTTGCTTGTCTGTCAATACACTCCTTACGCTTTGCATGCAAAAGGAGTTCTACAGCAGACAGCAAAATGTCAAGTCGAATGTGTCATGTCGCGCCAGCATGTTTACTGATCCCACTGAAGCTAGTATAAGGAAGAAAATGTAGACTTCTAATCGACTGAATAATATAAAAAGCATCTAAAAAATTCTAGAAAATCTTTCTTCTTACCTATACTAATAAATTAACAAATCGCTCTGTTTGTGTATGTCTGCGTATGTGTATGTGAGTGTGTGACTGCGATGGTTAGCAAAATCTACCGCACATAGAAGTCTGAAATTTTAGGTGAATATAGTCCAAGACAGGTCCTGATGCACCTGAGGCTCAGACTTTTAATATTTTAAGGGCCAGGTCCCTGGGCCCCTTACAATTTTTATGCGCCAAATTGTTAATAGCTTGACTCCTTTTTACCTAATTTTTCCGTTTTGAGGTACCTTTCTCCTTTTAGATATTTTCGCCTTTTTACTCTTCAGTTATGACCTTAGACTCTTGGGGCCCGTTTTAGGGCCCCTTTTAGTCTTTGTGATAGTAAATTGTTAATAAATTGCTTCCATTAATTTCGATCTTCATTTTTGGGATACCTGTTCCATTTAGATATTTTCAAATTTTTACATTCCTTATAAGACACTGGGGCCCCCTAGATAATCATAAGGCCGACCCAGGGCCCTTTGATCTTTTTGTGCGCTAAACATTTTTCACTCCCTAAATTTCTCACCTTCTTAGTGTAAATTTTTAAAGCTGAATCTTGGACTCTTATGTCAGGACCAACACCCTTATTATTTTATTTGGGCCCTGGAGCCCTTTTTTTTTAACGCTTACCCAAACAATTGGTGCATTTAAAAAAATATTATTCTTGCAAATAATTCATACTCTATGTTTAATTTTGACTAATTAAAGGTCTAAAGTGTTATGTACTAATACATTTTAACATGTTTTCATGTTTTAGTCTAAGAGCTAGCAACGTCAAAAATCACATCATTTTATCAAGGCTCATTTTTTAATATGTTTTTCCCTTTTATGGTAGAATACATTTGCAAGCGGTCTGGCAGTCCGGAGATGTTGTGTTTACCTGTGGCAGAAGAGGTTATGCAGGTCAAAAAACTTCAAAATCACGTCATTTTATCAAGGTTCATTTTTTAATATGTTTTTCCCTTTTATGGTAGAATACATTTGCAAGCGGTCTGGCAGTCCAGAGATGTTGCGTTTACCTGTGGCAGAAGGGGTTATGCAGGTCAAAAAACTTCAAAATCACGTCATTTTATCAAGGTTCATTTTTTAATATGTTTTTCCCTTTTATGGTAGAATATGTTTGCAAGCGGTCTGGCAGTCGGGAGACGTTGCGTTTACATGTGGCAGAAGGGGTTATGCAGGTCAAAAAACTTCAAAATCACGTCATTTTATCAAGGTCCATTTTTTAATATGTTTTTCCCTTTTAAGGTAGAATACGTATGCAAGCGGTCTGGCAGTCGGGAGACGTTGCATTTACCTGTGACAGAAGAGGTTATGCAGATCAAAAAACTTTTTAAAAAAACGTCATTTTATCAAGGCTCATTTTTTAGTATGTTTTTACCAAGCTTAAAAATTACAAGATATTACTCTTTGGATAGCAGACAACCTACAATTAACTTGCCAGACACAAATTCAGTTGCAAAGTTAATGCCAGACGGCTTTAAATATGGCAACGAAAGTGCCTGTTCCTAAAGTGGTTTATAATTTAAAAATTATAAGACCTCTTTACGTAATTTTATCAAGCTTAAAAATTACAAGATATTACTCTTTGGATAGCAGACAACCTATAATTTATTTGCCAGACACAAATTCGGTTCCAAAGTTAATGTCAGACGGCTTTAAGTATCGCAACAAATGTGCCTGTTCCAAGAGCGGTTTATAATTTTAAAATTATAAGACCTCTTTATGTCATTTTATCAAGCTTAAAAATTACAAGATTTTACTCTTTGGATAGCAGAAAACCTACAATTAATTTGCCAGAAAAAAATTTGGTTGCAAAGTTAATGCCAGACGGCTTTAAATATGGCAATGAAAGTGCCTGTTCCAGGAGTGAATTATAATTTAAAAATTATAAGACCTCTTAACGTCATTTTTTCAAACTTAAAAATTACAAGATATTGCACTTTGGATAGCAGATAACCTATAATTAATTTATTAATTAATTAATGTATTAATTTATTTATTTATTTATTTATTTATTAATATATTATTAATTGGTCTTATAATTTTTAAATTATAAACAGCTCTTGGAATAGGCATTTTTGTTGCCATATTTAAAACCGTCTGGCATTAACTTTGCAACCGAATTTGTATCTGTCAAATTAATTACAGGTTGTCTGCTATTTAAAGAGTAATATCTTGTAATTTTTTAGCTTGATAAAATGACGTAAAGAGGTCTTATAATTTTTTAATTATAAACCGCTCTTGAAACAGGTACTTATGTTGCCATATATAAAGCCGTCTGGCATTAACTTTGCAACCGAATTTGTGTCTGGCAAATTAAGTGTAGGTTGTCTGCTCTCCAAAGAGTAATATCTTGTAATTTTTAAGCTTGATAAAATGACGTAAAGAGGTCTTATAATTTTTAAATTATAAACCACTTCATTAACAGGACTTTTGTCGCCATATTTAAAGCCGTCTGGCATTAACTTTGCAACCGAATTTGTGTCTGGCAAATTAATTGCATGTTGTCTGCTATCTAAAGAGTAATATCTTGTAATTTTTAAGCTTGATTAAATGACGTAAAGAGGTCTTATAAATTTTAAATTATAAACCGCTCCGGGAACAGGCACTTTCGTTGCCATATTTAAAGCCGCCTGGCATTAACTTTGCAACCAAATTTTTGTCTGGCAAATTAATTGTAGATTGTTTGCTATCCAAAAAGTAATATCTTGTAATTTTGTAGCTTGATAAAATGACGTAAAGAGGTCTTATAATTTTTAAATTATAAGCCAAACTTGGAACAGGCAATTTCGTTGCCATATTTAAAGCCGTCTGGCATTAACTTTGCAACCGAATTTGTGTCTGGCAAATTAATTGTAGGTTGTCTGCTATCCAAAGAGTAATATCTTGTAATTTTTAAGCTTGATAAAATGACGTAAAGAGGTCTTATAATTTTTAAATTACAACCACTTTAGGAACAGGCACTTTCGTTGCCATATTTAAAGCCGTATGGCATTAACTTTGCAACCGAATTTGTGTCTGTAAAATTAATTATAGGTTGTCTGCTATCCAAAGTGTAATATCTGGTAATTTTTAAGCTTGATAAAAACATATTAAAAAATGAGCCTTGATAAAATGACGTGATTTTGGAGTTTTTTGACCTGCATAACCCCTTCTGCCACAGGTAAACGCAACTACCCCGGACTGCCAGACCACTTGCAAATGTATTCTACCATAAAAGAGAAAAACATATTAAAAAATGAGCTTTGATAAAATGACGTGATTTTGAAGCTTTTTGACCTGCATAACCCCTTCTGCCACAGGTAAACGCAACGTCTCCCGACTGCCAGACCGCTAGCAAACGTATTCTACCATAAAAGGGAAAAACATATTAAAAAATGAGCCTTGATAAAATCAGGTGACGAAAACGTTGCTAGCTCTTAGACTATTAGGGCCCTGATTGTATTTGTCAGTTGGCGCCTATGGGGCCCTCTATCATAGCTCCCTTAAAATGGTCGGACTCACTAGCTTTTTTTAACAACGTTTTAGGTCCTCCAACTACGACATGAACAACAAAAAAAATTTTTTATCTTCAGCTACCACTATTTATGAATATTAATCGCTTTCTTGGAGCCCTTGGTGCAGCTTCTTTAAAAATGATCCAAATTGCTTTCAATTTTATTCAACATAGTTTTAGTGTCTTCCCATTATTTTAATAACTACACAAATATTTTTATACCCAACTACATGCGAAATAAGTTCCTGGCCCTTTGGGGCCCGGTACAGGCCCCCTTGAAGTTTTTGTAATAATAAATTGTCAATAAATTGCTTCCTTTTAATCTGATCTTCATTTTTAGGATTCTTTACTCATTTAGATATTTTAATGTTTTGACATTATATTAATAACACTTTGTTCCCCTGTGGAATCATATGGTCCAGCCCAGGGCCCCTCAACATTTTGTGAAATAAACATATTTCACTTCCTATATTTGTGATCTTCTTAGTGCAAAATTTTAAAGTTGCCTGGGACTCTTCTTTCAAGACCAATCCAGAAAACCTGATGTTTTTATTCGGACCCTAGGGCCCCTTTTTAAACATTTGCCCAATCAATTGGTGCATTTAAAAAATTATATCATTCCAAAGAATAGTTCCTACTATATGCTTAATTTTGACTAATTAAAGATCTAAAACGCTATATACTAAAATATTTTAACATGGTTTCAAATTAGGGTCCTGGTTTTAACTGTCAGTTGGTCCCTACAGGGCCCCATATTATAGCTCCCTTAAAAATGGTCCAATTCATTAGTTTTTTTTTATCTATCAATTTTTTATGTCCTCTCTCTACCTATTACATGAACGACAAAAGAATTTCTCAGACTTCAGCTACCATTAATTTTGTTTTCAATTTCTTTCTTGAGGCCCTTGATGCAGCTTCTTTAAACATGAACCAAATTGCTTTCAATTTTATTTAACATAGTTATAGCGTCTTTCCATCATTTTAATAACTACAAAAAATATCATTATACCCAACTACATGAAAAATAAATTCCTGGCCCCTTGGGGCCCATTGAAGTTTTTGTAATAATAAATTGTTAATAAATTGTTTCCTTTTAATCCGATCTTCATTTTTAGGATTCTTTATTCATTTAAATATTTTAATTTTTGACATTCCATATAAGACACTTTTGCCTCCTGCGGAATCATAGGGCTCAGTCTAGGGGCCTTGAACATTTTGTGAGGCAAACATAGTTCACTTTTAAATTTATCCCCTTCTCAGTGCAAAATTTTTTTGAGTCTTGGACTCTTCTTTCAGGGACAAGATTCATCTCATCACATTTCATCCGCGGATAGGACTTTTTTTTAAACATTTTCCGAATCAATTTGTGCATTTCGATAAAATATTATTAAAATGAATAATTCATACCCTATGATTAATTTTGACTAATTGTAGATCTAAAGAGCTAAGTAACTAAGATATTTTAACATGTTTTCCTGTTAGGCCCCTCTTTTTAACTGTCAGTTGTCCTTTTTGGGCCCTTATTATAAATCCCTTTAAAATGGTTCAATTAACTCCTTTTTTTAAACAACTTCTTAAATCCATCAGCTACTAAGAAACCGCCATAGTCTAGCTACCACCAATTTTGAATATTAATCGCATTCTTGGGGCCGTTGATGCAATTTCTTTAGAAATGATCCGGATTGCTTGCAATTTTCTTTCACATTGCTTTAGCGTCCTTCTATTACTTTAAAAACTACAAAAAATATTTTATACCCAACTACATGCGAAATAAGTTCCTGGCCCCTTGAAGATTTTGTACCATAAATTGCTATTAAACTGCCCTCTCTTAATCCAATCTTCATTTTTTGAACTATTTTTTTACTTAGTTATTCCCATGTTCTTACATTCCATTTAAAAGCCTGAGACTCCCTATGGTCTCGGCTCAGGCACCTTGAAATTTTTGTTCTCCATGCATATTTCACCCACTTATTATCAAACCTTCTCAATGCATAAATTTAAAGTTGAATTTTGGACTCTTATTTCAGGACCTACACCCTGATGTTTTTATTGAGGTCCAAAGGCCTTTTTTAAAGCATTTACTCATTTTTTATGCATTTCTTTAAAATATTATTTAACGAATAATTCATATCCTATGCTTAATTTTGACTAATTGTAGATCTAAAGTGTTAATTGTTTGCTTAAGGTTATCATAACGTGTCCCAGGCATTGCCGGATGGGTCAACTAGTCTATTAATAAATACATAAAATCGAAAAAAAAAAAATTATCACAATCCATCTTTCAAAAGGTTTTTAAACAGAAACCCATGATTAAGTTACATGTATTCAAAAATGAACCTAAATAAAATGCTCTTTAAAGTATTCAACCAATCAGAAGTCCGTATTTTCTTCCCTATGCTAACTTCAGTGGGATCGGCAAAAATGGCGTCGCCGCCAAGTGCCTGCCGAATAGAGTTATCCAATTCTACATTTTTTAGTCATTTCTGGGCTTATTATACTATGTACATTTAAACAACGGTGTGCGAGAAAAGAAACTATGCCCGGGGCAAAGTTTCAATTTGCCCCCTGGGGGCCCTCCCGGGGGTTTTGCCCCGGGGCCCCCAAGTTTATAGTTACGGCCCTGACTGTCAGCAAATTGAAAAAAAATGAATATATTTTGAATAACCCTGTGAAAATAATTTAGCAAAAGAGTTCAAAATGTAGATTATTATTAGACGGCTTATTGTAATAAACTGTGTTCATTTTTATAAGGATAGCATGTATACTCATAGAGAAATTAGGGCTTTTATAAATTCTGTCCCAAATTTTGCTAAGTTTTTTGTTTATAATTTGCAGAATTCTTAATATCAGAAAAAAGTTATTTTCAGAAAACATGACAAATATTATTGTACACAAAACTCTGTAGTCAGAACTCAAAAATAATAAAAAATGTATGAATAATGAGCAGATTTACTTAAAATGTTTTCACTATGCATGCCTGAAAGCAATTAAAATATAATTTTCATAATGTGTTAACTAAATTAATAAAGCAACTTTTGTGAAAGTCTCTTGAACATAACTTGAATATTCTGAAAATTATTGTTAATAGAATAAGCTCAAAGTCTGTTGATCCCAATAGGGAGCAAAATGATGAGGGGCTGTATCCAAATATAGTGGTATGTGCAATATCATGTATGCGGTATTGACACTAATCAATGGATATATGGATACAGCTCCCCATCCCTTTGCTTCTTTTTTAGGAACAACAAATTTTTAGCTTATTCTATTGACAATATTTTTATCAAATTTTCAAGCTATGTTTTCAAGACTTTTATAAAAGATGCTCTTTACGTTTACCTAACACAATATACAAATGAAATTTTGATAGAGCTGCAAACACTGTGGAAAATTATTTAGTAAACTTTTTCATTTTTCATACAATTGTTATTATTTTTAATTCTGATTGCAGGGTATTGTGTACAATGTTGTTTGTCATACTTTCTGAAAAGAACTTTTTTTTATATTAAGAACTCTGCAAATTATGAGCAAAAAACTTGGCAAAATTTGGGATATTTTTGACAAAAGCCTTAATTTCTGTAGGAGTTTATATGCTATCCACACAAAATTAACACAGTTTATTACAATAAGGCATTTAATCATAATCTACAGTTTGAGCATTTTTGCTACATTAGTTTTGACAGGGTTATCCAAAAGATATTCACGGAAATGTATGACCTGTACTATTATGTTTACACCCCTGGAATTTCAGGATATTTTCTCAAGTATTTTTCTAGATATTTTACAAAATATCTAAAATCACAAGTGGCCAGCCACCTTTGGCCATATAGTGTATACATATACATACATATATGAAGATATATATATATATAAGATGTTAGAATACATAAATATACATATATATTTATTTGTATGTGATGTTGTCATTTGGGGAACTGAAAAAAAATCATAGCACATGTCGTTATAGTAAAAAGACAAAAGGTTTCCTAGTCAAATACAGGATTTGTGGCAAGCAAAATAAAAAAATAAAAGAATGTATAGGCTTCATAAAAAGCTAAACATTGGCAGCTCCAAAATGTTTTATTTAAATGCAGTCATATCGAGTGGGAAATGCTCTAATTTGACCGTCAAAATTAATCTAATTACAGAAATAATTATTCTATTCCAAGTAATTTCCTCTTTGTTTCCCTCCATATCGCCTGTCAACTGCTTGACCATCTACTCCTATCTAACTCGCACCTTCCATTTCAAAACTTCATGGCCAAAAAAAAAAAAAAAAAAAAAAAGGAGTTCTCTGGAACATTTTATATTCTTGAATCTATTCTTTTTATGCAAAAAGCATTTTATTATCTGGCATCAAGGTCAAAGCAGTGGAATCGAATATCTCCCACAAACGATAATTTCATTAAAAGGATTATTATTTAACTTATTTTATAATTGAAAATCAAAATTTGAATGTATTCCATAAATGATAATTTCATCAAAAAAGGAAAAAAGAAATGAATTTATTGGTATGTAGCAAATATAAAATCCAAAGAAAAAAAAATAAAAAGAAAGATGTTTTTAATAAGTATGCTTTTTGGAATAAATTTAATAAGACTTTTAAAAAGAGATTGATAAAAACCGAGAAAAATGAGTTTTATTAGGAATTTAAGAAATGAAGTTTATTTGAGAATATTTTAATTTAGAGCCTTTTTTTAGATTTATGCATATTGGAATAAATATTCGTAAGACAAATTAAGAATTTATATTGTTTCTATAAAGATTAATAGATTAGATCTAATAATAGGATTTTAATTTCATAAGCCAAAATGAAAATATATATGGAATATTGTTAGAAGAAAATTAATATAGTGCAAGGTTAATTTTGGCAAAAAAAAAAAAAAAAAAAAAAAAAAAAAATTAAATTTTGTAATATGTATGTATATATAATACTGGCAGCTGGCTAGCCAAAAAGTGCCATTTTGAATAATCTTAAAAAATTGCATACCTGTTTGAATATGCTTTTCATTCTGTTAGTGAGGTGGCATGTCGTTAGAGTTTATGCAAGTACCCGTATGGCTCCAATACTTGGAGATATATTATATGGTTCCAGAATGAAGAAGCTTCTAGGTATACCTGTAAAAGCATCTTTATCAAGGGAAAGTGAATTTGAAGTAAGTTTCATTTATTGTTATTATGTAGTTACAATTTATGAAATATTTTTCCTCTTCCAATGTATATCAATATATTATTATTCAATTATTTGAATTTCAGTTTCTTTTTAATATTAGCTTAACTTTCTGACTGTCATGAACTGAGATATCTGAAAATATATAACAAATTAACACCTGGTATTAATACATTCTATCTAACTGCTAAAATGGTGTAAGAATAAAATTTTAAAAACAGAAAAATAGTTTTATTTAACTGTTGACTTATTTCAACTCATCATTGAATCATTTTCAAAAGAAATAAAAATTATATTCTAAAATTACATGATATATGGTACATTGAACTGAAAGGCCATCATTCAGGTTTTCACGTGACGCATGTTATTTTAAAATTTTATTTAGATTTTTATTTTTGAAACCATTGAGTATCCTCTGTTACCATTTTGGTAAATTGAATGATTTTGTATTCATTACATAAGAAATTTTTACGCGTTAGAATTTCAATTGTTTCTCTTATAATAGATGAATAATATTCTTTGGAGGGAAAAAATATTTTACTTTCATTGAACTTTGTATGGATAATTTATTCTTGAAGTAATTTTGCCAGGGCTATTGTTTTTCTATTTATTATATTTAATATCAGCGACATGCTTCTTTTTCCTGTACCTAAATTTCCTGCTTGTCAGTTCAAATAGTAATTCTTTGATCCATGTGCTCTAATTAAGAGTATTTCATAAACTCCTGTATAATTCTTGGAATTAATTGAATCAATCTCAGTACAAGTGATATTCTTCAATTTCAGAAATAGTTTGGCTACTAAGCAGATATTGAAATGCTTAAGACTGTATTTTAATTTCTCAAAAAATCTTTCGGAACTGATCTGAAAGTTTATCTTGCCCACTCTCTCTCATTTTACTGAATAATAAATGATACAGTTAAATCTCACTTTATTATAACTTATAGTTATTATAGAGGAATTTACAAAAATATATAAAAGAATTACTGAAGCCTTATTTTAGAGTATAAAAATAAGTTTGATAAGTTATGTGAGTTATGCTTGCCATTTTTTTTTTTTTTTTCTTCTTCTTCAAATGAAAATGAATCTCATTCAAATGTTCCATAGAAATATTCCGTAACCTTTTGTTTATACACCTATAGAAAGGAAGAAACAGTAATATAAAATTTTGTTTTTTACCAAAATCTATATATTAAAAAGTTACTATCTGCATTTTACAACTGTTTCTCTGAGACTGTTGAACAAACATAGCATGATGAAATTAATGCCAGTTATGTATGAATCTAAGGATATCATATGAGTTTTCAGGATTATTAAATCTGAATTAGTTTCCAAGATATTATTTTTTTGTGACTTTCAACAAAGTTTCTTTGAATATGAATAATAATAATAATTTTAAAAAATCTGTTATCCAAAATGGTAAATAAATATCTTTATTTTTGCTTAGTTTGAATAAGTTGTTTTAAATATTTTAAGTATGGTGTAAAAAATATTTGTATGATTTATTGTTACATTTATTTAGTGTATTATTAAAAAAAGCTAAAAGA